>CM021731.1:129743481-129821024 GCA_011075105.1 Heteronetta atricapilla | reverse complement strand
AAAAAAAAAAAAAAAAAAAAAAAAGTTTGTTTGTTTCAACTAAATATTATTTTCATTACACATAACATTTCGTTTTATTTTTTCTTTTTTCTTTTTCTAACCCAACCTTAGTGTGATTTTTATTTTTTTAGCATGTGATGAGACACTGGCATAGGTTGCCCAGAGAAGCTGTGTGTTCAAAGCCAGTCTGGATGGGGCTCTGAGCACCTCATATAGTGTGAGGTGTCCCTGCCTGTGGCAAAGGGTTTGAAAATCAGTGGGCTTTAAGGTCCTTTCCAACCCAAACCATTCAGTGATTCTATGACTTTAATACCTCCTAAAATCAGTTCAGAGGTATAAAATGAAGTTTGTCTTTTATTGCAAACAGTTTCCACACGGGCAGAGCACACAGGATGGTAGACCTTGCTTCTTTTTTTTTTTTTTTTTTTATTTTTTCTTTTTTTTTTCTCCTAACCTTATACCCCTGTGTGGCACCAGTCTTCAGAGAGGGGAGCTTTCTGCAGGGATCAAGAACACCTCAGGATAGGCATCTTTGTTCTGAGCATACTGGAAAATGAGGTCAGCTGTGTCCAAGGCCTTTGTGTTTCATGTATGAGTCTGAAAAGTCTCAGATAAGGGAGTAAGATAAGAGGGCAGCAATGCAGTGTTACCCAAGAGCAATCAGAGCCCCAACTCCATGGTACTGAGCAGTGGACAGGAATAGCTCTGCATTTCCTCTGGTCATCCCTGGACTTCAACTCTCCTCTATGGCCACTTAAAACCTAAAAATCACAAGCTCCTAACAGTCTGAAGGGAACACTGCACATATTAAACGAGCTGTCCAATGTGCTGTGCCAGCCCCACAGGGTTCCAAAGCAGCCACCAGCTGCCCCAGGAGACAGGCAGCTGTGGGCCAGAGAGCAGCAACAGGCCAGGGGCTGCAGCCAGGGACCCTGGGGTGGGGGCTGAAGAGGGGGCACACAGGTGAAGGATGGGGGAGAGGAGACTGCACATCTTGTGCACATGCCATAACGGCAGTAGTAACCCGCAGCTACTGTGAGTATCAGAGAGGTCAACCCTGGGGAACTGCACTAAGTACTTGCTGAGCAAAATTCTGCCCATTCTTCCAAAACCCACATTGCAGGAGAGAATGAGGGTAAATAATAGATCCTTCACTAAGCAAAAGTATGCCCGAAGTTCACAGTGTTTTCCTAGTTCACTGAACAAATACTTATTTGCTAGGACATTTCCAGTCACTAAAGTTTAGAAATCCAGTCAATTACTGAAGAGAAGAAAATTGCATTATTCCTATATTTATCTTCTAGCAAAACAAAATGCTTACAGAATATACTTAATTGCCTAAGAGGGGAAAAAAATGTAGTATGTTAGAGGGATATTTTAAGTCCATTGAGAGAAAGGACCTAATCCTGACTGTGACAGTATTCTGACAGTATCCTAAGAAAAAACACTTCATCTCTTTAAATTCATTCTATAAATTATGTAATGTACGCATTTACTTGCTAGGAAGTGTAAGCAGATCATAAAACAAGATATGTCATGGGAGATGCACTGTAAAATAGACATTAGTTGTTGTTTAAGCCTCAGGTGTCTCATAAGACAAAGCCAGACAGTGTTCAGCCTAACTAGCCATACCATTAGCATGAGCTTAGGAAAAAAGAGAAAAAAAGGTTTTCTCAAGCCAAAAGCACATAGGGATTAAAACTCCTGGCTGACAGATGCTGTTCTCCACTGCTTTGTGCAGACACAAGGACCCTGGGCAAGCTGAGCAACCAGCTCTTCTAGCTTCTTTTCACATAGCTGAACAGTTGAAAATGATTATTTTTTTTTAAAGTTGAAAAGGAGCATCTTCCTCCTCCCCCCCCCCCCAGTGGGTGAGTTGCAGACAGGTTTCACAAAAGGACACTTGAGACTTTGCTTTCCTGGAGAAAAGTGGCTTGAGCTGCACATGAACTATGCTCGTGGAGGTAAGCAAGAAGTTCTGGCTAAGATACCAAGGCAAAACTCCCAATCTTAAAATATATGAAATATATTTAAATATATTTTAAAGTATATATTAATATACATATATTAATATATGTTTTAATGTTTAGCATTCATTTTGTGCAGACAAGGACTAAGGTTGGAGATTTAAACTTAATTTGACATCACAGAGGATGTTTAGCAAGGCTTCCAGAAATGCACACACACCTGTCTCCAAGGGCTTTAAAACCAAGACAGCAGTGCTTAAATCACCTGAAACAGCTACAGGATAAGACAAAATCTCTTCAAGTGAAAGAGCTGACACTTTGACAACCTCTTCCCACCTAGGCCACTCTTTACCTACCTACATGCATACATTCTCTAGACCACAATCCCATTAATCCCACTTGAAAGCTGTTCTCTTGCAAATTACAGTCGTTTCTCCTTCGTGATGGATTTTTTTTCTGCTCAAGTTGAAATATACAAAACAACTGTTTTCAAGGACCACTAGCAATTTTAATATCAGTTCCATATATGTGCAAGTGCCCTCAAAAGCACTCATAGTGTTCACAGAGCATGCCATCCCTGAGGACAGATGAGTTCACTGCAAGTACTGAACATAGCTGGAGACTGTCTTGTGTATTTTTAGTGAGTATAGATTTCTTAATGATTGCTCTGCTGCTATTAAGGAAGAAGTTTGTGAGGGGTCGATTTTAATGTTACAAGAGAAAGACAGGTTACAGCCATGCACAGGAGAAAGTTTCAGTTTTCAGCACAAATCTGTGGGGCCAACACTGCAAGTAGAAGCCTAGTTTTTCACATGGCCTTGATTCAAAAATCCTAGAGGGGTTCAGTTGTTTCCACTCCAAAGAAGCAAAACATTTCATTGTCCTCTGAAATTCTTACATATTATTTACAAACCTTCAGACATCAAAATGAGTGGAATAAGCCAAGCATACAAAGTAAACAGTGTATATTTTGAATTGTTGTTTGCAGCAAGTGACCATGAGAATGAGCAATGGGAATACAGGTTCTTCCTGCGCCTAAAGTCATGCATTTCTGCTTTCTTGAATTCTGTTAGATTATTTAGCAAGGAACCAACTCAAAATTCACTGGAATAGACAGCTATGCCTATAGCAACAAACACTACTTCAGCATGGTCCAAAACATCTGAGATGAGGAAAAGAAATAGAAGATATTTTTTCTTTACTTGCAAGAACTGATTTCACATGCATGGAAAAAAAAGAGCATCTCTGTCTCCCTGAAGATACTTCTGGGTAACCTAAAGACCTGTGCAATTGCTTTTGTCCATCTTGCATCTGAAGGGGTACTTCCCTCTTAGGCAGCTTTGTGTGTCCTGGAATGGATATTTTCATTTCAAGAGCAGGATTCAATAAATAAAGAGCAGATCTCTGAAAAATCTGTTTTTGTTTTCTTGGAAATCATCCCACATATCATTTCCAAATCAAACAAAACATTTGGCAGGGCCTAAACCAAACATTTCAGTCAGTATTGGTGCTCCCCTGAATACAGCCTCCTCCTTTAGCCACATGGTGAGGACATTTACCTGAGGTATGGAAAAATTAGGTTCAGTCCCATTCATTGTGTAAGGGCATTTCATTCTTATCATCTGCCTTCTACATGCCTTGCTTGTCACACTACAGGGGTTGGTCAGGCAGAGTTCCCTCGACTTTCCTTGTTCACATGACAGAGCTTTGTGAAAAGCACTCAGCCGTTGTCTTGAGGAGGAATTGGATTACATCTCTCACTCCCAGCGTGTCTCAGCTCTCGATGCATATCCTGCTGCATACTTTTTTCCAGTGAAAACTTGCACATTAATAATGCATGACATAGCACAACCCAGTCACTCTGAGGATGATCTACCTGTATGTATCCTTTAGGCTCATAGTTCATGCCCTAGCATGGTGGCGGTACAGGACAAAAGATGTGAAAATCCTGGTCTGGAAGAGAAGGTTTTCAGAACTGGGTCTTCCACATTCTTTCTGGACTGGCTATTGAGTAAGTTACAGAAATCCCTGACTTCCTTGTATTCATCTAGCGTAAAACAACAAAATTCACACTACCCAGCAAGTTCAGACAAACAGCTTTAGGATGCCAAATCTGAATTTTTTTCTTCAAGAAAATAACCCATCTCCCCTACCCTGCTTCCAAAGGGATTAACAAGAATCTGCCAGCCCATCCCTCCAGGCTTGCCTATAGAAAAGCAACACTCCAAAAGAGCATTTATCTCTTGAGTCAGAGTAGTTTCCCATCTAGTAAATAAAATATTTCTTGCTCCTAATAAAGAGCAACAATTCATAGTTAATATCTTTAACAAGAACTTTTGATACATTTCCAGAAAATAAACCTGCAACTAATATCCTGGGACTGGGAACGTTACTGATCTTGCCAAGTCAATCTAGTTTGGCTTGGAGAGTAAGGAAGATCATATAGGCCCTCAGGGTAGGATTTCTCAGAATGAGCTCAGGATGAGCAGTTCTAGAGAGAAGAGGCAGAAGGGAGTTAAAGGGTGGGGGGAAAACTGCCCTCTCTGGCACAGCAGCCCCTGACTGGTCCCTGAGCAGAAAGCATTCATATTCCATACTTGACCCTCACAGCACTGACACATACATACACTGTAGCTCCTGTCTTCAATAAAACCCTTACCTTCCATCTCACCATCCTTATTTCACACCACTGAGCACAGGATGGCCCCAGAGGACTCCACTCTGAGTAGCGTGAAAGCTTCTGGGGAGTTCACAGCCAAGAAATTTAGAGGTGTGGAAAGCATGAAATATACAACAGGACAAACCAGGAAAATAAAAACATACAGAACATACAGAACAGAGAAAACAAGAAATGATTCAGAAACATATATATATATATTTTTTTTTAAGTGAGAAGAACAGATGGATGGAAATGCTAGATAAATGCTGCAGCAAATGTCCTTTTCATGACATGATGGGGTTGGAGGGAGGGAGGCAACTGCTTGCCACTTCAGTTCAAGCAGGGTGTGTTTCACACATAAGATATTTGGGGGGCACAACAGGAGGCATGTTCTCCTGAGAGAACTGTGGAGATAAATATTTTCTATATATATATGTATATAGCCTGTTCTGTGTGGGAATTGGTATTGGGCATCTGCAAGCAGAAAGAAGAGTGTTCAGCTTTGTGCACACAGTTACAAAGACCTGATAAAGCAGTGCTAGCTCACAATGTACAGTTTCTGGGCTTTTGCACCCACCTTCATTTCTGCAGTGTTCCTTCCTTGCACTAACAAAACCCCTTCAGGAGACAGTATTTCCCCAGCCACAACACAGTGTAGGTAGAGGGGGACTGTTTAGCTGGGATTCTCTTACATTCCCTGGCACAACAGGAATCAGGATGCTCCCTCAAAGCTGGACTCTTCTCTGAGAGGAACAGCAATGGTATGAGAATGCTCACAAGCTGTCTCAAATGAAATCATGGCAAGATACAAGGAAACAACTTTTCCATCAATACAATGGTCAAGCACTGGAACAGGTTGCCTTTAGAGATGTTAAAATCTCTGTTCCCAAACTTGATGGAACGCAGCCCTGAGCAAGGTGCTCTAACTGTTAGCTGCCCTTGCTTTGAGCAGCAACCTGAACCAGATGACCTCTGTAGATCCCTTGACAGTGAACTGTTCTGTGAGTGTGCTTTCTTCTCTCCTCTCTGTCCTTAGTGTGTACAGCTGCTCCCCAGTAATACATGACAGTGCATTACTCACCCCTGGCCTCTTCATACAGTTGTAATATTTTAGCACCTGACTCCCAGTCAATCTATGAGAGGCAAAGCTTCGTTTATTGAATCTCAAGCACCATCCATGGGTGGTATAGGGTCTTCACAGAATTAGGGTCTGAAGCTATGTCCTCTGCTTCAGGCATCACACTTTGTAAAACTCAAGGTAACTCCCTACCCTCATTTCTTCCCAGCACTCACTCAAGGTCATGTGATATTTTTTGTCCTTTTGACTCTTTCTCGTCACAACAAAACCAGCATGGTCACCTAAACTAACCATCAGAGGCCTGTGGCAGCTGTGCATGGACAGACCACAACCACTCTGAGTAGAGACTTACACACGTTCTCAACTGATGACATACAAGTAGAAGTACGTCATCAGTTGATGTACGTCATCAGTTGATCAGTACCTTTCCTGCTTGCCCAGCTGCTTGCATCCAAGGCACAACTGAAACAGCAGAGCCTGTGCCTAGCTTAGCCATAGCTCAGGCATCACCAAAGAAACCTTTAGATCCGTTCAGCCCTCCTTAGGCTCAGAAGACCGAACATCGCCTAGGAATTCCCCTTGAAAATGCCAGGATTTAAGCTTCTTACAGGCAATCTTGTTTCCTTCCTTTATCCCCACTGAAACCTAGCTGTGATTAATATTCACATGTTCTGCTGGATTCTCTCTAAGCAGTACTAACAGAGCACTTAAAGCCTTCAAGGCTTCACTCCATTTGATGTGGTTTTGCTGGCCAATACAAAACCTGGGTGAAATTACAGCCTGAGTGAAAGCCATTGCACATCATCCTCTTTAAAATCCAGTAGCTTCCTGACATAGTAATGGGCTGCCTAGGAATATTCATCTTAATGTTTTACATGACTAAATGGGGCAGCACCCTACTTGGGAAAGACAGAAGGTTATGGGATCACTTGTTCAAAGCCGCTGTTGAACCTTCTGCTCTACCACGTGCACTCCCATATGTGTTCTTGCCTCCCACAGAAATGGAGGTCTCAGGAGCCACTGATGAAGAATAGCAGCAAAGCCTGCCTTTCCATCCAGAGGCTTCCCCAAAGGAGAGATCTGGGGAACTGTGTGGAAGCCTTCCTCATCCCAATGCTCCAGGCCTAGCAGCCTCCCCAGACCATAAGAGAACAAATTGCTCGTGTGCAACTGGCCTACCTCAGGTGATGCCTGAGACATCATGCTGTGTTTAGAAACAACAGCAGAATGGGGATGCTACCAAAGCTGGAGATTCTGTTTATAAATGTTTGCCTTGTGAGAAAAATCAGTTCAAAAAGAAGCATTGAGAGTAGCTGGCTAGCACAGTGATATCAGTTAATAATTCTGACATGGGATTTTGTGATTTTCTGTTCTGTGTTGCCTGAAACTCTATGGCATAAGAAGTCCTTGCTAAACTACTTCATCTGTGCATACCTCATTTGCTCCTTTGAGCATCTATCATTCACTACTAAGGTAAATACTGAGAAACAGTTTTCTCTTGCTCCTGCCTCTGCAAATAGGCATTTGAAGAGGACTCACATTGTACTTGGGATGAGAGATGAGGTGAAAGGAGGGCTCTGGCACTGCCTTTCTCTGGTTGTTCTCCTCCAAGACAGGGAAAACATCCCAGTCATATCTGTGATCATGAAAAGTTTTGCTTTGTATTCACAGGTGTATTATCCTTATGTGTCCCCTAAAATCTCCAGAATCTGATGCTTAAAATAAAGGAAAATCACAGTTTACCTTACATGTGAGCTATGAGGGCACTTCCTGGTACATTATACTTATAAAGCAACCAGGTGTTCAGACATTGCCTGAAGAGCAAAAAAGGGTCTTGGTCTCACAGCATACACACTTTATATATTCTTTATGTATTTCCTTCTGACAGCTCCAACCTCAGTTCTTCAAACAACAGTTTTTACATTCAGGAAAAAAAAAAAAAAGTCAATATTATATGTGTCCGATCTGGCTTGCAATGCCTTACTGTTAATATGAGACTCTAAAATGACTGAGTTACTTAGGCAGACCCAAAATTTAGCGTTCACTTCAGAGTGGCATTGCTGTTAGACGTGTCAACAACTAGCAGAAAAACTGAAACAGAGCTTAATGCCCTTAGAAAAGGTCCCCCCACCGGCCCCCCCCCCCCCAAAAAAAAAAAAAAAAAAAGAAAAAACCCTGCTATTATTATTATTTTAGTCCAGGTGTATCTACAAGCATATAATGTTCAGAAAACATAAAAAGAATCTTAGCACCCAGACTTGTCGAGAGAGATGGGTGATGAGGCTTTTTCTCTGGTTAATCCCTTTGTGGGAACATAGCCCAAAACTCTCATACTTTAATGAAAAGTTTCACAAGCTCTGACATGCAACAGGTATTGGAGTTTTCACCTGGCCTACCTATGTGACCTGTGTCTTAGTTTACTGAATAAAAAGATACACAGCTAGACAAAGATGCTGAAAGGTGAGGCCCATATGGATATATTTAAGAAAAGCTCTTTTTCCCCTTCTCCCCCCTCACTGAACATCTATTTTGGCTAGAGAGAAGGTTGGCAGGGTTTGGGTTCTGGCCATGAAGAACTCAGCCCAGCAGCCTGGTTGCTTGGTGGAAGAATCAAGGCATTCAGCACAGCTCTTGTTGATCCAATTATAAAGGATTTACATTAACGCAATTGTGCAGTGAGCAGAAACTTTCTAAGTGGAAAGATCTGCTTCAGTTGCCGTGCTAGTGTGTTTGCTTATTCCTGCCAAATAAACAACATCTCCTGCTGGGTGATTGGAAACAAGTGTAAGAAGTTCTGGTCATACGATGCTAATCCTTACAGTATAATCTCAACTCTGCTCCACATGGACTTCTCCAAATTGGAGAAGGCTGAGCTGGTCACACAGCAAAGCCTATGGGTTGGCAGGGGGAGCTGGCTGTGTGGCCGCTTGAGATCTCACCTGAAGCTAGGCTGATGACGGGAAACACCAGGGGCTTGTAACCTGTTCACCTGCCTCCCCATGAGCCCAGTGCTCCTCATTCAGGCCTCTGTCCTTCTCAAAACTTGCAGGCACTGAGGGCTGGGCTGCAGAGGGGTATCGGATCAGTGAAGGGATGGAGATGGAGGACATGGAGGCAGCATGGAGTCCCAGTGCTCTGAGGGAGGGCTAGCATTGCTTTCACTGCAGTCACACAGGGCTGCACAAGGCCTGTATCAACAGCTGCCACAAGGACAAAAGTCAGGTCTGCTCTTCACAGTAGCAGTTACAGTCATGAGGAGTTGCTGCTGGGGAGAGTCATCTCTATGGCTGTTGAGGAGCTTGCAGCAAATCCACCAGGCTGTCTGCAAAGATGTGATGAGCAAATTTGCCAAGTGGCAAAAGCATCCTGATTTTGGTACCAGGTTTTCCTCTTTCTCCCTCCTGCCAAATAAACCTATTAAGATTTGTTCAGAGGTGAACACAAACCTGAGTGTCAGCATCAGTAGACTTTCCTGTCCCTTTTTAATATGAACTGTTGTAGAAAGAGAAGAGAAATGTAGAAGAGAAATTGTAGAAGTGCTTCTTGCTGTGCCTAGACATGTTTATAGTAACACTAGCTATTTCAAAAAAAATAAAATAAAAGGGGGGGGGGGGCAGAGGAAGATGGACAGGATGGAACCCATTAGTAAGCTCTAAATATAAAACATGTCCTGAAAACTCTGATCTTATCTAGCTGTTATTGGATTTGATCTGTGCCCAATGCTTCACTGTGTATGTTGTGACATACCTCAGAAAACATGGGAGAAGTTATCTACATTTTACAATAATGAAATGAGCTCCAGTACAGCAGAACATGGCAAAAAATCTCTGACCACAAAGCTGCACTAAATTAATATTTATTGTCTCCAGTGCCCAAATTTCTTTCTTTGCCTTGTACTGCACTCAGCTCTGTCCCAATCCACTCTGTTGGGACTGATCAGACTTGACACTGGGTATTGCTCACTTGTTTGAAGGAAGAAAGGTCATGGAAGATTTTTTTAAATCGTTATTATTTTAAATCTTTTATATGAAAAGGGATAGAGAGGCTTTCTCTCTTCATAGTCTCCTCTGGTTACTTTTGTTCTTCGATTGCCATCTGCATTCCTGATGTTCCTTATCTGTGTGCTTAAGCTAATCCCTTGTTATCAGAAAGAAGGACATCTACATGTTCTCCCTGCTCACTCCGTAAAACACAGGGCAGAAAATTGCCTGAGGCTAATATGAATATTAAACTGAAAATCTGCAGAACATCTCTCCTCACAGGAACAATCAGGCTCCTTCTCTCTCTTCTGTACACAAGGCAGATCTAATAGTCCACCTGTGTAAGAAGATCACAGGGACCGAGGGGAAGAGCACAGAAAAATGAAATGAAACCAAGACCACCTACAACAAACACAACTAGAACATGCACCTCAGCCAGAGCTTAGGTGACAAGGAGCTGAAGTCTGCACTGCCCTGTTGAAGCATGTCTTGGGAGTAATTCAGTTGCTCATTGCTTACCTGCAGTGAGGATCTGATGTCTGCTCAACGGCAGCTGCAGGAACAAGGAACTTCCCTTACTAACAGATTTTTTTTTATTATTACCCCCCCCCCCCCCCCCCCCTTAGTTTTTTTTTTTTTTTGTTTTTTTTTTTTCAGCCCCTTTCCTTTGTCTTCATGGCACATTCAAATTGCTTCTTCGGTAGCCATTAAGTAGCAACTTCTGCTACCAACTGGCAGGGGCCCATGCTGCTGCCTTCCCAAGGGGACGCTTCCAAAGGTGGAGCCCAGAGCCACCAGCTAAGTGACAGCTGCAATACCCTACCTTCTCCCTCCACCTAATGAATAACTGGCCCCTGGCGATTTTAAGACACAGTTCTTCCTTCCCTGATAATTATCTTACCTGCCAGCCTGGGGTTAAACTTTGCCATCCACTTGTTTGAGACTTGTGAAGCAGAACATGGCTAGGAACCTGCTTTATTTAAGCCAGAATTGCCTGGGACCTAGAGGCTCCAAGCTGGTGTTTCCACCCTAGATGCCTGGTGTGCAGGGTACTCCTCACACAGCTTGCTGGGCTGTCAGGGAGAGCCCTTTTTTGGTGCCTGCAGGTGAGTTTGGAAGTTTCAAATAGACAACCCCAGAGCCTGAGGCTTCCTATTCACTCCCAGCACATAACACGTTGTTGGCCCTGTGCACCTGCAGCTCTCCCTGTGCCTCATCATGGGCCCTACCCACACCTTCACCAACACGGGAAAATGAGGCGATAGGCCCTCTGAGCTTAGATAGGCCTGGTATTTCCCAGGAGTACTGTTCAAATTGCCATATAACAGTAAAACACAACAAAGAAGGAGGGATGTTTTAAAGGTCACTTACTGAGTCTTGTCTATTACACGAGGAAGAATACAGGAGCCCTAAGGCTAGAAGAAAAGCAGAATAAAAGACAGTATCACTCTGTTCTAGTACTTGTGTAGCAACATAGCAAAGCTCAACACCAGACAATATGGGAGGAGGCAGTGATTTTGTTTTGACCCAGAACTGCCCTTGCTGACACATATTCTCATAACCTCCTTCTCAACAGAACCAGGGATCTGGCAAAATTACTTGCAGTGACACAGAACAAGACATACTGGCTAGCATGCCTCACCAGTCTCCACGTTTCTCCATAGCCCAGTGGCCATATGCTGCTCTTGGATCCCATAGGACCAGATAGGGACAGCAAACTGTTGTCTCCCTGTCCTGCCCTACCTCTGCAGGTCACTAGCAGCACTGCTCATTTGCTTATACACTTTTCTCTCCTATGGCTCCTGCTCTCCCCACCCCCAACAATTCATGACTTTAGCCCCTTCTCTTCTTTTGAGTCTCCCATGTTTTCCTGGTCTGGGTGTGCTGAGAGGCAGAATATGGCTGTGCTACCTGGCCTGCCAGTCTTGTTACTATGGCTCCATACTACACCATCCTGCCTTCCCACCATTCCTTCTGGTGGTCCCACATCCACATTGCCCTCTATTCCGTTGCATAAATGTTACTAACTGCAAATCTTGGCCCTTCAAGTCTGGGAGGGCCTGAAGGTTCAGAAAATGATCTGTCAATAGCTGTCATGGGGAAACAAACAAACAAACAAACAAAAAAAAACCATTATCCATTGTAAACATTCTTTCTTCCTTTTTATTTTTTTATTAGAGACATTGTTCCATTTACAGGGGAGTCTGCCAGCTCCCCAGGTCCCACCACTCATTTACTACTGTCAGCTCACAGAAGGATCAACAGCAGGTTCTTCTAAAATAATTTTCACCCACAGAAAACTCCCAGTGGGACAAAGCCGCTATTTCAGAGCACTCCCTATTTTATTTTTTTAAACTCACTGATCTTTTCACAGAGCACCTTAGTGCTATCATATGGGGACATTTTGGTTTTGGGGAAGATTTCAGAAGAACCTCCATGCAGCTCTGAGCTCCTTCAGGGCTCCAACTTTCATTGCTATAAGAAAGCAGGCCACAGCTATGTATTGAAGATACCACCCTGGGCAAAAGCATATCTGGTAACCTTTAGCTACAGAAATAGCCTGTGGGTGTAACAAAGAGTTTGTTCATCATCTCACCCTTTTAAACCATTTTTTTTTTTTTTAGAAGAAAAGCCAGATTCCTCTTCTATATTCAACACTCAGTATCCCCGAAGTGATTGTATGATTCTTGTCCTCGAGTGAACAGTGTGTTTCTACTTCAGTAACCCCACTTGGCAGGCTACCACACACATTTATTATTTTCTGCATGAGAAAGTGTTTTTCAGTCCAAACCTTTTTCTTTCTTTCCCTCTGCATTTTGTATGGAGACTTATTTGCTCACCTCTGTCAGTTTGAAAATAGTAACCGGGGTGCAAGTGACATCTTTTTTCATTATTTAGGAGTTTTTAAACTCTAAAGGAAGCTTTGATTTTTAGGTAGTCCTTTCTCAAAGTAGGCCAAATTTGCAGTTTTTTTTATCTCCAAACATGGACATCCCCACACTCCCCGGGGCCAGCCTCGGCGCCTTGCCCAGTGTTGTGCATGACCATATGCACGTTCACCAGTGCCCTTCTCTCCTCCTTGGGCATGAGTGTGAAGTCCCCACAGGTTGGACACAGGTTGGAAAATAAAGACACCCACCAGAAAGAAATGGTGATCTGAGGTGTCCTACTTGTTTAACAAAAACATTGTTAAAAAATTGTTCAGTTTTATGTAGAAATTTAAATAGTCATTGGAAGAGGGTTCAGAGTCTGGTAACCATGTGGCTGGCAATGTTGCTCTCGCCTGCTCTGACACACTTTTCCTCTCCTTCCTAAATGCAGTCTTGGATATAAGTGGATAAAGACAGCTCTGCTCTTCCCTCCCTCCTCTGTGACCCTAAAAGTCCAGTGGCTAACACTCTTTCTGCTTACTCAGAAAGAGTAAGAGGATTAAAACCTGTCTTTTGTGAGGAAGATTTTGTTTGTCCATTTCCCAGTGCTGCTTGGGATTCAGCACAAATTCACTTCTGTACTTCTAAAATGCCCAGGCCAGATGCTTTCATGAATTCCCTATTCATTTTGCATTGGCTGAACTAATTAATTAACTGGTCAAATACATGAATACTTTCAGATCAGCTGGAAACTGAGTTTCCAGTGAATAAATAGATCCCATTTTAAAACAAACAAGCAATTCCAGACCTGGCAGTGTCTCTCCCACACATTCAAAAAAAACCCAAACCATCGAGTTTGTACAGCATCCAGCAGAGCTAAGCGTGAAGTCCCTGTCTCCCAGCTCTAGTGCCCCAGGCCCATGGGAGCAGCAAGGCCTCCACCAGCACCCCAGACCCAGCTTCACCCAGCAGCCCAGGGAAGAGCACAACATCACCTAGGCCTCCAGATGGGCTTCACTTCCCCCAGGAGCCGTGAAGGTGTGCTAAGGCTCTTGCCTTCCCTGGCAGTAATTACTTGCTGGTGTTAGGCAATGGCTTTATTACTGCTGCCAGGATCGTCATCTGGCTTCTGTTTTACCAGGCCCTTTGAGTGTGTTTCACTCAGCCAGATCTGGAGGGCTACTGTAAAGTGGTCTCTATTTGAGCAACTTATTTAGCCTTCCTTTGTAGCTGATGAAAAGAAATGGGCTCTTCTAGCAACAATCCCTTCAAAATGGGTTATCGTTCAAAGAAAGATCCAAGGAAGCCATATGGCTCGTGGCACAGAAATACCTATCTCTCTACACTGAATGAAAAGGGAGCCGATGAGGGACTTGTCCTGATCACTTCTGGAGAGGCTTTAAACTTCAGAAAAATTAGATGAATGCTGTTCTCAGAGACAGCACATTTTATGATTGAGCACTCTGGGTGTCTACATGCCTTGAATAGCTCTGCGGTCTCTGCAGCACTGTCTGGACGCTGAGATGCCTTCCCTTAAAGCAACTGTAGCACAGCAGTAGTTCGCTTTTCTCAGTGATGTGAAAGAGCTTACTGATGTCAAGATACTCTTTAATGCAACTAAGAACCATTTCCACTGGTTTGCAGATCTGTGAGGTTATGGCATCACACAATGAAGCTACTCTCTCTCTCTTTTTTTTTTTTTTTTTTTTTTTTTTTTTTTTCTTTTTTCGAAATGAATTCAAAGAAAAGGGAAAAAGAGAGACAGAGAGAGCATGGTAAGACTTATATCCTGTGTAATTCTGAGAAGAGGAAGAAGTTCCTGACCCTCCAGTATACCAGTATGAGCACAGGATAAGATGGTGCTCCAGAAAGGCTGGAAATGAAGATTTTGACCTCAACTGTTTCCTGTTAAACAACAAAAACAGGGGAGAAGTGGGGGAAACAGACTGCAGCTATACATTCCAGCCCATTTTGCTGTGTCACTTCATAGCACAAGAGTTTTAAGTGGTATTAAACTGTGCCATGTTAACAGATTGGTCTTCTGATGTAGACAGCTATTCTGATGTAGAGAGCTATTGAGAGATTTCAAGCACCCAAGACAGCAGTTGAGTTTGTGTAAGTTTACAACACAAAGCCTCTTTCAAGTACTTGGCCAGGCTCTTGCCTACAAATCTAAGCAGCAAGCTTTGCAGTTTCATGAGTAATTTAAACACGGCTAACTGAAGGCTGCTACCAGAGGGGACAGCCAGTCCCATCCTCCTGCTCAACCATCTCTGAACCTGTCTGTCCCTTCCCTTGCTCTTATCACTTGTGAAAGCCACTCAGCTACCTGAATTTAATCTCCACATTGTACAGAGCAATTTTCAGCCAGAGCAACAAGTCCTGGGATTCCTCCTGTGACTTCAGGACCTGGTGTAAAGGGAGGGGAGGGATGGGGAAGGAGAAGGTGTGACTTTCTGACCAGCAGCACAACATGGTCTTGGTGACATTGTGTTTTCAAATACAAAATCAAAAGTAAAATACTATTCTGAATCTGATCTTTTCATTTTTTTCCTAGGTTCAGAGGATCCCCAGCACATTTGTTTTGTATCTAGAGGTTCATTGATTGCTCTCATTTTGTTGTTTCTGCGATGGAAGAGAGACGAGAAAGCCCTGCACTGCTGGCAACCCACACTCACCCCATCCTTGTGATGCCCTCATCTCACTTCTCTGGGAGGTGGTAATAAAGACTGCTGTGTGAAGAGGGTTTTTTTCAGTCCTAGGCATGAACCAGTGTAGTGCAGTAAAAAGCAAAGGGAAAGAGCTGAACTGCAGGAATTTGCCCTGAGGTCTTGTGGCTTCTGGAGACCTTCTCTAGTGTGCTCTCTGCTGAAGCAGAAACCCATGACACGTTTGCTATGGCAAGACTCCTGCTCCCAAGGGAAACAGTCAGAGAAAAGGCTTTGGTATCTCCAATGTTGGACTTTCTTCATAAGAGGAATATTACAAATATACAAGAGCAAGCATCAGTGGAAGAAAAATGTTGCACAGATCTAAAATGGGATAGTCCACACAGACCTGTTGGCTGACTTTAAGCTAGAAGTAATGATTCACAGCTACATAAACCTCTTTTGAAGTACAAGCCAGACATCAAAATCAATCACATCACCAATTTCAGCTTGGAATGACAAGTGTCTAACTCCTCAGCAGGGTGTCCTTGCTAATATCACATCACCCAAAATAACTGCTCATGCTCCCAAATTACCCAAGCATTTGCTGCTTTGCCTTCCCATCGTTTTGGTTTTCTTTCTGTAGCTGAAGACACCAACACTGAGGTGGACGTGAACACTGGGCATGTGTCATGAACAGGGAATTAACGGGTTGTGGTGGGACTCCAGCAGCAGTGGGGGGACCCAGGTGGGGACTGAGCTGGGAAGGTGGCAGGTCCTCTGATGAACACATACCTTCCCTCCGCCGTGATGTGGGCATTTCACTGCATCTCACAGCACCACTGAGTGTGAGCCCTTTCTTCCAAGTCAATCAAAGAGAAACTTGTCTAAAGTGAGTCCCTAAATAGCTAAAATAATTCTGTATTTTGATGATAAATCATTGGAGCGCTGAATTAGACACTTACACCTTGGACGATGGATGTTCTTTGTCCTAAAACTGGTCAATAACCTCTGATCACTGGTCAGTGGTTTTCTATTTTGACTCGTTTTTTATCAAATAAGAAATAGTGATTTTAAAGAAAGTCTGGGTTTTGCAAAGGCTAGATTTACTGTGCAATATACACTTTATTACAAACTATTTTGCATTCAGGGTGTTGTGTGTTTACATAGCATGGCACCCTTTTGACAGAAACTATACTGAGGTTCTCTCCAATCTCCCTGTCCTACATGGTGAAAATAAAAATCTTATTTCAGACTCTAACACTCCCCCAGCCTCTGGTCCTGCTAACAGAGAGAGGGACTTACCCTGTCCACACAAGCTCCAAACTTTGGTACCTAGGACCACTATTTTCCATGTCTATCTAGTTATTTTAAGTTCCAGCTGCTTCCTCTTATAGTAAACATTTCCATCACAGAAAGTTTCAAACACCTGTTTTTGTTTGTTTGTTTTGTTCTTTGACATTTTGGCAGTGGGAGGACCAGGAGATGAAGGAGAGGGATGCGTACCTGCCAGATAATTTGATAGGCTTTTCAAAATGTTTTTTTTCCTCCTCTAAGCATTTTGCTGAGTTTAATAGTTTTCCAAATTTCTAGCTAAATCTAAACAGCTTTTGGTTTAGCCCAGCTCCACCCCTTGCATATTGTAGCAGTGTAAACTTCCCCCCAAACTATCTAAATTTAGGAAACCAGACTAAACTTACTGTTGTAATAGTGAAGTGTTAGATCTTATTTATGTATGTAAGAGGTACAACTTAAAGCTACTTAATACCTATCTGGCTTATGATAATTTTGCTCTGTCCTGTTCAAATGAAAATAGCAGAGAGAAATGATTCAGTCTTGGCCAATATTATTTTTAATTCATCAGGATTTATTCTATATGTTTTCTTCCAAGCAATTTTATATTGAAATGTGTGCAGACACATTGTCCTCTGACAGTGTTTTTTTTTTTTTTTTTTCTCCATTTTTGCATAAACACCATATTGATGGTAATATACACATATATACACATATATACAGAGAGAGGTACTGGCAAAAAGGAATCTCTTTAGGAAGCTAAGTAATGTTAGACACCTTTCACTAAAAATGTTAGAAATGTGCAGATACTTCTATATTTAGAAAGGGACTTAAACCGAGGAGACAGTTGTCTAGCGAACAGAGCATCTTCTGCAGCAGGATTTCTATTATGCCTGTTTTTTCAGGACTGCTACAGAACTTTAAGATGCTGTAGCAAATCTGCATCAAGCCTGGGATGATACTGAGGCAAGATCAAATGATTGCTTGTGAGAGCTCTTTTTTAGTCCTTTCTTATATTCCACTATCTTTTGAATTTGGATGAGTTTGGTTTTGTTTGTTTTTCTTTTAGTAATAAATTGACAGTTGCTGCAACAAGCTACATGCAAGAATCTTTTTGTATCAAGTCTAGTATCAAAGGACTGAACTGAGATTTATTCTAAATGCAATATTGATAAAATGAGCTGGCCAGTCTGACAGTGCTTCAACAGTCAAAGGCCAAATCCTGCCCCTTTCTGCTTGGGTTGGTACTTTTATCTTTTATGGCACTTTACTTGGGAAAATGGAGATAAGCAGGCTCCTTGTATGATGGCTTTTAAGCCTTAGACACAAGCAAAACCTTGGATCTTGTATATTTAAGTCATATCTAAAAGTGGTTTTTAGGGCCCTAAGCATCTTATGATGTTTTTGACAGAGATACTCAGTAACATAATAAAACACATCAATTTTTACATAAACCTTACTAAAAAAAAAAAAAAAAAAAAAAAAAAAAAGAGCAAAAATATGCTCATTGTTTTGCTTAGCCTTTTATTCCACCATTATGGCACAAGATAGAACTTAGACACAACATCACTGAATAAGTTTTCAACTTCATTAAAATTAACGCTAATATGTTTTATAAAATTCTTTTGATATGATACTTTCCCTTATCAAGTGATAAAATAACTTTCTCTACAATACTGAAGTACATTGCCACCTGCTGGCCGCAGACGTTTTTGCAATTTAAAAACACCAGAAGGTGTATAAAACATCAACATTTAACAATGCAGCATACATTTATTGGAGAAGTAGTATTGACCCCGGCTTTGGCACAATATTTATAGAAATGCAGCTGTGAACTTCTCCAAATGGCATGTTCATTTCCAAAAATTCTGTGACTCCCTTTTGCTAGCATCTCTGTCTTTAATTTTCTTTTTGCTTTGTCTAACTTACTTAATGCCGAAGCTTTGCTATTTTAAAGGAAAAGCCATATTCTTTCTTAGTCGTTACACACCTCAATTTACTGGGTTTGGTTTTCTAAAATTTGGATTCCAGTTTATTGTTTTAGAACAATACATTAAATGATACATTTATAAATATATATATTATATCCTGTATACATAACATTGTTTTTCCTCTAGAATGGGAGGGCAGACCTTTGCACTATATCTTTAGTTGGTTTAGGCACGGCCTTGCTCCTGATTTTCTGAACTGCTTCCTACCAGAATCTAAAAAAATATTTTTACAATCTATCTTGTATCAAATTTTAATTTTGTTTGCAAATATATAAGAAAAAAAATATTTGGTATTTCCCCCCCTCGCTCACTATTACCCTTATAAAATATATGGCTTTTCATGTTCCTCTCTATTTTAGTGTTTTTCAATAGGCAGTGAAATGAAGGACAACTTCTTCCCTTAACTTTTTTTTTTTTTTTTTTTTTTTTTTTTGTATAAGCACAGAAACCAGCTTGTGCACTTTCTATAGAACTCCAATGCATATCACGGTAATGTAAGTGCAGTGATTTTAAAAAAAAGCAGTCATGACTGATTGACATCTGTATATGAAAACATAATATATGATTATCATACAATACCCATTACAGAATATACAATCATCAAAACTGCAGATATATAAATACATTTTAGCCACATTGAAGCAATAGTTTTATCTTATACACAGTGTACGCATACAGAGTTATTAGACTAAAATTTTCATCTTGTTTTTTTCTCAAAAGCTTGCTGAAAAACAGGAACATACGGTATTTGTAAATGGATTGCTTGACAGTGCTGTTAAGAAATCAAAGTGAACAAGGTTTAAAAAAATTATATGTAACTTAGTTGGTAAAAAACACACAAGCCCCCCAGTTTTCCAACATCACTGTTGTTTTCCTATGAGAAGGAGGCAGAGTTATGAGTAGCAGTTCTGTTGAGTTTGATCATACAAGGGTTTCTGGGAGGGCATCAGGGTTATCGGCTGATAAAAGCTCCCAGATTTGCCATCTCTCTCTTTGCCAATCATGCCAGTCTGGCTCTGAAACATTTTTACTGTTCTGACTGTGAGCTGCCGTTGAATAGATATTACCCACTTGGGTGTGTGGGGCCGATCGTTCCTGCCTGGAGACGGCCTGCTCAGGGGCTTTGGCTGCTGGTCCTCCAGCTGCTCTGGTCCCTGAACTTTTTTCATGTCGTTGAAGTCTCCACAAAGAGTGCAATGTTGAAGAAACGCCTGGTCGCTGTGACAATGCAGAGCTTGTTTTTGCTGAGCCAGGGTATGGGGGTGGTGGCCTCTCTTTTCTGTAGGAGGGCTTGGCCATGCTCTGAGAACAACCCACGTGTGAGTCATACTCAGTGAGGTCCTCCACACTGCTTAAAGTCAAGTGCCGCTCCGACTTTGAACGTGACTGGTCCAAACTCCTACCGCTGGCTTCAATATGTGGGTTACTGCACACCCGAGACACTGCAGGATGGAGCTGACACTCAGGAATGGCAGCAGTTGTCTGACTCCTTCGCATGACTTGTCTGCTGTTGTCCAATTCGGAGGAGCTGCCCTGCCATCGAGGGGAATATATGGATAGGTTCCCCTGGGAAAGAGAGCACTGTCCAGGTCGCAGCAAGCTACTTTCGTAAATGTTTCCGTAAGAACCTGGGGTCCAGAGTAAGAAAGACAATGTCAGTCTGCACAGTTCTTTACATGACATTTTACAAGTTACTGCTTTTTCCCTGCATCATACCACAGAAGAGAGATAGGGGCTTTTATCATTAGGCTACACAATAAAAAGTTTATCAGCCCCCCACTGGCTGAACCTGGGGACATGGAGCAAGTCTTGCATTTGTCAGGCTACCAGGCAGAGGGTAGAGCCAGGCTCTTTTCAGTGTTGCCCGGTGCCAGGACAAGAGGCACTGGGCACAAACTGGAGCACAGGAGGCTTCCTCTGAACACCAGGCAGCACTTCTGTGCTGTGCAGGTGGCAGAGCACTGGCACAGGCTGCCCGTGAGGCTGTGGGGTCTCCTTCCCTAGAGACACTCAAAAGCCACCTGGACATAGGCCTGGGCAACCTGGCCTGGATGGCCCTACTTGGGTAGGGGTTGGATCAGATGAGTTCCAGAGGTTCCTTCCAACCTCAGCCACTCTGTGATTGTGTGAACCTCTAATGTTTCTGATTTGAACTATGTCTCCTGTATTTCTGAGTGACTTACTTTGCTCTAACATAAAGCCTTACAGCACACAGCATCTTTCTATGCAGGACATTTCAGTCTTACAGTTTCTTTGTGGGTGCAGATTGCAGGAAAAACAAAAGGCAGAATGGGTCAATAACTTGTCAAGACCATGCTGTTCACAGGCAGAGCTAGAGCTTCCAGCCTCACAGGCTGTGCTTATGCCACTAATGAAGCTACTTTCAAGTCTCCACAAGGTGTCCAGCTTCTAGTGAGTTTTAGAACTACGTAAAACTGTTTTCTGAAGTAATTTGAAGATGACTTTTGAAATTATCTTCTAGCAGCTTGAAATGCTGTCACCTTTATAAAATCATTGTGCTTCTCTGTATTTTACTGAACAACCCTTTAAAAGTCCAACATCTGGTCAGTGGCTTATGTACATATTTAATTCTCAGCAACGTGAGTTCTCCTATTTGTTTCACTGTGATTTCTCAAAATGGAAATGGAGTAATGGAAAGTATTTACACTTTTGTTAGCTTTGGGTTTAAAACTTCTGAGAAATATCTGACCTGTAAATCCTGTATCTTTGCAGCCACTTTTCAGTGTTGAATGCCAGGTGCCCCAGATATCAAAATGATCTTCTGAAACATCTGAATAGGAAGAAGAGCAGGAAGATGATGATGAATTAATCCTTTTAAAACCATTATTTAAAAACATATAAATGGAATATTAAGTTTAATTGACATAAAACTTTATGTAAAATATCAGAGTTGATAACATATGCAACTGGCTCACTGAGCACAAACGGAACAAATGTACTGTTTGCAATTACTTACTGTTTCAGGCTCGGATCGTGTAATTAATTTAGTGAACTCTGTATGGACAGGACACCTGAGCTTGCTGAGAGAGTGAAATTTTCATTGTCTTCTACCTTAATGAAGTCATAGCATCACAGAATGGTTTGTGTTGGAAGGAACCTTAAAGCCCATCCAGCTCCAACCCCCCACCATGGGCAGGGACACCTCCCATCAGACCAGGATGCCCACAGCCCCATCAAGCCTGGCCTTGAACACCTCCAGAGATTGGGCATCCACAGCTTCTCTGAACAACCTGGGCCAGTGCCTCACTACCCTCTGAGTGAAGAATTTCTTCCTAATATCTGATCTAAATCTCCCTCTTTTAGATTAAAGGCACTCCCCCTTGTCCTATCACTCCCCTCCCTGACCAAGAGTCCCTCTCCAGCTTTCCTCTAGCCCCCTTCAGGTACTGTAAGGCTGCTGTAAGGTCTCCACAGGGCCTTCTCTTCTCCGGGCTGAACAACCCCAACTCCCTCCACCTGTCCTCATAGGAGAGGTGCTCCAGCTCTCTGACCATCCTCGTGGCCCTCCTCTGGACTCGCTCTAACATATCCACATCCTTCTTGTGCTGGGGGCGACAGAGCTGAACGCAGGGCTCCAGATAGGGTCTCATGAGAACAGAGCAGAGGGGCAGAATCACCTCCCTTAACCTGCTGGTCATGCTTCTTTTGATGCAGCCCAGGATATGGTTGGCTTTCTGGGCTGCAAGCACACATTGTTGATTTGTGTTGAGTTTCTTTTCAAACAACAGCACCAAGTTCTTCTCCTAATGGCTGTTCTCAGTTCATTCTCTGCCCAGTATGTATTTGTGTGAATGGGAAATGTGTGTAAAACAGGAGGATTTGGTCAAGAAAAGTTAGTTCATGTACTTTTTTAAGGAAAAGAATGGCAAAGCTCCCTCAAACAGCCCCAGCAGCCACTGTAAGGTATGCTCTAGCATGTATCTTGGGTCTTACAAGAAAGTGCTGTCACATAACAGACTTTTAATCAAATGCACACATCAGGAGTTGTGCTGGATTCTAACCATGTTGTGCCATGTTTGGATTTCATTTGGCAGTAATGAAATTTCCTAATTCATCATGGTCTACTATCATTGTGATGCATATTAAAGTCCAAAAGATGGTTAATATGATAAAGCTTCATGTAATTTCCTGTTGATAACTTACTATAAACCTAATGACATTTTGAAACCTATTCAGAGATTTAGATGCTGAATACATCTAAATAATACCCAGTGGCATTTATAAAGCATACAATTGAGATAATAGTCTAAATCCCATTAATTCCAAAATGGAATTTAATCACCTAACCACTAACTCTGAAACCAAATGTTTTTTAAAATGCCACCAAACAGTTATCTGCACCACTAACCACTGAAATTCCTTAAAGTTTGGCTTACTACATATGTATTTCATGAAAGCAGTTATTACTATTTTTTTTCATTTAAAAATGAAAATCATCTGAGAGTGCAGGTGAGCTATCAGCTTTAACAACAGTTCTTTATAGAAGAAATCTTTCAGGTGTGCACTCCCTAGACACGTATGGAAATTATAGATCCCTGCTCTAGTATTGCTAGGTGTGTTATTGGTAACAGGTGCAAAGCTGTGCAGCTCAGCTGTATTCTACATTGCAATGGAATTGAGGTCATTCTTTTCAGTTGGAGAAGATTTATATCATGATGTCTTAAACTGAGATTTTTCCAAAGTTTAGAGCATAACCTTGTAGGTATTACAGTCCTGCCAAGCAGCACTAGAAATAACAGTCTTTACAAGGCTGAAGAGCAGGACATACAGAGTTCTGTTTTACTAAACAAAAGCTCCAAGTTTTGACAAATCCCACACTAAGAGCATCTCTAACAGCTGGCTGCGCTAAAGAGGAAGACTGAGCAAACACTTAAAGCTCCACAGAAAAAAAAAAAAAAAAAAAAAAAAAAAGGATATTGGTCAGTCCTTTCTTGTGAGATTGTTACACTACAATAACCTCAAGTCCTGATAGCTGACAATATAGAGATATAGAGCAGACACTTTACAGTTACTTCAGAAACCCATGTTGGTCACTTAGAAAGTGGAACAGGAGCAGGATATACCTTTTCCAGCCTGTGATGCAGAAGAATTCTCCTTTGTCTTAGGCTGCAAATGACCAACCAGGGTGTACTGTTCAGGCACCCTGTACAGCTTATCTGGACTGCGGGCAACTTCTTCTTGCATTGCCATCAGTGAGCGTTCAGAAAGTACTGGGGAGTTGTTATCATACGGGGAGACATCTCCGCTGGAAGCTTTGTTGGAGTCTGTGGAAGAGTGTCTTTCTCCCATGGAGTAGGAACCTTCTGATCTCAGCATCTCAGGACTTCTGGGAAATATTGTTAAACAAACTACTGTTAATGAAAAATGCTTTATATTCACAGCTACAGATGCAGTTTAACATCATACAAATAAAACTAAATGCAAAAGTATGATCACAGGTGCTGAAATGTAAACACTTCAGAAGCAGTGTAAAGGTGAATTTTCCATGAGTAAAAAACTTCTGCCACGAAGTGGCCAGCAGAGGCCACTAAAAATCAAAAGATGTTGCTGTCACACACACAAAAAAAACAACAACAACAACAAAAACCAACCAACGAAAACCACACAATCATACACTTCACCACAGGAAATTAAACAGTGAATCAATTCCTTATGTTACCTTGACAATTCTGCTTGTTGCAACAATAAATCTGAGGGCATGATAGGGAAGATTAGTTTGATGATAAGCAGTATGCTAAAATCACTTCTTCCATTCTAAAGTAATACACAGTCACTGAAATCTAATACTTAGCTCACCTCTCACACTGAGAGAAGGATCCTCCTCTAGAGACATCAGAAGGTAAATATAGAGTACTACCAGATATATCTATCGTATTTCTGATGGGGGCAGCAAAAACTGGCTCTGGCAATAACTTCTAGAACTTCTTTTACCATTTCAGCATAGACTGCATTTACTTTCAAACAAACAAACAAACAAAAAGTAAACAAAACACCAACCAAAAGGTACATTCCAGGCTCAGAAAGAAACCTCTGTTTTTGGAAAATGTGCTGGGGACACCAAGGGAGATTTCTTGAACTGTTACTGTTTATTATGTAGACAGGAGGCAATCTGCAAGCTATGGAACCTCCCAAAGCATATGTAGAAATACCCTGTAAACAAACACACTTTTTTTTCCCTGTTGTATGCCTATAATTTATATTTTTATTACTCATTTTTTCATTTCTCTGAACCTTGATCTTTGTTTCTTAGATGCTTATCTTATGCTTGCTGTTCTCTTGAACAAAACACTTTTTATCAGTGGCCTCATATTAATATCTGCTCTGATTGCACGTGTTATTACAGAGGGTCTTTCTTGTATACTGAAAATGGCCAGCCCTTCTCAGAGTCAAATCCAAAGACAGCTTGAACTCAGTGAGCAGCCAAAGCACATTATTTGTTATGGAACAATAACCCTCTTTCCAGACAAATGAAGTAAAACTGAGGAAGGAAAATAAAGAAAACATACAGTGGTAAGACAGGCTAGCCACAGCAGACTAAAGATTAATACACAGATACTGACAAAACTTAATTCCACTTTGAAGCAGTGGTTTTTTTTCCCCTCATTGTCTTACAAGTGCTGTGTCCCAAAACATAAAATATATACCCTCAACATCATGATTATTATGTTTCTCAGTATCTCAATATTCTTTTTTTTTTTTTTTTTTCCAGAGTGTAAAAGGAACCATAAAGCATTGGGATTGAATTAATAATGTTTTCTCCTAGTTATCTCCCAGCAAAAAAACCACCACTGAATGGATCCTGAACCGTAACTGGGGCCAACTCACAAACCCAGAGCTGCCATTTGGCTAAGCAGCACTGTCCCAGGCTTCCCAGTGTGGCTGGCATGTTAATGCTGGGGAGCCATTAAAATTAATTGTAAATCATGCCTCAACTATGTAACTTCCCATCTCAGCCTCCCAGATGAAGACAAGCACAGGGTGAGTTAATCTAAAGCCACATACTGAAGCCACAGTATTTAAATTGGCTTTTAAATATGTAAAATGCTATCTCAAACTAAAACCCTTTTTTCTTTCTCTTTTTTTTTTTTTTCTTTTTCCTTATGTTCTAAAACAAACAAACAAACAACAACAACAAAAAAAAACACAACCAAAACCACCACCAACAACAACACTTATGCAGTGCGTGTGAGGTAAAATGAGATGCATTTAAGCAATGTCTTGAGGAATTTTAAGACAGTCAGAAAAACCTGGGCAAAAATGGGAAAAAAATGTTGGTATCTGCAGATTTTCTCTGACCAAATGTCTTTCTTTCCAACTTTCTAGACTGAGTGACATCTAAATCTCATCCTGTTACCATACAGATGTTCCTAACACACTGACACCAGTGAGGTTTATCTCATGTAAATCTTTGCAGGAACAAAACCTAACTGTGTTGCACAGGGCAAAGGAGGTATCAAACCATTTAGCCACGGCAAGGTAACACAAGGAAGGAGGGGAAAGAAATGCAAATGAAACAATGTGGGAACAAAAACTTGAGCTTTGTGTAACATTGATTCAATGTCTTACCTTGAATGATCTCTTATAGTCTATCTTGTCTCAAGACAGAGCTCCTGATAAAGATTTACTTAAATGGAAACTGTCAAGTTTTTGGAAAGGTCCAAACATTCAAGTTTCTAACCTTATTTACTGTTTCTGCTAGTAAAACCATGCAATTATTTATACCTAATATCATTTTCAAATTTCTTTAGAAAAAAAGGTCTTAAAGAAAATGCCTGTAGACTCTACTATCTTATTGTAAGAAACCATCAAAATGTATTAAATACTATACAGCTAGAAATTGGTCTCATACATTTGCTTTACATACATAACCTTAAGATGGTATTTAAGAACAAAAATCTTTGGCTCGCAGCTTTCCAAATAAAGCATGAATCTCCATGTGTTCCTTAAAACAAAAATTTTGCATCTGATTTGTTTACAGTTTGAGTTAATTATCAAAGAGATATTAATTAATCTTATCCTGGATAATTGTGAGACTGTCTACCTACACATTGTGGAACAATAAATATAGAGGCAAATGTAAATACTGCTCAGGATACACACCTATATGCAGCCTATGAATAAGGGCAAATTACGAGTCCCGTTAAGAATAATAGAAAATTATGTATTACTAAATGTGAGAAAATTTTAAGGCAAATTAAATATTTTCTGTAGGTTTTGAACTACGTTATGGAAAAGATTTAAGAAGTGGTTAAGTGCATGAATCTGACTGAAAGGTTTGAAAGCTGCAGAAGGAACTTATGCAGCACTTGTTCAAAAATACTATTTCAGATTCCAAAACAAAAATCAACTATACTGTTAAGGAGTCTTGAGTTTTCCTTTTTTAACTGGCATCCTTCTGAATTTATTATCCACCAGAGTCTACAAGCATGGGTGACTTGCAAAAATTTTAGTAACAATAATTACTTCTACTGAGGACATTCCTACTTTTCCATAGGCATCAAGGTCATCAAAACCAGAAAACCCATTTTAGTTTTGGCAGAAATACTTTTCTGCTACAACTTAAAGCTTCTGAGAGGAAAAACAATTATTTCTTATAAGAGGCAAATCATACACAGTTGGATGGCTTGGCAGCATGAAGTAGCAATTTCCACATATATTTGAGGTGCCACCAACATAATATCTTATTGCAGGATTATGATGTGGTTGCTACTGTAACAGGGTAGAGGACTCAATGATTCAGGAAGCTTCTGTGTTTAAACATACTGTATGGAAATTAAAAACTATTGTATGTATCTTGGGTGCCACAGGTTACAGTGAGTTAAAACATATAATCGCTATCAAAAGCACTTGAAAATTGCACAAATTTAAAACACATTTACTCTAAAATTACTCTGTATTTACTCTAAAATTACTCTAAAACACATTTATTCTATCTACTAAACATGATAAGCAATAAATAGTCATAAGAAACATTTTATTTTTGTGTTAGTTTAAAGATGCTTCATCTTACAGCTGGAAACTGCAAATTCCATTGTCATCAAGCCAACATACAAAAACATTGGGATAGTCATCCACAAAAGCAGACTTCATAATTGCAGCCACTAGTAATTAGTGCTTTACCATGACCAACTTCCATAAACTCCCTGACACATCAATTCATGATGCTCAACTCTTAAGAGAACTGAAATATGAGGAACAACTGATTTGTCCTCCTCTGAGGAGGAAAAGAGATTGTTTTCTATTAGATTAGAACCAAGAAAGCATTTGCAGTGACATCAAAAGCAGAGATGTGAGGGCATTTGCAGAAGCAGGACCTTCAGTGCAAGTAATATAACATTAAAGTCATGAAGTTGATTCCACACACTATGTTATGCAGCCAACCAGCTTTTATGATGAAGATTCTCTCAAGAATATCTAGTTTTCTGTTCCATGGGTCCAAATTTGGAATGTGCTCTTGAGTATATAATCAAGGAAATTCCAAGAGTTTTATGGACACATTTTGGAAGCTCATTGTTATGAAATCAAGACAAGTATCTCCTTGTTTTCTGCTTTCTCACACTTCTTACAGGAAAAATAGTTAACAAATATGTATCTTCAAAACTGATATTATGTCCTGAAAAAGATTTATCTCTTAAGAGCATCACACTTCTAGCGATAACACTAAGCAACATTCACTCTAATTGCCTAGAATATCTTAACCAAGAAGTTGCAATCACAGTGAAAACATATTTCATTAACATTAAGAATAAATCATTTACATGATACCAGAGTAGAAGACAAATGAGAGATAGCAAGTTTTTCCTATCTCATACCTCATCTGCCCATTACTGAAAATACAATAAATTGGTACTAGTGTAGCCATAATACTCCTATTTGGTTTAGTAACCTTTTCTTACAAAACCGTTTTGTCAGTTGTGACCAGCTTTGCACAAAAGATCTATTTTCTCCTGTAGGTGTGCATGTTAGCTGAAAAGTAAGGAAGCTAATGAAAGGTCAATTAACTTAAAGGAAAAGGGATCTAAGAATAACCTGTTACATCCACAATGATTTGTTATATAAATTTATGCTCAATTAGTTTGTGAATCTATGTGAGATACAATTTTATGTCTTTCTATTACAGACGGTGAAATCCATCATTAATTTTTTTATTGGCTTGTGTCACAAATACGATCATTTCAAACTGACAACTTAAAGTCTCTAGAGAGTACCATATTATTATCATGTCATGTGATTTTCAGTGCCTCTCCTAACTGCTGCCTTAGACCACGGCAAATGTGAAACAAGTGTAAAATATAATTAATAACTCATTATCTGGCATTTCTTGTGAATTAAATATACACATGGTTAGTTGTTGTCAGTCAGACAAACTAACTGAAATTATTTCTTAACTGTAGTGCACTAAGGAAACATGCAATTACCACAGATCAGATGATACGTGATAATTTGCTACTGCATGTTATGTATTCATGTGGCTAAACTAACATCCTTCACAACACAATATATTCTGAATGTTATAAGGAAGCCTTTTTCCCTCGTGTGTTAATTGTACTATTTCTTTCAATACTTTTTCCTTTAAAGCTAAGCACACTATTACCTCCAACAGTACAATGTTCAGAGGGAAAGAAAAAAAAATCATAGCTAACTGACTGTACAAATTCAACTTTAACTATATTCTGAATGCACTAGGCACTTTCTGCACACACACAGGAAGACAAAGCCCAATCTGTCCCAGAGAGCTTAGAGTCTAGGAAACCTCCTAAAAGTTACTTAAAGCAAGCTGGTCAAACTTTGTAATTTTAGGGTCTGGCATATTGGGATTCACTAGAATAAAGGCAATGAATGTGTGTCCCTTGAGAAAGCCAGGAATCCTGTTAATCCAAATGTACAAAGTCACAGCATTAAGGCACACGGGTGTAGGCATACCTAAACCATACACAAAGTTAGAATATGTTATGTAACATAACTGCAACCATAATCATAGTGACTGGTGTGATTTTTTTCTCTTCATGTTTCACAAAGCATACAATTAA
Organism: Heteronetta atricapilla; assembly: GCA_011075105.1. Lineage (NCBI taxonomy): Eukaryota > Metazoa > Chordata > Aves > Anseriformes > Anatidae > Heteronetta > Heteronetta atricapilla. The sequence goes on along the minus strand of CM021731.1, from coordinate 129,791,487 downwards.
ATAATACCCGAAGAGTTTCCATATGCCCGCTGTTGCAGCAGTTGACTTGTTTACAATGCCCTACCTAGGTCACAAGTGTATATAATAGGAAAAGAAAAACGAACTGGCCAAACGGCTAGCCATGACTGTGTTAAGGCACTCTAGGGTATGTTTCAAGGGTACCGTAATACAAGCCTCCTCTTACCGAAGACTACAACAAACCCAAGACATGAACCAGCCGATCACTAGGATACATCCTGTCAGTTAATAGTGCACTGAATATTTTTATGTACATGTCATTCTGTTCTCTGTAGCAGAATGCAATCTTTGCTTTGAATCAGGAAACAAGATTTTTCTTTAGAAAACATTGTACAAGAGTCATAATTTCTTTGGCAGGGTCTGTTTAATGGGGAAGATATTTCTACTCCACTGTAGACAGTGCATAAGAGCTGTGGAAAACTACAACCTTTTGAATGCTTCCAGTGGGAGATAGAAATTCCCAGCAGTAACAGGGATGATGAAAAAACAGATTACTCACGATGACTGGGAAGCTTTCCTCCTCAACAAATAGTCCACAACATCTGGGTCAGTCTCTAATAGGCTAATAAGCACTTCATTTTGTAGGTCAGGGGAAACCTATGAAGACAACAAAAACACTTAACTGGAGATTAATAACTTTTACATATATTCATTTTTGTTTTATGCCGAAACTGAAAGATCAAGTACAGAGAGTATATTAAAATATATATTCAGACACTTCCGCTTAAATGAGAAGGTTCATGAAACAGATGCAGTAGAACTGAAGATCACTTTGTACAAAGTCAAATGCTGATTACTGTTGAATATCCAATTAGTAACCAGTTGGGTATTATATCTGATAACAAGAGTGGGATTACTTATGGATTGCAATCTCAAAAGTCCCAGTTCAAGGTCCTCATCTTCTAACTCCATTCAAAATCTAGGAACATTCATACATTTCCATTCTAAGCAACTGTACTTCTCTTGTTTTAGAAACAACATGACATGTAATTACAGAGGAAGGAGAATGCTTCTTCATATATTCCATGGCATTTGGCTTATCTATGTCCCTGTCATATAGAAATTTCATGGTGAGTGCACTGTCTCTGAAGTTCATCCATTGTTTTATTTCAGTGACAGCTGTTAAAGGCCAACATTTTTCTTAATTAAGTCTTGCAAACATAATGTTCAGATACCCGTATGGCCAAATCCTGGGATTGAGGAGCATTTAAATTCTGCTTAGGGCCTATTGGAACTCGAGCACTTCATGCATTTTCATTCCATTGATAAATCTTCAGTGGTACTTATGTCACAGGAAAATGAGAGTTTCTATCCTTCTTATACCATTCTACCACAGTTATACGTAGAAACTAGGACAGCTATTCTGTACTTGGGAAATACAGTATGGATAGTTATAACAAATCTGCCTGTCTGATGTAAAATTGCTTAAATTACAAAGTTTATCTGTTCACAACTCAGGTTAACAAGTAGGTCCTGTTCAATCTCTAGCCACTCTGGACTTTGTATATTAGCAAGACTCAGACAGAAGTTGTGCCATCTTCCTCTGGAGTTTGGCTTTCTAATTTGCAAACTCCCTCTATTGCACTTTATATGGAGGCAAACCTTCAAAACACTTGATACCTTCAGCTGTTGAAGGATATAACATCTCCTGGGAAGGTGGCAGGAATGGCTCTCCACAATCTGCCCAAGTAAACTTTGTGCTTCCAGTTGCATTTTATAATGCAATCAATCAATCTTTGAGAGAGTTTGTCCACATCACAGTCAAACATTTAGCTCGCCCATCACAACACTCAAACAGATGAAACCATCTGAGAAACCTGAGCTAACAGCTCAGGTTCACTCATGACAGATGGAGCTGGAGGCAAGACAATCTCAGCAAGGGGTCATCAATTGTGCAATCTGCTTCTGGATGCAATTTGTCAGAGCCTGTATCTTTTGACCTTCAGGTCACACTGCAAGGGCCATTTATTCTCCCCGACATTTACTGGGAAATAGGAATAGAATTAGTAATAGATTCCTCAGAGGAATGCCTTGGTTTGGGAGGTATTTAGGGAATCACATTACAAAGAAGGCACATTACTTTGAAAAAGGAAATTATTTGTAAATAAATGAAGATATGGATCATTTACTTGAAACTGATCCAAAACATCTATGAAAAATTTGTGTGACTATGACTTTATTTCTTTTAAAAAATTATGTTTGACCTCTAAGCTGGAGAAATTTCTTACTGATGACCACTGGTATTCTAGCCTTTAAATACATTATCTTCTTTTTATAGGAATACATTTTTGGAAACCTGGTGCCCTGTGACTTGTCTGTTCAGATAGCCTTTCCATACAGTAGAATTCACTCCAGATAAAGTCTGAGGGCAAAGCAGAATTCATGTCTTTCTGTATGTAACTTACTGTTCACCTTAGTATCAAGTTGCTATACTTGTAAGAATTTACTGACTTTGTCAGAAAAAAATATAAATATATTTTCAGTGACTTACAAGCAGTCTTTCAGTTCATAAAAATAAAACTGAAAAAAAGTTCTAACTCACTGAAAGAATGTACAAAACCCAGACGTAACACTTAATCAAGTTACAGGACTTTTATCTGAGTGAATGGGGGCACACCAATCTATGATCTTTTAACCGGATTTGTACCAATGGTCTCCTTTGTTAGTTGTTTGGTTTGGGGTTTCCTCCCGTGAAACATCTTAAATCAATTGGGTCAACTAACTTGCAAGTGTAGAAATGATATGCATGTAAGTGACAATTTAAATTTATAGAGAATTACTAAATGGGTATCTTCTGAAGATGTTACAGAGCTGAAATTATTATTATTGAAATAACTGCTTAACTGGCAATTATGTCTGAGTAAATGGATGAGAACTTGAAGTTCAGGGACAAGTGTAAGTACACATGGGAAAACAAGGCACTGCTGAAATAACAGTTTTTGCATCTGCTGATCACGTATCTGGTCTGATGATATGGTTTGGGGGCTATCAGATGTCCTTTACAGTCAGAGATATTCTGAGATTCTAAGGTTGGGTACCAAAGCTACTGAGACACAGAAGGGTAAATAAACCTTTGTAGTTTCTGCTTTGTGCCATCCCTGGCTACTGAGTTGGCACAGAGAGGCTATATGACTGCCTCCTCAGTGGGGAGGCCACAGAAGCCTCTAACAATAAAAATAAGAAATTTCAGACACTATGTCAGACACTCTTCTTTGCAGCAGAAATGGATTTGGGTACTGAACGATGTAAATACATGACTGAGCTGCTAAATGCATAACTTCTCTTCTTCACCCTCCATGCCCAGCCAAAGCCAATGAGTCAAAGTGTGGTTGTGTTCAGTCTCCCTGAATCCAGTTTCTGGACATTGTTCAGAGACTAGCAATATGTACTTATGCATCCCTGAGACTCGCTGAAATTGATAGGAATTGGATATTAAAGTCCTTAGCATCAGGGACTTAACAGCCAGATCAGCATCTTCTATGCTGAATCCACATGTTTGCATATTAATGATGTTAATAGTAATTGCTTTAGGAATAAAAATAGACCCTGAAAACCCCAAGTTGATCTGAAAAACAGAGCATTTCACTGATAAGTCAGAGTCATTCTGATATTGTGGTCCAGGCTACGTAGCATGTGCTATACTCCTACGTTTTCTTTCACAAATGGTGCTTCAGTTTCAATGCTGAAGTCAACTGGATTTTTATAACTTTCCCATATACAAGAGTAACAGAAAAAAAAAAAAGCACAAAACCACCTTGGTATCAATATGCTATATGTTATAGCTGTAGCTGGGTCTCAAGTCCAGATGTTTCTCTTTTTTTTAAGTATCACAAATGTCAAGTATAAACAACACTCCTGGTTTGGCTCCATTCCTGTGGGTTTGGAAGATGAACTGCTTGCTGCCTGATTTCAAATGATCAGAGTTCCAGTACAATGTAATGTACAAGTCTTTTCCTTTCCATGCATCAATTACCAAAGGATGCTCTGGGCTAATTATCTTCAGAATGCAAAAAGTCTCCCTGTGCTGCCTAAGTTTTTCATGCTAACATGAAAAGTTGAAAGCAAACCCTCATAGAAGTTTTATAATAAAAACAACTATGAGTAATTTGACACAATCCAACAAATCAAATATCACATGCAAGTCTAGACATTAGTACAGAAAACAGGCAGAACTTGCCAGGTTGTTTGTTAAACTATGGCAATGGGAAGAGTAAAAGCACTCAGAGATGCTCATCTGTTAGGCACTTCTGTAATTTCACATCAATGTATTTCAGCTTTCAGAAGAGCATCTGAGACAGGTTTGCCACTCTCACACATGCAGCTAGCCTTTTATTTTGAAATCTGGTTTTAATTTCCCTCTACAATCTGAAAAGCTGCTCTAGAAAACAAAAGAGAACAACTCTTTTTTTTTTTTTTTCCATTACTGCATTTAATCTCCAGCTAAAAATGCAAGCATTGATGAGGTAAAGGAATAAACTTGTCAAAATGAAAGGAGACCATATGTATGTTAGTCTAATCCTAAGCCCCACCCTTTCCACATTGAAAGTCTGAACATGCACCTGAAGTACGATGTGCTGAGATGTCACTGTGCTGTAAAGTGTTCTTAAGAGAAACAACAATAAGTATGTTTCTAGTAATGCAAGTATTATTATTCAAGTATTATTTTAACCTTGCTAGTGCCATCCACACTCTGGGCCAGCAGAACTGCTCAGGAGAGTGCAGTTCTGTCAGTTTCTTTTTGTGCTGTGGAAGGCAAGTTAGGACCTAAAGTTTCCCTAAACTGGGGAGGTGGTGGAAGTGGTGGAGAGAAAAGAGAGAGTGAGAGAGAGAGAGAGAGAGAGAGAGAGAGAGAGAGCGCCTCACTGGAACAAGAATAAAAATAAAGCAAAAGATGTAATGAAAGGCAACAAAGAAAAGATGAGAAAACTACAAAGAAATTAATCTCAGTATAAGATCAATAGATGGGGCGTGTGATTGCTTTCTTATGCTTTTATCCCTGTTGAAATCTGGTAGACACCTTCTCCTTACAGCACCATGTGTCCACCACTCCCACATTCCCACAGTCCAGTCTTTTCCATCATCTCCCACCAATGTTGCATCTAGCACTGGGCTTTGCTGAAGCACTTAAAGGAGGTCTCCGGAGTTTTCCTCCTCTTGCGCTGGGAGCTAATCTCATCAGTATATACAGTGCTGCTTAGTTTCAAGACACAACAAACAAAACTGTTTTCACCTTTCCAAGTCATCTGTTTTTGTTAAGATATTTACGTCTACTAAAGTGAAAACAGTGTGGTGCCCACCACTGGGTTCCGGTATTTTGGAGCAGGGCTCTGCCTCAGGCACAAATCATGCAAAAACGACCCATGATTTCATAGACAGAAAAAAATAAGGCCAGAGAATGATCTGACCAGGTAACTGCTAGGCTTTACCATGTGCTTTAACTAATCTGCATCTTCAGTAGGCAACAGTATGTAGGAATTATTTGGTCAAAACATGTCCCAGTCCAAGGTCACCATCCCTTCTATGAAGAACCTCCTTGCTTCAGCAAGAAAACAGAGAAGTACTCAGGAACAGCACACATTTAAGCTTTCCGCCTGTTATCCCATTGACAAATAAAAAAGCTGTGTCTTTCCTCTCCATGTGACCAACAAGAAAGTCTTTGATAAGGGAAATTATTCCTTAAATTAACCAAGGATCTCTTATCCCTGCAGAAAAATTAGCCCCCTGGCTTCTAAACCTGAGAGGTGAAAGGTCATTTTCAGTCTTGTCTTGAAAACTGATGAGCAACAATAATGCATTGTTTAGCAATCAATTGAATAACCAACTCCATCATTTCATTTCTACATACAGAGGAAGGTATTTAAGGAAGATAATACGTTTACTGACATAGGAACAGTTCCTGGAAAGATACATGTACAAATTTTCAGTGTTACTGCTTGCTGCAAAGCATTTGCCTTGACGGAAGGCTACTTTGTTTACCAATACTACTTGAGCTTAATTGAATGTTGTTTCCATAGTTTATTTAATCCTTGTCTATTTTAATACCAACCAGGTATTTCCTCGTTTAACTTACAAATGCCTAGAAGTCAAAGGAAGAAACATCCACCTACCATAAAAAGGGCTTCATAGTTTTCAATCATCTTTTGTACAACAGCTATGATAGCAGTACTCTCTTCAGCTCGAGCTGAACTCTGAACTGTGAATTCTTTGTCTGTAGATTTCTGCTTGTGCAACAGGTTAGGGCCAAAGATGGTAGCCAGGTTAAGTGACGTCATTTTATTCCCAGTAATCTAGAAAACAGAATAAAAAGGAGGTGGGGTCTCCCAGGGTCTCATGTATCCAGAGATTTATGTATATACACAACTACATGCACACAAAACATTTGACAGATGGTTCATTCATCAAAACCAAAAAACAAGTGTTAGTCAAAAATTTAACCATTTTCAGAAATGTGGAAACATTTTGTTTGGATATCTCTGCAACAAGCGCTGTGGATTTTCTGGACAAATTTTCAAACGGACTGGAGAAGGAGGTGAAAAGCGATGCCTGCTTTAATTCCCTGGCAGGTCAGCAGTGGTGTACTTCATCCGAACTCAGAGATACCACCTCCTACTTCACTTTCGTACCACGTTACTACCTCTTAAGATCAAATACTGCCAGTTGTTAGTTTTTTCAATTAGCACTCATGATATGAAACAGATACAATGAAGAAAAGCCTACTTTTACAAGTTTAAATAGTTAAACAGTTTGGATACTTAAGGAGCACATTCATAATTTTTATTAATATTTTCTTGATTTTTTGCTTGTTTCTGAGAACACACTGAATATTTACTTTTTTTGTGTTTTGTTTTTTTACTTTCTGCTGCACCTACAACTCCATGCCTAAAGAAGCAAGAGTAACGTGATTTTGGAGGAATTAGGCAGCTAGGAACAAGTATTGGACTAGACAGCAACTATATGAAAAATATAGAGGTTATTGAATCAAAATTTTCATTGTCAGATTTGTGAGGAAGACTACATTTTTCCCGTTCCATTCATTTAACAGAGAAAAAAGCAGGGGTCATGTGCTTCTTCTCTGTGTCTCCACTTGGTTGCCATTCTGGGAATGCAGAAGATGATGCCAGCAGTTTGACTACATAAGACTGCAAGTGCATTTTGATAGTTGAACCAGTAAATCTTGAGGATTTTTTTTTACAGAACAAACAATGTCATATGAGTTATTTTTTTCAGCTATATCTGAAGAAAATAATTTTAAAAAGATCAGAATGAGGCACAAAAAGAGGCAGAAAATAGCATTTCAAGAAATTAGTGGGACAAAATTAATCCTTTCAAAGCAATATATATATATTTTTATAACAGGGCATTTACCGAATTTTCCAGTTGAATTTACAACTGTCTACTCACTACACCTGTTTTTTTTTTTTTTTTTTTAACAAAACAAAACAACTAAAGCTCAACTAAATAGCTCAGGGCTGATAGTAAAAAATAATAATAATAAAAAAAATCTTTTTATCACTACTAAATCTTGGAAAGACATCTGCACCAAGTAGGTGCATGGACAGTCATAACAAACATGTTAGCACTTTGTCCAGCACGACTGTGCTTAAACACCCCCTTATGGCACACCACCATGCACCCGGATGTTTTTTGAGTGATCTGTTTTTTAAATACTAAGAGTAGTGATCCACCAAAGATGCGTGGGTACGTGGTGCCTTGACAGAGCCAAGGGCAGCCTCTGGCTGTGCCTGGATCTGCATGTGCAGGCTGTCCAAGTGCAGTGAGTGTAAGTGAGTCTGCAGTGAGTCTAAGTGAGTCTAAAGGGCAGTCTTGGGGCGGGGCATCCCTTAAAAAATGGTGTAAACATATCAACTGAAATTAGCTGGATTAGCTGGACATTTTAATAAAGTTAGTCATCTGTCTTCATCTTTGTGAGAGAATGGCTTTCAAAAGACATCGTGGAGAAGAGCCTGTGTGCTAAAGCTCACGTCTTCCTTCCAATGATAGCAAAATACTTTATTTTGCCCTGTATGCCTTTATTAACTTAATTATTAATGAATAGCTTAAGTAATTATGAACAGAATACTCTATTGTCTATAAAAGATATCCAATTGCATGTAATATTCTTGATGCTTACAATACTGACAAGATGACTTACACAAATTTGCCTTGCCAAAAATACCTGTAGCAGAGCTGATGTACTCTTAAGGGGAATGAAAATTCCTTTACTACAACTGTTTTGCCAAGCTCACTCTCTTAAGCAGCATCAGCCCTGCAATAAGATCCTCTCGGGTACATTCCTCAACCGAGAGAGAACTCTTTGCTGTACCAGAGGGACCAAGACCTTAGCCAGCTTATATGCACTATGATTTTAAGGGCAGTAAAACTTATAGGCTGCTCTTTTCCAATGCTTTTCATTATAGAGGTTTAGTTGTCTATCAGCTTATTGCTGAAGACAAAAATAACAGAATCTGAAGGGGATTTAAAACTGAAAAAGGTCCTGAAGTCACATGTAGCACATTTGAAGTTAGGACTTCAGGCAGAAGTTCAGCAAAACTCAAAGTGCCTATTCTTAAATACCAACCAAGTCCCCAAAGCATCCAAAGAAGTCAGCAGTATTCCATCTGGAAGACTATTCTCCAGGTGTTTCAGCAGCATCTCAGAAGTAACTTCAGAACCTCTCTGCTACAGATCACAGGACTGCATCCTTCTCATTCAAAGAAAACAGAATTGCTGCCTTTTGCAGCAATGCCACAAAACCACTAGTTCAAGCATTTTCCTGGGAGAAAATGGGAAACCTGGATTTTCAGATCTTCCGTAGTGTGACTGTCTTAGATGCACGTGTCAATGCTCAGAAGTAAACCTAAGCTATGCATCTATGAGTAATCTTGTCACTGGGGTTGGGTGCAGTACAGTCTCTCCACTGAATTTGGTCCAGAATGCAACAGCAGGGAGGCCAGAATGAGAACAGACAAAGATGGACCCTGACTCTGATGGAGATTAGGTCTAACAGTTAGAAGGGCACCTGTCCTTTATTTTTTTATTCTTCACTACACAATTCACACAAGAAAACTAAGGGAAACAAGAATTTAACTATGTTCAAAGGTCATATAAGAAAGCAAAAGCAGAGAATGAAAAAAGATTGAAAAATCACACTCTTGAATGCCTGACACTTTTCTGTGCAGAGGGCTGTATTTTTTCCACAGAATGTAACAGGAAAAAACAAAGGTGGAAAAATGATGGACAACATTAAATAGTCTTAACAACAAGGCCTATTATGTTGTGCATCTCCCAGAGAAAGTGCTAGATGTTTTACTGATTAAGTCATATAAAAATTAAACTCACACAGCCCTGAGAATGTAGTAAAAAGCTAAATATCAAATGTGTGGGCAAGAATAAAAAATCTCCCCCATCTTTCAGGGGTATGTCACGTGGTTATTTCATGGCCTTAAATATCTCTTTTCAGACCATTAATTAAGCAAAGTGAAAAGACACAAGCATTTGGAACTTACCTCTTGGCCGTCTTTGTCTGTGGTGTCTTCTGCGTGGCCAGCCACTGTGGAGAGGAACTGCAGCAGTCGGTGTAGGGTATCGCAGTTACAGGGAGGTAGGAGATAAATGAGAAGCTGTAAGGTGCTTAGCTGTTCATCTGGCTCTAACACTAAGAGGGGAAAAAATACATTCTAAGAAAAGTACTCCAACTAACCTAAAATCAGAACAAATATACTGTTCCCAGCCCAAAGGAAGGCATAAGAATAGCTTTGTTTAATTATAATTTTCCTTGTAACATCAGAAGAAAAAGAGAAAACACTTCAAGGAAATACCAAAAGCATAACAATATTCTTATGGGATTTTTGCTTTGGTTGGTCAATATTTTGCTGATAGGTTCATAGGTTCTTCTCCCAGGCTATGAGAGCAAAATCCATGCTGCGTACTCCATCACTGTCGCTGAACACAAAAATTCTGTGTAATTTTCTACTTATTACATACATTTCGGGATAGTTATGGGTTTACAGGGCACCCTTTGGAAGCATTCCAGTAGAGTTTATGCTTTGGCCATTATAAACAGGTTTTCTTACAATTTCACATCTTACAGAGAGTCTGGGAAACTGGAAAAGCAGACAGAAATGTCAAGGGTATTCTACACTTAAACCACCTAAAATGTAATGGTAGCCAGAGACAAAGGTGAGATAAAGTCAGGATCTCAGACATAAAGGTAGAAAGAAGCTGAAGAACATGCCAAGCAGCAGTTCAAGACTTAATGGTCTAACTTTATGTTTTCCCAACTCTTTGAGAGACCGGACTCAGGTTTTAGCATAAGCCAACACATTTGGGACTATTTAATACAATGGCTCTGAGAGCCATTAACTACCAAGAAACTTAAACTTTTCAAGGTAGGTTTTTGAAGCCAGACTATAATTTTGATTAGCGAATCAAAAACTAAATGCATTAACAGTGCTGAAATACCGGGAACATGAATTCTATCATATATACCAATGTAAAAATGGGTATTAATAGATATAAGTGAAATCTCTGTTCTAGTTCTCTGGACTAATACAGTATGAAAACCAAGGGAAGTAATCAGCAAATTATATATATTTATATATATAAATATATAAAAATATATATAAATATATATATTTATATATTTATTTATAAATTTATACATATTTATTATATATATTTATATATTTATTTAAATATTTAAATTTTTATATATATAAATATATATATATATAAATATATATAAATATTTGGAGCAAATCAAGACTAGAGTATGAAATGCACAGAAAACAGAATACAGTTAGTAGATATTAAAGAATTCAAACAAGCTTATCAAAAAACAGTAAATCAAGATGCTGCAGAGCTCACAGAGTGTGTTGATGAAAGGTGTATAAAGTTCTCTAGTGAGAAGTGGATCAGGCATATCACGCAGAAATTCCTTTAATAAAGCAGCAACATCATGAATGCTGTGCTCTTCGTCCAGCACGACATCTATGCCCCGGTCAAACTCTTCACGCAACTGAAAAACATCATGACACAAAATCTTAGTCACTTAACTAGCATATTCAAGCACAGAAGATTTTTTAAGATGTGACCATTTTCACTTTCCAGATTGCAGAACTGTTTTTTGGTAAGGTTGAATACATAATTCACTTCTAAGTGATCATTATTAGGGAGATAACACCAAGCTAATATCATTAAAAGGTATTGCTATTTTCTTTGAGCTACAGTCCCCAGCAAAAATTTTATGTAAGTCAAAGGCATCAAACTTCCCAGAGGCAGAAGAAATCCCTCTCCCACATCCAATATGCCTTTCAAAAATATAGAAGCCTGACTTTCTGAAGAGACTTCCCACCACCTAGAGCATAATACTTTCTTCAGGTTGAGAGCTCCATCCTTTACTCTTTTGTTCTTTTTGAAAATAGTCAAGATGTTTTAAAACTATTTGCTGGGAATACTTCATATCTTTGCTAATACTATGAGGTGTCATAATATATCCTTTCAAGGAATAATTATAAATCTTATTAAACACAAGGAAATTTGAAACTTTACCAGGATTATTCAATGTACTTCAAAAAGGAAGAGGATAAATCACAAGCAAACTATTTGTGTGATAATCGGAGGCAAATCTTGATTACAGGCAAATCTATGTTGTGTGTGGCTGTAGAGTGTAGGTAGAGAAGGTAGAAAATCCCCATATTTTCTACATAATTTGTGCCATTGTAATGAGCCTGAAAGGCATTCTATAAAAATAGAGTCTCCTTTCTAATTTATTAAGGTTATTATAGTTATTAAATTAGTCTTTATTAATAATGAATAATTATGGTATGAAGACCAGAATTTTTTCTTTATTCATCATTATGTTTTTCCCCACTGTTTTGTAGCCAAATGTTTTCCAGTACTGACTTGGGGATGTAATTCTCATATCATGTCTGCTCTTCAGACTGATGGCAAACATGGAACATCACTGTGGAGCACCAGAAATTACTTCTATCCAGAAGACTGTCCCCACAGATACCGCTCCAAGGCAACTGAGGAAACAGATTAGCACTGCATCAAGAATTTGGACTTCCCAAATAGCTGTCTGAATTACGAATTGCTAGTATAGCCTTGAATATAGTGCACTTCTGGTCCATTATCTTTAGAGGCCTGAACGGGTTGTGCTAATTAATTAGCACAATATCAAATAATCATTGGTGGAATATTGTCACACTTCAGGCCCAGGTATCACAATGGTTAAAAAGCAGTACATTTTCATGTCAACCTTAGGTCTCTCAGACTTCCTTCACAGTGAATATTTGCAGACTTTTGGAAAGTACATCCAGTGAACTACCATATCCACAGGACACTGAGACATGAGAACTGGGGACATCCCTGCTGGGAAACAGACAGGAGAGCACAGCTCCAGCCATGCTGCTCTTCAGCCTTGGGGCTGTTTCACCAGCAGAGCTGTCCTCCAGGCACCCAGAGTAGTGTAGAGACCTGCTCTCCCTAAGCTCAGCAGTTATGCTCTGCTCATGCAACTGTATGGTTTCTGGGCACAAGCTAGTACCTGGCACCCGTGTGTACCAGACTTTGATTCAGCACCAGCTCAGGAGCCTCGGTCCTGTACCCCACTGAATGTGAAAAAGCTCTAAGGTGGTTTGTAACAGACACATTTGTTCTAGATTTTCCCTTCCTGCTCACCAATAAAAAAACCTGCTGGCACATGCACTCATTTATTTATGTATATTTATGTATATATTTATGTATATGGCAACAGACTACTGTTGAAATAGGACATTTTCTAACTGGGGGAGGAAGGGAAACAAAACTATGCCTGCTTTCTGTACAAGAAAAACTAATGAACAGCTGCGAAAGCACACCAAAATCTGAGTATTGGGTTTGGCTTTCCATGGTTCAGAAAATGAATGGAATTTTAATTGAATCCAGACTTTCCCATGTGTTCATGTTGACAGCATTTATTATTGTAGCTGCAAAGGCCAAGCTGATGCATCCATGTTGTTTAATAAAATAAATTAGTTAATCTAATTCAATAAATTAGTCCCTGTAATAGAATACATAAATACACAAATCTCTTGGTTTCCTTAACTTTTGAAAACAGAGTAAAAGAAAAATTGGTGAAAGTAAGTTATGTTTGAAGTAAGGCTTAGGTTACAAGCAAATGATATAAGCTCCCTACTTTCTCCCAGAGGCATGATACAATTGTACTCATCCCTGAATAATAAATGTTTTGACATCAACGCTTGTAATGCAAATTAGAGGCAACTTACTTTTCAATACTTTTTCTAGTTCAGTGTTGATCTAACAACTGTTTCTGCAGACCGTGTTTTCAACTTTTTGGTATATCAAGCCACACAGCAATATTAAGTGGTAGAGAGTAAGCTACTAATCAACAGGTTATGCTGTTCTGCCAGCCACAATCAAGATAGATTATCTATTCATCATAACTCTCCAAAGAAAGCCAATCATTATGTCATTCACAGAACTATTATTCCTGGTATCAGATGCAGCCAAACTTTCTTTTGCTCTTTCCTATTTTGTCTTTTTGGTCTTAAAGTTTCTAGCAGGGGTATTTTACTGTAACTTTTTGTCCTCTCCCTAAGCATCATACAACCATTAAGCACTATTGTCTCCAGTTCTAATTCAACATGTATTCCCAGCTTCTGGGAATAACAATGCAAGAGCTAGGCTGAGGAAACACCCACTTCTGACTTTGTCTATGGAACCTAACTGTACACCATCAGCATTTGGCTGAGACTAGGAGTTGGATGGGTCTGCTCTGACCTTGAAGTGGAACGGGTAAAAGAAAGGTGATGTTTGGGAACAGCAATCTGTGGGTCAAAGAGATTGTTCTGTACTTTCATATTTCCTCATACTGTAAGTTTTCTGAAAAAGATTTACAGTTTGGGTTTACTTTGGTAGCTCCTGCTGTTTCTGAGATGAACAAGCAGCCAAGATTTCCTTTTCCTGACGGTGAAACCTTTGGAAAAATTCATCATGGTAAGCTATTTAGATATCCAACTCTTTGCTACTTCCATGGAGCAAAACATACAATGATTGTTAATCCGTTGAGATCCTGAGAAGGATTTCACCAAGTGTTAAAGAACCCTAAAAATGACCCGTTATCAAAAAACATAATAAAATCACTGACAAAAAAAAAGCCTGAAGTACAGGGAAGAAATCACCTAACAGAAAGCAGTAAGGTTATTTGTATCATACCTGATGAGGTTAAAGCACATCCATATCCACTCACCTGTCTTACTCTCTTTTTTGAACTTCCAACTCTGAATATTCCTACTGTCTGGAGACCTGCAAGTAGAGCACATCAGACAACTGTTTTATTGTATAATTTTCTGCTGAAAATTGCATTGAAACAAAGCAATCTGGGCTATGTGTGTACTTAAAAGGGTAAGAAAAAATAAAATAAAATAAAATAAAATAAAATAAAATAAAATAAAATAAAATAAAATAAAAAACCATGTATTTCTTTACAAGGTTGCACTTACCACACTGAGACAAAATACTTGGAACAAGTAGCCACTCAGTGTAATTCTTAAGAATCTCACAGTACCTAACCTGCAAAATGGCATCTCTGTGACATTTCTCTTGATGAGGTTTTCTTAGTGCCACTACCATTGTGTGACGGACATAGGTAATGTCTGGACACAGTGAGACGTGGCTCAGTGTTTTGACGTGGCCCTTACACAACTGACATATAAGGAAATGGGCAATAAAATATCTAAATACTTGAACACTGCTCTGTGTCTTTGGATATGGGAAGTAGTTGGTGTTTGTTTTTACCAGCTGGCTGTATAGTGCCTACCAATATGAAGCTTTCCTTCAAAGAGATGTAAATAGGGTGTTGCCTGCTATTCTAGGAGAAATCAGTTCAAACCTTCTTCTATCCTTGGAGATACTACTGGAATATCAAACAAATAATATGTGATTGATGAATGGACATATATTGTCAAGTAACAGCAACTGAAATATTTGAGAGAGTCATCTTAGAGGTGCCACAGTCTTCAGCAATGAGAATGTGAGTGGAAATCTTAGAGGCTCAAACAGCTGTTTATATAGCAGCATTTTATAGAGCTAGACATCATTTTTAAAAAGGATGAGATTGTCTAAGCTTTGAAAAATTTATGGTCTAACAAAGGCTACTCAGAAACATTCATCTTCTCTACTGACATACAGGAAATGTAAAATAGCCTTGTAAAACAAATGCTGTCCCCCCTATAACAACCATGAGGCTACACTACTTACTGGAGATGTGTAGCTCCACAGTATATGTAGTTGCAGATTATCATCAGAAAAAAAAAAAAAAAAATCAGGTTGGATTCTGCCTTTTAGCTTTTAGTCTCAACATGACACCCCTCTTCAAATATTCTTCTGTCTTCAGTTAACAGAAAATTGAATTGATAGAACAACACAGAACTAATTTAGTAAACCCAGGAACACTGGCAGGGAATCGTCTGAGATGGAGATACTCACATTGAGCAAAAACTGGAAGCTTATTCCTGCACAAACATTCAGTATTTGTTTTACTCTAAGGGTCTGAAGAAGTCAAACCTTTACAACTTTGGGACCTGATCCCACGGACAACAGGGAAGGAGAACTAGGCCGAGGGCTTTTATGGCTAAAAAAAAAAAATAATCTTTTCTTTATTTTTTAAAACATATAATGTTGTTTAAAATAGTCATATAAAACATACCTAAGAAGTTCAGTCCCTTTGTGGCTTGGTGCTAAAAAACTGGTCTAACAAACTCATGCATATAGTAAAATACTTTTATTATAAGCATCAGAAACCAGTTCCAGCTCTTAGTTTGGAGTTTGGAATGATGTTGCTACAGTATGGTTGCTAGAACAGGAAGTCCTCTGTTTTCCCTAAAGCCAAAGAATCTGTCTTCTGCAATATTTTATTTTCTCAAAGTCAACCAATCCCGAATACTGTTGAAATTAAGCTGGATTAAGCTGAAAATTGAAGAACATTAGTATTTGCTCCAAATTATGTTGGATTATTGTGTTGTTCGGTTCTATAGTGTACTCTTAGAAAATGCACCAAGAAACATCCTAAGTTTTATTTAAACAGAACTTTTAATATAAAGCAAACATTTTAGTAAAAAAGTGTTGCATAGGAAAGTATCTTTGTTATTACAGTGGTTTAAGAGGATTAAGCACTTCATCAGTAATGTTTCAGTGACAAAAAATCAAAGTATCCAAAGGAACCTCAGCTGGATGTCTCTTTTTGCTGACTCAGACATTTTGATGTTCTCTAAACTCAGCTAACATTACTTAAAGGCATGGAAGTCATTCATCTTAAACTTAATGATCCCTGTATTTGTCAGCCATGATATCTAGTCTCTGTAAAAGGCTAACGATGACTTGCTTTCATCATTTTCCTTTATATATTTGTAAGCAACATGGTTTTCAATTATTTAATGTAAAAGCTTAGCATTGTTTTCTGAATTGCAGTCCCTCATCTGCAAAAGCCTTTCATTCAGAGTCAGTAAATGACTTAGTTCTGGTCAAATTAGGCATCAAATGCACCATTTGGTGTTGTAGTCACCAGTGCTTAATGGTTTGTTTATCATCTGGCCATGTGATAAGTCTATCTTGCTGTGGCCAAGTTATTTCAATTCTCATGAAAAATCTTTACAAGACAAAGATACATTGGGAGAGATGTTGAACAGATAGCTTGATTAACTATTGTTTCTGCATTACAGAAAGCTGGTGGGAGGTTTGCATCTGAACGATCGTGAAGACATAAGAAGAATATTTGCACAATTTTATAATTCCCTACAGAGAGAACAGCCCTGAGCCTGAGGCTGGTCAGTAGGACTCAAGCCAGGGACAGAGTAGGCAGCCTGAAAGCCTTGTAGTGGACATTAAAACACTTCTTGGAGCTTAATATAATTTAGTGTGGGATTTTTTTTGTTGTTGTTATTTCTCTCAGCCTCTATTTTCAAATGTTGTTTCTAGCTAAGTCTTGCACATTAGCATAAAGTGTTCATTTAGCTTTTGTATCTTAAGATCCACTGGCTGGTAAGAATGACTGGCTTGCACATTTCAGGCTTTCATTCTCACTGTATGGGTAAATCTGTGGGGTGTAAAGATTCATTCTTGCAGAGCTGAGCACTCCAGTACTGGATAGATGAATGACTTCCCGGAAAGTCTTTTCCCTCATGTTGAACGGGACAGTTTGCAAACTTGTAACATAGGTCTTCAGTCTGGGAGGAAATAATCTTCTAAGTAATTACTTGTGAGACAGTATCTTTAGTGAGAGGCAAAATAGGAGGGAAAGCATCTGACTTTCAAAGATGTCCTTGCAGTTTTAAGTATACACTTGTTTCTCAAAATACACGTTTATTTATACTATAGTAAAAATACATCTGCCACTCATGGGAAAATGAGATATTCTTACCATGTTTTTCCAAGTGCTGGCAGCAACTATCTACAAGCCGGGGAACCTGCCTGTAAATTGGGTTCAGGCTTAGTTTCTTATCTCTTGCCTTTTCTTTCTTGCTCTGGGCTTCTGCTGGCAGAGAGAGCTGGAGAGCTTCTAACAACCGTGACTGATTGTCATCAAGATCAGTAATAGAGTCCACAGACATTGCACCCTGTAAAATACACATGCATGGACAATCCATATGGCTGGAGAAACCTAAAGGCCACAATACCCCATCTGAAAATTAAAAAAAAATTCCCTCCCTGCTTTAAACGAACTAATATAAATACATACTTTGCTATACTGCTTTCATAAAATAGTCAAGTTCTAATACCAGTGTAATGGATGGAAAAATCAGGACAGTAACAATGCTATTATTACCAAACCACTAGAAATACAAATTAGACACTAAAAAAAATAAATGCTTTACATTCATTTGGCACACATTTTCATTATTATAGAAGACTGGATATACTCCAGGACAAGGATGAGTCAGGGTTTGCACATGCAACTCAGCCATACAATGTTTATGTGCATGAAGGTATATACACATTTTTAAACCTGATTCCCTACTTCCTCCATATTTTAGGCAATTGTATCAGTGAAAATTATGCAAACACCTCGTATAATTGGCTAATTAGTTAGTAGTTAGCTACCAATTGATTTTCTGATAGAAATAAAAATGCATTATCACAGACAAAGACACACCAGAGGAAGTACAGAGATGATATTTTTTGGATAATTCTACTTCATGATTCTTAAAATCATTAATATTCCAATGAAAGCTTTGAACATTATGTTTACATTACAGGAAAGCACAAATGTTCAAGCAGTCAGTAAAGGACAAAGTAGCACAAGCAGCATGAGGTTTATGGCATTTTTCAGTGTTCACACTTGAAAATGAAGATTTTTGTTTCAAACCACAACATTACTGTTATTTCAAAACAACTGTTTCCCTCACAGTTGATCAATTGTTATTAAACTTACAAAGCAAAAATATTTTAGGGGATATAGGCTTATACATAATAATAATTTAAAAGAAAAAACTTATTTTTTATTTCTTAATAAAAATATCTATTGTGTATTATTTCTTTTCCTTCTGAAAAAAAAAAAAAAAAAAAAAAAAAACCAACAGATACACTTCACCATAACCTAAAATGTACTGCACAGGTAACCAGCATGCTATTCCAAGAAATAATGAAAAAAATGTAGAATTTCAATTCAAAACTTTGCTGAGAACTCTAATTTCTTCAAAGCAAGCTCTTCTGCTGCTGACAGGCATTTCGTAGACTGTAGGCAAGATCTGTTAATATGTCTGTTAAATGTGAACTGTTCAACTGCTAGGGAATTACCAAGCTCTAGAAGTATTGCCTTCCATCAAAGTAGAAAACTGAGCTTTATAAAAATTTCCATCTTGTAGGCAACTCAAATGAAATCTCCTGAGATTTCAAATGAATTTAAAACATCTTAGTTCATAACATCTAAAGGAAAGCATCTAACTTATCAGGGTTAGTCCTGTTTCTCATAACTCATGGAAGACTTAGGAAAAAACACACTGAAGTTTTTAGATAATTTTTTGTGACCCACATCTCTAAGCAATTACTAGACACTTTGGAATGCAACTTCAATCCTGATTTCTGGTGTTTCTCAAAAAAAAAACAAAAAAACATTTGCTTGATTCCCCTTACCATTTCCTGTCAAAAAGAAAGAAAGAAAGAAACAATAAAAGAAACAAAACAAACAAACAAAAACCACAGACATTCTCTGGCTGTGATCCATTCTTGTAGAATTCCAAGCTGAACTATTTTCCTATTTGCTTTTTAAAGATTTGGGGTGTCAGACATCAAAATCAGTTGACCGGCATTGCAAATCCTAACACAATCCTCACAGCTGCAGTTCCCAGGCAGCTTCTGTACAACAGGTGCCCACATTTATACCTTGCACTTGCTGGTCCTTCCCTGTCTGCAAAACATCCTCACCTCATGAATCATTATTATCACAGAGTCACTTAAGTCGGATTTCAGATCCCTAAAATAGATGCAAATACAGTCAGTTCTCCATTATCCTTGGGCACTTTATCAAAATTGTGGATTAACTGCGACACTGAGCTGGCTTTAGGAAGAATGACCTTGAGTTCAGTAGCCAAAGTACAACACTACCTGGCCATACCAAGTGCAGGCCTGCTCCGCCATGCCAAGCTCAGAATCTGAATAAACTGGTCAAGTGAATGACACAATTACAAGGAGCTGAATGGCACATTTATAAACCACCTCTCCAATTTAAGTTTAAAACACTAGCATGGGTTTTATGGACAGGCCTGCACTCTGTGCAGCATTTGTGTGAGAAACTGCATCAATTACATGAATCAGCTTTTTTTTTTCTTTTTTTTTTTTTAAAAAAAAATAAACATTTGCCTTGATAAAGTTAAAAATAGTGCAACTGAGCACATTCCAGAGAGAAAATGGTAGCTCCCTCCACATCCTACTATCCACCTTAGTATACTGTTACTTCTCTGTAAGTGAACCTTGTGCTACTGCAGCCTCATGACTATGGCCCAATGGGTCAAGTTCAACACCTTGAAAGCTGCAGTCTTGGAATTAAACCAAAATACATGCCAAATCTCCATAGACTTCTAGGAACTTGGTCCTGATGGACCTCTGTATTCCTTTTAGGTAACAAAGGATACAGGTTCCTAATGCTTGCTGGCTGGTCAAATACAAGTTAGAGATTGTATCCCTCTTTGTGAAAAGAACAACAAATGACCATATCTAGACACAGGAATCATGTTTCAGATGAAAACAGGTTCTAATGCCAATAGGTGTATACAGTGAATTTCTACTTTTTGTCAGTGCTTATGCCAAATTCTGAAAGAAGTTGGCAGATTTCCCTTCACCAACATATTCAAGTGTACTTTGCACTTGTGTGTGAGAACAACTGCCTGTTCATACAGTCTGAAGAAGCCAATGAATGTGTACTACATGTTTATAATAATGCAAACATCTTCAAATATCATGCCTTCAGCTCTTTGCAGACAGACTGTTGACACTTCAAGTATAAGCTTCAGCTGACAGCTAGAGGGAAAAAAGGCAGGCCATACAGCTCTTGAACCTTCTTTTAATCTGCAATTTACTCCAGATCTGCCCCTCTTAACAATGCATTTTGCCGAGCCCTCTATCGAAGCAGGTTTTCTCCTTGGGAGAAGAAGGCTAGGATCTTAGGAAAATATTTTATTTTCCAGTGTCTGTTCATGTATCCCTAATTCCTTCACAGATTACTTAACAGGGGTTTTTATCTAAAGTATTTTACTGTGCACTTTTATCTCCACTACAATACAAAAGGCAATAATTTTAGAGCCTCTATCCCATGGACAACTCCACTAAAAAAAAAATAAATAAATTATAATATTGCTACTAGCTGCAGCACTGGAAAACTGGACATCTCTATGAGTTCAGAGCATAAAATTTACTTACAAGGAACAGAACTCTGCAAACAAATGGTCTACCAGATACCTTTCTTGCATGCAGGATTAACATTCAAACCAAAACACTGCACTGTGTTCTGCTGCCAAAGGCATTTTCTTAGCATGTATGCAGAATTTATTTTAAGGGCCTGGTACAAATCTACTCCAATAACTTATTTACCACTGAGGACAGGATCTGAATTAGGCCATAAGGACTTCTATTAACCTTACGACAGAGATTAATAGTTAATTTATTTCTGAGTTTATGGAGCTAAATTAAGAAAAGCATA
The DNA here is from genome assembly GCA_011075105.1 of Heteronetta atricapilla. Lineage (NCBI taxonomy): Eukaryota > Metazoa > Chordata > Aves > Anseriformes > Anatidae > Heteronetta > Heteronetta atricapilla. The sequence continues at coordinate 129,770,273 of CM021731.1, read as the reverse complement.
TATATAAATATCAATCACACAGGTGTAGCCTTCTCCAGATGAAAAAATTAGGTGGAAGATGAATGGAATTTATTAAATCTAAAAGACCTAAACATAAAGAGGTAGATATAGGGAGTGAGCAGGAGGAGTTCTAAATAATCTCTGTCACTTTGAGATCTGCAATAGACTCGCACCGTTTGTATGATCATCAGCACCAGAAAAAGATCTCCACTACAGTGAGGGTTTTCTGGTACTCACCAGGCTGGCCTCCACTTAAAAGATCATGGTTCAATCATGATGCAAAAAACATTCCACAATCCACAATTATTTTTTTTCTGCATTAGTTATACACTCCACAGAGCAACAGGCATGTACGGTGATGTTATAGGTGTACTTACACGCCTCCTTGCTCGTGGTGCTGGCTCTGGCGTGTTAGGAGAAGTGGATTCATTTGGTGTTTCTGAGGTGGAGCTGAGAGATGAGTTACTGCTGGAAAGTTCTTTGTTCTGCCTTTTTGTTCCAAATGGTAAGAGAAAGGCCACAAAATCTGAAACATCTTTTTGCTCTTCTCTCTGAGAGTCTTGCTTGAGTTTGTAGGCCCGATCATTAGCAATCACTTGGGACAAGGGCATTCCAAAAGCCTGGGGAATAAATTCTGCAACAAAAAAGTTAATATTTACTGAACATCTGATATTTATTTAGTACAGAAAGAAGTCAGTATTAAGCTGTTAAAAAGAAAAACAATCTTAAGTCTCTTAAAATATATAATAAATCCAAGGAGGTACAGGACTGCACAACAATAACAATATTCAAACAATAAAATAATAATGGACAAATGCCAGGTAATTGTAGTTCATGGTATCTGACTCCTGTTTCCAGCTGGATCACGAATGATATACCACACAGAATCTTGGAAAATCAATTGGGAACAGAACTAATTCAGATCTTAACTTCCACTGAAAGCAACTGGAAGTCAGGCACCTTTGGCCACATGTAGATAGTACAGATGGCCAGTGCAGTCTCTGGAAACCAAATCTCGAGACTGGGAAGCCTGACTTGAACATGCCACAGCTCTCATGTTTCAGACCCTTTCACCAGATTTGTTTCTCACAAATGCTGCAGGGCACTGGAGTCAAGGGGTATGGGCATGTGCGTGGGTCTCATCACAGGTCAGGAGGGTGTGCACCTACCTATACAGGGCATCCTGTAAGTGCATCCACTACTCAGACAAAACCTTCATGGATAAGGTTTTAATTATATACAAGAACTATACCCTTTTGGCAGTAGTATACACCCACTTCGCATCAATGTAACTGTAGTATACATGTATAAACAATGTATACATACATCAATAGAACTGCAATGTACAAAATCAGCATATACTTAGGTCTTAAAGTTAAGAGTGGTCAAATGTTTTAAAGAACAGAAAAGTGCTTCACAGTGAATCAGCCAACAACTAACACTGAAATGCTCACCATTAAGTTTCAGATTTATACCTACCAAAGATTAGCAGAATCAAAACTACTGGGTCAGACTGCAAATCAGAACTGGGTGAAAATAGGTGCAACTTCTACTAGATTCCAAATTCAGAGCTGCCAGTATCAGGAATAAACAAGGCACTAGAGATTAAAAGTGTTTTTTTTTTTTTTTAAAAAAAAAAAAGTTTTTTTTATTATTATTTTTTTTTTTAAATATTAAAAAGTAACAAAAAAAGCAAACAAAAGATCCTTATATACCCATCCTCTCTTCTTTTACAACCTTCTGAATGATTAAAGGCCAAAGTTCCTCCCGGAATTCTGCGTGACTGTGTCTTTGATGACACATTAAAATTTTGTCTATGTTTAAATTATTATTAAATTAATGTAAGACATTGGAAGTAGAAGTATATTTTTTTGAAACTTGAGTGAGGGTATTACTATCTTGTCATATGAAACAAACAAGAGCCTGTTCTGATTTGCTGAGAAACATTACTGCTCTTCAGAAGTATGAAATGTTAAGGCATGAACTAACTTTGGTGGCCAGACAAAACTAAATCAGGAAGTAAATCCTCACATACCAAGCAAGCCTGAAGGTGACCAGTGAGTAGAATGACATCTAAAACTGTCTGCATTTAATTTAGGACAAGAAAGTATATCATCACATAAATATCAAGCAACACAGAGATGGCTAGTTCCAGGAGTCCAGAGTTAAGCCCATCCTCCCTACACTCTGCAGAGTATGACTATAAAATGATGAGATTATTAGAATTACTTATATATATATATATATATATATATAGTATTCTGAATTATTTTTTCAGTGAACATTTCAGACCACGTGCTTACTTTGAAAATTCACTTGAAACACACATCTGCAAGATGACTCCCCTTCTGACAGTCTAACCAGGTACTTCATTATGCTCCCAGCATCCCTATTCATCTGTCCCTCTACATTTCCTGACAAAAGCCACTGTGCCAAACGCAATCCTAAACAAGATGTATTTACCTGTTTTTGGTTTTGTCTCACAGTCATTTATGCCTCAAATTGGGGTGGGACAGCAGTACACAGCCCAGTGATACCCAACATCACGCTGATGCCATTGATCCTACAACACTGGGATCAACTGAGATGAGATTAGCAGGGGATGATTTGAGCACTGGTTCATTAAATGGATTTCATTATGATAGCCCTACTCCCCAACTTTGTTATGTAAAGGCTGCTATTTTAAGGTTAAGTGTTACTCCTCCTCACAAACCCTTAGGTGTGGAATGCCAGGTTTTTAATTGCTCTTGTTCAACATGCCTGTAGAGCAATGAAAGGACACAGAGCTTTGCTGTAGGCGCCCTTCTCAGAGGACATGAACCACTTTCCCAGTTTCTCAATGTCTGGCAGAGATGGAGAACTGGATGAAAACCAACTGGCTGATTTTCAGACTAAATACAGATGGAAGTGATGCTGGCTGGCAGTGGTAATTACGTTACAGAATTGGCAAAATCAGTAACTTTTTGTTCATTTGTTGAAATTAAGAGAATGGGCTGCACCCACCACAGACCAGCTACAGCCTCAAGTTCCCAGCAAAACTTTTTAACTCTTTTTGTCTGTGTGTGGTATATGGTGGAGGAGAGTATATTTTATACTCCCCCTCCCCCGCCCCCCGCCCCGTCACCTCAAAAGTATTCAATTTCAATAATTTCCTTGTTGGACAGGTAATAACATGTCCATTAGAGTGAATGCCAGCCCTTTTGAAGTTTCAGATTTGTTAGAAAAAAGAAGAATTGCAGTGGTACATAACCATGCAACCCCTTGAGGGAGTGTGAAGGGGCAATGACTCAGAAGTAAGATGTGTAGGTTTGAGGTTCTAGCCTCAGTATCCAGGTAAAAGTACCAACTGCCTATTTGCTGCTGTAGGGTGGGGATCCTTACTGTTGAAGATGTTTCATTTGTATGAAGAAATACTCTTTAGAGCAGAGGCTCAAACTTTAGTCTGTTGTATTACTATGTGAGTGCTATGGCCAGAAAGCTACTAAGTTAGATACTCTCTGAAAGCCCAATGGAAGTCAATCATTTTTTCAATTAGGGGAGCGGGGTGCTGAAATATTGGAGACATCACAGTGTAAAAAATGGAAACAACCTGGCAGACCAGGCAATCATCTGGGAAACGCAAACTCACACGTTGATGCTGAACAGAAGCATATAAGGACTTGACTTTTGATCTATTTTGTTTTGAGCATTTACTGGCACAAGAGACAGTTTGCTACTCTGGAGAAATGCTTCATTTCTCTTACCAGAAAGTCCATCTTGCAGCTGAGGAAAGTTTCTCTACAAAATTTTGATTGAAACTGCAACATTCCTAAATCTTTCTGTGCAGGTAAATCAGCATTTTCTAATTAAAGGAAGAGCATTTCACAGAAAAACTCCCATCCAGACCAAATAAGAGTTTCAGTGACCAGAAATATTTTTCTTTGCTAATCAGAAGATGATACCCAGGATGTTGTCCTACACAGTTAGCTTACTTGGCCTCGTGCCATCCAGCCCAAGTATAGCTTCAAAGACTTATCTGAAGATTCTGCTGTTGAAACTTGTGGCTTCCATCCCCAAAACTATGACAATTTATTAAGAACCTGTGAGGTCTATATTTTAGACTGTAATGAGGTTTTTAATGCTAATAATGTGAACAGTATAAAATACAGCAATTTTGGATAGTCTCCTTAGCCTTTACTTTTTTCTTAAGTACAGCTTAAATGCTGTTTTGGAGCTGATGAAACCTTGTGACTTTGATCAACTGTGACATTCCTACTAATCACATTTAAATGATAGAGTGGGAGATAGCTGAGAGACTAATATGTTCTAAAAGGGATATTTAAATGGGGAGGGGTCTTTAAATCAACCCCCTCCCCCTCAGCTAGCCACACTGGGTAACTCTTTTGCTAAGTGAAATTACTTGGGATCTGTAGAGAGAGTGATGGAACCAAGAAAATATGAGAAATGGAAACCTTTATCCATAATAGGAATGGCAGAACACCCTCCATCTCATCAAAACCCTATGGTGACTCCAGAAGACTGAAGATAAGGCCATGATCCCAGCCCCAGCTCTGTGACAGAACTCCCTTCTCCAGCTAGTCTGAGCTCACTGACCTTCAAGGAGTGATACAAGGCCTTCCCAGTTACTTAGACTTTTCTGTGGAGAGGTCATTGCTTTTTATTGTTTTTGTTTTAAATAAGAGGTTCTTCAGCCATTTAGTTGACTTTGGTGCAAAATATGACGCAATGTCACTTAACGTAACTTTCATTTGCCTTGAGAGCATGACACACATTTTGAAGTTTTTGAGAATGGCACAGTGGGGCACTAAAAAAGCTTGAAAAAAACTCCACATTTCTAATAAACTATAATAAAAAAGAAGCTCCATATATTTAGTTCTCTCCTTAGACTACGCCAAGACATGCTGACATAATCATAGGTCAAATTACTGAAGAAAAAATGCAAACATTAAGAAATATGTCTAAATTTAATGAGAATGGCTGAGAAGTAAACATGGAAAAAGTCTGAGAATTTCAAACTATAACTAAAGAAAAATCAAACATCTATTCCAGAAACCACATATCCCATAGCCTTATATTTTTTTCCTCAGAAAGTACAGCATACATAGCACCTCTGCCAAGGCCCCACAGATTAATGTGTCAAGAATTTACATTCCACACAGAAACATTAGGAAAAGGTTGATCAACAAATCATGCAACAAGTGACTGTTATTTCTAAGGAGGTCTCTCAGTTCACCTGTGCAGTTTACTGGAACCAACGAAAAATGGAGCTGGCTTACTAATAACATCTTCTAGGAGAAATCCTTTCTGAGAGGCATCTCCTTGAGGAATGTTTGTGTTTACTTTCCAAGGAGGCATGCTTACGCTGCCCCATGTATCGCTGGCAGCAGACAGATGAAAGGCTCCACTTCTGCTGTCGTCAAAATTAGCAGTGAATTTGCAAGGGAACAGTACCAGGCCACCAGCATGCAGAGCATCCTGAGAATTTCGTATTCTGAGCAGCACTGACGTTTTACTGCTTGTCCAGCCAGAGTACTGTTTGTCAGCAGCTAAAGCAAGTGTTTGGGGACACATGTAGACAAAACGATGGAGAATCACAATGGCCATAAATAACAAGGAGGCAGGGTAGAGAAAAGCAAAGACATTGGATTATAGCAGCTGAAAACATTGCCTAAATAACTGGGTGGATTGCTGCTCTCCTGTTTCGTTCATTTACATCCAGCAAGTTTTGCTATATCCTGTTCTGGTGAGTCATTCAGAAATATAAAAACAAATGAAAACACTTGTTTTAGATTTTTTTTTTCTCTTTTAATTAGATTTTGACAGATGTACCTGTCAAAAAGGAGAAAAATATATCAATCTTATTTAAAGTGCATTCAATTCAATTCAATTCTACTTTTTGCCTTTGTTGGCCTTCAAAAGAATAACAGTTTGCTGAGACTCTCACTTTAGCAAATCAACTGATCTATCTAAATAAAATGTGGTGTTAGGAGAGTAAAAACTCCACAGATTGGAATAAATCCTAAAATACGAGTGATTAATTCTCAGAACAGTCCTAGAAGAAATGAATACCATATCCCTTCAGTAATGTCTTTTAGGCATGGCCATCTGTTGGGGTGGAATGGGGGACAGTCTCAGGCACCAGGCAGAGGGATGTAGCACCTCCACAGACAGATTAACTCCACAAGTCTGCACCCCAGGGTGGTTCACTGTATGACAGTGCTAACGGAGAGGGAGTATCAGGCAAAACTAAGTATACAAAACCTCCCTTATCTTTTTCAGGAACTGTCCATACCTGAAGACACAAAGCTGATTGCAAACAGAATAAACTGTATGAGAGACTCACTCCTCATGCTCCCTACAGCAAGGCCTCATTGTGCATCCCCGGTGATCAGCACTGTGGCCTTTTTTCCACATCTGTGGCTTCATCTCAGTGATCTTTGGCTGCAAACCATACACAGGATCACACAGTGGGTGACAGGCCAATGATTGTCAGGATTAACTTTCAGAAAGCTATTAATTCAAAAAAGATGTGACACATAGTCCAGGTAAGACCTAACTACAGGACCCTACTACTACTCATCCTGATATGTGGGGTCTCTGAGGCTGGGATATAGGGAACTCAGTATGTTTGGAATTATTCATGTATGCAAACTGTGCTTATATATGTGACGCTCAAGTGAGGGGACTGCTCTTTGCATTAAGGCAGCCATAACTCGTCTACAAAAAGTGTTCTGGAAATCAGCTTGATTCCACTTTGATGGCCTTCTTCCTTTGCCCCTCAGGATGGTACAGTGTCACCAATTACCAAAAAAAAAAAAAAAAAAAAAAAAAAATGGAAATGGAAGGCAGATATTCCTTACTGGCACGAGGACCAGGGACGCGCAAGGGTAAGTGCATGCTCTTGGCTTTTTGTGTGCGTACACCCACAGCCACAGTGCAGTGTTTGTTTTGGACCGGTTGCCCAGTAATGGAAGACATTCTCTTTATAAAATAAACGGTAGAAATGCTTGTTAAAAAAAATAAATAAATAATTCTGTGGAACAGATCAGGCTAATACTTTCAGCTCACTGTGACACAAAAGGAGAGAGGTTACCTCTGCCTCCTCTGCCTGGTAATTCAGCAACATAGGGACCATTGCTTAGGGCAGCAGGTGTGGCTCTGTGAAGATGTGAAGATGAGTAGCACCAAGACATAAGGCTTTACATTTTCCTTGCAAAGGCCAGCTCATCAGCATGAAAGCTCTACAACTCTGTCTTTTTGAAGTCCTGGGCCTCACATCCCAGCCCATCATGCTAAGCTTTCCAACTCTGCTGAAATGCTGCCCCCTGTGAAGCCCAGCTCCTGTCAGGCACACGCACATCCCAACACGTGTGGCAGGGCAGGAGATGCAGGTGCTGCTGCCTCCCTATTGTCCTTCACCAGGTATGCCAGCATGGCACAAATGTGCACCTTCATGGTGGCTTATCCTCTCTGCAGTCATGGATTAACTGTCTGTTCAGCGACTAACTGTGGGGCAGATGATCTTTAATAACCTGGTAGGGCAGAGGGAAGTACACTGGAAACAATGATGGACAGAAACATGAGAAGTGGGGCACCGTATGCTGCTATCTCGGCTATCTTTGCTTAATGTTTGCTGATAGCAACAAAAAAAAAGCTAACATAGCTTTCTTTTCCTCTGTTGACCGAATCTGCTTAAGAACCTGATTCCTTCATATTTCCTGGCCCTTTGTACTCTTATTGACCAACTTGCCACCTCTGTCAATGCAGAAATCCTGAAGGAAGGAGAGAAACAGATTCTGTCATTCGAGTACTGCTGGAGTATTTTGCCCTCAGGGGATGCTCCTGTAATATTTTATATATGGAAAGAGTTTGGACATCTTAGAAAGCAAAAGACATCTTGGAATTCAACCTATAAATGAGAATAAGGCAATGGAAGATGGGAGGAAGATTTGAAACAGCCTGAAGCTAAATGAAGAAAAAAGGAATTACAAGTAAGAGAATCAGCATAGTGATTTTTTAAAAATGCTTGGCTAAAGTCAAGTATAACTTTTTTTTTTTTTTTTTTTTTTTTTTTCCAGCAATGTTGAAAAACAGGAAGCAGATAAATATATACAAGGATGAATAAGCACAAAGTGCTGATCTTTGCTGTGGGCAACTACTAAGTCAAAAATGTCCAGAAAAACTATCTGAATAAAAACAGAAAGCAGATCTCAAAAGTTACTGAGTGGAGTATAAATGCCATCATGCAGGTAGAGACAAAAAAAAAAAAAAATAGCACAAAATAACATTATTTGCAAGTGCTCGACCAATACAGTTGTGCAATAACTAAGTTTTACTACTACTTTTCTAGAATTATTTCTCTAGGAGTGAACATAAAATTAAATGCACAATTACCTACGTGCAGAATACTACAATTTCAGAGATTGGTTTCAACACTCAGTGTCTAGACTTAGTTCAAATGGCTGCAAACTATAGGTCAAGTCCAGTGGATTAGGACCCAGCCCATAAAGCTGCTTAGTGTTCAAACAAAAAAATCCAACTGTATCTGTAAATCCATGTAATGTTGAGTCTGTTAAGACCCAACTGATCAGTACCATTGAAGCATTTATATATTTTAAACAATGGCTGTTTTCCTAAGGTTAAAAAAAAGGGGGCAGAAGGGAAAAAAAAAAAAAAAATCTGACAAAAAAACCCATCTGACTGGCTTAGGCAGGGCTGGCTTTACATGCTTTGTGAATTGCAAGGGAGAGTGTATATGCAGGTAAACATCTGGGTCATATTATCCTGACTGCACTCCTGCACTCTGCACTGGCTGCTGAAAATGGGGAGAAAGAACGAGGAAGAAAAGATGCAGTCGTTTAACTCCTCCTTTTCTCCCAGTTCATGAGATCTGGTTTATACTAATGACAAATGCAAAAGGATATGACATATTTTTCAACTTGGAAACAAATACCTAGGCAATACAATTGCTTGGTAACATTTTCCTATTCCAGAAAGTATAAATTTAAGACTAAAGAAATCTCATATGCAAAACTAAGACCCAATTAGTGAATATGTAATCATATAATTTTACCTTTGTCTCTGTTTTTTTCCTTCCCTAACGAGTCCAGTTTCTTTCTTAATGATTTCTTCCTCTTTTGCCCATCTGTAAGAGAATAAATAGGAAATATGTGAAAGAAAGAATGCTGAACAAACTGTTGCATAAGCTGTACAAACATGAGATGGCCATGGCATTTGAAGTCAGGAAGGATGTGGGGTGTATTTCACAAAGGTTAGGAACTGTCACAGCCTTTCAGCCCTAACAAGTGTACTGGAGGACCAAATGTATCCCACTCCATGCTGCTGGGCACAGCATGCGTGGTCACGCAGCCCATGTGGCAGAAAGGAAAGATAATTATAATGAATTATAATTATATTATAATTATAATTAATTTATAATTATAATTTGAAGACTTAACAACTGAGACTTGATAGCAGGTAGCATAAACCCATGATGTTCTGATCAGCCCCCATCCATAAGCACAGGACTGTGACTTGGCTGTGGAGCTGGAGGTAGTATTTGGAGAGCCAGGTTGTGGAGTCACAGGTAGTATTCAGACAGGGAGGATGACCGACCTCCAGGATAAACTCTGCACACCAATTGGACTAATTGGGTGATAACTGCCCACCCTCACATGACCCATCTGATCTGCACTCACACTGGGAGCTTACAGTTTGCGTACAGCATGTTCAGATTGGTTCAGGTGGATTAGTCTGAGCAAAATTACTGCTCTGACACCGTTTATATCATTCCAAGTTTTCACTAAGGTATTAAGGACTGGAGATTTAAAGTAGCAGCATAGGCAGGTCCATTCTTGAAAGAATTATGTCAAAAGGTTGGCTATCGTTATTTCCTTCAGCAGCATCTTTTATAATGAAAAGTCAACAAAAACACATTTTGTTAGATCTCAAGAAATATAAGAGATTAAGGTAGAAACCTGCTTTAACTCGTACCTTTTATTTATTTATTTATTTTAAACTCCAAAGCAATATAAAAGATCTAACATAGGATTTAATGCTAATTCTAGCATAGGTACCATTAAAGCTAAAGATTAATGGATACATACCTTTGCTTTACTGGTTTTGTAATATGGCAAAAAAAAGGGAAAAAAAAGAAATAAACACACAATTTGTGTTTCACTTTTATGGTAAGAAGAACACCAAATAATCTGCCTCAACATGTTTTTCTGGTTATGTAAGCCAATGTCTTAAGTGGTCTTTTGCACTAGGGAAAAGACAACAAAGGAATGAATTGGATCTCTGTGGATTAACTTTCATTTTTGCAATTAGCCATAAGAAAATACAAGTCATTTCCTCATAGTTTTCCCTCAACTCCTATTGAAAGACATGCCCAGAGTATTCAACAGACAGATGGACAAATTCTGACTTTTTCATAGCCAGTTCACATCCTTTTTCTTTAAAAATAAAATTTCTTTTTGCCTTGTGCAACTTCTGCTCGATCCAATCCCCTTTAATGTTTGTATTCTGCATTTATATGGAGACAGCAAGCATAATACCTCCTAGCAGTCGCTAACTATGATACTCAGTTTCTGCCTCTTGAGGTAAAGGTAGACTCACATTTGCTGGTTATGTTAATACCCCTTTTTCTGCACCTGCTCCAGTGAGAATTCATCTCTCTGAAATAAGGCTGACTAAAGTTGATACGGTATTCCAGATGAGATTTCAGCAATATAATGGTGGTAATTCATTGCCTGATATGGTCTATGATTAGATTTTCCTTTTTCATATCCACATGACAAGTTCATAACTCAAAGTCATACTTTGATTGATTAATATGCCCAGTCTTTTCACACCTTCTGGCATTCCCAGTTCATAATACTGAGTTTATTACAAAAATTCTTCTTTTACCTTTGGCAATATGAATAGTCAGTAGCCTGCTTACATAAAAGTAACAATACTGCTTGTTTTTATAGGGTTGCCTACTACCATTGTCTTCTGGCTTTATATACATACACTATTATTTTTATATTATTTTTATCTTATAAATTCAAATTACTGCTTTGCCCTTAGATAAATGGCTTACATTTCTTCGGAGTCTTGGAGCCTTTATGCTCCAGAGACTTATTTATTGATATTCTGACATTCCACTGAAGTCTACTTAGATGTAAAAACGAGAACAAAAGTTGAAACTGCATATAATATATATTGGTTTTCTATTACAGTTATGCAACTGCAACTTCTGGAGTGTTTTAGTGCTGCATACTCAAATATAACAGAAATACCAGAAAAAAATGAATGCTATTCAATACAGAATAGGGGAACAAATGACATTTTAATATCCATGTGGAAAACAGGTTAATCACTTCTAGGGACAAACAATGTTTTTTAAAAACTTATATATGAAGAACCTTGTTCTTATTGGGTGATTCCTTCAACTCCAACAATGAAGTAGCTATAATCAGTAAAAGAGGTTAAGAGAATATTTGTGCATTTGTCTCAACAAACCTTTGATTTTTGCATAGCTGTGATCTGGCCCAAAGTAATATAAGAAATGGGAAATAGATATGGAGATGGACAGGACAGAAAATATATAAAAAAGTCTACTCTCTGCAGGAGTGCACTCCTGAAGCAGAGAATGACACAGCAGAATGATAGATCAGATGCAAAGGGATGTGCTTCCACTGAAGGCAGTGGCAACCATTTACATTTAGGGTTTCCAAGAGAAAAAGAGTTGCATATGACTGTAAGACTCATAGGAATCTCAGCAAAAAGCTAAAGCTTAGGGGATCTGCCAGGAGGTCTGAGGTCAGTTCCAGTTCTTCTTCTGCCCCCAGCAAAAGACGTAATTAATTACAACCTATATAGTGTAAAAGCAAATACATTTTGAAATGATTGTTGATTTAGGTTTTGTCAGGCATGAGCACTGCTGAAATATTCATAATGTACTGAGGGACTTGTGCAACTCCAGCAGTTTTAAATCTTAAACAAACCCAGTTCATAATAATAACACTTAGCACTTACTATCTGCAGTGTGTTTGGAGAATATAATTAATATCCAAAGCTTTCTTGAAAACAGGCAAAGGATTATTACCCATGCATAATACCCACTGTATGTTTTCAAACTGATTAATAACTATTCATGCAAAGTAATACCATATCAGTCCAAAGTACTATTAAAGATGCCCTGCTATTCTCATTTGTGGTTTGAAAGTGTTTAAACCACAAATTGATAAAAGCCATTCATCCAGTCGCTTTATCCAGTCTTCTGTGTACGTTATTATCCCTTGATGTCTTCTTTCTATAGATCAGCAATACATTACTGTCTAACAGACTCCACTCAAGAATATTAGCAAGACAAGAAAATTCAAAAGTTTTCTTGTCAAAAGATAGGAGATGTCAATCTGAAGGAAGATACTTTTTTTTTCCTCTATTTTTAACCATATCTGACTTTTCTGGAGAACATATGTCCAGGCAGCGCTGCAGATCAGTCGTTTCAGAAATGAACTTGGTTTGTTCAATACTTACTAATTTATATGTTGACTGCATTTTACACTGCAATGCATACATCACTCTCTTGGCATGTACGTATTACGACTAACATGATGAATATTTAAAAAAAAAAAACAAGCCTGGAATGAAACTCCTGAGTGCATATTAAATTATTATGTGACCTGTTTTGGCAAAGTAGTGAGCACTTCCAGGTTCAGTTAATGTCAAAGAGACTCTTCTATTTGAAAAATTAGGTCATCTCTTTAGGACTCTGTCAGTGAACCAAAGCCTACAGAACACCGGAGTATTTGCACTGATACACCAACTTTGGACAAGAATTGAAGAATTGAGAAGTGTGACTTCTGAGATTATTAGTTTTTAAAGTTTTTGGTTCAAGATTGAAATTCATGCACAGCATCAACACTAACACCCTTTAACTTTCTGTTACACTCTCAAGATTTTGTACAGTCCAAGGTCTAAATTTCAGTTTATATGAGTATACAAATCAGGTAATAAGATGTTGCTCACATGAGCAAAAGAACCACATATTAGGTATATGGAATTTGTTCAAGGTGACAGTTAGTGGCACACCTGGAGTTAACATTCAGACTCTTGGCCACTACTTTCACATCATGAACTTCATAGCAACTATATTTTGAAGCCATAATGCAATTTTGTTTATTTATTTTAAAACAAATAATATGTAGAAAGAAGTACTACAGCTTTCCAAGTCATTTTTCTGACACTATAATAGTATTAGATATTAATTTATGGAAAGTGTCCTGGCAATAAGCTTGAAGTGAACCTGTAACAGAAATAGAGTTCTTAAACACTTTCTTTTCTTATGTATGGGCTTATAAAGCTTACAGATAAATAAAGCTTATAAATAATAAAACTTATAAAGTTTATGAATTATCTATATGAATGATTGTTCCTTTTATATTATCTACATGCAAGAACACTATTTTTTGTTTAATCAAAAACATAATTCATAAATTCATACAGAGACCATAAGCTAATGTAACTCACTGTTTTTTTTAGAAAAGAAATCTGTTGTTTATGGGGTTACTGAGAGAAGAACACACAGTGCCCCCCCCTCTCCTGACCATTATTGGCAGCTTGCATTGCATATGAGAATTGTGCTTCTTGCCCATTTAGGGAAAAAAAATGTCATGTTCTACAATTAAGGGTCATTTTCACGAAGTATAAGGCGAAGAATTATGTGAAAGATAAACATCATACCCATAACTCAGTTATGGGAACAGGAATGGATGAAAATCCTGATATTGTAATAGTTCTAAAATAATTCTTCATAGTAGCTATCTATATTCATGGTCATTTTCCTTTAATTGGTATTAGTATTATTTTCCTTACATGTAATTATATCATAACAGAATTTACTTTTTAAAAGTGTAATCCACTCTGCCTTGAAAACCATTACCAGTGGCATCCCAAGGCACCAAGTCTGACCTCTCTTATGGACTTGTCTGTCTGCTCCACTCACTAAGAACGATTCATTTCCCAAGTGCCAGCCTCCTGCACTCAGCCTGTGAACCAAATGTCAAGCTACATTCACTCTTGCCTGTGCTGTGCTGCAAGTAATAGAGTTTGCAAGTAGAAAATAGTGCTAAATGCTGTTGACAGAGCACAAGGAAGAATAGATTGTGTTTCATTCTTTCCTCATTGCACTGTGTTTGTGGTTGCAATCACTTCTTCAGGCACAAAAGCCTGAAGAAAAAAGCAAATTTCTTTCTGGATGCATACTTGGAGCTGCTCTACTGAAGAGCAGGGTGCTGGTTTTACTTAGCCATTCCTGTCACTATAAATGTCCATCTTGAAATACTTACTTAGATTAATGTTTTGTTGAAATGCTCTGTCCCCACACAGTAACTTCCAGAGTGCTGCCAGCTGCAGCACAGGCAGAAGGTCAACATTTCAACCAGAGGACAAGGAGCTAAAGGCTTTGGCACATCACATGCTATGAAAACGGAAGGGTTGAGCCCCCAGGTATTTCCCATTGCCCTCTTTTCTCCCTGTAACCTGTCCTTGGCCATGCACACACACACTCCCTTAGCAATGCAGATTATTACGTGGCTTCAAAATTCCTGGACAACCTTCCCATTTCTCATACTATTTCTGCTTTAGTGGTTACTCTCTTTAGTTCACTTTTAGATTACCCTTCATTTGTGCTTGACAACCTGCAGCTAACCGAAGAAACTTGAAATCACCAGATAAAAGCATGCTTTTCTTCTTCCTCAATCCATGAGACTTTTTGGTAGCCTGTGGTTGGCATACCTTCTCAGATATAGATTTATATATACAGTATTATATTTACACGTATGGTAGCCCTTTGGGTTACAGCATTACTGATTAAAATGAAACACAGAGGAATGATAATTTGTCAACATGCAGGTTTAAATGTTGCAGCTGATTGAAGATTAAATCTTGCATTATAAACAATTTCCTTACTGTGTAACAGCAAGAATTCAGCTCTAGTCACATATGAACAATATGACTTTACAGAAAACATCCATAAATTGCCAGAGAACCTGCTTGGAACAAAGAACTGCTGGAATCATCATCTATTTCAAAAGAAGGTTGCACCCCTACAGAAACCTGAGTTTTATTAATCAAATGACAGTTTACAATTAACCCTATGTGATTAAAATATGCTATTCCATGATTCTCAATTATGAAGGACTTTGCTAACTGGTGTATAAATGCAATACACTCTGACAGTGAGCATCAAACCTTGGTACAGGTGTGACAAGGAACTCAGGCACTGGAGCAAGGTCTGGGCTGCAGAATCCCTAGCCTCAAGGTCAGCAGGTCGCCACAGGTCGCCTGCGCGAGAAGAGCTGGGAAGAAGCCCCCTTCTAGTCTTGCCCAAGCCATTGCAGTCCCACTGTGCAGGAAGCTGCAGGTTTAATAAGTGAGAAAGAGCAGAGCTTGGGGGCTTTGCTGCTGCCACTCACTTTACATGGAAGGCAATCAGAGACCACGACAATGAGCAGAGGTTTGAAAGCTTTGGGAAAGACAACAACATCCATCACTTGGAGTGCTTTCATATCTGATGGTAAAATGGGTCTAAAACTGTACTAATACATCAAAACAGATCTCAGAAAACAAAATATTTCAGCTGTACTGGAAAAAGAAAAGGAAGAAAAAAGTAAAGAGGAGCCTTGACGTTGTCGTCTGTGATAGCTAGAAAAAAAAAGCTCTAAAACTTTCTTCAATCTATTGGAGGTGGGAGAATATTGACTGTTTCTTGGCATCAGCTATTTAAAGAAAAAGTCATTTTGTAATATAAGGGAGGAAAAAAAGTACTTTCACACCTTTACTAGTCAAAATGTTCTTGATTTGATAAGAAGAATAACCTTTAATCCCCAAAGTACTGGGTGGGCTAGAGGCAGAACAGACATGAAACTGCCACTAGCAGGCATTAATTTTTTTTTGGTGTTTATTGATAAGCTGGCTTGCACACCCATACTGGGAGGTGAAAAAGCAACCCCAATTCCCCCAGCCTTTTGGCATTTAAGGGACCTCCCAGTGAAGCACAGAGGTGCTTCAAGGCATCCATGTCCCCTGCTGTCCTCTGACCATTGCTTTTGTTGATGTGAACCCTTCACACATGCCTTTGAGGACCAATTAGCCCAGTCCACAATATTCCTGCACAGCTCTCAAAGCTCTGATGAAGAAATGAAATGAGAGTAGCTTTTAGTGCAAGGAAGTGAAATCAAGGTGCAGAAAGTCTCTCGGTAGACAGGTTGGTGGCCCCCCATATTTGAGATACTATCCATTTGGAAAGTTACCAGGGCATCTTCTTTCCATCCATGTTTCATTGTAATCATTACCTACCCTCTGCATCTGTAGTATCAATCATCTTGCTTACTACTTTTTTTAAAATTTATTTATTAACAGCGACAGGTGTTGACAATGTAAACTGCAAGAATAAAAGGCATGATGAAATCTGCAGAGACCACTTTGGTTGACTTCCTGCACAGAAATAGTCAGTCACATTTTTCTTACCTCGTCTTAAAAACCTTCAGCAGGAGATTAGGTCTCCATTAAATCTCCAGGTAGCCTTTTGAGCATAAAAGCCTAATAAATCTATACAATTTAGAATCTACAAAGCCACACAGTCAGTCATTTCTTATTACCATCATAATGCTGAAAGCATAACTAAAATGTAAGTGATGATAAATGAAAGAGGGAAAGTGGAAAAGGAACAGAAAAAAAATGCAAATATATACATTGTTTCACAGCTCCGATTAAATAAATCTATCAATATTCATCTTATTTTTCCTAATCAGTATGTAGAGACAAAGCTTAGACTTCTGGCATGAACCACAACTCTACCAAAACCATGTATTTGAATAAACTTTAGAAACTAAGGCAAGAAGAAATCCTCATGAGAAATACTTCCCTAATGCACTTTTGAAAAGAGCAATATGCATATGATAACAGAAATAAATCATATATTCAACTGAAATGTTTAGAAAATTTATACCAGAAGAATACACGTTAAAGCAAACCTCTGCCAAAGTCAAGCGGAACATGAGAATCAGTAGGTTCCAATGTCAGTATTCTTAATACAGCTTCAGTTAAAAGCTTCACCAGAATCACCATATGCTGATGTGGATTATTTGTGAAGTATAGGACAGCCTAGTCAAGTGTTGAAAAACAACAGTCCAGTACTACATGAAATACTAAAGGCAGACCACAATCAAGAATACCTCCATTACACTAGGTGTTCTTGCAATGATTTAGAAAAGAAACAAAGAATTAAATATGCCTGATTTTCCAAACATTATGTTTTAGAGTCTTTATATATGCATTCTAATTCCTAAAACAGTTTCTTTTGGGCCACGTTTGAACTTTTTCAGTATGTTCATGAGTATCATTTTAAAATGGAAACTCAAGATTTCCACATGGAATAATCATACAGACAAAATGATGAATTAATTTATACTTAGAGTATATAATTATAGCCAATAGCTATTTTGAATGTACTATTAAGGCAACTGCATTAGGTAGGAATTATCTGATGTCTCAGAAGTAATTTCTAAACTCAATGAGACTTCACATACTTCAAATGTATGTATGCAACAGTCTCTGACTGGATTTATAAGAGCACTACCCTAAACCCTCACACGTCAGTATCTAAAATAATGCAAGCTCTAGGATTACCTTGCCCTAATAATGAAAACATCTGGGCACAATTCTGACTGCAATAACTGCTTCATGACATTTGTACATGGAAATGTTGATCATAATATCTCCCTACCTGTCTTTGGAGCTCTTCCCTTCACCATGATGCCCAATGAAAGACAGGAGCACTTCTGCCCCATCAGCTCAGCATGCCTTCGATTTCCACCCTTGCCCCTTTCCCCCTCCCCACCTTCACAAAACACACCTACACAAGGAGTAGTTTCTCAAAAGTTAAATAATTCTTTCTTTTAAAGATGTTAACTCTCTTGTGGCAGACATTTGTATGTGTGTTCACAGTGCCATTGATTTCACCAAAAAGCCTGACATCTTGTACTTCTGTTCCACGTTCCTATAGTATTGATCAAAATGCATTCTGCTTCTTGATCAAAACTACTGGTTATTTAACAAAATACACACTAGTAATTAAAAAGAAAAACTTTTTTTTTTCCTTGTACTAAGCAATGAAACATCTACTTTTAAAATTATTATTGGCCCGTTTCTAACTGATAGAGTAAATATGCTGAATAAAGTGTTCCTGACATAAACATTTAAATCCTAGCATTTCATAGAAGAAAATCTTGGAAATGAATTTGCTGAGCATTACATAGAGACTTTTATAAAAGAGCTGCCTAACAACAAAGTTTAAAAGAGGCACAGATGACTAAAAACTTTCTTAAGTTTTCAAGAAATGTTATTACTTCCCCATTTTCTACCACCAGAAAAATTTTGTTCTGGCAAGTTTCATATATTTCAATTTTTTCCTTGTCTCAACAGTGACTAAAAGTAAAATCTGGAAAGAAAAAAAAAAAAAGTTTCTGCAAATTTCCTCCTGTAGGAAAGAAAAAAAGAAATATTTTTTGGCTTGCTTATCTCCCTGCCTGGAAAAGCTTCTGTCACCTTCACTTTGACAAACTCCTGTGTAGCAGACTACAAGGCTGAGTGCTCCAATCACCTCTGTCTTGCAGCTGGGACTTCTCCCACCTTTAAACATTAAGTCAATTTTATTTTCTCTTTACAGACTGAGAGATACTGTTTTTGTTTTCCTGGGAGGAGAATAAAAGTCCTCAGAAAAATTAGCATTTCTATGGAAAATCAGGATTTTGGGGGGAAAAAATAAAAAGGAAAAAGAAAAAGAAAAAGAAAAAGAAAAAGAAAAAGAAAAGAAAAGAAAAGAAAAGAAAAGAAAAGAAAAGAAAAGAAAAGAAAAGAAAAGAAAAGAAAAGAAAAGAAAAGAAAAGAAAAGAAAAGAAAAGAAAAGAAAAGAAAAGAAAAGAAAGGAAAAGAAAAGAAAAGAAAAGAAGAAAAGAAAAGAAAAGAAAACTTCCATCTAAAATCAGCAAGATATACAGTTTACTTCTAGTGCTCTGAGAACGTCTGATACAACAAGGGTGATACAATAGATCCAAGATTTACTAGTGTACTGTAAAAGAGCAGAATTTAGCTCACAGTCTGTTGTCTTTAATATAATTTTCACAAACACTGCTATATTGAAAAAAAAATCTTACAAATGCTCCATGGACTCACTCACTCATAATGTCTTTGTTAAAGACAGTATTATATGAGAGGCATTGGCAGTGGCTGGCATTAAGAGAAGTGCTAGGAAGGCTCTACCTTCACTTGAAAGGTATACTGTACACCAGGACAAAAGCATCTAATCTTAAAGCTCCATGAAGCGTAGGCTACAGTTTACTTAGATGCTTTCTCCTTGTATAATAGTCTACAAAGTATGTAACATGGTCAGTGATTAAAAACAATGAGCAGCTTGGAGCCCTTACAAAAATGCAAGTCCAGATAAAAATCATAGTCACTCTCGGTGTTAAGGAAAAATGGATAATGAAATACAATGACAAGTAATGTAAGCAAAAATCAGATCCAAAAATCTACTCCCTGCCAAAATAAACTAGAAGCAAAGAACACATAATTCTGAATTCCCATTTTTATTCGGAGCTTAACTGGAACATACTGGGGACAAAGTGCACCAATGAACAATAAAAATTCAGAAAGTCCAGCTATGTATGTTTTGTTCCATTTCAAAGACAGGGTTGTCCCAGCACTCAGTCTGTAATTATATACTTCAAATTTACCTTACCAAAGGAAGCCTTACAAGAGACCAATACTCATTTCATATGAGCAGATGCGCAGCATCACACACCTGGTGAAACTGGCTACAGAACTCGCATACAAAAAATGTTCAAGTGCACATGTTAAAACAGCATAAGCAACAACCTCCCATTAAATGATTGGGACTGTATTTAGGTTTCTAAACCCAACATGAGATCATATTCATTATAATTATAGCTAACTAAATGAACTGAGAACTAGATTTGGCAGACGCTAGCTAAACACTAAAATTAAGGATTACCTTCCCTCTCCCCAGCTGTCCCAGTAAGTATAAAAAGAAATTCCCTCAGAAAGTGGAACCCTCGCTGTAATTACTGAAACTACTGTGTATGACTTAGTTGCTGTTAACAGTAAGTAACTGCGTGTATATACATTCTTGTCATAGGTGGCAACAATACAGTAAACAGTCTTCTTAGTAAAGGCAGATAATTTCTTTTATTACATTTGGTACACTTGCTAAAATAGCTGGAGAGCATGTTTATTTTCATTTCTGGAAAGTGAAGACAATTCTGTGGCTCACCTTCAGATTTTCACTCCAAAACATTTGGGAAACATTAAAATAAACCCGAAGGTACAAAATAAACGTATCCCGCACTTGTACCAAGGCATAAATATACTTTGGAATGTGGTGTGTGTTAAAACAAAAACACTGCATCAACCTAACATTAGGGTTGTGACCCAAGCCAACAAAAGCAAGATAATTCATCAGAGGTGGATGTTCTGGCCTTAGCCCAACCTACTGCATGTATTGCAGTCTACTGCATCTGACCCATTACCAATCCTAGGTCAAGATATAAAATCAAAATTGAATCCTGGACACATCAATCTTGAATTTTGAAGATGAGAATGGAACAAAGATATTTTACCAAGTCGTTTTGAGACTATGGGCCTGGACTCTTGTGCTAAGTCTTCTCACAGAAATGAAGTTTGATAGCATAGTAGTACTCTGAAACATAGGGTAATACTAGGGTTCATGATTATTATAAGAAAAGAATTACATGAAAAATAAAAGTATACTTCTAAGGTCCTCGCCTTTTAGAACTTCTGAACTGAGTGAGCCTAGGCCAATGAAATCCGAGCTGGTATACACACACAACTAAAAGTTCCTGTCTCCAGTTTCTCACATCTGAAATTCTGTCCTGAAATAAGTTAGAAAGTTAGAACTACAAATGTATAATAACAGTGAGATTCTGTGATTGTCTATGTAAAACCTCTATCATATATGCCCCTCGATGACTGCAATTCTACTCCATCCTTGTTAGTTTCTAAACTTTCATAAGAGAATTCAGCATAACTTCTCCGTTCTTCTCCCTTTTTTGAAAAATAAAGAAGAACTCCTTTCTCTAAGCAGGGGTTTTTCTCTATATCAGTGTCTCATAACTGCCTAAGTCCTACAACCATGTTTAGGACAAGAACCCTTTCTAATTCCTGGTTATGCTGAAACCTTTCAGTACCTTCTGCTTCCCCATTTTTGACTGTCTTCAGTTACCAGTCAGAAGAAAAATAAATATGCCTTTCTTTTTATTACTTAGTATCAGTCTATGAAGGGCGCTTCTTCCCAGCAGGTAATTCCAAACATACAGCTGCAATATTTACCTGCAGCTTTAAAAGAATATCCAGGCTGATGTGAACAGCATGTTGCCTTTGCAACATCTTGATAATTTAGCCTGGTAACTCTCAGAAGCACAATTGTAACATTGCAATCAAAAAGGTGGGGAGTGAAAAAGGCAGTAGTTTGGTCTGTGCACTCTTGGTTACTATGATTGAACCATCGCACAATCACTGTGTGAGAGAAACCTGCCAATGAATACCTGTCCACTATGTTTTTCTTACTACTACAGTTGAGACTGAGGCAGGCAGGCTGTGCTCCCAAAGAGGGAGATAGTTTATGAATCAATAACAAATGATCATCTATCCACAAAGAAGAAAATAAACAATCTCAAGTGGTAACATGTATCAGGCTTTTATAATACAAGTATAAAGGCTCTTAATAGGTTAAAACACACTGTATAAAAGAAAAAAAAATCTTATCTACTTCTTCCTCATCAATTATTAAGATGCTTTTCTTCCTCACTGGACCAAAGTCTCAGCCTCTACTCCCAAGGGATTCCTTCCCCAGCCTTAGCAGCCAAGCTTGGGCAAGAATAAGTGGAATGTTTTCTTCTAAACATGACCTTGGGCACTGCTCTTTCTTTCAAGCACTATTGCTGGCACCTCTGCTTTATAAAAGTAAAAGCAGCATTAAACAGAAATGAGTAGGAATACATTTGTTTTCTGGTGGTTGTCCAGAAATCCCCCCAGATTTTTCTGTAAGTTTTCACAGAAATGCAGTATCATATACAGTTTGAGTAGTCAACAGCACTTACTAGATTGTTTAACTGGATTCAACTTCATGAATCGGTGCTTCTCTTTTATCAAGAAGTCCCTCTGTATTTAGCTATGGAAGAGGCAAGAGGAAGTAGGATGGAAACTCCCTAGGGGAAATTCCTAGTACACACAACTTTTATGTTCTTGTAACTCTTTCGGCCCTGTGTTACCCACAGTTCTTCCCCAGGGTTGTGAAGACTACACTTGATGTAGTAACAACACATGAGTTTTCTGTTTTGCTGCACACACACACATACATTGCATGCTCATTTTGCATCCCAGCACAATGCAATCAGCCGGACTGTTATCACAGGAATAATGCAATTTACCTAATTATACTAGGATGCTTACTGTGCAGCAATGTTGCCTGTGTGGCTACAGGCAATATTGACAGTATTACCAGGGAGAAATATAACTGAGCAACTTTTGGAACTGTCAGAGATGTATTCTTGTGAAAACATCAATTGTTTTTCATTATTCTTTGTTGATATTATGAAGAAAGCACTTCCTGTATGTGCTGTTGCAAGGGACAAAGCAATGATAAATAAGAAAATCCACAAAATACAGAATGTTGTTGCCATACTGTGAATTGATTGTGGCCATTTCTTTACAAAGGAAGGTATCGATTGCCTCAGAAGTAGAAAACTTGCTGTCAAATAAGGGTTGGCTCTGTGGCACATTGTAACTCCAGGCTACATAGGGACCTGTGCCCTAAAGATGCACAGATCCACAGATCCATTCATCCTGCACCCAAGTCCCTGCATTTCTCTTCTCTTCCAAAACAAGAGTTTTCAAAGAAGAAAAGAAAAATTTGTACATGAGAAATCCAGGCCTGATAGTTCAATCTGTCCAATTTGGTAGGTCAAAGAAAAAAAGGAGCAAGCAGACAAAATTGTAAACATAAATATTTGCAAACTATCCAGTTTGACTCTGATTTTCGCTGCCATGTACTGCCATCTAGCATGACCATTTGTTTACAAGTCTTTGGTCAGTTTGCAGTCCGATGAACTCAGTCATACTTGGTAACCACGTTTTTTTTCTGTAGATGTGCTGTAAAAGGTTCATTTTTCTCACTACGTACATAAAAGAACATACACAATTGGAAAGTCAAAGATGTAAGCACACACCTAAAGTGAATTTCATGATAGGTTGTTTATTCTCCTATTATAGATTTGACTTCCTTGAAATAAGAAAAATATAGTATGTTCTAAACAGCAACTGCAAATAAGTTTCACCAAAATTGCACTGTTTTGCCATTCAGAACATCAGACAACAAATTTAAAATCTTCCACAGAGTAACTGCATTGATAGAGAAACTGTGGAACGCTCTGCTTGGAACTGATGGCCTCTTGCAACTTACTATGTTAACTTAGAGTATAATTGATTCTTGGTATAGTTATTGGTGGCAGATGGGGGAGTGACAGGGAACTGAGAGAGACGTTGATTACAGAAAATGAAAGATAAGGCAGAAAAACAAGAGAGCAAAAAACAACAAACAAACCTGAAGTACCTCTGTCATACGTATAAAAATAATGACTCTCGATGAATTTAAATTCTAATTGCCTATTGAAGTCTAACCTTAGCATACTTTAAATGACATGCTGGTTAAAATTACCGTGGGAGGTGGTCCCTCTCTGTGATCACAAGATACTTAACTAACAAATGTCAGTAGTGTGCTTCATTAAGGCTAATGGCTGCAATACAAGCGGAGGAGAGGGATTACATACCAGGTATTACATTCTCTGCATTCCTCTGCAAGTGTGGGAACTGTCAGATGTGCCCTAAAAGGCTAACTGCACTTGCTGTGACAAAGGGGGCTTTTGAGCATGGGTGAACTGAAACATTATGAAGAAGCTACCAGCAGCAACATGACTGTGATGTTATTTTGACTGCAAAAGATAAGGCAGATGCTTCTGTACTCAGACTTAACCTCCATGCAAGCATGCTTGGCACAAACACTTGTTACCCAATAACAATGGTTTTTTAATTTCCACAATACTTGTGCCAGTAAATGTGATTACTCAAATACTTGCAGGAAGCAAATGCCAAGCAGGCACAAGCATGTTTTAGTGTCATTCATTTGCAACTTCTGAAAAACAGTCAAAGAACCTAAAATATTCCCAACTTTTAATATAGCTTTCTGCATTTTCTAATATATATATCGTTCCACTAACCTCTGCTCCTGCATCTTTTCAGGCAACATTCTCTTACGTAGAAAAGAGCTGTAGAGCGCATCTTTCTACGTAGGGATTTCTCCAGTCCTAGGCAGCTTCCCCAGCTCTCTCAAACATACAGTATTAGTTTTTCCTATAAGTTGGCCAAACATATCACCCTTTTTTGTTGTTAGTTTTGTTTTTGCATGTTTTTTTCTTCGTTTTGTTTTTTTTTTTACAGAAAATATTTAATAGACTTCAGTCTGTTTTTAACTTGGGGTACAAATGATTATGACCAAGTTTTATGTTACTGTGCAGACTGTCTGAGCAAATTTCACACTGCTTAAACTTGAAATTCTGCATTTAAACAGTCCTGAGATGTTAGCAAATCAACTGAACAATTACTGCTACTCTCTTACCACACTTTTGCATTCCATACAATTCAGGAGTGATGAGAACATCAAGAGGACTTCTGAAGTGTCTCTGCAAAGGGCCTAAACTAAAGAGTAGTAATTTAAGAATACCGTAGATTCTTATTCTCCTACCAAAGTGCAGGCACACATGTAGGATGATGGAGTGACAGAATGATTATTATTTGTACATATTGCGATATGCCAAGATTAGTGCCAGATTTATAAACAGGAGGGACAGTTAAATACTAGTTGTACCCTAATTCTAGCTGTGACCTTCACTTCCTTCAACAGGTCGTACTACATTTTACAAGTGAATTCTGAATTCTGCTGTTCACTCACTCTGAATACCTTAGAACAAAGAAAAAATCACAATCTTTTCATTCACAGTAAATACATAGATGTGAAATAATCTGTCATTCAATAATCTTTCCAGTAAAACTAATCTGACAAACCTGAATAGCTAATTTATTCCTCATCTAAACTAAAGCAAAAGATACATGAAATAATGGGGATGAAACTGGAATCGAGGTTCCTGTATTTGTGAAGTGCTTTTTATTTTCTGATGCTTCACCAGAGTTTATATTATTCTCATTTAGTTTTTATGCTTGAAATTACACTTTTCAGAAACAGTATATCTAAAATTAACAACACATTACAAATTCACCCACATATATTTCACATGTTGTGAAAACATATATGTCAAGTCAGATAAAGAACAAAGCTATTATTAGGCATAGTCAACACAGATTCATGAAGGGAAAGTCACACCTTAGTAATGATTTTCCTCTGATAAGGTTGGCTGCTTGGTGGATGAAAGGAATCAAAGGGAATCTTTCTGGATTTTAGTAAGGCCTTTGATGCCTCATGGCATCATTCTGGAGAAACTAAGGCCAAGAGTTGACCTCACTGCTCTCTGCAATGTCCTGAGAAGAGGAAGCACAGAGAGAGGCATCAGCCTCTGCTCCTGGGAACCAAAGGCAGGGTACAGGAACAGCAAAAAGCTGTGCCACGGAGGTTGACATCTAATATTAGGAAAAACATTTTTTGCTGTGAGGGTGGTCAAACATCAGAACACGGTTCCTTATGTGGTGCTTGATGCCTCATGCCTGTCAGTGTTCAAGAGGCATTTGAACAATGTCCTCAGTAGTATGCTTTAACTTTTGGTTAGCCATGAAGTAGTTAGGCAGTTGGACTAGATTTTTAAAAGTCCCTTACAGCTGAACTACTCTATTCTACTCTACTCTATTCTGTTCTTGTGTGTGATCTGAAACTGATTCAGTGAGTCCTAGTCTGTAAGCCACTGTACTAAGTTGCCTGTGACTCCAAAGGACTGTGCAAAGGAACAGGAAGCTGGCTGGGCAGAGATCCTCGCTTTCCCAGTTGGTTACTCTTTTGTGACACTCCCAGTAGGAAAAACAGGGAGCACATAAAAATAATATTTATTCTCCAAAGCTCAAAGTTTCTGAATGTGAATATGCATACCTGATTGTCTTGGATGGTATTACCTCCATCATTTTAGCACCCAATGTGGAGCTTGAGGAATTTTAGATAAGGATGATAGTTGAGAGAAGTAATGGGCCAAACATGGACTGGGCATTGTCTAAGAATGTAACAGTTGTGAAGAATTTAAGAAAGTAATAATTGTGAAGAATGTGTGTTGTAGTAATGTGGTGGCTTCCCACATGCAGAAGCTCTTCAAGAACTGCTCCCACACAGCTCCGTACCATGGGGTCCATCCATCCCCCAGGAGCAAACTGCTCCAGCACGGGTCCCCCACAGGCGGCAGCTCCCCCCAGACCCCTGCTCCTGCGTGGGCTCCTCTCCACTGGCTGCAGCTCCGGCCCGGGGCCTGCTCCTGCAGGGGCTCTCCATGGGCCGCAGCCTCCTCCAGGCCACGTCCACCTGCTCCACCGGGGGCTCCTCCACGGGCTGCAGCGTGGAGATCTGCTCCGTGTGGGACCATGGGCTGACGGCTTACCCCTGCCGTCAGAGTGGTTCCAAAGAGTGTTTATCAATACGGTGATAGGCGCTTTATATA
>CM021731.1:129659901-129743381 GCA_011075105.1 Heteronetta atricapilla | reverse complement strand
TATATAAATAAATATAAATATATATATATAAAAAACATATTGCCCTGGTGGAGGCCTGCTCCACCAGGGGCCTCTCCACAGCCCGCAGGGGAACTGCTGCTGTGTGCCTGGAGTACCTCCTGCCCTCCTGCTGCACTACCTGGGGCTGCAGGGCTGCTTCTTACTCCTCTCTCTCCCAGCTGCTGTTCTACAGCAGTTTTTCTTTCCCCTTCCTTAAATCTGCTGTCCCACCCAGCATCACTCCCTGGCTTGGCTCAGGCCAGCAGCAGGTCCCTTTTGGAGCTGGCTGAAGCTGGCTCTGGTCTGACATGGGGCAGCTGCTGGGCTCTGCTCACAGAGGCCACCCTACAGCCGCTCTCCCCTACCAAAACCTGACCATGTAAACCCAACACATGTATATTTATCTCCCACTAGTTCTGTCATTGGTAGTTTAGATCTCCAAAAAATATTGCAGTACCCTTAGTAATCTAGTTCCTCATTTGAATGTTCTATAAAATTGTTTTCACATTGATAAAATATTTTTGAGGGATTGGGGAGTTGTGGAAGGGCTTGAAGAAACTGATTGTATCATTCTCACTACAAGCTGATGCTCTCCTGTATATGGTAAACTGGACTATGTTGTTTTTGGAAGGAATTTTCTGCAGATCCTAAAAAGCTGAAGAACACCCAGGCTGATGTATTTCACATTTGTTCCTTTCCACACCTTTACTTTAAATGACCAGAAAATATTTTTCTGCTTAACTTTGATTCCTTCAAAAACTGGTCCGATGGCATCACTGCGTATGTGCTGCCACACAACATCTCAGGTTATCCAAAGGTTAGAATTCAGTGGTCCCTTCTTGTTCCATAAATTAGTATACAAGTGGAAACAAACATACAAAATAGCAAAAACAGGAAAGAGATTTGCAGATGACTGTGTGATAGTACAACAGCTATCTTTGCTAGACTTGATCTACAGCCTATAGCAAGCAACAGAAACTTTCCCATTATTTCTAGTGAGGTTTAGATCCCTTCAACAGTAACCTAAGTAAAGATCTATGTGTGGTCATCCTGCGTCAGGATTCTGACAGCTGACCTTCTGCTTTTCAGGTAATCTCCTGTTATTTAAGTTTTCAGTGTTATATGCTGGAAAATACTTTATTTTCTAGGAAATAACTACCACCGTCTTGAGGAAAACTTGGCTGGGATTCACTTTATTTGATGCAGATGCCTGAACTAGTGATTCTTGGCTTCTTTCAGGGCCAATATAGAACTGAAAAATCATTTCCAAGGAATGACCTATCCGACCTACATAGATGCGTAAGTTTGGATGTGACAAAGTGCAAAAAAGCCTTTTTCTTTTAACTGAGTATCAAGAGATCCTAGAACAAATAGGTCTGATTTAGATTATCTGCTCTGTAGGCATCTGTCCTTGATCAGACAATACCACCCCAGGTGGCCTGAGCTGGACATAACAGACAAACAACATTACCAGTCATTTTTGCACAGTTACAGTGTTTAAACAAAAATGAAACAGAAGACAATGTCTGTGGAATAAACAATGTAGTGTTTTCTCCCATTTATTACTGTGGTATGAAGTCAATGGCTTACGAAGAGGAGGCTTAGCGAGCCAGATAGAAATGGTTTATTGAGCCCTTACCTTTGGGTATAGCAATCTGACAGCCCAGGTCATAGTCCTGCTGCAGCTGATAAAAAGCCACTTCCTGTAGCCGAGCACGCTCCAGCTCAGAGAGGCTTTGAACGGGAACTGACTTCAGCCGAACACTGCGCCCTGACATGCTGTTCCAAGTGAAATCACCCTACAGGAAATCAAATGGAAAAATATGAAGCATCATATGATATGTGCAGTTTAATAAACACAACCATCTCTTCTACTGTGAGGAAAAACAACACAGATCCTCTTTTTCTAAAAGGCCATTTTCTTGGACATCTCTAACCTTTCAAATATCTTTGTTTTCCTAAGACCAGCACTCCTTAAAAGGAGTACAGACATGCAAAACAAGAAGTCAATTCTGCCTGACAACATTTAAGCAAGCATTGTTGCAAAAACACTAGGATTCCAGTAACCAAAAGCACAAAGTAGGAGAACACAAAACAACAAAAAAAAACTTGTCTGCTTTTTCCCAGCTTTGTTTTGCTGTGTGGTACTTGGTCATCACTTCATTCTCTTCCCTGAGAATGCAGGCATGTAGACCTTTACAGGTCCACAGACAACACACATCTTATCTCTCCCAGTCTGCTAATCCCACTCCCCTCCTTGTGACATGACTGTGTTCAGATCAAGACTGACTAAAGGATAAGCTTTTTCACATTTTTGAAAAGCCATTATAATGTATGTGTTACAATTTATACAATAAAACAACATGAGATATGCTACATCTCAGAAAGGTACCAATTATGTTTGGAAATCAAATCAAAAGCTTTACATGTTTTATCTCCCACCTGTGATGACATATACAAAAAACTATTCTCTTAGCTAGTATTTACCTCAGGTGAGAGAAGTAATCATCATTCAAACCTAAGTGTAAGCACATAGGGAAGCTTAAAGACTGACAATTACCTTCAAGCAAGAATTTCAGTATTCATCAAAGCATCATCAAATAGCACATTTTTGCAAGGAGAGAAAGAATTTGTTTTTCATTCTAACTGTACTAAAAAATAAACATCAAACCTGTCAGTAGGTATAATTTGATGTAGGTGTAGATAATGAAAGAACTCTGATTTACATCAGCTGAGGTGTAAAGATAAATCCACCAACCTGCCCTTCATCACAGCACGCGAGGTTCACAATTAAGAAACTTCACTTTCATTGTAAAATGCCTATTTTTCATTTAAACTTCAACATCTGTACCTTCATGGCATGCTTATTTTTCACCATCACTTATAATTCATCTATTCTACACACATGTCTAGAGTCAAAGGATGCCCCCTGACTTTTAAAGACATTGGCTGAAGGATTAGTAACATTTCATTGCATTCAGCAGCTATGCATCCTAATGTATGGAAATACCTTTGTGCAAGCCTTTTCATATGATATTGTGAACATGTATGTACCTATTTATAGATATCTATGACGTGTGTGTGTGTATTCACATATACAAGAGACAAGATCATTCACAAATATGCAGCATCATCTAGCAATATAAATCAAAGGAATGACACTGGAAATATTTTCTTATGATGTGTGAAATATATTTGAGTTCATCAAGGAGCTTTATTTCATAATACTTTTTGCAAGTCACTTGGTAACTGTGATAAATGAAGCTGTTTCTTTGATCTGAACAACTGTGTATCTGTACACTCAATTAATATCAATATTTACATGGACCACATATGCAAACTTTTGCACTAGCACAGGCATTGACTACTTTGATTTTGTCCTTTATTTTTGCTTTTTCACTTCTTTTCTATGGCCTCACAAGCTAGATTTAGTAGTCTCAAACTAAAAGTTTACAAGATGACACAAACCAAGCTGACTAGCTTAACTCCAGTGAAACCAAAGCAGCAAGATTCATGTAAGCCTAATTTGCAAAACTGCAAGTAAATGTTTACATTTTTAAAAAAGCTGTTGTCATTTATGGTTAAAAGTGATCAAGAACAGAATCCACCACCAGACAATGTATACTAAGAAACTAATTCCTTTCCAATCCTAATAATGCAGAAGAAAGAAAACTTTACAACTACAGAAGTATGCAATTCAATCCTCACGAACATTTTATGTACAGAATGTTCTACAGTCTAGCTGGTATAAATATAGGGTTTTAGGGTAGAGCTTGCAGGATTTTTATCTTCTCTATTTCTCTGAGACGAGCATCTTCATAAACAAAAATATCACTGATAGACGTTTTTGTGGCATACATAATTGGAATATTTTAATTTTGAAACAGGAATTGGAGGTATGAATGATACCCGTTAGAAAATGATGAGGTGACAGCTTATGAAGACTGCAGATGATTTAGGGCATGTCCTATTTCCTGTACAGCACAAAAACCAGGGGGGTAAATGTGGCTTTTAGGAATTACCACAAGTTACATAAATATTCTTTAAATGGGATTTTGCATGGACACCTAAATTAATGCTCTTTTTCAAATAAAAATTACCATGGGCAAATCTAACTGGAAGTAACTGCATTCTCTGCCTCATTTCAGAGTTAGCTTTGTAACACTAAGCAGAAAGCTGCACCACTGCAATGCCACAGCTCAGTTGTTAGACCCAGCCACAGGAGTTTAACCCTGAACGACAGTGCTTACTAGCTCCAGGACAGCAGTGAATCAAGACTCTGTGTTTGGGACCCCCATAAGCCGCTTTGCTGAGCTGTGCTACTTTATTCGAGCAAATCAGCCGACTTAGCACTGTCTCAGGAAACTTATCCAGGCTAACTTTACCTTAATATGGGTGCAATTAATATATAATATATAATATAATTAATATATATTTAAACAGGCCAAGTGTTTACAACCAAGCAAAAGAAGAACAAGGTTATGAGGTCAACCATGATTTTTATTCTGGCAGTCTTCAAATTCCCAGAACATCCCCTGGCACTCACCAGCTCGTCTCTCGTTGGCTAAAAATGGTCGGATGCGAACTCTGCATCCTCAAACACCACGACAGATCGTTAAACAGCTTTATTGCTGTTTGGAATCACTCTGCCCAGTTTCTGTGCATTTCAGAAGGCATTCTTCTTTTACACTTGATGTGTTTGATAAAATCTCTGCTAGGTCACATTAACATAGGTTTTTACTATGCTAATGGAACACAAGTAATTAACTGAAATATTTTTGGAAGATCATGTGTTAGGGCCAGTGGAATCTCCTAATCTGCTAAAGAAGACACTCAAGAAATGTTTCCTTGAAAAACTCTGTTTTATTTGGCAAATAAATATCTGTCTTCTATGAGCCAAAACACAATATTTTATGTTTTAATCTATTCATAGATTCCTAGGCTTTGTGGGACACAAGGTAACCTGAAAGCGTCCTCTTCCTTCTAATGCACTGTGGAACTTTTACATACAGCCTGTAAATTACTGCAAAATCATTGAGGCTTGGGAGAGGTCCAAAAAAGTCAAGATATCTTTGAGAAGGGGAACTAGTGCATTTACATGAATCCCATCTGCCTAAAGCTTTTCTCTTCTGTATAGGAGGAACAAGGTAGGACAAACACAGAGAACATTTTCCATTTCTCTCTTCATATGAGGAGGCACATTTCATCAGCCTCCTTCAACTAATAGCTTGATGTAGCTCCTTGCAGAAGCTTAAGAGAAGATTTTAAAGCATCAAGTCAGGGTGACTTGTTTTTGAAGTCCATGCCCTGCATATGTGTTCAAACATACATACACAGCTACAGTATTTTTCTCTACTATTTAGACTGTAGGACTAGTTAAAACATGATCTGTGAATGGTCCTTTCATCACCAAGAAGAAAAATAAACAACAGAGAAGAATATAAACAGAAATATTGCTCTGGGATAAAGCGATCAGCCTGATAGGACACAAACTGCTAATTGCAAGGGTGCTTTCATAATTGACTTTTACGAAACCTTGACCAGACTAAAAGCCTTCTCCAATTTCTTCTGCCAACCAGTCATTTCTTTTCCCTCACAAGTCTGCAGCTTCAATTGCATTCTTCTCTCTGGCCCTCCCACTAACATCCAGCATCTTTCCTCCACTGAACCGAGGAGTTCACTTATCGGGTAAGTAACTAAAATACCAGAGCAAATGACTCAGCAGAGGAGATGAATGATTAACTGCATCTTGTGCCTTTGAAAAATGTGTCCACTTTTCCCATATTTCTTGTCCACTGTCATAAGTACATTTTAACAAGATGCAGACTGCAGCTTTACTAATATTCTTTCAAACAAATATTTTCTTTAGGGGTTGGGTGTCCAGTGGCTCTGAAAAAAAACCCAAGTGGTACATCCTGACTTAAGTAACACTATGCGCTTAAATTACGCTTAAGCATGTGTAGGCTATTCTTGTGTACTTGACCTCTTTCCCCTGAGCCTCCAATACACAGTCTTTCAGTTGTCTGTTAGCAAAGTCCTGTTCTTCTATCCTTCGTGCAGTACAAACACTGGTTGACAAATACTGCAAGGAATCTAGAATATGGATACAAATCCACTGGCCACTACCTCTGTTGCTCACCATAGAGCTTTAAGCCTTCATGAGCCATGTGAATCATGGAAAATAAGAACCCCACACACGTGGCAGTTTTCAATAATACAGTATTTTAACATAAGATGCAGAAAGCAATTTTTATCTTACTGCATTATTGTCAATGTTAATGACTTTAGTCTGTACTCATTTAGGTAAATGCCATTATCAGATTAGTCGTCTACTTTTCATTAGTCTTTTTCTGAAATCCATTTGAAACCACTAAGATCAAAACCAATTATACCTACTTGTTTTTATCCTGCCCTAGCAATGCTTAGCCACATGCTTGTAGCCAGATATGGCTCCAACATAAAAGAGTTCAGCATTTTTCCACATGAAAAGATTATATTGCAAATAGCACAGCAAATATAGCATTATAACATCTTAATTCTGTTTGCTTAATTACTTCTTTGAGCTTCATGAAAATGTGTGTAATTACTACTTAATAAACCTTTCACTCACACTGGTAGTTTATTTCAACTCTCTCTAAAGCTATTTCCAGACTCCTCCTCAGCCATAACCCCTCAGATTTTGATGGTTCATATTCCTGCAGCACAATCTGGATGTGTGTGCATGTAACCCCTGTCCTCCTCACCTCCCCATGGTTGCTGTTGGTGCAAAGCAAGCCCCGCTCGGACATGATGGCCGAGCTGCATGGCTGTTCACCTTCATCTGAAGCCAAGGCACTGAGCAGCGCTCCCAGCAGGACGAGACGTAACGAGAACAGGGAGTAAACTCCAGTAAATATCCGTCATTACATGCAATTAAGGACCAAATGTCTAGTCCTTTACTAAAGCCATCCTCAATAATTACCTCGGATTAACCAAGAGTTAGGAAACAACTGGATGGTGTGTGCATGCTGTGGCCTGACTCTTTCTGCCCCCCTATCTCCAGATGCTGTTTCTGAGCTGGCACAGCTGGAACAGCAGGCAGGGTATTTGGTTTCCAGATCCCGTTACAAATTAATGCAACCTAGACTAGTCTGGCTTCTCTAAACACATTGGGCGTCAAAACAGCTACTTCCAAGGGACTGCTGGTATGACAGAAGGAGACAAGCCTTTCAGATTGCCAAAACGGCATCTCCGTAACTAAATACGAAGGAGCACAAGACTTACTGCATGACGCTGAAGCATTCAAGAGAAGGATCTGAACACGGATACACAAAGCATGGGGCCCCAACAATTAATCTTCATTAAGAAGGTCTGACTTCATTAGCATCTTTATCTAGGGTGACATCCTGTTCCCTTTGACATCAGTGGAAAAATTATTAATACAACGCCTCCACTAGAAAAAGAATAAATACAGTCTGATGATCTTGTGTAGATATTCAGAGTCTTGCATTAAAGCTGGCTTATCTTAAGCTCTATTGTACTTATGCATGTTAATGTATGTACAGCTGTTAGTTTTGGCAAAGCATCACACCTCACAAAGCAATGCTTTAGGTATCAAAGCTATTTAATGGCAGTTAATATAATCATGGCATTGCTACGGACAAACACTTCCTCACTCCTAGCTGCATCCTGTCTTGTTCCCAAGGCTGCGGAATGTCAGCTGGAAATCTGGGTACTCAGGATCTGTGCTCCGCACAGCAAGCTAGCCCCTTGGGTGCTGGCAGGCTGGTGTTCCCCACATGGCAGACCCTCTGCACACCCTCAGCAGAAATACTTCATCTAGCAAGACAGCATTAGCCTGTGGCCAGGTAAGGAAACACATTTCAGAATACTACAATGGCAATTTCCATTTATCGGGGAAGGAAAAAAAGCCCTTCTAACTTTAGTCTAAGGATAAACAGGGAGTGGAAGAATGAGTGTGTTTTCACAGCAGTATTAAAATTGTTAAAATAAAAGGAAAAATATTTCCTGTTCTTCTGCGATCAACCTCTCCAAGTTTTCCAAATGCCTCAGGATACTATTTCATTTTTTGAATAGTTAAAAGCGTTCCCTTAAAAAAAAAAAAAAAAAAAAAAAAAAAAAAAACTGCATACAATGAAGATATATTTCATTCCTTTTCTGACATTAACAAGTATTGCTGATGTAAAAAAAGGTGTTGCCTAGCAGAACATTCATCCCAAACATGTCCACTCTGTACTGAACCTTTTACACATCCATAACACTAACCTACTTTAACATGCATCAAAAAACAAAAACAAAAAACACATGATCAGATTTTCAGAATGCCTTACTTCAATGGATATCAGTATTTTTGGAGGAACTGATCCAGAAGAATCACAATTAAAGCCAAAAGGGGCTGAATACTTTGCGGAGGTGCCAAAATAGAGACAGAACACCTTAAAAAGCCTAGATCCAACTGTAGCTGAAGTTTTTCTGGACTTCTCATTAAAAGATTTCTGCGTACATTTATCAGTAAAAAGGAATTAAGACATATTGCAATAGTCTGAATTTTGCTGCTGGTTGAGAGTACATGCACAGTTGTCACATGCATGAACAAGCTACACTGAAATAATTATACCGCCTGAGACCAAAGTAAATGGTCTATGCTACAAAAAAAAAAAAAAGACAACACAGGGTTTTCAGCAATCTCAGCACAAGAGGTCTGGTATAGCCTTGGTTGATTTAGAGAATAAAACTTATTCCTTTCATCAGTTCATGTATTATATTTTGAGAGATCGGTGTGATGTTTTTTTCCAGTATAAGAAAAAGTTTCCTGCTTGACCAGGAATAATATGAACTCTGGAAGCTAATGGCAGCTGACCCAAAATCAGACAAAATAGCTCCATGGTTATTATTTTTAGTGGCAAAGTTGCCTTAAATAGACCCTGCTCCAGCTTCTGCTACCAACATAAACATGTTCCTGCTCAGTGTTCCCCTGCTTGGGAAGCTCAGCAACAAGCCCTAGGCCCTGTCCATGTTTTCTGCTCTCCCAAATCCCCAAGTAGGTGGGCTCAGTCCTGACGGCATTCTTTGCTCGATACTGCAGACCACACAGCCATAGGATGTGCTGCAGACATCGATGCACTACAGAACTTCCATTCATACCACACTCATAGAAGCACACATAGAATTACTCAGGTTGGAAAAAAAAATCTTCAAGATCACCAAATCCAACCATCAAACTAACCTTGCTAGTCCCACCATGTCCCTTGGTGCCATATCTACATGTCTGTTAAATACCTCCAGAGATTAGGAGTCCACCACTTCCCTCACAGCCTGTTAAAATGCTTGACCAGTGCTCTGTTAAACTCTTATTAAATGTGTAGACCGCAAATTAGATTTTGAATATGAAATACTGCTCTTTCTCCTCAGCCTAACAAGGTTGGCATTAAGCATATGAAAATGTAAGGCCTAAACTAAATGAGAAATGCATTTAAACAACTTAGATTAAACGAATATAAGCATACATCCTATTTGTAGCTTTTTCATCCTGGAGCAGTATGATAATGGCCCTGTGAAACAACAAGGAACAAAGCACCTTCTGCTTTTCTGTTTTAAACAGGGATAAAGGAAAATTGATGGGATCTCTACTAGTACAGTACAGAAGTTAACAATTCCTGCATCCAGTAATAAGTATTAATTTGACTGCAGCGACTGCTTTGAACAGACTAGGAATGGTATCTATTTATATTATATGTGGTATAAAAAAAATCCTAAAAATTTAGACAGAAGTAAATGACCTACTATTTTGAAGAAAGAATGTGCATGAGAGAGCACACGCAGTCATTTTCAAACATTCAAAAATCATATCAACCCAAGTATTGTATACAAGATTTAAAAATATGTATGTTAGTATTTCAGTTTACCTTCTGGATTTTGAGCTTTCAAGATACAGAGAAATTGCATTATCTGACTTGAGTGTACAGCTCGAATCTCATTATGAAGTAAAATGAAATAATTAA
Organism: Heteronetta atricapilla; assembly: GCA_011075105.1. Lineage (NCBI taxonomy): Eukaryota > Metazoa > Chordata > Aves > Anseriformes > Anatidae > Heteronetta > Heteronetta atricapilla. The sequence goes on along the minus strand of CM021731.1, from coordinate 129,733,380 downwards.
TTTCAGGAATCCAAGGTCTGGGATTTGATTAACAGTAGTAAAGCCTTTAACTCAATACAAAACCCTATTTGTATTGTTTCAAGTGGTCCAAAACATTTTTTGCTATGACCTCTGACATTACTTAAAGGATTTTTTTGGTCTAGGGAAAATGAGATTTGTTGAACCCATGGAAAACGGACACTAAAGTTAACAATGTACCAGGTCTAGTTGGAAAGTCATGCTATTTGCCTGGGGAGGTTGATTTAGTCGATGGGAACAAAATACAACACATCTCCAAATATTTATATTTTGAACCATGGGAGCGAGAGCTCTTGGTTATTGAGGTACAACAGAGAGCTCAGGACCAAGCATGCTCTAATCCAGCTGGTGCAGGAGCTGGACCAAGGCTTCACCCCACCCCTAGCCAGTGTCCGCATCAGGAAGGTATGGAGTGCTCCAGCATTTGCTCCCACTACCATACATATCCCTGGCAGAGGCTGCTGGGTCCCTCCAGAATGACTTGCAAAGCTCTTCAGGTGAACAAATGGCCACTCTCAGAGCTAATGTGGGCATGTCTGATGATCACCACCCTCTCTCACCCATACTGCTGCTCACAGAGAGGATATTATTTCACTGAAGTTTGTCTCCAGGTCCAAGTGAACTACCCACTTCCACTTCAAAAATAGTTTATTCAGGTTGTGCCATGATTAGTTACTGTGTCAGCTTCTAACCTGTGCTGAAATAAAGGTGTTATATGAGCCCTTTTCTTATTTAAGGGAGTTTTCTTCAGGTCATGAGTTTGTATCATCAACACCATTTCAGGTGCTAGTGACACAGAGCACACACAGAGCCACTTGGAAGCAAGGACAAGAGTATTTTGAATATGTAGAAAGTAAGCTATTAGCTTTCAGGGATTAGGAGGTTATGGTTCTTTGCTACATAATCACTCCACACTTTCACTTTGATTTCATCTCTCCCACTGCATTTACATATGCAAACACTGTCTGTCCTACATGCACATGTCAGGCACCCATGCACAAATCTGCACCAGTAAGCCAGCTGCAATGCTTTGGCAATCAACACCCATCTATTGGAATTGTGGTTTGTGAAGGAGGTGTTTTTTGTTTTTGTTTTGTTTGTTTGTTTGTTATAATCTGGGATATCAAATTCCTACTCACATCAGCAGCTGTTCTAGTGTTTTTATTGCTCTCTTAAAGACCCTGCACACATAATTCTCCATGGAAAAGTTCAGAAGGTGCAGAAAATTCAAAAAGTCTAATAATTAGCAAACTGTTGTAAGCACAAAGAAGAGGCTCTGCAATCACTAGCACTCATTAATTTTAATCAATATAATTACTTTCTGTTTTCTATGTATTTCTCCATGCAATGCACAGCAAAGATTCACTACCTCAGCTTGTTGAGAAGCACAGTTGTAGGAATTTTTTTTAATATATAAAAAAATACCATGTTTGCATATATGCATCTGCTGATCTGCCATTGAGTTAAATGCCGAGTAAGAGTCTTAAACGCTTTAAGAAACTACCTCAGCTGAACTGGAACTATACAAACTGGTCTGACTGAATATATATAGCTCTAAGTCAGGTTGATGGATCGGTGTATATACCTGGAAAGGCCATTAAAGAACACGTTGTTGTTCTCCCCACTGTCTATTAATTTGGAGGCTCATTAAAAATGTGGTATTCCAAAGCCAGAAATGTAAAACGGATCCATGTAAATAAAGCCACTGTGCTGCAACATCAATTCTCCGGAGAAAGGTGCATTTTGTAAACTGCCCCTCCAGCCTGATGTACCCCAAGTTCAAACTGTGTGCCTGCCAGAGAGTCTGTGATTTCTTTCTTTGTTTTTAAGCAGCACATTTATTTTGGACAGAGAGAGGGAAAAATGGCCCATAAAGTTCCCACTGTTATGAAAAACAGAAACAATTGCTAGAGTTACAAGCTCCTTGTGGGCTGGCTGAGCCAGAAGATGAACAGCTCTTATTCTCCGCTCAGTTCTGTGCAGCTAACCAAAACTTAGAAATCCAGCTACACCACAGCCAGGTCCATAAAACCTGATGCTTACACAAACTTGTTTGCCAGACTGAACCTATGCAGCTGTAACTGTCTAGCCATCAGCTTTCAGGAAGCCTTTCTGACCAGGATATTTTGCTCACAGCTGCCTGGTTTAGGGTCTTCACACACGCAGAATGCAGAACACAACAAACGCAGTACCACAGATTTCGAAGCAAGCCACCACCTGATGAAGCCACTCAAATCGAAATCAGTGTAATTATGCAGTCTGGTTTAAAAATGCAATGCCACTTCTCATTTCATGGCTTCTTTCCTCTTAGTCTAACTCTGAAAACATGCAAGGAAACTAATCTCAAAATAAACAGTATCTGAGGGCTCTCCATTTGTTGCTGGATCTCCAGAGCCTGGCAAGCAGTAGGTAGTGCCAGTCTTTTCTCCAGAGTCACGCTGTTCTGTTTCCTTTGAACCTTGTTAAAGCACACACAAAAAAAAAAAAAAAAAAAAAAAAATCACCACGACCACCACATTCAGCGCATACTCTCCATCCCACTTACCTCTACCACACCCTGTATAAGATTATTCAGTTTCCTTACCCATTAGCTAAGTTCTCTTGATTCTTCAGTGTCCTTCAGCACTTGACCAAACCAGATCTCAATTACGAGTTTGAATCCAACCACGACTTTTTGTAAAATAAGATTAAGGTAAGAACAATGCAGTTGTCCTGAAAAAGTGTACTGAGTATCTGAGAAAGAGCCCAGCTGGAGCAGCTATGACTCCCCGGATACCTTTGGCTGCCAGAGCCTTCTACTGTCATGAATCTTAAGGGGAAAATCTGATCTTTCCTTTCTCTGGCTGGAAGCAGACTGGGAGTCCAGCACAGCCGAGAGCCGTGTCACACAGTGCCTGTGCGACACAGGCAGACACGCTGCGACCGACCTCCCCGCTTCTTGTTCCAGAGGAATTGTCTGGAGCAAGCACAAGGAGCAGTTAGGAAGGGGCATGTCTCCCCTCAAAAATCCCTCTTCCACATGGCTGTGCAAACTCAAAACTGGCTGTAACTGCGCAAACTTTCCCTATTAGGAAGAGCTGCAGGAATGCTGGAAGCAGCTGCTGCTGCTCCTTGGAGCCCAGCAAGCAGCATTTGGTGTGCTCTGCCTGACCTTCTCACACCGTTAGCTTGCAGCTTTTTTAAACACCTTTAAAAACTTTCTCCTCAAACAAGCAAACCAGCTGTATTTATAATGTGGCTTTAACACGAACAACTCAGAGGCTATTTTGCACAATTTGCTAGGAAAGAAAACACCAAAACTTGATAAAGGCACTGCTTCATAAATAATGTCTGTCACGTTTACAGTCCCCATATAGAATGCTGTCATCTATAGTGCGTGGGCAGGCAGCGTAGGCGCTTTGTGAAAAACAAACACTGAATCACCAATGACTTCGACTGCAGCTCTGCACTGCGTGGCATTTCAACAAATAACCATGCAGAGTGACAACTGTGTTTCTGAGCTGATGCCACTTAGCACTCCATCAGACCGCTCACTGAAGAGAAGCCACCAGCTACATGTCATGGTGACAGCAAGGGAGACTGTGTATTTTTTCCCCATAGATACACCCAAATTCTTTGATCATTGCCACATCTAGGTGGGCTGAGCAGCCACTGACCTGCCCAAGGCAGCAGCCAGGGGTCCAAAGCACTTGCTGGAGATCTATGGCTGGACATAGTGGCCACCAGTCCTGCCTGGTATCACCACATGTGGACATCAGACATCAGCCCTACCCAAAGCCACAGAAGTCAATGGACAGGTCTCAGGGTTTTCAGTGTCTCTTACATTAGGCATCATCACATCCTCAAACCATGTAGCTCCTCACCTTCATTTTCAGCCTTTTTACACTACCCATGACAGAACAGCCAGGGTGTCACCACTGAGCCGGGCAGTTAACACAATTTCCAAAGAAAACCTGTCCCAGTGAATAACCCTCTCAGACAAGTACTGTCACTGACTGTGCTTACATCCCAACATAAACCCAGGAGGAATGCTGAAGCTAAATTTATCTCTCCTCTTCAAAGGGCTGTAGCCAGAGATGAGCATCCTGCTAATCATCTATGTTTGTTAATCAGCTGTATGTATGTGGTACTTGACATCTTTCTTTAAAAACAAATTTCTTCAGCCCACATAACTCCTCTGTTATTATTTGTTGAATTTCCTCTAATGAACAAAACTCTGTTATTTGCGTATCTGGAAACAGGGATATACTCATTCAGAAACTCACTCACTCGAGCCATGTGAAGAATGAACTGCCATTTCCAGGCTCTACAAACAAGCAATCTAAATCTCCAACCTTTTCTGGTGGCCTGCAAGGAAGACAAAATAGAGTGGCTGCCAAGAATCCAGTTTAGCCTGTCCCCTTTGTATTTATGAGCTCCAGACAAGGCTAAGTTCCTTTACCATGGTTAAAAATAAATAAATAAATAATAATATTTATTGGAACTACTTGTTGACAGCAAGGGTTTCCTTCTCAGAAACTGAACAGTCCAGCGATACGTGCCGAGTTCTGCTTTAAACCAGTGTTTTTCAGACAACTGTGCTTGGAAAACTGTGTGTCAGTACTGTGCTCTTCACCAAAATATTAAGGGTCCTTTGGGGTACACCGGCTACACATAGACATCTTATTTTTACATCATTAATACATTTGTGTTAGCTGCCAGCATATCTAGGGATTTTCCTCCCATCTCAAAGTACTTTTTTCAGTAATGCACAACTTTGTATTAAAAAAAAAAAAACAAACTGCTAGCCAGGACAGAATCTTATGTTATAAACAGAAAATATTCACAGTATATGGAGAGGCTGTAATAAAACCTATCACCAAAAAATGGAAAAAAAAAAAAAAAAAAAAAAAAAAACCACCAACAACTTAATTTTGTTATTTACTTTGTTTTAATTTCTTCCCAGAGCACTCCAAAATACTCCACTTAAAACTTACAACTGAGCCTGGGGTAAACTCTCATTGGGAAACCAATCAACTGATTCTGGATAAGCAGTATGTGACTTTTAATTTGCTTCTTAATTATGCAAAATTCCAAGGACCTGACTCTCACCCCAGAAGGGTGCAAGATTAAGAGAACCAAATTAGCACGCAGCCGAGAATTCCTCTGGCTGATCTCTTGTTACACCAGTGACCAAAGCTGGCCACAGAAGCCCCAAGGGACTGTCAAAAATAGCTTCAGATATATAATTGACCTAAAATCTCATTTTTTTTTCAGTGGAAAATCAAGGTTCTGTCTTAAAAAACAGTCATGAAAAGTATGTTTTCTGTGGAAAAATGTATGGCTTGGTCAAAAAGTTCAAAGAAGTTTGCAGCTAAGAAAGAAGATGTTTTCACTCAAAACCCCACTGGTGTGCCCCGTGGGAGCTGTAATTCAAGGGCCTGGCATGCTTGGCTACCTTTCCCACCCTGAGTGGGGGCTCTTGTGACAGAGCCCTTCCTTCACCTCGAGGGACAGCAGCGTGCTGTGAGAGATGAACATCCCTTAAGGCTCATTAGAAAGAACCCGGGTTTTAAAAATCTGCATGATAGCTACCAGGGGAAGTGGCAGTGGTATTTTAAATAAAAGCATTTTCCATCTTTGTATTAAAAAAAAAAAAAAAAGTAACTGAAAAAAAATGTTACTTTAGTCTTTCTTAGATCCTTTTGAATTGTACTGGGGAGCCCCAGAGATAAGCTGGTCACCCGGAGTCATGCAAACACATACATGTTAAGCTTTGGTGACACAGTTCATTCAAAAACAAAAATAAGTAACAGAAGTACAACCACTTCACTTAGCTTTACACTTGATGTGTTCCTAAGACCTGTGAAAATACAGAAGTGGTAGCAAGTTGCATATGCAAAAGAGGCACTTACATCTGCGCTGTCTGGTCCAGTAGCCACAAGACACCCCTCATAGAGATTGTCTGCATGTCTCAGAGATGCATTTTCTGATAAAATGCAGGAAGCAAGTAAATAGCAATTAAACGTATTTTGCTCACACTTTTAATCTCATACTTTTAAATGCTGTTAGCAGAAACTGATGGCTCCAAAAGAGCTAACATAAGTACTCTGACAAGTTGTATTAGGATCTAATAAAAACCTATATTGTGAGATAAATTAAAAGAGAGAACTTGTAGCAGCAGAATCGCTGTTTCTAGAAAAGGAAGGCCTTGTGAGGAGTTGTGGGGATGTTGATAAACTGGTGGAGTGTGGAAAGAAGAGTGCTGCCAGTCCTGAAGCAGGCTTTGCTCGGATGTGCTAGTGCTGCTGTCATCTCCGAGGAACAGGTGAAGAGCACACTCTATTTTTTATATGAGACCTTTGAAACTGGTCAAACATACTCTGAGTCATTGGGTTTTACCTTGAAAAATATACCCACTTCACAACTTGGCTTTTATAAAAGCTGCATGGTGCTTTTTCCCTTTATAAGGGTTTTGCACTCCACGTGCTGTGAGCAGTGTGTTAGGTAGAGGTGTAACTGCCGTTACAGCCCATATGTTGCTTGCGGTTGAATCACAATGGCAAAAACTCCCATCTTTGGGCATGTTTACATCTCCCACCGGCAAAAGTAATGCACACACAGAGCTTCAGATTCAAACAATGTTTTGGAAAGTTATGCACTGGATCTTGAAGGAGCACTTGGTGAGAAGAGGAGCAGCGAGAGCCTCGCTCAGCTCTCACAACATGTAAAGCCATCAGGGAGGAGCTGTCAGCACCTGCCTGTGCACAACACCACGTGAACACGTACAAGGCTCCAAGCGCTGTTTCTGAAAATTGTGACCTCGGGCATCAATGAAGCTTGTAACCAAGGCCCTGCTCCTCAGGCATGTGAAAGGACAAGTCTCCATCCGCAGTCTCCAAATGAAAGACAAACAAACAAACTCAGAGATAGACGAAGACTATTTTTAGATGAATGAACAGCATGAGAGCTTTCCAACGTCTCTCCTTACCCACTCTCTTCTCATCTCTCCCCCATCAGCTTTTGTTGGTGACTGCCAAACGCTCTTTGCTCCTATTTAAATTTTTATGGCAATCTAACAGACATCCCCCACCCAATTATTTTAATCTGCCTGTGTTGAGTGGCCACAGCAGCTGTTCAGCTCCTCTTATCAAACTTATTAATATTGCAATTAAAATATACATCAGTCAGCTGAAAGATCCACACAAACCTCTTCCAAGTTTTGTTTTTCATTATAGATTTAGTGAGGAAAGAGTTTAGTAAAAAAAAAAAAAAAAAAAAAAAAAAAAAAGGAACTACCATCGGTTTTAAGAGACAGCATGAAGCTCCTGCTAAAAAAGGTATGCAAACACAGAGAGTTAAAGAGCTTTCCCTGCAATATCATTGTAAAATCAACAATTGCTTGAAAAATTAGATTTGCTGATGGCTCGCATATTATTGCGATACAAAAGTTTCCCATCCCACATACACAGGGCAGCACGGCATATTACTTTTGAACTTTTATCCTGCTACGCTACTATCAAAATATCACAGCATTTCAGCCTATTGTCAAAGATTTCTGTTAACATAAAGGTTTACAGAACAAATTCATTCTGAGATTGATGAAATCTAAAGAGTTCTTATCCACATTATGCCTGTTAATGACCTTAGTAAGATTATTTCATACATCTCATTAATAATAGCAAGGTTTATTCAAGGGAAACTCATCAGGTCATGAGCCCATATTTTGAAATAGGAAGAATTATTGAGCTTCCTGCAATTCAGTATCATTGCATTGTGCTCCTAACTGGCTGTGGATGAATTTTAGTTGATTTCCTTAGATGTTCTCTTTGTTCTCTAAATCTCTGGGGACCGGCTACAAGAGCTGTTTGCACTGGGAGACTGCTGTCATTTGCCCTTCTCTTTTGCATATTACACTGACGTGCTTCAATATAATCACAAATTCTCACATAAGAGTGCAGTTCCTCAGAAAAGTCACTATGGCAAAGCAGTATGACTTTATAAGCTTTGCTGCAGTAGGACAGTTTCCATTAACTTGCTGTGGCTATTTGTTCAGAACCAGAGAAGGACAGAAAAAAAACAAGCAACGTAAATAAAGCCCTTAAAGCCTTTATTCAGATCTGAAGAATTCAACAGCTGCATCCCATTCAAGAAATGGAACTGAATAAATATGCTCAGCTGTGAGAACCACTTTCAAGGGGCCAATCTGAAAACTCAGTACATTTCTAAAAGACACTGATTTTAAAGGCATCTCTAACACTGCCACTTTTCACTGATTTTTACAAGTTAGCTTTGCGACATTTGGTATTTTCCTTTTTCCTGGAGCTTTATCTCCAGAAGACAGGTGAGAACAGGTGAGTCTCAGTATTCGAAGAACACACAAAGCTCCAGCGTTTGCAGCCATATCTGCAGATGTCCTCTGTGAAATTCTGTTATATGGAAGTCTAAGAAAAGAAACTCAAATGTGATTTTTAATTTCCTTTTATGATTTTCAAGACATTTTTATTATTCTGCTTCACTCAGGCCCAGGGCGATTCTTCCTGTGAAGTGTGATGCTAGAACTACTGGAGTGACACAGACAGTGCTCAGCTCCTTTCCTGAGGCTGTGGCGGGGCAGAGGCACTCCTGCTGCTGCCACTGTCTGGAGCAACATGCTGCAGCGGTGCCTGGACAGACAGCATGTGTCTGCTCATTGCCAAGGAGCCCTGCAGACCCCTGGGGTAACACCTCCCAGCTGCTCCTGCTGGGTCTGCACCTCTCTGTTGGAGTCCCTACAGTTATCCACACAACACAAACTGAAATTTGCCTTAGGGGTGTTTCCTCCTAATACAGCTCTGGGTCACACAGTAGTCTTCAGTATCTTGCAGGATCAATACAATGAGTGAAATACATGACCCTGGCTGAATTAATTATATACAAGAGAGGTTTTGGTAAAGATGGATACCAACACCCAATAATGCTTGCAGATGGAAATTGAGAAAACAATGAAGCATCAGTTAAATGTACTTTTATGTTGTACTCCATAGAATGTTATTTTCATTACATTCCTACATTCAAACCTTCCACTGAGTAAAAATTAAACTCCTAAGGCTTTTCCTCTATGACTTCTCACACAGCACAGCACTGATGAACAATGTATTACTGCTGTTAACATTATTATTAGTATTACCTATGCATCATTTGTTATAGAATGAATTAGCTTTTCCTTCAGGAAACCTGTAGACTTCAGGAAGTTTTACCCTTTCCATTTGGCAGAGTAACTAAAGCCACCAGCTGCCAAAGTGTGCAGTAGTGATGGATGTTTCAGATGCTGACAGCTCAGCTCAGGGGCAGATCAGACCGACAGTGGGACTCCCTTCAAAATAGAGGCACCTGTACCTAACCTAGGCACTGTAAGTACTAGTTCCAATCTGCAGTGAGAAACAGGAACTTGTGGGGGAGCAATCCCTTTTGTTTGGTTTGCAGAGAGAAGAATGAAACCCCAGAAATGTATTTCCCACCACACTCCCTCACATGCAGGCAGGGACCTTATGGTGACCAGGCTAGATCAGAGGCACAAGTCTACAGTGCAATTGAATTGTAGACATGGAATGAGATGAGATGAATTCCACCCTCAAATACCATTTTCTGTGGCTGCCGAGAGCTGATGTTTTTATCTGAGCTCTAACCTTTTCCAGCAAGGCAGCAGGGAGATGATGAACACACTTATCAACAGCCACCTCCACAGCTGCCTGATGAAACACCAGGTTTTGTAGCAAACTTGCCAACACGTTTCCCAAGGCGGAGTGTTTGTTCAGCTGTAGTCCCCCCTCTGGTCCCCTGAACCAAGCAGCTCCAGCCCAGCCATGCCACCACCACCTCCGCTGTGCCAAGCCCTCTCTGTGTCCCAAATGAAGCAACAGAAAACGGCTCGAGGTCACCCATTTTATGAACTTTGTGCCCAGCAGTGAGAATGTCAGCTGTGCATGAACCTGCCTTTGCTTAGTTAATTCCCTGATCCAATTCCCTTAAGTCCAATAGCCATTTATAGCGATGGTGCAGGGTGGAGCCACCGAATCTGTCCCTGGGAAGAAGGAGATCACGGACTGCATTCTTCAACTGCTGCAAGAGTATTTTCCCCTGGGAACTGGGCACACACTGTGCTATTATGAAATAAACTGCAGTCAGTCTCAATTTTTAATTATACTACTACTGTTTTTCAACTAATTTGGTGCCAACCTCTACAAGGGGAGTTTCCAGCAGTACAAAAAATCCACCCTGAAAAAATTGTCCCAATGAGTTCTCTTACTGAGGGCATGAACTCCCACAAAAACAAATGGCAGATTTGCAGTAACCTCACTGAAAGTAGGATCATACTATTATTTTCAGCAGTACAGAGTATAAAATACCACATGCAGCAATAAAATAGTCATCATAAACATTGGTGCGTTAAACTTCCACTTGTGATGCAGTGTTGTTATATAGCTATCAATAAACATTAGAAACCAATATAAATTAATAGTAGCTTAATTTTCTTAGTAGCTTAAACTTTCTTGCCTATTACTGTCCTCTCTCAAAAAACATTCACAGCCCAAAACAGGAAAAGAGCCAGAGATCTTTTAAGTTCATTAGGGACACTATTATTGCCAGTTCAAGCCATACAGGAGGTATTCAGGCTACAGCAGGCTATATAGAGAATCATGCAATGGAGAAATGCAAAGAATATCCATAGGATGCAATGATATAGTTAACATTGTCCCTTTCCAAGTCTTTTCCAAAACATTAAGACTGTCTCCTATATGAAAGCAAAACAGAAGACAATAGTACAAATACCATCCACAGTTCACACTTCCAATTTAAACTTCTATTTAAAAGCAAATAAACTCCTAAGGCTGCTCTCTCCAAAACAAGCTTGATTTTTTTTTCTCCTAGTTAATAATTACAGAAGAATTTTCTCAAGTTTATTGATGGTGGGAAAGAGAAGTACAGTTAGAGCATTATTTTCTTGTAGAGAACTGAAATAACACTTTTTCCAGATTTCCACAGAGATGTTCAGTGGAAAAATGCCCAGTATCCTGAAACACTTCTCTCTGGAAATTCATTTCACTCTTTCCTTCCCATACACTCTCTTATGAACAAGCTTTTCTGCTTGTGTGTTTTCTGCACACAATAAAACAATATGCAGTCTTTAGAAGCACATTAAAACAGTAATTTCTATATCTGAAATGTCTGTCAGTACGAAGTGTAGTGTTCAGTACTCCAAACTAATAAAGAGCTGCTATCAAACTAGAAAGCCTTAGGGTTTTTCATATTGTTTTCTAGTATTGCTCCTAATGAGAATCAACAGGTTCTGCTTGGATTATCTGTTTTATACAAACAGTTGCATAACAAAAAGAAGAGTAAGTTCCAGTATCCAAATCCTAAACTCTAGGGTAAATGATGAGGATGCAAAGTGTTGATAAATTAGAGCATGCCTACTTGTCTCAGGGTCTTATTTATTTTCAAATCTTCTGGTTACTCCACAAATAACTGTAAGAACCATCCATCACGTCTCCTGTTAAAGGTATCTTTACAAAACGTGCCTACTTGTTTTTTCAGTATACCATGCATGAGAGGATAAGAAGCATTTCAGCCCATGCAAGGTAAAGAGGTTTTAAAACTTTAGGCTACCCTGACAAAAATTCTGTCCGAAGTCTAGGAGAGGGGGCAGAAGGAAGGGGACAGGAAAGGGAAGAGGCACTGGCCTAACTCATTTACCTCACTTGGGAAAAGAAGTGAGATACGTTCCAGATTATCTAACTGCTTCAACCACACCATCTCACACTGATTTAGATTCACCCTGCTACCTGTGATCTGAACAGACAGAGGGGAAACCTCATCGTGCTCAGCGATGAGCGAAGCACCGCGCTGCCGCCGCCCCTTTAACGGGCTGGCATCGCAAAGACACAAACAACTCTGCCTGCTGGACGAGGAGAGTCGACAAAGGTTGTATTTCCAGCCAAAGCCTTTAGTTCAGTGGAATGTCTCTTCCCTTAAAGGAACAGCAGTTTCTTCCCTTGCACGCCACCCTGCTTCACCCAGCTCTCAATCAAGGTGCTGCTGTGGCTGCCAAGGCCCCACACAGAGCACACTTGGCATACAAAACCCAGGCACATGAGGGGAGGCATAAAATGCCAGTTCACACCTTGGTCTTTAGCATAAAGCATATGCATAGCATCATTTTGACTGCTTGCGTTGGTTAAGGTACAGGCCACGTATACTAGAAAGCTCTCCAGCTGACTGTGTGCTATCTTTGTGACCAAAACAGCTAACATAGCCCTATACCCATATTTTATATTCACTAGAGAACCTGCAGCACAGTAACTCTGCAAGAATAAAGAAATGACTCAGTTTAGCTGTTTTTTCACGTCCCTTGTTGATGCTCTCCATCCTCAGGACTCAGGAGTGCGTCAAGGGGAAAAGCTGTGCAGGAACGCAGACTGCCTCAGCTGTCATCAGCTTTAGGTTTCTAACTGCGTTCACAAGCATCATATATTTTCCTATTTCTCTTCAATGCTTTTCCCCTGTCCCACAGCTTGGCAGTAACTGCTCCCTCTTCAGCCCCGAAAGACTCACATAAATGGCAAACAACTGTTGTACAAAGGAAAACGAGGAACTAAGCGCCTATTAACACCACAAAATAATACAACAATAAATTGAAGGCAATAGGAGGAAAAGGACTTTTATTCATCTTCTGTGTCACAGCAGACACCATATTTCAGCTGCAGTATGACATTAAAGGTGACTGTGCCCCCCCAAACACCACTAGTTCCCTCTGCACCCTGGCAGTCACCAGAGGGTGTTGAATCGCTTCTGGCTACTCCAGCAGCAGCCCACCAGCCAGGCCGAGCCCCCAAGCACGGCTGTCCTTGTAGTCTTCTGTCATAGAAGCTGTGCTGCTGTATAGCACAGCCTAGGATTGGCCATACAGACCTGTTTGAGACAACAGATTACCTTTGTAACTCTCAAAATAGAAAAAAAAAATATATCTTCTTTGCCCTTACTAACACAAACTGCACAAAAAGCTTTCAATGATAGCCTACTGATCTGTGTACCTTCAGCTGCTTAGGTTTACATTATGTTGGCATAAAATCAGCATGATTATGCTTGAAATAAATACAGAAACAGAAAAAAATACATATATAACAAGATGCTTGAAAGGTCAGCTTTCAGTATGCTGCTGTTGAAGAAAACACATTAATTATCAGAATGTTACTGCATGTTTTTATTTAAGCATCTTGCTTCATAAATTAGGACCCACATTTTGAGTGCGAAAAGTAGCATGGAATGTTTGTTTCCTCCTGACCTTACCACTGGATTTGAACTCTCTCCCATTTGCTCATTCCAGTTTGAATTCAATAAGGCTATTAAATCACTTAGTGTTCGTCCCCATGTAAACAGCCAGATATGCTCCTTCACTCTCAACTGCACTGCAGACCCTCTCACAGACCTTTCTTCTTTGTAGAAGACATCTTCTGTATTGATACGTAACCTCTGTACAAAAGATAGACTCCAGAAAACAGACATGTACCTAGCCAATAGCATTTTGTTATACTCTAAAGCCAAGAACAGAGAATTTATTGGTTCTTCTGACAGCCACCATAGATTTTCAAACTCCACAGGCCAAAAAACATTCATCTGAGCTAACATGTGGGTTTATACTGTGTTGGATCTTGATGTGTTTTCTAAATCCTGGAATCTGTACAACTCAACAGAAATCAGTGTGGCACACAGATACAGTAGACTCCGAAGAATCTGTCTGCCTATTCATGATTTTTTTTTTCCAGTGAGAATATCAACATCAAATTTTGAAGCAGCTGCATACGTGTGTTTGCATGCCTATTCGTATCCCCAATGCAGCAGTAGTTTAAATGGAAAATGTATGTTTAGAATAGTACATTGTCAAAGTAGTATTGATAGAATGAGAATACGTAGTTGGTACAGGTTGAACAGTAGGAAATTTATAAGGATGGAGACCTTGTAACTTCCCCGTATAATGCCAATGTACACCCACACTGACTTACTCTCTGACTTATTCTCTCACCTTATGTGATTTTGGGGACAGCCCACAAAGTTCCCAATGCATCCTGTTTATGCATTAGCAAACAAAACTAGCTAACTAAAACAGCAGTAATAGTAAAGAAAACTATTACACTTGAAACACCATGTAACAAGTTAGTACCTGTTTTAACCTGCTACGTATTTAACAAGTCTCCATAGAAAGGTAGAAACCAGGCCTGAGCACAGAACAGAGTGATGTAGGATAAAATTACATGGTCTTCTACAAGGAAGGCTCTTTTCCAACAGGCTGATAGCTAACCTCACCTGCCAGTACCACAGGAGAACATCCCCTGCTGTTCTCATTTGTATGGCATCATTCTCCTAAATTTTAGGAAACTTTGTAAGTGCTGTGGAGACAGACCCCACCATCCCCAAAGCAGGTGCCAATACTGACTGAAGAACAAGCATGGCTTCATGTACCCAAGCGAGGGATGCTTGCATTTTGCACATATTTTTTCAGAAAGCAACGTGCGCCTGCCACACATGACCATTGTGGTTTTTCCTGCACTTGAGGGGACGTGTTATGGCCCCTAGTCCCCCCAGGGCAGCGCACTCACAGCCTGTGCCCAGGCCTGGTGGCTGAGGAGCCGCCTCATTTGGTTGTGCCGCAGCAAAAAGAGGAAATGTGCTAGCTTATGAATCTGACAGGAGTTTAGGTGAGTATATTTACAATGCATTCAGCCAGTGCAAGAGCACATGAACGATTAGCTACCTCAGTTCAGCTGATCTGCTGAAATTCAGCAGCCCCACGAGGCTCCTGAGATGATGGCTAATCACTGCTGATAAGTGCAGGTGCCCCAGCTTCAGGCTGAGATACAGTTTCACTTCATGATGGAGAAAACCACAAGCCCAGAATCTCAGTCCAGCACCTGAGGATGCTCCCTGATATGGCCAGAGACCAGAGCAGGAGGCAGAAGGGCAGGTACACCTGCACTCCTGACATTTACCCATCTTAAAAAAAGTGACTCACACTCTGCAATATGCCATAAATAAGAAAAGATGTGAAGCTATACTGTGAAGACTAAAGCAAGGAGAAATATCTGCTTTACTTTCCTTTTGCTTCTGTGGTTGTGTTAGACCTGGGAGTTCAAGCGAAAAAGATATTCTTATCCATGACTGATCAAGTCAATTCTTCACGCTTGTACAAAAAGGTGATATTACATTTCATGTTTTATTTTTGCTGCCTAAGCTATGCAAAATGTTTCTAGAAGAGTGACCTTGTGTATGCACCATGTAGTAGCAAAGTTTTAACTAACATAAAAAACTAAAGTTCATCATAAATATTAGTGCTATGACATTAATTAACATTTACCTATGTTAGGCAAGGCTTTACAAGGTACCCTCAGTACAAACTGGCAGCGAGCTTCATCTGAGCTTCATCTAGATTAAGATGAAATGGCAAGAGATTCAATGAATCTCAAATTATACAAGATTGTATCTATAAAACTGATTTATATCTTTGTTACCATTTGATACTGCTTGCTTATAAAGTAGACAGTGGGAATGCTTCTCTCAGATTACCTAGGAAGCTGCACATGCCATTTAACAAAGAACGATGGAGTTACCAGAATTGCTTACAGAATGTGGTAACTACGTCTTTTGCCTACTTGCCTACCCACTCTGCAATCCATGGGACTCCGTGCTCAAGTAATTACACACCAGGTTACATGTGCTCTCTGATGACAGACAAACCAGGCTCAAAAAACAAAGGATATCTTCTCAGTGGCCACTCTTGTATACTTGGCTTACAACAGATTTGATGGGTGGCAGCACTTAGTTCTGCAAGAGCATGGTAGGAGTGCTCTCCATGTCAAACATTTTAAACCAGATTTTTCAGCTCAGTATATATTTCCATGTCTGCACAGTTTTTCTGATACCAGAAGAACTTGTCCTGACACAATAATGGGGTGCTGGGTTGCTACAGTTTCCCACTTTCTCAGGGCAGATCCCCCTGTCTCTGAGCCCCTCTCCCGGGACAAGAAAACAGTTTGACAACTTCCTCAACTTTCAAAAGGAAAATCAAATAAACCAGCCTACCATCTACCCAATTTATTTTCATACTTTGTGAGACATAAGAAGGAGCTGCTGCTGCCTGTTTACTCTTTTTCCTTTATCCCAGAGAGAATGATCTTTCCAAGGGAAGGGAGCTATGTCTCCCAGTTTGTTGGCAGGACAGGCAGGAAGGTGATCCAATTCTCCCTAGAGAAGGGACAGCAGGAGGGGTATTCTCACATCCACAAGGAAGCAAAACAGATTTTGAAACAGCAACAGGCTCTGTGCGTAAGTGGTGCAGAGTGGGAAGTTCAGGCTGCATAAAGATTTTCTTTAGAGTTCACTTCTGCCAGTGAAAAAAGGCACTACTGATTTCCCTGTTAGTTAACATAGATGAGCATTTTTCACTTTTGTGCTCTTACCTCAGACAACCACTATCAAACCAAACTACTGCTTAACCATTTCTTATATTTAATACAGAACATTGCCATCAAATTCTAATTAAAGAATGCTTAAAGAGCATAAAAACTCCAAGTCTTACAAAATCTTTGGGTGGATTTACATTGCTATCACATTGTTTTTCCATCATATGAAAGACTATCCTAAGTTACACAACTTCTTCCATTCCATCACAGCACATACTGCTAGGTTTTAACATTTTCAAGAAGTCTACATGAATGAAATTGCATAGACTGGACTTTTCCATGGCCACAGCTTCTCTGGGCAACCTGCTCCAGTGCCTCACCACCCTCAGTGGCAGGTCCTCAGTCATGTGCTGGACTGAGGAGACTTGTGGCACAATGTCTCTTTGGGTACTCTGGATGACATGGTGTAGGAGGGTCCAAGAGGCACAGAAGATGTGCCTACCAACCAGAGTATCCCAGCCTGGACTCAGAGGTTACCAAATATAAGAGAACCCTGCAGCAGACAACAAGGACCAAAAGGTTAAGTTTTATCTTCATTATATTAGACTGGATAAGGCAGGTTTCTTGACTTTTCTGTTCTGATTCTTCTTGTGATTATGTGACAGGTACGTACTGCCAGCACATCTTATTCTGGCACGGTCTAACCAAATGAGCTGTTTTGCAGGACCAATGCTGCTGTCCTTGAAATGAGGGAGAAGTCCTGTAAACTTTATTTGGGACTAGAACAACACCCTCCCAGGTCGTGTTTGCTTGTTCTGTCTAGTTATCTAGGGCCAGTTCCAGAGCCTTATACAAACACACACAGAAAAGAGAATTGGGTCCCAGCTACCAAAGACAGATCACTGAATGCTTCTCATGCTGCAAAGCACTCCAGTTACCTGTAACAAATGGAAGGATATCTTTGGAGTAGTTAGTGCATATGGAAAAAGAGATCCTGCACACAAGGCCAAGCAGCAGGAGTACCCGACATGGTGTCCCTACATCCTGGTCCCCTGATCTGTACTGCAGACCTGGCTGGAGATCACTTTGCCTCCCTTCCAGCACATACACTTCAATTTCTTTACCAATAAAATCCAGGCACAGTGGATGACAGGGCAGAAGTGCTGTACATATTCATATCACATCCCATAAGGATTCAGAATAAGATTGAGTTTTCATGTCAGTAAGCTCCCGAGACAAGGCAAAGCTCACTACGCTTGATGTGGCAGCTAATTTCTGATGTTTATCTATACTCTGGACTCTCCATGCTACTTTCATGACTCTGACTGGGAAAAAAAGAAAAAAAAAAAAAAGAAAAAAAAGAAAAAAAAAAGGAGGCAACCATTATTGGCATGAACATTAGATGCTGATGTTATATCCCTTTTCAGCCTACCTTCTTGCGTGGCAAATTTACAACTTAGAATAATTGTAGTTTGCTATGCCTTATTCAGCATTTCATCAATGCTTTTCTTTCATGAAATTTTATTACAGTCATTGGTAATAAAATTGAAAACATCACTTAAAAAATAGGCTAAGCTCTATCACTGTGAAAACACTGGATTCTTCAGCCCTAAAACTTCATATCAGGACAGCAGAAAATACCATATCTAAATGGTAAAATACATAATTAAACATTTCAGAAGCAACCAGATTTATACATGAGAAATTGGATTTTACCCCATAATTATTATTTTTTAAATTATTTCTGAATATTATCAAGTCTCACAAACTTTTTTCATGATCTGACATAGCACTATTAGCACAGGACATAATCCAGATTGGCTTATTGTAAAAAAATGCAGAATACCGAACTTTTCAACTCACAACTGTGATGACAAGAATGATGGAAGACCTCAGGGCTGTATTTTTAAAGGCATGAAATTATTAAGTAAAAAACTAAAGAGAAAATAGAAATAGAAATAATTAAGTGCTGGGATTTTTTTTTTTTTTTTTTTTTTTTAATAAATCAGAATGTAATCCAAATGAAGGAATTCATGCGCTCATTCTTCTCCTCTTAACTGAGGTGAGTGAGGAAGCTCCCTTTGCAGACATCTGGGTGCTCGCTCTTCGGGTAAGACAAATGTGACAGTTCTGTTATCGCTTAGAACTGTGTGCAAATATATATTAATCCTCCTCCAACACTAATTTTGGAATCCGAAAAATCTTTCCACTGAAAATCAATTATTTATTTCTCAATGCAATGAGAATAGGACAGGTTTTTGCAGTGGAAATATAAACCCCTCCCAGTACAAATCTGCTCATGGAAACACTTTGAAAGCATTAACTTCTTTAACTCTGACAGGCACTTTTTTAGAAAGGTCATTCCAGATAATTCTTTTAGCAAGACAAATGAACCACACCACTGTAATCATAAATGATATGTGAATTATAAATTTGGCTTAGGATTCTATACTCTGTGAACAAAATTACTTTAAAGTAGATAAAACAGCCAGGAAAAGCAGAAAAGAAAATGATAACTCTAGAGAGGGAGTGGTCTTCAAGGCAGTTCTTAAGTAAATATTTTTATCAATTTTTTTCTTGAAAAATCTCCTATGAGGTTTCCAAAAAAAAAAAAAAAGGGGGGGGGGGGCATATTTTAAAGATAAAAATTTTTTTGCATTTTCTCAAATTTAAAAAACAAAATTTTATTTTTTTTTTTTTTTTTTTTTTTTTTTTTTAGGCTATTACTGCTCCCACATTCCTCTCAAATTCTCTTAAGGCTGTGCTGTTGGTGAGTTTTGCTAAATTAATTTTAAATTACATTTGGTCCTTCTGCTCTTCATAGTCATGAACAGGGCTTCAAAGTTAAAAGGAAATTGCCCTCACGGGGTGCAGAAACAATTGAAACAAAAAAATTCAAAGATTTGTAATGTATCAAGATAAATTCCAAAATCCCAAGGAATTTTATCTTTTTTTAATCAAAGAATTTTATCGAAGGAATTTGCTGTTGCCACCAAATATTTAATGAATGATGGAACTTTCCAAATAGACTGCAGAAGACTCGTCATCTTTGACATCTGCAGATATTTTAATTCTGATCCAGATGCTAATACATGAGCATTGTTCTTTTCTGCTATAATGGTAACCAAAGAAGTATTTTCCCCTCTTACTTTAGATACTGTAATTTAAGAGACCACTTACTTGCCTCCCAGGTTGCACCATTTGCTATGCCAGTGAGTATTACAGTCACATTGCAACTGGAATGGCAGTTCAGTACTCAGTTTTGCTAAACTTGACAGAAAATACTCTTTTTTACTTTGCAATGGAGCATCAACATAATCATACATACACAGGACTATAAAGTGAAAATTACAAAGGAGAGAATGAAGGCTCAGCAGGCCTGTTTACTGAACACTGCAATGAAGTTTAATTTTACTGCTCAGGACCCCTTAAGAACTCCTTGGCTGATCTATGAGAGTGTCGTGGGCTGGGGAAGGAGCCATGAGGCTGTCCTCCAACAGGGACCCCTTCAACATGAGGACCCACCTAAACCACACAGCTCACTGCACACGGGAGCCCTCCTCCACCTGTTCAAGTCCATAAGGTCAGCAGACGCTGAGATCAGGGAGCAGGAGCAAAACCCCAGCACAGCGCTGCATGAAAGCACCAGGGATGTGCAGAGCTGTGTTAGGAACTCAGTCTCAGAGCTGGCCCATGAGATTTGACCACTCTGTGTGATTACTGCTTTCAGAAGATTATCCTGCTTTTGTGAATAGCAAAGAAAAAGATTAGTATTGTAGATGAACACTCACCCTCCTGAGACCTCAGATACCACTTGGTGTGCCATGGAGTGATGTGCTGGAGCTGGCAGCCTCTCCCAGCCAAAGGGCTGGATTTATTTTCCAAACTCCTTCAATCTTATTTAATCTTCACGTAGGAATGAGGCAGAGATAGCAGCACTGTTTTGACTGCTAGTGCTTCATGTGGAAATAAGCTCCTATTGACTTCAGGCAAAAGGCAAATCTGCCAGTCAGCAAAAGATTTAAGTATATGCTTAATTTAAGAATTTTTGCTATCTATTGAGTGCAAGTATTTTGCTGAATCATAGATGTAGACTGTGTTTTGTACGGCCTAACTTGAGCTATTTAGCAACTCATTCCAGCCACCCCAGAATCCCGGAGAGGAATGCTTTGACCTAAAGAGGTGCTATCTCCTTCTACTGACTACAGGGAGGTACTAGACAATTGCCTTATATGTTTAACTTGTAGATGAGAAAGCTCATGCTTCAAAAATCCTACCCATATTGGCTTACCAGTAACTCAGCAAGACAAAGCTGTCACTGCTATATTCATTACATAAACTCAAAGACTGTCAGGAACACCCAGGCCAAGTGTTATGCTACTTCAGAATAATTTTACTTTATAACACCAAGGAAAACATAATACACGTATCTTCATATTTTCTTTTCTAGCTACCCCTTTCCTAATCACCATCCACACCCCCCTTGGTTTTATCAACTTCAGCTGAGGTAAAATATTCTCCTCTTTTTGACATATTAATTCACTTCAACATACTTGGTAGCTGGAAGAAACTGTTTTTTTACTGAGCTGCATCAGTTTCTGCCAGTTCCAGTATTGTAAAATCTGAGCATGACATAGTGAATTTCATCCACTGCATCTACAGACAGAGAGCATTCATTTCACAGCAGGTTCTGTAGATAAACCTGTAAGGTATACCTCCAACTACCGTTCTTGTTTTATCCATCTAGAGAGTTATTTTGAACAAAACGGAATTTCATGCACTAAATACTGTTTTTGCTATAACGAAAGACAAAGAAATTTGCCTAAAGATTGGAGATACTCATACAATTGTGTTCAGGCAACTCCAAAGTCGTAAAAGCCCGTGGTACTCTTTAAATGAAAGGAAAACGCAGAAAACAAAAAGCTTGCCCAGTTTTAGGGTGTACTTTTTGCTTGTACTTAACCAGAAAGTTCAGAAGTGTTTAATATTTGGAAAATGATATCTGCGTAAAAGAAAATTTGATCATTACTTTAGGAAAAGAGAATCACAGATTTTGGAAAGTATGATATCTGCTATTTTTCCTGCTTTAGTTTTTTAGCTAGTACAAAAATATTTCCCATTCCTCTAAGGCCAGATGGCTTTAAGTTTTAATCTTGCAGAATGCAGCATAATGGTTGGAACAGAACTGGAAACACAGAGGTTTTAGTTTTCAAGAAACTGCAATGGCTCTAATGTTGTGTTTCAGTACACATCAGGTCCACAGCAAAACTTTTATGTGTTACAGTGGGAGATTTAGGGTTGAGGAAAAATATGGTAAATGTTTACTAGAATGTCTCAGTCTGAAAATAACTTTAATTTCACTTGGAAAATTCAGGACTCAAAATTTGTGACCTTGGGCTAGTGTCTCTACATAGGCAACTCTAGACTTCAGGGCTTCCTTGTCTTGGCTTACCTTAGAGACATCCCAGTAGACCCTCTGGTTCTATAACCCACATCAAGATATTGAAAACCCTCTCTAGAAAATGATATCCTTAACAGGTATTAGGACTGACTCACAATGTGACAGCCCGATCAACACAATGCTTGGCTTTGCCATCTGTTCTTAGACAAGGAAATATGCTAAGCTAGCACAACTTGTGTATTACCATTTTCTCCTTTTCTTCCCTTTGGAAGGTATTCAACACCTTTGAAATGTTACCAGAGCCCAATGAGACCCCAGGTATCACTTTTCAATTTTCTTCTACTTTCCTCCTTACACACATTCCTCTTAATTTCCATCAATGACAGGCTGACATAGGTATTGCCTCCCTATGACTATATACAGATATATAGAGAGGCATATCATTCCTGCAGTAGGGATTATGTCTGTTACAAAAACACCCAAATGCCAAGCAATTACAAGTGCTGTGTCATAGCACCTGGGAAGGGAAACACTCAAGTACCCTAATGGGGACCAAAAGCAATAGGAACTGTTTCTTGCACGCCCCATAGCTAGCAGGGAGGAAAAAGAAGGGAAGACAATCCATGGGACAATCTTCTGTGTGAACAGATATGGCACTGTCTTGCAGTGTAGAGAGATTTTTCCCATAATTGTCCTGCATTAATAAGTATGCATAATATGCGTAATTTTTCATATTTTACCCTTCTATTATCCTTCCACTTGGGAAAGAGGGGAATATAACAGAAGAATATGCTCCCCAATTTAGAAAATATAATATTGTTCTTTTGCAGTTTGAACAAATGGCAAACCAAACCATAAAGAAGAGACCACCTTTGGTCCATGGACTTTTATTGCATAGTCTGGACAGCGTTAACAGGGGCCAGCCTTAGAGCACCTAGGTGCCACAACAATATACATGTTAAATATGAGTGAGAACTCAATACAGTGGATGGCTTTCTCCTGTTTCGTATCCATCCTGCGGTTATGGCTACAAGGGGGCTGGCTACAACATCAACCCCAGTTACTAGCAACATCTACAAATGCTGAGGCCACCACCACTCCAACCCACACCCTTGGTGGCACTCCAGCACCAGCTGATGCAAATTCCTAGGCTGTGCCCAGTTTTACCAGTAGTACTGCACCAACCAAGCCTGCCAATGCCAGCTCAAACTGCACAACCGCAAGCGGGTGAAAAACCCAACCTGCCCAAGCAGCCTGCAAACCCCAACTGACCGATGCAGCCCCAGTGACAGGGGAGTCCTCACCGGCCCAGGTGCCCCATGCCAGATGTGCCATGGAGCCACAGTAGTCAGACAAGACAAAGAAAGAGGAAACGGTAAGAAAGCCCAGTTTTTTCTTCCCCCTGAAGTTGTAACAGAGAGTCTGTCAGTTAGATCAAGGTATCTCTCTCTCTGTGCAGTCACACCCCTGGTAGGTTAGAATTGTCTTGTATCATTTCAGCTTCTGTCAGACTGCAGCAGCAGGTCAAATTTTAAGTAGCATTATAATTAAAACAAGCAGATGACTGTCAGATCAGATCTGTTACTGCAGATCTATCATATCAATACAGCCTGGAATCTGTCCTGTCACAACTTCATGAAGTGAAAAAGAATTTCAGGGGAAAAAATCTATTCAGCGAGCTGTGCAATGCTGCACAAAGGGAAGGCTCTACGTTGCATGACCTTGCATCCTCCAGGAAAATATAAACATACTAACATCATGGCCTTTGCAACAGATAGCATTAATAACATGTCTTTTCTGTTTAAAAGGAACCAAGCATGCAATATAGTACATGCTTAGTATGTATCTCAGAAGCAGGAAGATTATGTCAGCTTATTCTAACAGTAAAAGAAACTTCCAAAATTTTTAGCTTGCTGCTTTTCCCCCTCTTTTAAAGCTCATTAATGCTTTCATTTGGGAAAAATAAGCATATCTCATTCTTCCTGTATCTTACAACTCATTCCTTATCATCAACGGAAAAGAGACAAAACACAACCCGTCGTCACCATATGAGAGCTCTTTTTAAGGCTGGTTTTAATTTTGTTCTTTTCCTTTTCTTCCAGGATTCAAAAGACCAATAAATAAATAAATAAATAAAAGCAGAAGTATTTTAGGCATTTTCACTTCCTTTCAAAAATCATTCTCCTGTAGTCAGTGGCGCATTTCTCCATTAACCCTGCTTCTCAGTGAGCACTCCAACTGGAAAAACAGAAGCGTGTAACTACCAGAAAAGAAGAATACTTAAAAAAAAAATCAATGTGTTTTGCTGAGCTTGGAATTTAAAAGATGAGTTTGAGGTCTTACACCTTGTACTGAAAGCAGCACAGTGACTGAGCAGAATAAACATATTAACCTGAAAAACTGTCACTTTGTGGTTTGAGAAGTTATGATGTATCAAATTATAAAGACAATTTAGAACTTTAATCTGCAAAGAAAGTACCTAAAATAGGGACATACCTAACACCCACCATGAATTTGGACCATGAGTTTAGACAGTAAGAATAAAACACTGCCACAAAGTACAATGTACCTCTAGTAAAAACAACATGCAGAATTAAATCTCCATGGACTGTCCCGAGGTCTGTTTTTACAAACGATCTGAGAGCACAAGTCTGTATCTTGTTCCTCCCCTTACTCACGAGACCGGAAAGGATCAATTTTTTCTGAGACAACTGAGAGCTGAGTCAAAAAATATTGTACTAAAATCACTGGCTTTCCTCACTCCAAATCACAAAAGAGTCTGAAACGTTTGTATTCCTGTAAAGAGGCAAGCTCACATGGGGAGTTATTAGCTATAATATTCTTAAATTAAATTTGACAGGCTTATACCGTAAGAGTTACCTCTATTTAACACACAGTGCCAGATCCCAGTCTGCACTAACATCCTTGACAGCCATTTGAACATGAAAGGTAGGAGAGATCTTACTTGCTACCAACACAGTGAGCATCACTGCTGACCTGGCATGCTGGGGAGCTGGCAGAAAAGCAATTCAACCTGCAGTGGGGAGCACTGCCCCACTGGAAAAACCTCAAACCGCTCTTAGCACCATCCCTCCGTGCCTCCACTGCCAGAGGGATGATCCTCTGTCACCTAACAGAGGCTGTACACTTCAGGCCTCTTACAGCCACCCCAGAAGGGTCCACTTGAATAAGCTGCCTCTACAACCAGCCTGAGGCAAAAGATGCTTGCTGCTAGCATTAACGTGAGCTGCCCATGAATGACACTTGGCTCTGGGCCTAGGGATCAGGCTCTGGTGCTCTCCTCTTGTGCCGCTGACAAAACCTTTCTCCAAGGCATAATTTTTCTGTTCTCATCTACCTTATGCATGATGTAAGACCTAATAAATGCTAGCTCTTATCAACTTGGCAGTCGAGGCAGCATCTCCTCATGCCAACAGAAGGTGGGAGCTCTATCTAACCCACTTGTCTTTTCACCAAAAAGATAGATTTTTAGAATGCATGGCCAAAGCAAACCCTTTCTTACGTTTGAAAAGCCAAAGTAGTTTAAGAATAACAATAATCAACTAAAAAGAGAAGAAAAAATAAACCTCATTTGACTCCAAACCAACCAATCTTTTTTTTTTTTTTTAATCAAAGCAAAGCCCAAACTTTACATTACGCCGCCCAAACACAGTTTTCTTCTGCATACTGAAGATTTCCTTCTTCACAGATACTTGCAAGGGAAAAGAGTAAATGGTATTGAATATTTCAAAATAACGGTACAGATAATGCTGTTATTTTCAAGGAATGTATTTGCTATGCTTGACTTTTTGGTGAGCTACATTATTAGGTAACTCTTTAGTATACACCTGAAGCTACATACAACTGTCTCAGTGTCCCACAGACAGGAAACACCAAGAACTCGAACGGAGCTATTTGCACCCCTGGGGAACACGTGCATCATCTCTCCATGTTGATCATCTCCATCTGCCACTCCCCCATGCAAGAGTGCCCCACCACATAACACAACACAGACACAAGTCTTCAAACCTCCACTCACCTCCCTTAAACTGGTCATATGTCTCTCAAGAAATACCTTTCAGAAGTGAACATTTACATGCAAAACGTAGGACACACAGCACACGTGAGCAAAAATGCTTTAGCAACAGAGGAACCTAAGTCTCCTTTCCACAAGATGGTCTTCTTCTGTGCCTTGTCCAAAGCCATTGGGAGACTCTGTAGCCCAGCGTGATGCTAGGCTGAGATGCCAGCTCAAGTCCTGCAAGATGAACAACACTGGATCTCTTGTGGAGCAGCTCTGGAGCCCTCCCTCTGCAGGGAGAGGGCACACCGGGATGCCCCAAGGGAAATCTGGCTTCATGGAGACCAAACTCAGTTCCATCAAGTGCAGGAAACTGAGCAAAGCAGTAAAAACAAAAAGTAAGGTAAAAAATAGAGGACGACAAGAAAGGGATCAACATGCAGTATTATACAGACAGAACTTTGAATACTGATCAAAAAGTTACTAACCTCGAAACACAAGTGGAAGAAAGTACACTGAATTCAAGTGGAAAACATTCAGCATAATTTGTTCTAAAAGGCTTAACAATTTGCAAATTCAGATCAGGCCAATTGCCCTCATTTGCATCTGAGAACTGAAGTGAGACTTTTAGAGAAATGAGAATCAGGAACCAGCACCAGAAAAAGGAAGATATCAAACTAGTTCATTTGAATGAGAGTAGGAGAAAGACCGAGGCAACAGTCCTCTGCATGTAGGCCAGTGAACCTGCAGGGCAAACTGAAACATAAAGGCAAATCAAACTGAAGGCATATCAACATGTTAAGGGATCTCCACATCTCTTCACCTGTTGGCTCACTAGATGATGATCTTCAAGGCCACAAATGGAAATTCAGAGTTACAGCCAACCTAAAAGTACGCAGGCACATCAACCATTCAAGCACAAGAAATGCACCTCCCCGGTAACATTTCCAAAAACCCGTCCCCTAAGATGGAGATTTTGCAAGAGCAAATCAGCTATTGGACAGATGCCTGCATGTCACCACCTTGCAATGATTTATAACTACTATTTATGATTTCAGAACTCCCATTTGTATCATTACCCTGACAAAAGATGTGAAGTGGCAATTTACAGAACAAGGAGAGCAAACAGTCTTTTTCCTTCACATATAGTCCTCTTTTATAAAACTGTAGCCTGCTATTCTGATGCCACTTGTCCCAAAATTCTTCCCACAGGTATTTCCATTTTTAATTTTGAAAATGGAATTTGCCACTTTGCAAGCTCCTACACAATATAGAACAATCCCCTTGCTTCCTACCATGTAGCAAAGGAAAAATAAAATACAAGCTCAACTTACCATCAAGAGAGCTTATGTCCTAGCTTTCCATTCTTTTCTCAGACATAAAATGACACACCTGGATTTAAATCCTATTGCCTCACCAGTACCTTTCCCATGCAGCCTCTCATAGAGCATACATAGATGTAATAGATTTGCATGAAGCAGAAAACTTGAGAAAATTATGGGAATCACCTGCATCTTGCTGAGCTCCTTCTTCATCCCAGGGCTACCAATTTACCACTGGAGAAAAAGGTAACCTCTATAAATACACAGTGTATTTGGCACAGGACACTGCTGGAAATCACAGCAGAGATAAGCAGTGCCTGAAAAGACCTTTTTTCTCTAGCCACAGCCAATTGGCTTTTTCAGGAGACTGTTAACTGGAAAGAAATCCTGTAAGAGACTGAAAGGGGCAGACTGAGGAAGAAAGCAGAGGGGAAAGAATGAGATGAGAAGAATTAGGGGAAACCTCCAGCAAACTGTGGGGAGCATCATACTCACATCCAGGAATCTGAAAGAAAATGGAGGAGTTTCATCAGATACAGAATCAAGGAAGACCGAGAGGAATGAGAAGTACTAAACATCCCACTGGAAACAAGAGAAAGAGGCAGATGAAACTTTAGAGAAAACAAAACAAGACTGATGCAAAGCAAACAATAAAATAGAGAAGGAAAGCTTATAAAAATACGATGAAAATCAATGTGAGACCATATGAAATTAAATGAAATTCATCTAGAAAGCAAAACAGTTATGATTTCCCCATAGGGATTAATATATCTGCTTCTCTTGATACGAGTTCACATGCAAAGACTATTTATTATTGTTGCCTAAAAATTCCAGCAGCGTAAAGTACAAGTATTCTCAAGTCTAAAGCATCCATGGGAAATTTCTCTTCCTGACAGCTAAAAATCAACCAAATCAGTCTGTTTCAAATATCATAATATGTCAAAAAAGAACAGCATGAAGTGGCTCAGGTATTTTTTCCATCACTTCTATCCTCCCATCAAAGCAATGCAAAACAACATCCTCTGAAAAAACAACCGGGTCAAGAATTTTGTTTGGCCCCGTACAGATTCCCAGCAAATCAGAGTTGTTTGTGGAATGCAGCCGCCCTGGGAGCCTTCATCTCTTTACTGAATGCGAATGAAGGGATCCTACCAGATACTAGTTGTCCATAGGTAACATTAACTGCAGGAATCAGAAGACGATGTCCTGAGTGAAGTATCGTGACATTTACTTAAATTAATCTGCATGTTAAAAAGTGGAAAAATTCAAAGAAACTAAAAATCTAGGGCCTAAAATCCACTTAGATCCTTGTGAATTGATTAGGTCTTTGATTAATGAAAAGAGAGGAAGAATTCTAAAGGCCTTTAAGGAATGAATCACTCCTCTGCAGCCGAGAAAAAGGGGCAGCCCGGAGCTACAGCAAACACTAGGACCCAAGTTGAACTCACTCCTTTGGAAATATCTATTAATAGACCTTGACTGCAAGGTTCATTACCCTTCTGGTTCCTCCAGTTGTACGGGCTCCCCTCCCAAACCTTCCCTGCCTTTGTGGGAAGCCCAGAAGTCAGAGATGGTCCACAGAAGTGCAACATCCCTCTGATCAGAACCACTGGTAAGGCCAGGACCATGAAGATTTCTACACACAGACTTCTGTTTTCACTTGAAATTAGTTGATTTCAACACTTGAAATTAGTTGACTTCAAGTCTTTTAATTTCATGGCTGTGTAACAAGTATTATATTAGGCCCAAGTCAGTTTATCCTTTAGTTAATGGATATGCACATACCACAATGAAAAAACATGCTGTTATTAGCAGATCACATTTTCTCTCACATCTGATTATACAAAATATGATCTCAGACCAAGTTATGCATGACACCAGGAAAAAAAAAAGGTAAAGACAACTAAATGAAATGGGCAGAAAAGACCAGAAACTTAAACAGCAAACACCAGAAAGCAAGAGCGAACTTGCTCCTCCAACTCCAATGAATGCTTAAATAGTATGCGCCAAGCTCCCCTTGATTATATTTTGCAGATAAGATACTCATTTTCTGAGCAGGCCACAATGGATCCAACTACTTAAAGGTTGTCTTCCTTTATCCTGTTTCATAAATACTCAGGTAAGATAAAACCTGTGGCACTCAAGCAGTCACGAAGCAACATGAGAGATGAGTCTTTTGGAGAAGAGGGGAAGAAGGAAAAGTTAGTTGATGTTACAACCCACGAACAGAGGGAGACAAATTAATATCTTCATTCCTTCTTAGTGCAGGGAAAAACGTGTCTACTAAAACTCCCACATGGTTATCAAATTTTTCCCCTTCTGAACCGTAATAGATGCATTCAATGCCTCATTGAGCTCTCTTAATAAACATACACCTCTGTCAATAGAATATGGATATATTATCTCTGCAATGTTTCTGGCTTGGTGTAATATACTAATCTATAATGATAACAGGAATGTACATATCACTGTCCTCTTCAAAGCACTGTCCAAATACTAATTAACTGATCAATAAACACTGTGCCGGGGAGTGCTCACATGGGATTAATAAGTTCATAGGTACGTAGGCAGCTAATGTTTACGGTCAGCCTTTAATTGATGTGCTTAATTTCACCTTCCAAGAAAGGTTGATCCCTTAAGGCAGGTCATCTGTCTGCCTGAAAGGGAAGGGTGAGAACCAGGAAACTGCAGTTGACTCTGAGCCAGACCCCGCCTGACAGTGGAAAAAGCCACTTCAAAAAGTTTGGAAGGCGCCCAGAACCTCTGCACTTCTCAGTCCAAGCAAAAAAAAAAAAAAAGAACACAACTTACGCAGGACAAAACCTGAAGCGACTGACTTTTCAAGGGAAATCTCTTGCATGCTGAACTTGAAAAGTAAACTCTGGGACACAAAACAGGTCTAGGGCAATTCCACGATGATGGGACTTAACATTTGCTTTGTACTAGAGTCTGTTGAAAGCACCCAAAGGAACAGTCAAGACCAATGTGCCTAAGCATGCCCAATGAAGCCATCCACGATTCTGCATGTTCAGGGTTTCATTCAAGAAAACCCATTACCCCTGCTACCACTACAGTCAACCTGCCAATCACTTTGCAAATCTGATAATCTAGCTAATACTAAAAGATAACAGATACAGGAATTACAGCACTGCATCTCTATGGGTAAACATCTTCTGTTAGTACATCCCTGTGAGCACAGCTACAGCATGAGGTGGACAATCCACAAGTGAGTGAAGACTTAAGCCAGAAAGACCATGGGGCCCAGAGACTTGCCATGGAGGCCCAGAAGCAACATTCTCACACTCTTGTGTGCTGGGACCATGTTGATGTGCCTCTAGATCACTAGCATCCATAGGAAATCAAGATTTTCTTCATAATCACAGCTCAGCTTACCTCCATACCTGACCATGCTGGTCAAGCGCTGAAATGGGCTGCCCAGGGCAGTGGTGGAGACCCCATCCCTAGAGGTATTTAGGAGACATGTGGACATAGCACTGGGGGACATGGTGCAGCAATGAGACTTGGTAGGTCAGGTTGGTGGTTAGACTTAATGATCTTGGAGGTACTTTCCAGCTTCAATGATTCCATGTTTCAAACTGTTTTTTTTTTCAGTTTGACTTTCCCCAGCCTGCCACATTCATCTCATCATTTCCAGCTGCAGCTTGGCTGGCTGTTTCTGAGATCTGGTCTCAACAGACAGCTGAAATGTAATGGCAAAGTGACTGGTACATGGTTCTTATCCAGCTGTAAAATCTTAGTAGGTGAAAGTTGCTGCAGACTTAACAACCAGAAAAACACTCCAGATTCTGCCCTAAATTGATCTCAGATACACCTATTAGCAGAGTTTAACCATCAGCAAATGGCACAATTTAATTTGGCTTAAAGATAAGCCAAAGAAATTAGGTGAGTTTGCCATCACCGTGAAGCACATGCTATTATCATTCGAAAAAACAACAAATACACAGACCCAGGCATCTTGGTACAACAACGTTACAAAACTGCTTTTATTTCAATGTGAAGGTGCTCTGTGTTGTACATCCCAGGAACAGAAGACCCTGTGTCTCCCAGACCCTCTTCCCCCAGACAAGGAAGACAGCTTTTGTTGAGGGAACATGCACTCTCAACAACCCAACTGCTCAGCTTCAGAAACAAGGTGGCCTTGATTCAGCTTTGGCCCACACCTCTGTGAGGATAAACCTCACTGCAAGGGGCAAAGGTTTTTCCTCAGCCTCCTGTGGTTCTGCAAAGAATAATGCTCTGGCAGTCCAAAAATCTCCAGAAGTTAAGAGCTCCTATGCTCTCTTACTGTCGGATTTTTACCTTGGAGGAAATTAACACCTGCATCAATCACAGCTCCACAGCAGTGATACAGTAATAATAATTATTTTTTGTAAAATGAGTATCATGAAAAGGCATCACAGTTTGGTTTTGCTAATATAGATGCTCCTTGGCAAACACCTACAGGATTGGGTGAAAAAAAAAAAAAAAAAAAAAAAAAAAAAAAGCTGTTATTTTTCTCTAACTTGCATTAGGAAGTGGCCGAAGGTGGGTTTGTTTTATCAGTGAGCTCTAAAGGCACAGTTATTGACACTCCTCTCCTTCCTACTGCGGTCTATCTGGTTTTGCTAATAGATTAATTTTCAGGGAACGAGTGTAAACACAAGATTTTTCCAACAGAGATTTTACATATGCACAAACATAGGAGTGGATAAACAGGGCACTAGTTCGGCTGCACACTTTTTAAGAACTGCAGAAGACATTTTCACTTCCTTCATGTGCGCACACCAAACAGCTGCTGTCTGGCCTCTGCTGCAGCAGTGAGCAAGGAAACCCACTGCTTAGCTGTGACACATGAGAAGCAGAAGAAACAAATCAGGATGAAAGACATGTCAGACCTGTAAACATAAACAGGCACAAACATAAACTGGCACTACTGTAAAGAAGTAATAGCCCCTATGCAAGTGCCATCGTTACATTAAATACACCCCCTTGGTGTCCCCACATGGGACTATCAGTATTCCTGGCAATACAGATCACATAAAGACTTTGAAAAGAAGGGTAGGCCTCACTGAAAGCTCTCCAAATGTATTTGGGTTAAGAAATTTGGCAGACTTCTGAGTTGCAAGGTTGGACTTGCATTTCATGCTTAGGGGTCACATATCGAAGAGAGCTTGTTACTTTAAAGAGCTCAGTGCCTTTCTTAGAAGACAGCCAGGACGTCTTTTTTTTTGGAGGTCTCACATCACCAATAGTTATCACAGGCAGACATTAGGCAACAGAGATAACACTCCACATCTCTCCCTGTACTGGACTAGGTCCTGGATAACGAGCACTACTTTAGCTGGTCCAAACAGGGCTGGAGCTTTCCAACCATTCACTCTCAGGCCATGACAACAGCTGATTCAACGAATTCAGAAACAACTCCTTCTCACAGAGCATCAATTACTTGATAACAAAAGTTAACATATCTCAGTCACCCCTTATCTGCAGCTCGCTCTGTGACTGCACCCTTACATCAGGCTACAGCTTGCTCATTGACTTGCCAGGCTAAACATGCTACATAAGGGCTTCCTCCAGGCGCGATACAGAGGTGATACAGCACTGCGCTCCTGCATCCCACGCAGAATTCCCATGTACCAGGCTCTGCCCAGATGTCTCCGGCAGCAGCCCTGAGCAGCAGGAAGGCTGCAGGGGATGCAGCAGTGCTGGGAGGAGCCCTCGAATAAGGCACGTCCTCCTGGTTGCAGCCTTCCCTTAAGATAAGCTCACTCCCTAAGTAAAAGACCCAGCTGAACAAGGGCTTTTTTTCCTTTTTTCTCCTTTTCTTCTCTCTTTTTTTTTTTTTTTAAATACAACAACCTTCTTAGCCTTTCAATTAAATCTGAGCATTTAAGGATGCATTAACATGAAACTATAGCAAGGAAAACCAGTCCTGCCTACAATTATAAATTTCTACCAGAGGAATTACACAGATATGTTAACTGTGAGTAAAACCAGCACAAACTAAATAGGATTTTCTGGTTTTTCTTCTGCTTTAGAACGTTCACCGGTGCCTCAGCTGACTTCTTTTGCCTACCTTACAGAAAGACAAGTGCTAACATATACTCCAAACACTGGAGCTAAAAGCCATCCTATCATTAGTATAAGCCAAGCAACAGCCAGGCCAGCTTCATTTTCAAAGACACATTTTCGATTTGCCAGCTACACTTAGTGTGTATGGAGAATTTTGCATATGAAGCCTTCTACTGTTACAGCTGAGCACCTGTTTTCATTGAAGAACCAGAGAATCATTCTCCAATAGGGCCCATCACCTACTGTTATATTTCCAAAAGGACAGTTTTCTGTCTTTAATAATGTTGAAGACAGGAGTGCTGATTTCGACAATAAAATACTATCACTCACAAACTGAGCTACATTTCAGCTCCTTTGGTCTGTAATTACATTAGCAGGAAAACAGAAAAATCTCTTGTTTAGTGTTACTTAGAAAATACTTCAAAGAAGCTATTTCTAGCCATTTAGTATGAATTCATGTCCAGGACAACTGCAAATAACTTCCTATCATATTTGATCAGGGAAAAAAAAAGTGAAAAAAGTGCTTTTCCTTCATGTTTCCTGAAACAAAATTTGTAAGTAATATCCACACCCCAAATACTTTTAATTAGCTTCAGCTTATGTCACTAAATTAAGCTGAATAAGATCAACCTGCATATCCTCACATACAGTCTTGTGTGAACCTTCCTAAATTTCCTACTGATGCAAGTGATGACTGATGAGTATGATGATCTACAAGCATATCCCTCTTGCTTTCAAATGATACCAACCTTTCTTCAGGTGAGAAACCTCATCATATTTACCTAAAGAAAAGTCAAAAGTTGCTGGCTAAGTGAGACACTATAACATTCCAATAACTCGGTAAATCTCAAAACGTTCAGCTGTTGAGGTCATTTACAAATGTATACCGCATGGCTACAGCCTCCTTCAGTGTTAACACATCCAATCTGAATGCCCAAGAATCAGAAGCCCAAGAATTGTATCAAAGAGCAACAGCGCATCCAGTTTTGAAAAAACATCACCTATATGGCTGCTTGCTTTCCCAAGGCAGAGCATAATCTGCAGTAATAAGCAGGAGGCTTACATGAAACATAGGTAACTATACGAGATACCATACCGTCAAAGGCACCTGAGGTTTGCATACTGGGTATGTAATTACTCCCTGTCCACGGCATTATCGCAACAATTACAATATATTTTATATGCCCTGCTTTTTGATATATAGAGAGTTCTTCGTGTTGCAAGTACCCATACCTGTTTCCTAGGAAATCAAGTATCTTCCTTTCATCTACAAACAAAGAATTCAGTGGCACTGAAATATTTCCATTTTATGTGATTTGAAGAACAGAAACAACGCACACTGATCAAGAACAAGAAGTTCTCCTGGTGTCCCTCTAATACCGCAATGCTATTTGGCAGTCATGGGACACTGGTTTAGAGCATTTAAGATGCAGTAGCAGGGATGACAGCCAGCCTGGAAGAAGTCCAGACAGAACTGAAGAAAAATAACACTGGGTAGCTGAATCAATAAATTCAACATGAAAATAAAAAGGTAGGGGGGCAGCAGTTGCAATAGCAAATAGAATCAAGAGTGCAACATTTAAAAAAAAAATATTTTTATTGTGTAACATAACAGAGATGACAGCAGGTCTGTATTACTAAGGAGAAGAGAGTGAGATGTAAAGGAGCATCTTTCAGGAGGGTGACCCACAGACAGCCTGGAAAAGTGAGCATAAGATATTTGGAGGTGGGGTTGTGTCAACTGGGCATGTGTATGAGTTACAGAAAGAAGGTAGATGAGACCAGTTAACAAATGGGAAAGGATGCAGGAGGAGAGGGCTGTAGGAAGAAAGGAAAAATGGGCAAGAAGCTATGGGAGAAGAAGAGGTTCATGTTGCACATGCCAAATGTTGTAAATTTCTTTTGGAATAAATACTAGTCACTAACACACAAGTATCTAAAGAGAGGGCTTCCTGCCAATATTCCCTTTCCTACAAATATTTCCATTCTCTCTCTGCTTAGGGTATCTGAGAAAGATTTTCACTTCTTCCTCTTCAGAAATCACATGAACCCAGAAAATGGCTTACTAAATGGCAAAAAGGTAGTAAGTAGTCATCTACTGAGTTTTAAAAAGCATAAAATTGTTAGCAAATGTTTATTACTTTCTCATCTGTGCAAAAAAAATGTGCACGCTTCATGCTCTGCTTCTCTACTCAAGAGCAGTGAACTTATTCCAGTTAAATACCACAGTGTCATTCACTGGAAAACCTGATCTTATTTCAGTCATAATTTTTAGCAAGTGCACAGTTTAAAATTGTCATGCATTGTATCTAAGGTAACTTTTCTTTTTAAAAAAACTGGAAAATGAAAGGCAAGATTCAAACCTACAAAACCAGGAGCTGCAACATAAAGCTTACTTTTAAAGAGCTACAAAAGCATATTTGATTTGTGAAAACAGGGCTATAAAAGCGGTGTGAAAATTGTGTAACCTTATATTTAAGATTTCTGCAATTGTTTATATTTATGTTTCATTTTATAAACATGCTTAATGGTTTAATACTTAATCTTTAATCAAAATCAGTAACCTTAGCTCAACCTTGAAGTAATTAATGCTGACTTTACAGAGAACCCCAGAGGAAGCAAAGTTCCATAGACACAAGCCTTTGCATTTTAAAACTTCAGGGAGATTTCAAAAAATACCCAGTATTAGCCAAACTCTCCTCCTCTGGAATTCAGCTGTAAAATGCCTACAGATTTCACTAACAACAAGCCCTACTGAAACCACTACTAAATCTAAATACACAACCTTAAACTGGTGGATGAAAGCTCCTGTTAATCTATTTCTCTGTACCTTAAAGCAAGTGCCTGTATACTGTGGGATTTGATTTGTCCTTTCTGCTCTGGTATCCTCATTGAAGTCAGCAGCCAGCTGGGTCCCAAATACTATAGTTGAGTTCTCACCCCAGACACCAGTTACTTGAGGACATCCCCGTGCCAACTTCCAGGCAGATGGCTCTGCAGCACTGCCATGGGCTAGCAGAAGGCCTGTCCTGCACTAGGCTTCATCGCCATACACCTGCTTTACTACATAAACAGTAATTCCACAGTAAGCAAAAACAGTTTGGAAAATTTGCAAAAAAAGTACTTGTGGGAGAAGGGAAAGGAGACAAACAGAAGACAGCAAACTCTGAGATAAATGAGGCTTGGCCCAGCAACTTCCACACCCAAGAGCATTTCTGGAGGCAGAGCGAGGAATGCATTTTTCCCTTGCAAAGTATACTTGTCAGAGATGCTTGAATCCTTACCGTCTGGTGTGTAAATAGTTTCTTCTTTGCTGTCTCCATAAAGATCACACAGTCTCACAAATGCGGCTGAGCTAGGCAAATGAAGAGCCATTTTTCAGCTGAACGCATAAATTATTACTGTTTTAATATACTGGAAAATGGGCAGGAGACAGGGGAAGGTGCACCAGTTACGTGGTCTTTATACCATCGCTTATCCTTGCCGTCCATTAAAAAAGCATTAGTTGCTCTGGCAACTGTCAAACCATGCTCCTCTTCCTCCAAGATACAGAACTGCTCTAAAACACATGCATAACACAGCTCTCATCTGATGGAAGGACACCATTTCTGGTGCTTCCACATTGCTTAAAAAGAAAGCTGCTCTTTGACAAGTTGACAAATCCTTCATGGGGCTATCATGTCAATGTAAGCTTCAGGTGGAGAGACTTACCTGAAATCCCAACATGACCCTATGCTGCTGCGTTTGCCCCATCTGGGAAATCCCAGATGGGATTGGGTATGGCCATGCTTTGAGCTGTGAACCCTACCCCCTACTCCCATTATGCCCTGGTAAACCCAAGCTGGATGTCTGCAGGTTTATGAGTTGAACTCAACCTAATGTTTTCTGACACCTTCATTCACTTAAAATTCTTTTTAAAATAACTCCAGAAGCAACAACTGCTCTCCACAACCACTACTGTTCGTCTACCCCTGGGGGATTCCAGGACCGCAGTGAGGAAGAACAAGCCTTCTCTCAGCAGGCTGAGATTCTTCTCCACTGGACACATTTGAGTAGGCTACAAACCAACAAAAGATGGGAAATCATTGGCACAAAGAGAGCCCTTGAGAAAGCTCTGTCATAAACAGAACAAGGCACACACAATTGAAGAGTATCTCATGAGAAAGTGGAAATATGTTCCTCCCTTCATGGAGCTTGCCAGTATTAATGATAATCAAAGACCCTTGGCAGCTCTTACATGCTCAAGGCCACTAGCCAGGGTAGGATGTTTGCACAGTAAAAGAGAGGTCCTTCCTACCCTCCATCTATCCCTGGCATCTCCATTCTGTTTCTAACCAGAAATTGACTCTTAAAACCATTTTGCTGCCTAATACCTCTAAAACCAGAAACAAATCTGTTCCCTAACTAATGGGATGATTATTTTTAATTGCCATCTAGAAAAGAGAGCAACATAATACTGCACAGATTGTATTCAAGAATATGTACAACCTCCACTCTTTTAAAATAATTTCAGACTTAGATGTGCTTGTCTCTTCCTATCATAGTGGTTTTATCATCTTAATTTTACCATGAAGTATGTTGTAGGCTGGGGGGTTAATGGTTGCACACAAAGTTGCTGCTGGTTCAGATGGAAGGGCCCCAGCTACCCAGCCAGGTCTCCTTGCAGTTTGTTCATTCTGTGCTGGGGGTACCACCTTCGCACCTTTCTGCCAACCAGCCTGTCCCTCTGGCAGGGCAAAAATGAACAGAGAAAATATATGTACAATGTGTTCGTTCTGCCTCCGCTAGCAGAAAGCATTTAGGCACCCAAGGAGGAGGTTTAGCGTGTGTGTTCATACAAAGTTAATAACAGAGTGATATGCACAAGCATACCCTCAAACCAGTTTTATTTGAGTGTTTACAGTGGAAACAACTGCTTAGTGGTCCAGCTACACAGCACAAACAAGGTCATTTGACTGTTTGGACCAGGGACACACCACCACCAGTTTGAACTGCAAGTGTTCAAATCCATCTGTTCCACAAGTTAAAAATGATTATTTGCTACAATCAGGTTAAGAGCCCTGAGGGAGGTCATTATTCACTCCCAGTTCTGCCCTCAAGACCAATATCTGAAAGCAGGTATTTGGTGGCTGATCTTTCTGTCAGAAATCCCAAACCAGCTGCCACTTTTTTTGCTGGCCTTTGCAGATTGTTGGCCTATTCCCATATCCTATTCCTTCTTCTGGTCTCTCGCTTTTGCATCTTGTGGCTGAGCAGACTCGAATCTATTTTGTCTTCTTGTGTCTGGTCTTCCATTCATGTTTCTACAGCCACTGGCTCTCTTTCATCACATCCCCTATTTCTATGGTGCCCCATAATTGACCCAGATCCATGCACTTACATGACAAGGACTCAGGCTGCTATGCTAATGAATGCTCCTGAAGGAAGTGTGGGATATTAATTTGCTCTTTACTACCACTTAGCATCTACAGATCTGCACAGAATGAAGAAATGCACAGTAGTCCATAGCCACATTAAAATAATGACTGTCAGACTTAGGACTGAAATAAATAAATAAATAAACAAACAAACAGCCTCCAGAGTTAGAGGCAAGAGCTGCTACAAGTTGCACAAAGGTTCCCAAACTCACACTGTGGGACTTGCAGCCAAAACGGGTGTAGCAGATCAGGGCCTTCTTACCATGCACCATGCTTAACAGCAAAGCAAAGCTAAGTGATTCCATTGCATCAGCTTGCCAGTTGAGATCAGCTGAGTATCTCACTGAGGATCTCCATCCTAAACATGATAAATACCCATGACCCCATATGCAGGCATGTTTTCACAGATGTTGGCAGACTGCATTAAGAATTTACTGACCCTAGAAATTCACCACTGCTTTACAGCTGGCAAATCATAGTTGAGCTATCCATTATTTAACATCCATGCTGTGTCCTTCAACTGATTTGAGTCATCTCATTCATCTACATTAAAGGAGAAATGGCAGCACCACACTGTGCACTACGGTGCAGCCATGAGGTGTAGGTCACACAGAGCTGTAGGCAGGTATTAAGCTGCTCCAGCAGGATTCACAATGTGCATCTTCTATGCCAGGATGATATATAGGCTAGTACCACCTGGATCGCTTCTGCTTTCATATTCAATTTCCACCTTGATTTGTCTTTGACTCATCTTGCACATGTCTGGGAGAAATAACTGTCAGCAGAGCACTGCTCACGGGCTGCTTGCACCTACGCTCAAGATTCAGTTCTCCTGCAGCTCCTGGAGGATTTTATCATAAAATCATGGAATGGTTTGGGTTGGAAGGGACCTTAAAGATCACCCAGTTCCAACCCCTCTGCCACGTACACCTGGACACCTCCCACCAGACCAGGTTGCCTAAAGCTCCATCCAGCCTGGCCTTGAACACCTCCAGGGATGGGGCATCCACAGCTTCTCTGGGCAACCTGTGCGAGTGCCTCACCACCCTCTGAGTGAAGAATTTCTTCCTAATGTCTCATCTAAATCTGCCTTCTTTTAGTTCAAAACCATTACACCTTATCCTATCACTACGCTCTTTGTCAAAGAGTCACTCCCTAGCTTACTTGTATTGCACTGAATTGAATTGTATTACCAGTTTTTGCTGTTCCATTAATATTTTATCTTGTAAGGTTATCTCGCTTTTGGTATCACTTATTCAGTCAGAATTCTTGTGTTTTGTCATACAGTATCACTAGTTTGAAACAAGTAGCTCTGTTTCATTAAATAGTACAGTACTTTCTTAAAACTTCTTGCAAAGGGAAGTGTTCAAGCAAAGTTTTACCACATATATACATATATAAGGTGACATTTTAAAGACAGCAATTACAAAACATGGAAGAGGAACTAATCTAGTTACAGAAAGAGCTACTAAAATACTTCTTTAATGTTTTTTATAATTTTGGATATTTAATTTGTGAGACATTACCTGTTTACCCATAAATCATAAAGTTAACCTGTTCTTTTGAACACACAGGTATCTGACAACATTTTATGCTGAGTTCTGCTTTAACTACAAACCAGATAATCTCCCTTTTTCCCACATATCCCTCTCCTGGAGCTGATTATTAGGAACACAGCTCCTTTTCCACATGAAAAAACAACAGCAACAACTACCACAAAAACAAACAAACAAACCAAACCAACAACAACGACAAAGAAGAATTCAGGGACTAAGGGAGAGAGAAAGTTTATACCTATTTCCTTAGACAGGAAGCATGAGTGCATATGGCCTGATAGGAGGAGAAAAAACAACAGTCAACTGTCTAACCCTTGTAGGGTGGCTACTTCTGAATATGTACCAGGATATAGAAGTTCCTTGTCCCCAGAAAAAGCATAATGAGTCATGCATGTGGTATCACACAAGCCCTTAGGCTTTTTTTTTAAAAAAAAAAATTCTAACCAACAATGTTTTGCAACATTGTTCAGTCCTAAGGAAGAGCAGAGGAGCAAACAGCTTCAGGTAAAGCAAGGAAATAAGAGAGCTTAGTACATGACCACCTATGATCCTACCAAAACAGCAAGGAAAGTCAGTTTCTTGAGAAAGAAATATTTTTTTCTTTATTTTGTTCTTTGGATTTGCATTCTCTCCATTTTTATGAAGAGTTGCTGCTCCTTAAAGGTGATGCACTACAATTGCACGAACAGCTCCTACTTCATCTCCTTCAGAGGTAGTTCGTTAAAAACAAATGAACAAAAAAAAAACCTCATTAGATTGATAATAGTTATAATAGAAAATATAACTTTAATCCAAATAAAGAATTTCTGTTGTTCCAAGCAGAGTAGACTGTATATGAAAACTGACAGATGTTCTGCTGCAGATATCAAATGCTGTTAAGATCTAGAAATGTGTATC
Source organism: Heteronetta atricapilla (assembly GCA_011075105.1). NCBI lineage: Eukaryota > Metazoa > Chordata > Aves > Anseriformes > Anatidae > Heteronetta > Heteronetta atricapilla. The sequence goes on along the minus strand of CM021731.1, from coordinate 129,692,261 downwards.
AAGGTTGTGTATTGTAACTTCCAGTATTAAAATAACCTTTATTTCCTATTTGTCTGTATAATCCCATTTTAATCTAACATGATGAAAGAAATCAGTATGAGATTCCAAGATCTTGAATATTTATTAAGAACTCAATAACAGTAACAGAGAAGTAAGTCATTTCCTTCTCTTTGGAGCAAGGAATCCAGCTCGGAGCTATGGCCATAATGCAAGTATAGCATCAGTTCTCACAATACCAGTCTTAACAGAGAATTTCCCCAGTCAAATTTAGTTTTGTATTGTGGGGAAAAGAGGGCTGACTATAGCTTCAGTTATGCCATGACATCTATTTACATTTCTGCCCATGTTTGCAACACCACACTTATGAACAGAAAAGCTGAAGCTATAACAGCTTCGATCCGGCCTGCCTAACTATTTGTCTGGATTATTTGCCATTTTTTTCTGCCACTCTGTTTTCTGAATACTTCACAGTCCCTTCCCAGAGATACAAATGAAGTCCACCTGCTATGCTGCAAAATGCCAGCTGTCCCTATCAAGTCAGCAGCACTCATCTGGCCAAGTCAGTGCACAGGAGAACACCTGAGCACTGGCACATAAACATAAGGCTGTCTCAGCATCCATCCTGTCCCACAGATAGACACATTCCCAGCCCATGACCTAAATGCTGGTGCCCCCTCCCCCCCCCATATCACTAGGTATTTACTCATAGAGAAATGCCTGCACTTTGTTACTGTCATGGAAACCTCCTGCTCGTACAGCAGAAAACCCCATAAAAGCATCTGAAAACACAAAAGTAACACCAATTAGTATATCAGGCTATGATGTCACTGTGGCCTCCTACTCATTTATGCACTTGCAAACACAACACACATTACACTTGGTGCTGGGAAGGAATCTTCCAGAGTTCAGAAAGGAAATGACTTCATTAAATGCCCTTAATAACAACGCCACTCTTAAATTCACTGTGAAATGCTGATACATAATAAGCTCTGCCTTTTCTTAAAAATAAATGTCAAAAGGAATATATTGCAAATAACATCCAATGAAATCGTACTAGTCAGATGCATGTATATTGCTCTATCTCACCAACACACACATGCAGATAAGCAACAGAGCACCAGAAAAATAGCTGCTTGGGAGAAATGAGCAACAAGCTTATTTCCAGAAACAATATTATTTTAAAAACTTAAGCAAAGCTGTTATTATTTTAGTTGCTTGTCTGTAATCAATTCTCCCCAAATAGACATTGGCTTAACTCACAGTTAATATGATCATTACAAAAACTTCTTTCTTCGTGAAACTATGGTTGTGTATGTATACACATACATACCTATATGCATGTCTATGTATATATATACACACACATAATTACATATACATATATAGCATGTTATACAAAATACATCTGTGAATGTTTAAAGGAATAATATTTTTCTTGTCATTCCCTGTTCCCCTCCAGAGTCTTAGCTGCTCTTGGCATCAACTGCTCTTTCATGTTTCAATTGTTATTAAAGTTATAGTCACCATTTGCATTACTGTCATGGATAAGGGTCATTACAAGTGGGTTGTACAGACACTTAGCAATAATAGTAATAACGGTAATAACACTTTCTGCTGTAAGGAATAAGATTTTAGAGCATTTTTCACATCTGGATGGAGACATACGAGTTCCCATGTGCAGCACACTAATCCCACAAGCCATGAAGCAGGCAGGTTCAGTGTCACATTAGCCTAGCATTATAGTTCAGCTAAATTTCCTGTCTAAACATGACCAGTTCTCTCAGGCATAGATACCAGCAGAGCCCCTGCAACAGCGTCTGGCCTGTCTGTAAACATACCCTAGAGTAAGAGCACACTTAAGTACAAGAAAGGAAACAACAGCTGGACACAGCTGAGCAGATGGGAGGGTAGGGGAAAAGAACAAGGCCAGAGCAGTCAGCACGACAAGCAAAGCTTGCAGGGAAAAGTGTTTTACTCATATATGCCCAGCCAGTATCACCTACCATTGCTTTCCTGTCCCACTCAAAATTGGATGATTACTGTCATTTTAGTTTTCCATGCTCACACAAAGTCAGTTCCAACAAAACCAGGGCTGACTGTATTCTTCATCCAGCCTCAACCTCCTGGATTCCAGCAAGGAGATTCGTTCCCAGGCAGCCCCCAAAGGCAGCCATCACATTACAAGGCTTAACTGAGAAGGAACATTATCAGGTTTCCAGGTAGCTTTTACAGAGCCCAAATCCTGAGCACTAAGAGTATTTGTGATGCAAAGTGGCAAAAGGTTTCAGAAGCTGAGATGTCTTCAGGGTTTTATATCACCCTCTTCCCCACAACTCAGTTTGTTCTAATAAAAAATTGGTTTTGCTCGTTTCCTTATGACATGTACTTGATCCAGGAAAGAGGTAAAAGGCAGCAAGGGAAATCGTACTCTCTCTTCCTTGCATTCACTTTTCAGAGAAAAAGGCAAAGAGGTGTTTATCTTTCATGTCAGCGTGCATGTTCTGTGTGCTCAGAACAACATTCCCTCAGCGGAGGCATGTGGAGTTAGATAGCATCAATTTATGTTAAATAATCTTAAAATAGAAGGAGAAACACATACAGCGCTGTTTTTAGACACACTAGATAATACTTATACATAGTCTGGTTTTGCATTTTTGTTTTTTCAGTGTGTGGGAGATATATTATCTCATGTTTTAATGGATGTGGTCACTTTTTCTCTACGGCCAAGTTTACAGAGTCTAGCAGGTTCTGTTCCCACATTTGGGGACTCAAAACTTCCTGTAAGACCCTTGGGTCAGCAACAATCTTGAACTCCATTCTGCCAGCGAACCTTCGCAAACCTGACGTAACTGCGACGCTCTGGGAAGATTTATCAGGCAATGGCCTGGGACTTTACTGCACATTCTGTGCAGACAGTCTGTACATACACCATACCATGGTGCAGTTGCCATCAGACCATATCATAGCGAGAGCCACCTCCAATTTATAGTGTTAAATTATAAATTACCATGTGCTCAACACTACCAAACGTCTTAAAGTCTGTAAAAACTAACTCTCTTCTGCTCTTACTATCTTTTCTTCTCAAAGTTTTAAGTTATGTTACTGTAGATATGAAGGCAGATATGCAAGGCAAAACTGCTGAAGCACTATCACGCTGGGTCTATGTGCTGCTTCTCCTGTCATAGCCAGCAAGCTTTTTATCTGCCCCTCTGTCAGTCTTCCAGCACGTTGTAAATTTGACAAGTTGAAAAACAATGAACTAAAGACACTGTAAGAAAACAAAAAATAGATTATGCTTGAAAACACCACTGTAACTAGCTATAGAGAAATGAGTCTATATTTAACAGAGCATTTTGGGGGCTTTTTTTTTTTTTTTAAGTTTATACTATAAATCAGTTCTAAATTCTTTCCCTGTGTGCACCGCCACAGACAGTGTCAATCTCCAGTCTTAATTTCCAACAGCACGCATTCAAGTCCGTAAACAGAAAAGCAATACAAATAGGAAATAAGAGTGGGATGGCATCAAGATCTGATGATACAAATGACAATTAAATGTTTGGAAATTTAGCAGTAACAGCAGTGACATAAAGACACTATTAAATACCTTACAATGCACACGAATCAAGGGGTATTCTGTGAAATTTTATAAATAGACAGTTTCTTGTAATTAATACTCCCCAAAGAACTACTGTTAATGGCTTCTATAAGGCACTGAACATACAGAACATATTAATTAAATGCTGCAGCCAACTGACTTTTCCCCCCATAGAAGCACCCATACATACACAGTTGAACTGTTGATATAGTTTGCACACTTCTGGAAGGACAAGAAAGAAGAGCAGTACACTCAGAGAATCTTCCTCTTTTTACTACATCCACTTCAAGAGAATGAGAAAGTAGAGTTCCTATAGCTATAAATACATTTGTTTAATTCAAAGAAGCTAGTGCTTTTACTGTATCTGATGAAATTCCAGCATGAAGCAAAAGGAAAAGCGAAAACAGTTTTGCACTGGAAAAAAAGCGTTCTTGTTCTTCAGAAGAATATCCATCTTTATTTAAATATATATATATCAGCTGCCTGAGTTCTGCTCCAAGAAGAAGAACTTATCTAAATGCAAGACCTACACTTAAAAAAAAAAAAAAAAAAAAAGGCAGAAGTAGGCTCATGTTGGCCTAATACTTGTGCTTACTATGTGCTTAGCCTAGTGAGTGGAAATAACTCAGTTTTATTTTCTAAACTGACAACAAACTACATACAGAACTTAGTTTTTAAATTGTGAATCATCTCAGGTATAGATTGAATCCTAATTTTGATCTGAAGTATCGCACAACTATATTTAAGTAAATTATGTCATAAGGAAATTCAGTGCAACAATTTTCAAAAAGTGACTCATAGAACCCTGAAAATAAGCTGAGGTAGTAAAACAGGACAATGCTGAAAGGACTAGAGAAAATCTAGTCAATCAATTTCTACCCTAGGTTTGCAACCCACCTCACAGGCACTGAAGTTCCCTTAAAAAGGTTCCGTGAATTCATCATTCACATCTCAGGGTACAGAGAAATACTGTGTGTAGAATCAAACATCCTTGTATCATACTGACCAAGGACATAGCTTATGACTATGAAAAGAGAATTTTTTTTTGACCCAGCGACCTTCCCTGTGGTCTTGACCAGTTTCTTTTTTATCCAAGTATGTATTCTAAGCACCCCCAATACTACTACTGCACTTGTGTTGCTAATTACCAGATAAAATGAATTTTGGCACCTAGCACACAAGGCCATAACAGATGATCTTTTTTGTTTCAGAAATCAGAATTCCACTAGGAACATTACCGCTTAAAGATTAAATAAAAGCATTACTCATTACTTGCAACATTATTTGCATATTTGCACATTCAATTCAATTGTCTTCCTGGCAGGTGTTAGTTGTATTGCAATGTTAAAATGTAGGAGTCAGCACTGTAAACTCAGACAGACATGAGATGTAGCAATGCCAACCAGGATCCTCACATGATGCAGTGTACGGAACAGCACTTCAAAACCTAAGAGGAACTTCTGATGATTTTGAGTTTAAACACAGAATCAGAAGCCTTTGGCACTTCAACAACCATCCTTTTAGCATTTAATCAAAAAAGCAACTGAGGTACAGAGCCACTTCTATTCCTCTAACAGTAATAGTTGCGATGAAGATGAATACTCATCATATGCATTGTTCCTTGCATTACTAGGTCTCTCACTAATTCACTTGTGTCTTTATTGTTTTCATCAGATGATCTGAGAGTTCCCTGAAGCGCTGCTCACTTTCAAAATGCATGATTTGGCTTCCCTGGAAATAGCACTCTGTTGGAAAAGAACAAGAGTCACAGAGGTAAAAACCGCGCTGGGGAGAGCAAAAGAAATCCTTTGTGGTTACATTTTGAATTTATGAAGCACTTAAGTACCTCTAAGATTAGTGTAGCATAAAAAAAGAAAAAAATCTTGCTAGACAATTTTGACAGCCTGGTTTTCCTTTTATTCTTTCATTCTACTATCTTCACCACCTCTTGGACATTTCTTCCTATCAGTCACATCTTTAATCCACACTCCACTTTCTACATCACCTTACAAAATCACTAAGAGTCTGCCCAACCTGGTAAGGCGTTACCCTGCAGATACAAAGCCATTCAATTTCATACACAACCAGCCTGGAGTGGCAGAAGACATGTTCTCTAAAAGCCTAGATATTTCCAGAAAACTTTTGCTAACAGCCAGTCCCCATTCCCTGAGAAGGATGTGCTAATTTGAACACTGGAACATTTTTGCAACTTCTTTAAAACGTCGTCTCAAGAGCTCCTTGAGTTTTCATGAGGAATAAAATCTCATTCTACATCCTCCAACAAGAGCCTTAAATCCACTGCTGCTTTCAGGTAAGGTTTTCTCTGGCCAAAGGCACAAGAATTCCTCATGTTTTTACCGATGCTCTAATTACAACAGTAGCATTTGTCCTGGAAATATAATACAAACTCAGAGATTACATCATCCAAATTATTATTTTTTCCCCTCACTTGTTTGGAGATAACCCCAAGGCTTAACTTCTTCTTTAACAGTTCCTATGTACTTAGGGCTAAATTAATAACAGCAGATTTGCATATAAGTAAACGCACCCCCATTTTATACTCTCACAACTTCCGGTTGATGGATACTTCACCATTTTCAAGTGAACTCAGACTTTTTTCAAGCCCCTGTGTTTTCAAGACCAACCCATGTTTATATGGAAGTGTGATTTTCACATTTCATTTTGGCTTTTAAAGTAAGGCAGAAACCTTTAAGCAAAGTTTAGAGCTGTGCAGAAAAGTTTGTAAATATGTGAATGTTTAGAAAACAAATATCAAAAGAACCAGCAAATAGATTAAAAATATATTTATACATATATCTCAGTATTCCTCAATCTGTCTCATGCCCCAGATTAGAAAATCTATCTGCAGAGGAAGAAATCTTATAGAATTTTATAAAAAAGAGTTACAGCAAGCTACGAGGATGTCAACATGTCCACAGCTTCCCCACTTGTCAGTGTGGACTGTGCTACATTCATCCGCGGAGCTGTTGATTTGCAAGGAGGCTGGGTAAGACTTTCCTCAGGAATTGTTAGTTATGGAATTCCCTCTGCTTGTTTGGCCATTTGTGCACCTTGAGGATAGGCTCCCAGGTACTGACGGAGGAAGAGGCTGCAGGGCTTCTGTTATGGTAATGTTCGAATGGGAGACTTCTAATGTACTACATCTGCAAATGGGCATTTAATGACTAGATGAGTTTCATCATGAAAATTAAACCATATAAAAGCATAAAAAAGCACAGGTAGTCTCTCTCTTAACATACAACCAGAAATACAGATCACTGTAATTCAGTTCATTGCAGACCATTCATTATAAACAGGAACAAAGAACAGAGAGAGAAAGAGTTAAACATGAAACACAAAATCTGCCTCTTAAGTTCTGCACCAGTTTGTACCTACTAAGCGCAGCTGACTGCAGGACCTTCAGATCATCTACAACATTTCACTGTTTCATCAAGGAGTAACCTGTGAACTGCAATGTGGTGTAGCTGCATTTGAAGAAAGTAAGTCAAACTCTTGCTATTGAAAGCACAACCAACCTAATAATGCATATATACACAAGAAAGAAAGCATTTGACATTCTCTGAATAAACTACTGTTTCAAGGCTGAGCATTTTAGTCTTTAGTCAACTTAATTTGAAATTTACTTCACTGTATAAATTCAACAGTTAAATGTTATGATCTGTTCTACCTTTTTGAGATGACGGGTGAATTCTCTTTGAATAATACGTCTTACACAAATGTGGTTCTCAGCTTCTTTCAAGTCCATGGTCAGGTTAACACTTTCCATAAAGCACCTAAAAGTAGAGTCATTGTGGATAACGAGTTGTACCAAATATAGTTGTAACATGAAGAATTTCATTACTTAACAAATAAATTTTGGGTAAGCACACACTGTAACAGGATGGTGTGCCATGTTTTTCCAACCTATTGTCTCTTCCACAGGATCCTTCATCTTCCTCTCAAGAATTCAAAGAGAGGAGAAATAGAACAAACAAACAAACAAGAAGCCTAACAAAAACCTCTAGGTAACAAGGTCACTGAGGAGTTATCTTGGATTGACCCTAGCACTGCGTTTCCTTCTGACATGCTATAGCCCACGGTATTTAATCACAACCAATGTTTATATTGTATAACTTTGATACAGATCAGATACTGTCATAGCTCTGGCATTTTGATCAGCCTAGGCTGTTTCCATTTCTTCTTGCGATAACAATTCTGTCATCGAAAGTAGTATTAAATAAGATTATGAGACAGCAGATGGCATCACTTAGTTATCTTTAATTGTTTTACACTGAGCATTTACTATAAAGCATAATCTATTTTCAAAGATTCATAAATGGAACTCTATGGAGAGCATAGACATACCAAAAAACTAAATGTCACCAGTTTCCCATAAAGTCACAGAATGGTTTGGGTTGGAAGGAGCCTTAAAGACCTTTTAACTCCAAGCCCCCTGCCATGGGCAGGAACACCAGACCAGGCTGCCCAAAGCCCCATCCAGCCTGGAACACTCACAGGATGGGGCATCCACAGCTTCTCTAGGCAACCTGTTCCAGGGCCTCACTACCCTCTGTGTGAAGAATTCCTTCCTAATATCTAATCTACACCTACCCTCTTTTAGTTTAAAGCCATTACCCCTGCCCCTCCCTTGGCAGAGTCCCTCCCCAGCTTTCCTGTAGGCCTCCTTTAGGTACTGGAAGGCCACTGTAAGGTCTCCCCATATCCTTCTCTTCTCCACCAGGCTGAACAAACTCTATTTCATCCATCTGGTTGCCTTGATCTCCTGTTAGTTTTATGCAGGCATCTTAAAGCAGACGTTGTTTACCACAGCTATGGCTGCCTTTCTTCAGTTCCCTGGGTAAGCCTCCCACATGCCATCAGCTGAAGCCACTTGTGTCTTTACAAGATCACATACAGTAATGGCTGGCTTTAAGAAATCTCACAGATATGACTACAACTTAGTGGTAATTTACAGACTCTTCTCCTCATCTCTTCCCACTCGGATCTCTATTAGAGCCACATCACTCTGTTGGGCACAAATTCACAAAGTATTTCGAAATACCAGTAGGAGAGCTGCCCATTCAACAAATGGAACTCAACAAAGATGGTGAATGCTAAAAAAGCTCTTCATGCCCATTCAGCATCACATGAGAAATAACAACCCTCATGAAAACAGAGTTGGGTCTAACAGGATCCAGTATTCAGCCTCCTTTTGGTAATTTCTCTCCTCATCTAGTTGTTAGAACAATATGAGAAAAAAAAAAAAAAAAAAAAAAGCAGAGAAATTTCCTTTGTGTTTTCAGATGAGATAATGATTCGAAAAGGTAAACTATAAAAACAAAGGCATCCATACACAGCCTCAAACCACTGTACAGAAAAATGGGAATTTGGAGGAGGCAATGTACTAAGTTATTTTTCCGATTACTTTTCAGAAGAATAACAAAAACATTATGTTCCACTCAGGGTATTCAGAAAGTAGCTGTCACTGTCGTTTGTAGGTGTTACACTCAGAGTACGTCATGTAAAAGCAGTGTATTTTTCCACATGCCTGCTAGAACAAATACAAGCAGGCACCATGAGGGTCTTGAGCTTGAGAAGGCATTAGGGAACAGCTGGATGGCCTCAAGAGCCTACACGATGGGATTTATACATTCAAATAAAGTTGGTAGACCATGGTGCAAATCTAGTCCACCAGTGGTCAGTCCCTGATGGCACTGCCAGCTAATCCCTCATGATCCATGCACTGATCTGCAGCGTGCAAGCAGCAAAAGGGGCACTTGGAACCCTGTGCAACAGGGACAGCAGTGGGAAATGGGGAAAGGACAATACAGAGGAGGGAAGAGGCAAGCCAGAGCATTGGAGAAAAACCCTCTCTCTCTTCCTTGCCTACACATACACAGCTCTGTTTTTCTTTACCCACTCCTAACCTTTTCTCTGGTCTTGCCTTTCAAAAAGCTATTCAAAGAGCCATGCTGTTTGTACTGTATGAACTCTGAGATGGCAGCCTTACAGAATGTTTTGCAATTCTTTGCAGGGTTGCTGGTGGTTTCTCCTTGCTCAATTGATAAGTGCAAGTACCCACCAGCATGTGTGCTTAGTATTTAGTGTGCATTCAGTGGCAGCCAGGAGTTTGACCTGGACATCTTCTGCCTGCAGTATGGGACTTGCAGTAAGAAATATATTCTGAAAACCAACAGAGCTAAGTAACCTGTGAAGCTATAGATTTCTTCAGGAAAGAAAAAATGACTACAGAGACTACTGAAAACAAACATTACAAATAACAAATAGGTTATAAAATCTTTTGACCTAAATATTTTTTCCCTTGGTGTCCAAATCAGCATACCAGCAGTACAGTACCAAGACTTTTATTTTGCTTTTTCTGCCACAGTGAGCATGCTGTTGTACTTCTGAAAAAACAGAGCTCTAAAGAGCTGTGAAGAGCAGAGGCAGGAGGGATGAAGTAAATCTCTTATTAATAAATTACAGAACCATCCTCAAATCTTTACTCTTTCCATGGAAGTCACCTTTTCAAGTGCTGGCACTCTGTACTTTAGATAACACCTTTTCTTTATTTCTTTATTTTTTTTTCTAAGGGTTATTTTCTTTTCCCAACCTAGCAGTAATACAAATTGAATGTCCTTTTTTCTCCATAATACAATGAATCACAAATACATTTCTAACAGTAACATAAAGCCAAAGCAGAAGCACCATTACCAGTAGTGTCACAATACCCGATGTTCACTCATTGTACCAGATGCTTTCTGCTGAGTCAGTTTTGAAATACCAACCAGTCAAAAAGGTATTAGACAGAAGATACACAACTAGATGTCACTGAGTAGCCTGTAATGTTATCCATAACAAATATCACTACCATCATCAAAAAAGTCATCTGATACTGTTGCCTATGTTAACAGAGGTTAGCCTCCACTGCGCCTGCCCTGTCCTATTCTTTAAGCTGCAGGTGATATGAACCCAGAAACTCAAAAATGTAAGGCACCCGGTTATTAGCTCAGGAGGTCCATACTTAGTGTCAGTGATGTGGGGCAGATTTTTTAGATTTTAGGTGAGTCTAAAACTGCACACAGGGGTATAGCAGGGCTTTCTAAAACAGAAGCCAGCAAGTTGTCTATAGCCTAGTCCAATCAGTGGCTCAGCAGTCTGTTTAAACACTGTAAAACACCACTGAGAATTTACCATACCTTTACGTGCCTAGAATGCCTGGCACCCAGATACACGTGAGCTGAAGCCCCTTGGACTTCCTGAATACTTTTGGTCAGTTTGAGATGATCCTTTCATATCACCAAAGAAATATTTTCTAAGCCATTCTGCCCCCTTGGATTTTAAGGAAGCTAAATCTTGTAATTTCTGATTATAATCAAACTACCTGTTATATTCCTAATGCAGGAAGAAGCATTCATATACACAGAAAAACATTTTCTAAATTACAGGGAAAGTTACATAGACATGGCTGCATTATTTCAGACTCAGTTATAGCAAGTTTTTGAGCTAACCTATGTACATAAAGCATTATATTCTCCCCAGCTAGATTCATACAAGGATAATCAGGTCTTCAGAACTCCACTAATTCTAACAACAAATCCATACGGGATTCACTTGCCTTCCTGCACATTCAAGATTATTTCCTTCCCAAATCTTCTTCCTCCTCTTCTGAACTAGTCTTCCCAGCTAAATTCAGATTTTCAATAAGCAGTGAGAATGGTTGGTTTCCCAAGTGAATAATAAACTACTTACACTTTTACCCCAGTCTCAGCTGTCCTAGTTGGTTTGCAGGTACTCATGCAGCAATTGCCAATGAATTGGTCATCTCCTCACTTCCTCTAACAGGGTACAACCCTGAAAAACTGAAGAATTACCTCCTCCTGTCTGTCTTCCGCAGTGCTTTTAAACTGGTGGTGGGAGGGGCGGAAAGTCTCCCTATCTCGTCGTGTTAGGAAAGAGAAAATTCCCATCGAAAGTGACTCACCGACATTAATCACATATACACCAGATTGAAAGGCACTCAGAACATGAAGACTGAATCCCATTCTCAGTTAAGCAAATTAGAAGCAAATTGCTCAGCACTATCATATTATTTTAACTGCCATATCTGTACAATTTTGCACAATGGAGCTGATGAATATGAATTTATTGTTTCTAGTACTGAACTCTTAGAGAGTGCTTCTGAATCTTTTAGAAGAACAAACTGTGAGTAACGTACAGCTCCTGTTCATTTGAAATAGATAAATAGCAATGCAAAGATTTTTCTATATAAGATGCTTACTTCACTTACCACCTGTTTTATGCATTAGAATAAATATCCTTATTGACTAACCAAGCAGATGCATAACAGAATTTTCAGCAAACAAGTTACACTGCAGCTTGAAATACTGAAGCTTCTGTTTCTTACTGACTGGGAATACCATGCATTATCTTTTATTATTCAATAATACGAAATCCAAATTTAAAAATAAATAAATAAATAAAGGGTTCTGTTTAAATTCAAGACTACTCCTACAGTTGAATGTTGAGGATAAGATTAAAGAGAAAAAAATAAATAATAAAATGATTTTACTATTATCTCTTGAAATGTAGCTTGAGAATGAGGGGATTTGTTTTCTTACTGAGAAAAAAATAACCTGTAAATAATTTGGGGAATATATACACCCTATTGAATCTACAAATCAGGGATTTTTCCCATTTGTACTATGCATGCAATAATGCTGTACATTCTTCATAAATTGAACACAGACTTTTGCCTCTCTGGTATTTTTGCTGATGTTTTTAACTTCACCTGATATTAACCTTCCAGCTCCCACAGGACTACACTCAGAACTACATATGAAGCATATTCTATTAGCTATAAAAACAACGTAATTATAAAAAAGTGAACAATACTCTTATTTTTCAGGGTAGTATTCCAATGCACAACAACTAGATTATGATCTGCCATGTTCCTGTAAATTCAGGATAAGTTTAGTGTTGCTCAAACTAGCTCAAATCTTGGCATAGAAGAAACCAAGGTCTCACCGCAGTACAGCACTTGAGCTACTGCTGAGTTAATGATTTCTATTGACATTTAATTATAGCGTGTTTCCTGAAGCTAAGGCACAGCTTTAGCATAAGCAGGGCTACTCTGAGTAAGAGCCTTAGCCTGTTCAAATCAACACTCATCTGACAAATAGCTTTAATACGTAGCAATGTGTAACACGGAAAAATGGCTGTGGATGTACATTTAGTTCCTTACTATGAGTTTACACAATCCAGAAAAAAATACCATTATAAATAATAAAAATACTTAAGTACCTCCTACTTCAGTTTCGCAAACCTAAGAGCAAAATAGTCAAATTACTTTCTGAGTACGTTTCAGTATCAGAGAACTGGACAAAATTGGTGTTTGCTATACTTAATGCATTTCTACATCTCTAAAGGAAATGCTTGTGTGACTTCAAACCATCAGACCATTCTAGTTTCTCATTCAGCAAAAGAGCTTGCTGCTTTGGAGACACATTGTGAGCTGCTTCTGGTGGTCCTCTTCCCAAATCTTAACAGTAAGACTCCAGGAATGAGCAAAATAATAATCTTGCTCTCTAATGCAGCTGACTTGAAGTATGTATTTTCATATAAATATTCTGCTTCAAAATTGTCTTACAAACATTCACTTGGTGAAGCTCTTTGAGGTGGGTTGCTGATGAGGTCCCATCCCTCAAAGCCAAACCAAAGCAATCCACAGTGGCCTGAGTTGGTCATGCCAAAATTGAGGTACCCAAAACCAATACTCACTGCTGAGAAATGTGGCTCTGCCTTTACATCATTCAAGATGATAATCCAGAAAGCTGAATCCCCAAAGTAACTTTGATGCCACATTTAAATGGTCCCTAGTCAGTAAGACAAATTAAATAGATAAGAAAAAATTAAAAATTAAAAAAATAAAGAAACAAGTGAACAAGTGGAAGCTACTCAGTAGGATGTGGTTGCTACAGCACCCTAGTATAGGGAGCAGCACCTATAAGCTTCTCTCCCTGTTGTATATGTACAGGAAGACAACTTTGTCTACCAGAAGCTCACATCAACCCTTTAGTAGGTAGTTAGCAGGTGTAATACCATTGTCATTTGTTTTACCTTCACGCTTACCAATTTTCTCATGTTGTTCCTGAAGGCATTTATTTTGCAGGTGCAACCAATACTTAGTAAAGCCACAAACACATTCTGATTTTTGGTGACTTGACCTTTTCCACAGTAATTAGCTTGTTCTATTTTTTGTTTGTTTTACATATTTAAAATGAAGCACTCCATAAAAAGTGCTAGAGTTGCTGTTTTCCCTGAAGAATAAGTCTACTTTCTCTGGATAAAGATTTTGCACAGTAAAAAACAAGGAAGACTGGTGATAGAGGGGTAATTGCTATTGATGGGCTTAATGCCATGTTGCCATAATTAAGTAAGAGGGTGCAAGACCTTGAAAAAGTCACATTAATGGTGTGAAAAAAGTTCAGACTAAGAAATATCAGTGTGGTTGTTAAAGCAGATCCTGTAAAAAGAAAATCAGAAGAAGGTAAACCTTCTTGCTCAATTTGGTGAGCATAAAGAATGAATAGGCTTGGTTTTATTTTTAAAATGTACTTCTCTGCTCTCTTCATTGCTAAGTATTAAAAATCAAATGGGAATTACAATATTTGAGACATGACTAGTTAAGAAAAATCAGCTATGACTAGTTTGCGGCAACATATGTAGCATATTGAGTCCACAGGGAACAGAAGGAACCCACCCATTTTCCTGCAAAGTCCCTAGCTCTCAGTAATTCCTCCAATTTACACGTGGGAAGACATACACAAAAGGTTTGGGTTAGATGCCTAAAAGGGGCTGCTTATAGGCAGTTAAATTTAGGCCACTTAAACTGCCTAGGCATCTACACCAAACAGATGTAGGAATACTTTTGGGGTGTGTGTGTGTGTAGGTTTAAGCCAGATGAGGAGGTCTCCTGTCTTAGAGTGTTCTTTAATCTAGTGTCTTGTAGCTTTTCCAAGAAACTGGAGTTTGAACCTCCTGCCAGGTCACACTGGAGAATGGTGAACCTGAGTTTTCTGGGTCTCAAGTGGGTCTTCCTGGCACGCTGGCAGGCCTCTGCTATGGCACTTGCTTCTTCCTTTCCATTGCACTCTGAGATTAGGCACACAGTCAAGGCTACATATTGCCCTCCAGAAAATGCCAAGTATTTGAAAAGTCTGTGTTATAGCTTTGCAGTTTGATGCTTCCCTCCCTACTTCAATCTAGCCCCAAGGAAATTGCTGAAGGTCAAAAGGGAACCATTTGCAGAGGCAGGAGTAGGAGTCCATTACCAACCTCTTGTGAAGCCCACTCACTACATGAATGCACAGTTCAAAACTCAGGGGTTTTTCCTTTGTCTTCTCCC
Source organism: Heteronetta atricapilla (assembly GCA_011075105.1). Lineage (NCBI taxonomy): Eukaryota > Metazoa > Chordata > Aves > Anseriformes > Anatidae > Heteronetta > Heteronetta atricapilla. The sequence goes on along the minus strand of CM021731.1, from coordinate 129,677,259 downwards.
AGCATCTTACAGCAACTTTTATGACATGGGTTGAAATCTGTGTGAAGGTTTTCATGCTAGATTTCAAGTATGTTTCTATACTCCTGTGACTCTTTTTCCTTGTTTGCTTAGACATGTACTTAGGTAATGCACGCTATAAATGAAACAGATGCCTTTGAAGAAGGACTCAAATGCTCAGGAAGCCTTTTTCAGTTTGTGGTTCACTGTTTCCTCTTGAGCTTAATTTACCATGTTGGCTTGTCAGAAGTTGTATGGCACTTCAGCTATTTTCTATTAGTCCTACACAGACTAATTTCCCTCCCATTTAGACTACGAAGACTTTTCACTCATATTATCCAGACTTTCTCATCAATCAGAGAACAAGTAAAATTGGTAATGTATTAATATGAGCAAAACCAGAAAGGGGAGGATCTGAAAAAAATAATCACAAGTAACAAGGTAATCTAAATTGAAAACTCAAATTGACTCAAGAGTCAAGAGTCGGAAAATTCAGTAAGATTCTATCACATTTATAATTAATTTCTGTCCTTGTTATGCACACTGGAACACATGCTTGCCTTTGTGTCTGCTTAACTATAGCAGGGTCTCAGAAAATTATGTTGGTAAGGAGGAATAATGACCAGTCTTGGTTCTACTAAAACGTGAAAGAAACAAAAGAAGGATCATGAAGACTTGTAGAAGTGTGTGCTAAAAGCCTGAAGGAAAAATACAGGCAGCTAATGAGTACCCACTGATATTGAGTAGGAAAGCAAAGTCAGAGTACAATGGCTATGAAGGAAAAGAAGAAAACGTAAACAAAGAGACCAAAGAAAGAAACAGGCAACAACAAAGAAAAACTGAAGGCATTAGAAAATGAGAAGTGCTGAAATGAGAGATCAGATGAAGGCAGGCAGAAGGGGTGAGGGAAGTGAAAGAGAGCACAAAGAATAATGAATAATTTTAAAAAATAAGGTACTATTGAAAAAGAGTAAGAACACACAAAACTTAGAAGCACGTCAAATTTTAATTATCTTTTCAATTACTAATTAGACCTCACTGATTCAATGAAATTACATACTTTCAAAAGTTTTGATGTTGTTTTTTCCCCATGATCTGCTCATCACAAATGGAAAATCATAATCCCTAGGAGCAGAATGGGACATTTGCTATAAGATGCTATTCCTTAACATTACAGAAACCCTGATCCAACTTCCATCTTTCATTTATAAAGAAAATGGTGGGAATTTCAGTGACAGCAGAGTAGAATTTTACACGTGCTCACAGCAAATAAGCCTCTCTGAGAAAAAAAACTAATCTAAAATGGAAATTATCCTTATTAATTTCTGATATCCTTGATTGGAATAATTGCTTCTCCGCCCACATGAGAATCAAGGAGAACGCAATCAGCAGGCATTAGCAGGCACACAACCACATGATGCATACCAGAGTACCTGCTACATGCACAAGTTCTGTGCATACTTATTTGAAAAATCTTTGTTTCTTGCTACTAGCTTTCTGGACTGATTTCCTATTATTCAAATGTTGGCCCAGTGTTAGTGTTATCACCTGAACACCCCTTTCTCTCCATCTTTGAAGAAAAGCGAGCATGGGCATAGAAAGGTTAGGAGGAAACCCAGGCATTTCCCTCACATCCTTGTAAGCAGCAGGGATGGTTTTAGCAGGACAGAGCTGCTACCACTAGGGCCTGCACCAATGTGCAAAGGAAGATACCTGGCACTCTGCTCCTGCTCCTTTAGGCACAGCATGGGGGGGATGCTCTGACTGCTCTCTGCAGGCTACAGAGGAATAGCCCTTGGTACACCCATTGCTTATGCTTTGAACCATGTGTGCTACATCTTAAAAAGATATAAAAAAGGTGTATTGACCATAGGAACAGTTATTCATTTCTGTCTTACTGATTTTACTAAAGGTACCTCAACAGCGGGTTATTCCTTGCAGGCAGAATCTTAAGTCTTTTAGCTCAAATTCAGTGGGATCACAGAGAAATCAAGTGCATCAAAACTGGCCTGCTGCCAGCACTGAGTCTTTGACAAGCTGTAGACACTGGTGCTTACCAGGAGTAACCTGTGAAGGCATCCTTTTCCTCCCTCCCCCACCCCCTTTAATTTTAATAGTTAGGACTAATTATTTCAACAATTCTTAAATGTTTAACTAGGAAAGAAGAAAGTAGGTGTAAACTCTACAGATAATCCAGCATTAAATATAAATGTCATTTCAGAACAGCTGTTGTCACATATTACAGATAATTAATATTATTATGAAGATGAACAAAATTGAATTACATCGATACCGTATGCCCATGGATCTCAGATAAATTAAACATACCTATTCACAGCTCTGTGAGAACAGAATGTTTTCCTGTATATTGTAGCAGCTCTACAAATGCACCAAAGCAAACAGAGAGAGATTAATTGCTGTGCTCTAAAAAAGCCAAGTCTGAAAGAGACACACATGAAATGGGTTTGAATCTGAGGCAAAATGCTCTGGGTACCTAAAGTTTTGCTGGAAACAAGAGAAGAGTTCAAAGGCAAGCAAATTTCCATTTTTGCAATAAAAAGGAAAACAGTGAGAAAATCCATCTCGTGCATTAATCTTGACATTCCCCACAAGTGACTCAGGCCGACAGAAGAAAACATTCCCACTATCTGATGAGAAGGACGTCATGTTTCCCACATGGAACCATGGAGAAAAGCCCAAGCAGAAATGTTTTTACTACTTTCACCCTGAGGAGTCTGTTTGCAGTTCCTTCAGCTGCTCGGAGTCTCCAACAGCAAAGAAAAATAGTTTCTATTTACAAATAAAAGTTACACTAATCCTCACATATTAAATTAGTGTAAATCACAGCATTCATAAACAATTTCCTAATTACTTATTTATTATGGTAATCCTTTATAAAAACATCTTAGAACCAAGAGCAGCAGCAAAGTAGTAGAAAAGCTAGCATTTCCATAGCAATACATGCTAACACTTAAGATATGCATACTTTATGTGGTGACAAGTGTAAAAAATTCTATTCAACAATAAAGTGTGGGAAATACCTAGGCAAGCTGGAGGCAAAAGCAAGCTCAGAAAGCCACCTGCAGCAACTGAACTTTGATAGTTCCTTGTGTCCGAGCCAAGCAGCTTCTTTTTCAATTAAAATCTAATTCTTTTTGGAAAGCTGAGTGCATGCAATACTCATTAACTTCGGTAAAAGCCAATGTATTCAGCAACTGGGAAAAAATAAGTTTCAAGTGTCAGGTTTGCAAAAAGGACAGACAGTTCTGGTGTTTCACTCCTAAGTACTCAACTTTCGCAAGCGAACCTATGGCATCCCACCGGGAAGTACAAGAAATAAGGGGAGTTACATCTGCTGCTGGTGCTTGCCGGCTGGTTTCAGCAGCTGCTTGCTCAGCACGCTGACGATTGAGAAAGCCGTCAGCTGTGAGTGTCCTAACCCACATAATTTCACAGAGCTAAATGACTAAAATCATCAGGAAGAGGCTTGTATCATGCCAGCTCTCTGCCTGTGGCCCTTATCAGGCTATAAGTGCCAATGCGGAAATTGCGAAATTTGGACAAGCAAGCAGGAGGCTGGCTGTGGCAGAGCTGTGTGCTCAGGGTGCTTGCCCAGGAGGGGAGGTGCTCCTCAGCATGATGGCCACGCACAACATCCTGCTCCACTCTCCCAGCTGCCACTGTAACTCCTACGCAGCCACGAGCTCCTTGTCCTGCCCCATGACAGTACCAAATAGCTCCTGACCTTCCGGACCAGAAGAACGAGGAGAAACCAGACTGCCCTTCTCCCATGAAGTCCACCGGCTGTACCTCCAGAAGGGCGGGAGAAACAGTGCGAGTGCTGCTGAGACAAGTGGGACATCGGAAACAGGTGGAGTCTGCCCGAACCACATGGGTGCATCCTAAACCTGTGACAAACATCTGAGCATGGCTGGTTTATTCACAGTCATGGATTCATTCCGCAGGAGGCTTCAGGAGATTTTCAAAGCAAGCAACTAAGCACTAACATAGTATTTAGTGTCTTTGTAAAACACATAATGGGCAGCAGAAGATCCAAAAATGCCAGTAATAAAAACCACAGAGCAAGTTAAAAAACCCTTAACCACAATGCAGGTTAAAAAAAAACCAACCTTAACCACTCACAAAATAAGAAGGAATCAATATGAAACAATTAAATAAAACAGAACACTTATAGTAAGAAACAGATTGCAAAGTATTCATCTTAAAAGTACTTCCCAATGCAGTTACTCAGCTGTTTTTTTTATTAATGTGACATGAAATTTGAATTAAGAACAATTTTTCTCTTTTTTATTTATACACATGGGAACCATTTACAATTCAAATGTGATTTTTCACTGTATGCCTGGATGACATTTACCAGTTTAAGCTGAATAGCTTTTCTGTACCAGTTTAGGTCTTTCAACTAATTGCTTATTCACAACATAATGTATTGAGAAAGGACTGGAATTATTGAATATAACTGTATTGGCAACCAAGGAAGACAGATTATCAAGTGCAAGTATTTCAAGTTTTTAAAGTCAAGTCCCCCTATTATGAACTCATTTCCAACATTTTTCCACTTTTCTTTATTAAACATTTTACTATTTTCTACTGAAACAGAAGTGTTGTACAAGGATATAAAATATTTTGTAAGTGTTTTCCTTCTCCATATCTTGTATATTACATCACTCACCTCACTTCACAGTTCAGCTGAAAAGTTGTAATAAAAAAAGAAGTAGAGGCAAAATAAGTTAAAAGTACACCACCATAGAATATGCAATGCTTTGCAATTTCAAAGAAACAAGTTTTTCCACTTCTCACACTATGGTAAGTGATACAAATGGATGGAATTTGATTTATTAACACATTTTCCCATCAATCTCCAGTATCTCACTGTGGCTTACAAAATTCTTAATCATGTCTCTTTTTTTTTTTTTTACTTGCTGTTGAATTTGGCACAGACAAGCATGAAGTGTCTCCAACTCATGACCTATTAGAAGCTTTCAAAGAAAACAAGAAAAATAACTTTTTAAGAAGTGACTTATCTGAAAAATACAGACACTTGTATGAAAAAAATAAAGGTTTTACTTATATTTATTTTTTAATAAACACTAGCTAAGTGCTTATTTTAACCTGTCAAAAGATTACCAAGAAAAGAGGACGAAAGAGTGTAAAGAGAAAGAATAATACATCAACTACCTTAATTGGACTGATGAGTTTCCAAGAATATTTTAAAAATGAATGCCTTTGGAAAACATGTCTATGACAAAAAATATATAAAATACTATTATAGCTATTTCAAGAGAGAGTGCAGCTGAGGAAGGTTTCTCTTATGTTCTTCTAACAAAGTTATAAATTCCAATAACTTAATTTCCCTCCTATTACCTGGTGCTCAATAACTCTACAAAAAAAAAAAAAAAAAAAAAAGATGGTCACATAGGTATCCAAATAAATTCATTTTGTCTGCATTTTTTTCTTTCACTCTGCACACAAGCTAAATATGAATATTTACTAACTTTCCACTACTCATAAATATACGGCACGTTGATGTGAACTTGAGGAAGGATTACACAAAACTTTATAAAGATACGTACTCATTTCACTAACGTCTGACAGCTTCACTATTAATGAAAGAAAATATCCAGCAACAGGAATCTTAAACTTAGCTAACCTCCACCCAGCAGGGCAGAAATTGTAGATCTTTGTTTAGCCTGGAGTGAATGCTGTTCTAATGCTTTAGAGAATCCCAGCCTTATCACATCTCAAAGTCACTTGCATGCATCATCTAGCAAAACAATAATAAAGAATGCTGTTGATCTTTAATAACTGAAGAAAATAAACTGATGCCAGACATTCTTCACTCGGTTAAAAAAAAAAAAAAAAAAAAAAAAAGAATCAAACTACTGAAATGTGAAGTAGCATGCTACAAAAAGCCAGACAGTAAAAGAAAAGTAAGAATACCCAATTCTCCTTCATGTTACATTATCCTTGGGATGGGAGAGTCCACCTTAGCAAGTCCAATGTACGGTGAGTTCAGACAATTGAAAATTAAGATTTGTCATAATTCTTTACAGAAAGTTAACAGTTGTTATTTTTTAGATCCATATTTTAAATAAACTAGAATGTTTATAATTTTAAATGTCAAATAAGCAATCCTTTTAAGGTTGCAGATCTTACAGCAAAAGCTTTTTAAAAGAGATCTTTAGGTATATTTCATGCTATAGGTTTGGTTAGTAAGATACTGAAAACTTAAGACTAGAAATACTCTAGTGAAGTCTGTGGTACTACACACACTGAGTTCAGTCCCACAGAATTTTATCTTAATCTTTACTGCTGATAGTCCAAAACCACTTATGTAACTACTTCCATGGTAGATAAATATGAACAATATAACCCACAACCTTTATCACCATAACGAACCATCATGCACTTTTTCCATTCCATCAAGATAGACTCCTTGATCTACAAAATCTCATGGTCACCTATGAAAACATGACCTATTTTCTCCACTGCTTATTCGGGGATCTTCTCAGGCATCATCTGACCTGCTCCTTATTGATCTCATCCCTTTCGTTGAAAAACTTTTCTTCTAATCCACCTCAGCCTGCATGGGCTCCACATTCTCCTTACCCCATTTGCTCCTCTTAGCCTTCTTGATTCTCTCTGACATGCTTTCCTTTTTCTTCCTCACTTCCTCTACACCCATCTTAGATACTAGCAACATATTAACAGAAATGGACAATTACTTTGAAATTACATACATTAACCTCTCACCTAACCCCGCAGTACATTGCTTTCCCTCTTCTACTCTCCTTACAAAATAGCATTCATTAATTGTTGTCTGATTTCTTCTTAGCTTGAAATAAGTGCAGACAAGACAGCTACTGCAGCATTGCCACAGGGCAAACTCTGTGGTAAGACTGCAGCTGAGAAGCCTATGTTCACACTGCAACCCCACAGTGAATATGAAACAGTTCACCCCTGAGTTTTCGTGTATCATGGAGCAAGAGCATTTGTAATGGATGGTAACTACTTAATAGCTGATTTGCAGCAAACTAACATTTGGGTTTGTTTCACTGCAACTTTCTCACATTTCAAAAATGTAAATTTTTCAGGAAAAGAAGTTTTCTCACTGTCACTTATATACCAGGGATCTTCATAGTCAAGTTTTCTGTTGCTCTTAGCTGCTTTACGTAGCCAGAGAAATGTAAAGAAATAATACTGGAAGTGATAACCACAATTTTTACATTACATTACATGTAATGGAAAATGCAGGAGAACATATCCATGATATTACATAACAAAATCTTCTGAGACAGTCTGTGAAACCTCTCAGAGAGCCTTGTGTTTTTGTTTTTTTTTTTTAAACCTTGTGCAATCTTCCTTGTCTGATAGCTTTTTTTTTAATGAAGGAGACTAAAAATTAAATAGCTTTGCCTCATTACAAACAATGTGACAGAGATGCACTGTAAGTAGTTCAGAGCAACTAAAAGTCTAATCTTTTTCTCCAAGGGTTCTCCCTTGCTTTGAGGCTTCAGAAATTATATGGCATGTCAGAAAAAAAAAAAAAAAAAAAAAAAAAAAGAAAAGAAAAAAAAAATCTTACCTCTCTGTGATTGTGCATATTCTGGGAAATTAGAGCAGTCCCTGTCTTTGAATAAATCTTTACCTTTTCAATCTGCACAGTTCTTGGTATCTTTTCAGCTATACACACAGTAGTGTGACTCTACCATAACAGCTAGCTTGACTATCATAAATAATTGACAAGACTTAAATAAACTCCTTGGAACACAAAGTTCAGGACAACATGGAGACTCCCCACAACCACCCCACCTGGCAGCAAGACGACTTCACCCTCAGAGACCACGGCAGCTGCTAGTCCCCATCGCCCAGAAGGTCCATGAGAAAATTCCGAGGTAGTGGCTCAAGTAAATATTTTGAATGTCGCATTCACAAGGAACATAACTGGGCAGTTGGGTACATGATCATAATTACAATTATTCTGAAGAGATGCAAGTTTTATTAAACTAAATGCTTTCTTCTTCCCTGTCCACAAAATCTCCATGACTAACACATAGCCAAATTTTCACAATTGTTCTCTCATTTCTCAAGTCACTGAGCAACAAGCATGGAGAATATCTTTAAAGTCAGGCAGAAGACAAACAATTTACAAAGCACTTCTGACATTGCTGGCCTAAATAAACTTGTGGTCATCTCTCAGCTCTCTTCAACCAGTATCAGAGGAGGTCACCTGAATTTCTCTTGAGCAAGAGAAACAGCTTTCAGACTGAATCCTTCTTCCTCTTGTCTCTCAGCTCAGTCCACACATCCCATTTGCCCTTATGTACCACATGCTGCCATTTTCTCTGCATACCAAGCCTCATCTTCCCTTTAAATCCAGAACTTAAAGAACTTAAATTTTCCAGAGGAAATCAGCTCTCTAGCGTCTTGCTTATGTAGGATGCCTCTGACTCTACCTCTTCTGAAACGTCTCCCCTCACATCTTGCCAAGTGCAGCAGGCTGCATGCCTTAGCTTTCACATTGGGCCAGGTGGGAGGAGGCTGTGGGCCTAAGGGGAATGGGTCATCAACAGTTCCTCTCAGAGATGGTTAAGCAACACACATTTCTAGCACTAAACCCAATCCACATAGCTTCTATGTGTACATTCACCAGGCCCAAGGAGATAATAAGGCTGAGACAGAACAACTTCTGGTTTGGGAGGCTGTCTGGAGGAGGATTAAACAGCGAGGACAGAGCTTACTCTTGGTCCTGGGCCTCTGCCAACACAAAGGAATGGGATGAAAGGACCTGACCTCTGAAACTTGCCTGAGGATTAAACGAGCTTCTTAACATAGTGTACGAATGTAACTGTTTTGATTGTGGTTTACTGTCCTACTACACCCTAATAAAAGTTTTTCTCTCAGCATAAACCAATTACATCAACAGCCCTACATATCTTGGGAGCACATGCACACTTCCTGCATGAGTTTCTCCTCGGTGTGACACTGAGTTGTCACACAGCCTCCTCTTCCTACCAAGGGAAAATAATCCTCCTGGCCCACGGGCAGGCCAGGCACGTGCTGCTCACCTCAGACAGATTCTTGCTGGACACCGCCATGCTGCTCAGCCAGGTCAATATACACAGAAACATTGCTTATTACACATAAAAACCCAGTACAGCAAGGATCCTTCTGATAAGTTGTTCTAAGATCCGATCTCAAAAACTCATTTTCTTTCCTGACATGAGTGTTCTCACTGATATCTTCTCAAAGTCCCACGTAAAGTGGACAAAGGGTGGGCTCCAACAACTTTACTATAGAAAACATGGATGTGTGAGACAGGATAAATTGCTCTGCAGCTTCTAAGAATATAATACTGTAATACTGCCTGACAGAAAATACATCACAGCTAGTGATAGTCTCTGTCGTCATTTAAGATAATCTCTGTACCCAGGGTCACAAATACGTCAAAAAACAGAAGGCATTCTTCCTTTTCAGAACAACCCTGAAGTTTGTTACCCAAACAAAAATGTATATTGCCATAGTACACTCACAGTGGGCTCCTGTTGTGCTGGGTCCAGCCTCAAAAATTTATCAAGAAATTACTCCTCCAACCCTTATTATGGGCAAGCAATATGCAAGTAGAGTGGCACATATCTGGGCATTTATCACACACATAAAGAACACTGCTACCCCTCAAAATGCCCCATGCCTTAATTCTCAGCATTACCAGGAAGAAGCAATTCTTAAAGCAGCATCTGAATTTAAAAATAAATAAATAAACAAATAAAAAGTGTCACAACTTCTGCCATCTAGATGATTTATTTGCCATATGTTAGAACAGCCTTTCTTTCACATATTACTACATGGAGTCCAGTCCTGTTAGTTATAAATACATCCAATGTAAGAATAATCACATACGTTTCCAGAGTAAAGAGGCTTTTGTTCCTGTGGCAAATCAGCCTTGGTCACCTTGACTGAGACAGTGAGGGAACAACTAGGAAAAGAGTTATAAATTCTTTTGTAGGGATACAATTGTGGAGTTGATAGGTCACCATTAATATCAATTTAATTCTTCTGGTGAAAAAGTGAGCTCTAGAACACAGCCAGTGGCTCTAGGCAGTAGAGGGACAAGGGACAGACCACGGATCCTCCTCATTCCAAATTCAAAAAGGGTGGCAGTACTGCAACAAATCAGCCTCAGTGAACTTCTGCATATACAATGGGATACTTGTGTTTAGTAGTGAACATTTCATTATGTAACAAAATACTAATGCCTCCCCCAACATTAACAATGTGACAAGGCTAGCTACTGATAGTTGACTAGAAACTCATTCTTTCCCAAATGGAAAGATCATCATTAAGTCCTAGCTCTTAAGATTAAATAAGAGTTCAGGTTAACATGTAAAGAGAACCACACGAGCAAAGTTCTCCATCCTATGAATGAAGACAACTTCCTGAAAGGTATTCTGCACATTCGGTGAACACTAAGTGACAGAAACAAATGTAGACAAACGCTAAGTAAATATTTAAGCTACTGAGGCTACTGCCTTAACTATGAAGAACATCTCTGTGTTCTTCCAAGGGATCTTGCAAGGAGCCAGACATGTCAAGAGCTGTCCTGAACTCCAGAAGAGCTAAGGGGCCAGAGGACTGTAAAAGAGGAGGAGAGTGAGGTATCCCAGGGCCTAATATTTAACAGTAACATAAACATGAAGCCTGCTCATCAGAAACAACCCTCCCTCACACAATGGACAGCAATAGGGAAAACCTTCAGTAGGAACAGAAACTTTAAAAGGGGAAGAAGAATGAAATTATTCTTCTCCAAAATGCCCTTATCTCATTTCATATATCTATATATTTATGACCAGGCTTCACACACATGTACTTAGCTCAGTACAGTTCTTGTACTGACTCCTCTGTATAAGACTAATGAGTGCTAGGAGTTCAGTCCAACTACTTTGTGAACGTTACATAAGCCGAATACTGCTCAGCATAAGGAGAAACCACCACTGCTGGGAAACAGAGTCCCCTAAATCATTAATCATTTCTACATCAGCACTGGCACATTCCTTTCTCTTGTGCATTTCCAAAGGCATATGTTCACAGCCCAGAACAGGGCTACAGAGAGATGATAAAGCACCTCAGCCTATAAAACAGAGAGGATCTGGCTAATAGACTGGTTCTGAGGAACATCCAAGATGAGAGGGGAAAAACCAAAAATAAGGACTCTTTCCCCTTTTCTGCTGAAAGGCTCAATGATCTGCTCCTTCTTCCCTTTCACTGAGTAGCAGTGGTTGGCCCAGTTGGTTTTATCTCCGCTACTTCAGAACTTCAGGTACATATAACTCACAGTAGTCTGTGGTTAGGAGATACTACCAGTTTCCACTTGTGATCTTACTACCAATATAAACACTTTCTAAATCTCATTTTGGTCCAAAAAGCATGTGGAGTTCAATCTGTTAGAATTATAAATATTTAATAACTTCTGGAAACTAAGTGCATAAACTCAGGAATTTCTTTTTTCAATTCCTTATCCAGTTGCTACTGTGTTAGACCGCCTATTGATGAATAGCAAGAGGCCAAGTATAACTCTTCACTATTCTGGTGAACATTTGAAGCAAAACAAGAAATTGAGTCTTTGCACTGACCAAACTCAGGGCAACATGCATTTTTCAGGACTACAGTACCATTATAAGCCTAAAAATAACTAAACCTTTTAAATGCTGTTTAAGTGCTGCTATGAGATAAAAGTATCTGCTGGAAGCATGTAAGAGAGGAAAAAAATACATAAGACTCATGTATTTATTTAATCACTTTGGCTCCAAATAGTGTAGTAGTATTAGCTGTTTTCATAATTGATAAAAGGTTGTACAACTGGAAAAAATAATTGAATTGTTCTTGACATCTTACTTTCACTTCAAGCTTGAGTTTTAAGGCTTCAGTACTTTTAAGCATCCACCTATTAAAACAATTAATTATTTAATGTATTAGTACTATATAAAGATAATAGTTTTCCTTCCTGAGAAGGAGAAGAGCATTGACTGGAATAACAGGAATATAATTTTGCTAGTCTTTTGCACTTAGGAAGGTAGAACTACATCTTTGCAGCCAATTGAAAGAAATATTTAATGCTGTTTTAAAAGCATCACGAAGAAAAGTTGCAAAGAAAATGTTGGAAACAGCCTTTGATTCCCTTGCTTTTGTTTCAGAACATTAATCCAGTTTGATAAAGATTTCACAAGATGTCTTTTACATCTGCATGCAGGATTGCTTGGCCTTGAAACATGCATAAAGTTTTTCAGCTTCCTTTATTTCATAAACCTGAAATACATTGTGTTGAGCTGAAATTTAGCACAACTTAAAAAGGGAGCTAGGAGTAGATAAAGCTACGGAGTCTGTTCATGAATCTTACTCATATCTGGTGTTTTACAAACAAGATTTTATAATTATTTTTTTCTATTTCCTTAATATGAGTGAAAGATCCACATTTTAAAGAGAAAACACTTGCACCTATAAACCCTTACAATGAATTTTGATAATGAGACCCTATCTCTGTGTCAAAACAGTTCGGATACCAGCTCACTTCTTGGCATCAGGTAAAGCACAAATCCAGCCAGGATAAAAACAGCTCAGTTCAGGACAAGGCTTATTCTTATCCACATCACATGCAAACTCAGTCCACAGTACCAACTTCAACCCTGAGACCATGCTTTCTAGCAGATCACTGCAGTTATGTCAAGTAATCAACATGAGGCCTGCAAGCCAGCCACAGATGCCAAATGGTACATAAGTTAATTGGGTTATGTAGTTTGCCTATAGTCCTTAGGACTTTTGTACAAAGGTCCTTCCCCCTCTACTCAGCCTGGGTGAGACACATCTGCAGTGATGGGGACAGTTATGGATTCCCCTATACAAGAGAGACTGGAACTAGTCCAGCAAAGGGCCATGAAGATGATTAAGGGACTGAAGCATCTCATACAAGGACAGGCTGAAGGACTGGGAGAAGAGAAGGCTCAGTGGATCTTATCAACATGCAGAAATACCTGGTGCAGTGAAGTACAGACAGAGCCAAACTCTTCTCACTGGTGTCCAGTGAGAAGACAAGATGCCATGGGCATAGACTGAAACACCTGAAATTCCACTTAAAGATTTTTTTTTTATTTTTAAACTGTGGGTTATCAAACACTGGAATAGGTTACCCAGAAGGACTGTGGAGTTTTCACTACTAGAGATATCCAAAACCCAACCAGACACAGCACTGAGCAACCTGCTGCAGTTTACCCTGCTCTGAGCAGGAGTCAGACTAGACTATGCAATCTCAAGAGGTGCCTTAAAAAAAAAAAAAAAAAAAAAAAAAAAAAAAAAGGCAAACAAAAAAACCACCCATAACAACAAAAAACAATACAAAAAAAAATAAAAGACAAAAGAAGGAGATATCTCCCAATATTTTTCTGGTACAGGTCTTATTAGACAGTACATGTAAAACTGGCAGGAACACACATAGAGAAATGTAATTATTAAGCTGACAATGTCATTCATTGAAGCTTATCAGTAGACTTGAGCAAGTTATTACTTTCACTCTCCACCCTTTCCAGAGGAAGGAAAAACTATTTTAAAACCATAAAACTTCTGCTGTCAGATAAACAGCAACTTTTATCTACAGTAGCTTACCATCCTGCTGAGAAAAATGTAAGTGGCAAAATAACATTTAGAAAACAAATTTATATATCATGCTATTTTCCCCAAGCCTGTACTGCCATTCTTGGATTTTAGGGGGTATTAACATGCTAATTAGAACATTGTTGAAATAAAAAGTAACTATCAAGATAAAAAAAGTATACCCAATAGAATATTCAAAGTTATAATGAAAACAAATTTATTTATAATGCAAACTGATAGCACACACTTTTTCTTTATGCAACTTGAAGTGTTCTGGCTGCACACTCATACTTCTTCTAAATGTGGCCAAAGAAAAATCACTGCCAAAAGCAAGAGATCTCCTTTAGGGTACCAAAAAAAAAAAAAAAAAAAAGTAATAAAAACATTTGCCTGAGTAACTCATTAGCAAGCTATCCCAGAAATTAATAAGCTCATTTCAATTTAAAATAAATCCATCCAATTTAGTTTTTATTTTACTATTTTATGCCAATGTTGGGGCTGACTCAAAAGAATTTCAATTCAAATCTGAATGTGAAGTTGCCTGAAACTGTGGCTGGGGAAGGAATCCAAGGAAACAGTTCTGGTCTTTTACTGCAAATCAAAGAAAGCAATTCTCAAAATAAAAACTGACATCTTCTGAAGTCACAAAACAATAAAGATAACCAAGACCGTTGCTTTCTGTGAGTAGCTTATGCTAATCTCACTGCCTCAAAATTCCTCCAGAGTAGAGCAGTAATTTTCCTTTGGAGTTGAGGGGCAACTCCATTTGAAACCCACAAATATTGGCATCTATCTGCCCCCAAAACTCAACTGGGAACAGTGCTGCCCTAATCAAGTCTCTGGCCTTGCCCTCTTACCAGGATACCTTTGTATGAAAATTTTGTTACAACTCAAGGTCTCCTGACTATGTTCTCCTGCAGAAAGGGTTTTAAATTTGCTGAAATGGTGAACTGTGTACTCAACTGCATGTTGTACGCTACTTTCATTCATGCCAGAACAGCTTCACCTGTTGAGTTAAAGGAGGCTTATTCATTGTCAAAGAGAGGACAACATGAAAAGATGGCATGAGTCTATGTCATCAACCAAACTCATGTCCCTTTCTAACAGAGGTAGAGAGAATGAACTCAAGTTTGGAAAGCATTTATCCAAAGCTGAATTTAGTAGCATCCTGTACTGTCTGCACAGTGGTGTCATGTTAATAACTGTTACTAATAAAACAGTCCTATAAAATAGCTAAGGTTGTTCTACCCTCTGTGTCATGATGATTACAAATGAAGTCAACACACAGTTAGACAGTATTCAAAGTCTAGCAATAAAGCCATTTCCAGAGGTCAAATGAGACAGACACCTGAGAATGCTTAAGTGGTGCTGGAGCATCTGACAGCCCAGCAACGTCTGGAGAGAGGGGAAAAAAATCCAGAGACTTCTTCAGCTGATGCCAGTGAAAGAAGAAACAACTCCCATTTGTGTTAAAGGGATTAGGATCAGAGCTTTGCAGACAGACATACACTCTGAGCCACACAGAAACCAAATATGTTTTAAAAGTTCCACATTTAACAGGAGCAATGCCAAAAATTTTATCAGGATAGAATTTACTGCATTACATTCACTCATAGCCAGATCACAGCTCACAGACTGATACCTCTGCTGCAATGCAGCCTCAGCTAAGCCAAGGCCATTCCAGAGGAGTTTCACAGATGAGAAGATGCATTGAGAGATTTTAATGTTTTGCTAATTTAAGTGATACTGCAGTAAAGCCACAATAAAGCCTAAATTAATAAAGTCTAGAATAGGGAAAAAAAAAAAAAAAAGAAAAAAAAAAAAAAGACTGTTTTATCAGCTCACAAAGCCACACAGCTCTTGTCCATCAGCTCAACACATTTTATACCAGAGCCATCCATGGATCAGGACTGATCTTGGCCCCAGTGCCAGCCAGCCAAGCACAGTGACTGCTGGAAGGGAAGCGAGGCATGATTTGGAAGCCAATTATTGAGTGTTTTTAAAGCCCTCTTCAATCCTTCTCTCACGGCCTGGCTCGACTATAGCTGTACAATAGCATTACACAATATACTCCCCATTCTGAACCAGTTTTAAGGCAAAGAAGCTGTGAAATTCATCAAACCTCTGGCTAATTTCCATGGAGCACTGCACTTCTGCTGCCATTTCTGGGTTCTTTTTCAATCCAGTGCTTCACCTATCATTTAATTCACTTATTTAATTATTTATATAGCACCTATATCCTTAGCTATTAGCTGTGCTTCTCATATATAGCCTTAAAAGGTCTTGTTTAGGTTCACAGGGTGAGGGGGTTCCTTCTGAATGCACTATGTCAAAGTTGTTAGAAGCCAGCAGTTCCTGATCTCCCAATCCATTTTTAAGTGGCACATTATGAAAACAGTCCACATGCTCTTTCTCACTCAATTCAGTTTTACAATATTCCTTGCAGCAAGTGAGAGAATCTGCATTTTGGTGAGAAACGTTATGTGAAGTATTCTATAATTTTCACTTTAAAAGGATACAAGAATCACTAGCTCCTTACAAACTTGACATATTCAGCACACACACACAAAAATTTAAACAAGTCCTTTTAAGGCTGCATAGCTTCTGCCTTCAAAAAAAACAAAAAACAAAAAAAACCACACACACTCAGATATTTGCTGGACTGGGTTGCTAGCACTTCTCAGGGCTCTTCTCTCTCCGTGTACGATGTACGAGAATCAAACTGTGTTCTGCACTCATACACATGGGGACAAAATCCCATCCCACTCCTCACCAGAGGGGAAGGGATGACCGGGGGGGACATTTCTTCTACTCTGCAGAAACTTTTAAATTTAAAAAAGTGCCTTTTAAATGGTGTGTGGGAAAAAAAAAAAAAAAAAAAAAAAAAAAAAAACAGTGGGGAAAATAGAATTGAACTAGTGATTGCACTAAAACTACAAGCTATTTTTTGTCCCAGTGACACTAAAGCTCATTCATTTTATTTAATCCAAACTTTGTTTGCTTAAGTTGCACATTTCCTGCCCTCTTAACATTGATATACTTTAAAGCCCAGAAGACCAATTGCTACATAGGATTTTACATCTCAAAGTGATCTGCACACGTTGTAAATACATTCCACTCAATAGAAAAGTATAGAGATGAAAATATATTTTTTCTCCAGTTTTTATGTCCTCCAGCACATTTTGTCTCCATGGATACACAAGGCTCTACTTTTCATTTACTCAGAGAGAAATAGGAGCCTTTGAACAGATAGATATACACAATGCTAATAGTCCTCACATGCAGGAACCACAGTGCAAATCTTTTAAATCTAAAATTATTCTGTGAAAACCAATGCTTTTTGCGGACCCCACCAGTTTTGGCTGGAATAGGTATTTTTTATTCCAACCAATGCTTGTGATGAGAGAACATGAGAAGAACTCATGCAGAACAGGACGGGGAACACCATCTTGCAGAGGGATCTGGATAGGTTGGAGAGCTGGGCGATCACCAACCGCATGAAGTTCAATAAGAGCAAGTGCCGGGTCCTGCACCTGGGACAGGGAAACCCTGGCTGCACGTACAGACTGGGCGATGAGACGCTGGAGAGCAGCCTAGAAGAGAGGGATCTGGGGGTCGTGGTAGACAGCAAGTTGAATATGAGCCAGCAGTGTGCCCTGGCAGCCAGGAGGGCCAACCGTGTCCTGGGGTGCATCAAGC
>CM021731.1:129638529-129659801 GCA_011075105.1 Heteronetta atricapilla | reverse complement strand
GTACGAAGAATGGCTGAGGGCACTGGGCCTGTTCAGCCTGGAGAAGAGGAGGCTGAGGGGAGACCTCATCGCAGTCTACAACTTCCTCGTAAGGGGGTGTCGAGAGGCAGCAGACCTTTCCTCCATTAACACCAGTGACAGGATCCGTGGGAACGGGGTTAAGCTGAGGCAGGGGAAGTTTAGGCTTGACATCAGGAGGGGGTTCTTCACAGAGAGGGTGGTTGCACACTGGAACAGGCTCCCCAGGGAAGTGGTCACTGCACCGAGCTTGTCTGAATTTAAGAAGAGATTGGACTGTGCACTTAGTCACATGGTATGAACTTTTGGGTAGACCTGTGCGGTGTCAAGAGTTGGACTTGATGATCCTTAAGGGTCCCTTCCAACTCAGGATATTCTATGATTCTATGATCTGATGGAGAGGTTATCCAGAAACTACCTTGCTTCCAGAACAGAAGCCTCCTAACTTCTAACCTGAATTTATTTATGCCTTGTGATTCATTCATTGCCATTGCTGTGCTTTGACTGAAAAAAAAAAAAAAAAAGTTCTTTCTTTTCTGTTTATTCCCTTGATGTATTCACTGACAATAATCACACCCTCCTCATCTTTCCTTTTGCTAGGCTAAGCGATGTTATTCCCCTCCAGTCCTCAAGATTATAGTACCTCTAGTTCTGAAAATGTTTTCTTACAGTTCCTCCAGACATGAATTTATCTTTCTGAACATGGGGCTTTAGAAATGTACTCGGATCCCCAGGAAACTGTAGCAGTGCCTTAAGCAATGGTATAAATACTCCTCTACTGAAAATCTGACACCTGATATATCCTCCAAGGCCCTGCATTGAGAGAAGAACAAAATATACTCCTAAGAAACACAAAAACCATTAAAGACAACCATCAAAATATTCTAGCATATTCTGGCACTACATGGCTACGGTAAAATTGTGCTTCATTTTTCCCTCGTCTTCCATTCCTCATTGTCTTTAATAACAACTTTCTTGTTCCGACATCATACAAGTGATGTCGGAACGATCTACAGGTGCCGAGACACACTTTTGCTTCTTCTCAACACTCAGAATTGTATTTGTTATTCTTCAGTCACATGTGAGCAGCTCTGTAATGACTAATTATCAAACAGCATTGAGATTAGATTTTAAATTGTGTGTGTCAGACCCTTACTGTATATTGAGATGATGTATAATGACACAGCCAACCAATATTTGCAGGAAGAAATAATGTATTTTACAAGAATTATCAATATACTTAGGGGAAAGAAATCATATACAGGACTTCTGACTTTGTGGTATTCTATGGTCATGTAGGGATCAATATCATAGTTCTCAAGATCCAGGAAGATCATACACTTAAGTTACATTATAAACCAGAGACTCTATTTTTCCAGGCACTCATACAAGTAATCTTGGTTTTAATATAGCACCTCCAACATAACTACTCATATTGAGAGTGGAGGTAGAAGACATGTCTAGTTTTGAGGTCATATCTAGGTTGTTTTTAAGGTATGCTACATCTTACTACACCTTCAATGCACTGTGGCTTCATCTCAATCTTTGCTTATTTTATTTTTAAATATGAGGACCCTTCTTTTACTTGTATCAGTTTCCTCTGTAAAGAACTCAGCCTGACTTTTGATAACTGTTACAGAAGCCTTTAACCTTCAAGCCAGAACTTGTTTTGCAGCATCTCTGCTTACCCTTTATTCTCAAAAGGTTAATCCTACATTTACATCTCCAATAAGACATTTTCTGTATGGTTCAGACAGTTTGGGGACTTCGCTTTATTTATTTATTAAAGTCTTCCCCATGTTTTACTCCCTTATCTCTTTAGCTTAGTTAATTTAATTAATTATTCCTTTAACTTATGCTAAGTGTTCTGTTCACTCTTCTATTTGAAATGAATTAAATGGTGAGCATTTATTCCAGGACTGTTTTCACAGACAGCTCTTCTACAAGGTCACTCCTATGTACAAAAGTTAAGCCTGAAACAGAGTAATCTTTTCATTCAATAACTACTAGGAGAAGAAATATGTAGACTATTACATCCAGAAATATCTACCATTATTAATAGTATCTGTTCCAAGAAATAGAAGTTTCCCATCGACATGCATCTCCCAATAGTATTTCCTCCTCTAGTAACATAAGGGCTTCTAGACCAAGTCTGAAATTGGCATTAGGACTTCACAGCAGATGCCTAACACCATCCCACTTGCAGCTGATGTCTATCACAGAATATCATGAGCTGGAAGGGACCCAACAAGGATCATCAAATCAATTGGCACCACACAGGACTACCTAAAAATTAAACCTGTCCTGGAATTATAATGTAGAACACTAGAGAGTACCTGGGTCTTTGCTACACATGATAAACTATAAGGCCTTCCATGCCACTAGGAAGTGGGATAATCTCACCACCTCCATGCCATTTGGGTACCTCATAACAGGTTGGGAAGCACAGTGAAAACTGTTGTTTTATGTCGTGCAGAAGCCATTTTTAGAGTACTCCCTAATAACAGGAAACTTTCAAACTTCAGCAACTTCACCAAGGTTTTTAAAGACTTCTTGAGTTTGTGGATGTCCCTGACAGAATTGTCAGATAATTAGCCAGTCAATCTAACAGACGATTCTTATCTACTGAAGACAGATACATACAGATGGACAAAGACTGAAGTCTTAATCTTGATTTGGCGTTTTAGAAATACATCTTACCTTTGTAGTGTAACAAATGCAGCTGTAAGGAATCTCAGTACAGTTATATTTATTAACACTTCACATGAGTCACTATTTCAAAATGCCTTATGCTCTACTTAAAACCATATTGCCATTCATTTCCTTTGAACATTTTGCTAAGTGCTCCTAAAATTTTAAAGCCTTGGGGAAAAAGATGTAGGAGAGAGCCGGAACACTTACACTTTCAACAATGAGGCATACAATGATCTGTTCCTCTTCTTCCCCATTCAGATTCATGAGATGCAAAAACCACCAACAAGCCAACCTTTTACTTAACATAACACCATCCTTAAATTTTTACAAGTATAAATTCAATTTCCCACAGAAAATGCAACATATCCCCAGCGAGTGCACACAGCACAAAGGGCAATGGCATAGCACAAAGATAATGATTTAAAGTCTCAACTGCAGCCATGTAAGAGAGCACTAAAGCCAATACAAATGGATAATGTATGCAATTTTTGAATTATCTCAGTTTGCAACAGATTTTCTTTAAATAGCATGTACTGTTCTGTGCCTCTTTAATCCTATTTTTTTTTCCTTTTATCAAGTTTGGCAAAATAGAAAGCATAGCACCAGCAAAGCACATGAATTAGGGAGAGGAAGGGGAGTGAAGTTTGCTTTATTTCCTATATATGAGCTTGCGCCAGGAGTTTTGCAGCCTCTGGCCCCTGCCAGTGGGACTGGTGCAGGGGCAGGGAGGTGCCGCGGAGCCGGAGGGTGCTCAAGCTGCAGCCCCCTCCAGACACAACAGCAACAGGATCTCCTCTGCTGAACCCGTCATTCTCACTCATCAATACTTTGCCCTTTTTTTTCCTGCTAGGCTCAGGCTCCATTTATAGCTGGGTCAGGGAGAGAGTGGGACTGAGGACAACTCCTCATTGACTGCAGGGCATGATAGGAGCTCCCATCACCCTGCTCCCCCAGGCAGTCACTTGTTTCCACTACAGGTGAAGCCCACACCTGAATAAAGCCACAAGAAGGAAGCAGAGGTGCAGAATAAAGATGTCCATCACAGCAAAGAGAAAAGCTTCATGACTTCAGCCAAAACAAATTGAAGGGGAAAAATTTGGGATAAATAACAGGGCAGCAAAAGTGCAGCTTAAGCTAAAAGTTCATGTTGCCCCAAGAATAAATTCAGGCTGATAGAAAATATGACTATCAGTCATGGAGTTCTGGAAGAGCCATCCGACTGAAGGAGTAAATTGAAGACAAGCTACTTCTGAGGCAGAGCTCAACATGTTTATGTAAGGGATTACGCGCTGCTCTTTGCATCAGTAAGGGGCAGGAATCCATGGCCCAGGAGTCCCCTTCCCCCCCAGTCTCACATTCCTAGATATTGGTCAAATGGAATTTTGCTAAACTTTCCAAATATTTTCCTTCCAAAGAAATCACTTTCAGGCTTTGAGTAAGTACAAAGAATTTCAGCCTCAAAGACCAATGCTCTTTATATAAGGCACTATTGCATCAAAACAGAATGAATAGGCTTCTTTGAAACCTTTGGGAAAAGGTCCCTAATTTGTCAAACATGAGTAATAATTTCACTTGCTTGTTTCCAGAGCCCTTTTACTGTTTGCTATTGCCATCCTTTTTGAGGATGAACCAGATTCTCAGGGGAGCAATAATTAATAGACTCAGTCAAGAGATCGTTTCCTCTGGTCCCTCCACATTGCTAAACAGCCTAAGTCTTCAGGAAATAGACTAAAGTGCAAGCACTAAAAAGAATGCAAGTCTGCTGCAACCAGGAGGGAGAGATGTATTGAAGCAATGGGTGACATGTGAATGTTAAAAGAAACTCCAGAAAAAGCTACTCTTCTCCCTACTCCTGTATTTTTCCTCAATGCTCAAGTTATTAAGATTGGAAGTACATGTTTCTGTGATCATTTAAGAAGTAACTTACATACATTTATGAGGGTATAAGCCTATGAGAACTGCTCGTGAGCCAGAAACCACCAAACACTCCCAATACATATAAAAACATGGGGACTAAGAAGTGGCTTGTAGGATCATGGCTAGCTCTCCCCATCACAACATCAAGTGGCAGGCATAGTTTTGAACTCGTAGCAGGGAAGAGGCACAAAAGCATTAAAAGAAGGCACCAGAAAACAGGCTGTCAAAATAATTACATGACCTGAAAACTTCTGGATAAATTGTTTTCATGCAGCAGATTCAGCCTACATGCTGTAAAAGGGGCATCCTTCTGCAAGCATAGCTGTGAGCTAAAGTGCATCAGTGTTATTACCATAAGCTATTTGCTTTATTTATACTTACATCTTAGTTGTGTTTTTTTTCTCCCACAAAGGTATATTTTTCATTCACAAAACTCATGTAACACTTCTGCTGCTACCAAAACTGCAAATTTTTCATTGTTTTTGTTGAAATATGAAAGTTACCACTGAAAAGAGAAGTGTTTTAAGGAACAGTATTTTAGGGATGGAATTGGCCAAAACTCACAGGTGAGCTGCCAGTTAACTCTGGAAATACTGCCATAGCTGGAAGTCACCGTTGTGTCAGGGAATCCAACCTTGCATTAGGATGCAGCAGGGAGCTCTCGTGTTTGCAAAACATGAGAAATCCCCACCCTCATAAAGAGAACATTTCCAAACAGATAGCCAAATGCAATTTCAGCAAGTTAACTTAAGTGTCTTCTAGCAAAAGAGACAAGCTTTCTGTTACACCCTCAAGAGACAAACACGTGATTGATCCCCTCTCTGTCCTGAGTGCTGGCTATGCTGCTGACATTATTTAAAGACCAATGAGAATGGGGTGCCTGCTCATCTTGTTGACAACCTCAAGTGAAACACTACCAATGGAGAAATAACAGAACAGCATATGCAAACAGCACTAGAATGCACACAAATATGTAGCCAACTTGTTGTAATATATATATACACTCAAGAAAGATATAAGACAGAGACACTTGTGATTATGAGGTTCTCGTGTCCTAAATCAACTTCTTCTTCCGAGCATGGCTCCTGCCTAAGGCGGTGGGAAGGTAGGCCTGCCTTCTGGCTTGGCCTTCGCTCACGTGGCTGTGTCAGCAGGCTTGTTTATAGGCCAGGAAGATTTATGTGAATTTCTAACTCAATCTCTGAGCACTACTCTTCAGTAACATTGAGAGAACAAAGCTGCAGCTGAAGCCGGGAGCTAACAGCCTCCAGGACTAATGAAAATAAAGCCACTGGTCATTATTTGAGAAATCTGTTGAAAGGCCTTTGGATTCACCAACTACTCACAAGAGGACTGGATATCTTTCAGCCCTTTTTTTTTTTTTGTGTGTCTCAGCAGAACTTCTCTACAATGAAGGCATTACACAAGCCCAGAATGCGCATCAAGCAGTGGTGCAGGGCAGCCAAAGAGCTGGTGGTCCTGCAGCAACTGGCATAACTATAACAGGGTGACAGGCAGCAAACAGGCCTTTGTTTTCCTACTTTTGCTTCAACCAGAGACACTTTGAGGACATTAAGAGAAAGCTCGCATAAAATTAACTTTGATCAACACGATCAAAAATGCCTGTTTCTTATCTGCTTTTTTGGAGCCCAATTGAGAAACTGCACTTTGCAGTTAAACATTTGTCTAAATACCTAAATACATACTGTGATGAGTCAGAACATTTGTTGTTGCCTTCCTCTGGTCACCCTGCTTAAGTTGCACTTGCACGTACTTTAAAAAAGCTATCCACAAAGATAGCTAGAGGCGAGTCCAGGTGGAATCAGAGAGCGAGCATGAATAGCAAGACATTAATTCCTCATAATTCCATTAACTGCAGGTACTTATCCCAGAATAAATGTGACCTCCTCTTCTGTCCCTTGCTTTTGCGTGCTTAATAGATTATCATCAATCCTACTCATTTAGCAGAAGTGTGAATAGTATTGCCTACTAGTTGAAAGTTTCATGACAGAAAAGAGCAAGATGAGTCACCAAAACAAGATGACTTGCTAGAACCAAGGACATACACACTTCCAATGCTGCTACCTCTGAATGTAGCAGAACACATTAAGCACTATAAAGAAAGCTAAGTACAAGTTCTGCTTCAACACATCGTAAGGTTTTTTTTATTATTATTATTAAAAACCATGGAAATGATGTGCTCAAAAAAAAGAGGAGGGGCAGCGTAAACGTTACTCTGAGAATCTTATCTGCTTGCTTAAGCAGGACACTGTTTCTGATTTTTAGTTAACCAAAATAGCTCTAAAATGACAGGTTTCAGATCTACAGTTTGCTCTAGTGTTCAAGTTCACCTGTGTGCTGACTACCTGAGAGAAAATAAGTATTGATTTGCTTTTTAAAACAAGTAACACAATATAACACACTTGAATGCTATTCTCTGTAGTATATAATACACCAAGGTATTAGTTCATACAAAAATAACTCCAGTTTTGCAATATAGATTGTCAATGATTTTAAAGGAAACTTACGGGACATACTGTTTAAATGAAATCAAGAAGGGAAATGAGATCAACAGAAAAGTGCATCCTAAGAGAACTACTGAATTATTGAGAACTAAAACATATAGATAAAAGGTGTTTGATAAATATCCATTTTTCAATTGTAATAATTATATGTGACTTAACAGTGTAAAAGTTACTCTAAAGAAGGAAAAAAGACAGATCACTTTACAACTTGAGTTTTCATCTCAAGACATAAGTTACTGGCT
Source organism: Heteronetta atricapilla (assembly GCA_011075105.1). Lineage (NCBI taxonomy): Eukaryota > Metazoa > Chordata > Aves > Anseriformes > Anatidae > Heteronetta > Heteronetta atricapilla. The sequence continues at coordinate 129,652,405 of CM021731.1, read as the reverse complement.
GAAATACTTGCAAAAACATTGCCTCCCCCCCCGGCCGGCCCCCCCCCCCCCAAAAAAAAAAAAAAAGATTCAAAATTGACCTGAGACTGCACAAAATCTAAAATAAACCTCAGCAGTACAAGTTAACCCAATAACTTCTAGCCGATGATTCAGATGTCTGTGTGGAAGGAAGATATACCACATCCAACTTCTCATACAGGAGCTGAGGATGCGCGCAGGGGCACACAGAAGGAGAGAATGATGCAACATTAGAGAGAACATGTATAAATGGAAATGGAAAGAGGAAATGGATGAATACCTACTTTAAACAAAGACCACATGAGTAATCCTAAAAATACTGAAACCATTCTCACCCTTGTTAAGCAGCCGTGTGAATGCCTGGATTTTCAGAAGCAATGACTTAAATCTGCTCCCACTGAAGAGGAAGCTTGTTTTACTTCAGAGTGTAGTATGAGCAAACTTACAGCATTTGACAAAATTTCAATCAGAGTATTTATAATATAAACTGTAAACAACACATTAATCCTCGTAACAGGAAAACTTGACACAGACCAGCCTGGTGCCCTGAAGAAAAGAACAGTGGCAGATCAAACACCAAACATCTCACTCACATGAGAGTGATCAACACCATGCGATGCCAGTCCATACAAGGCAAGGGAAAAAAGGAAAAAGCAGGGAGAGGGAATCATTTGTACTTCAGTCTTCTACATCTTTGCAGCTGAAGCCATCCATCACAAGTGAATTTGAAGGGTTCAAAACAGAGTCCCAACTTGCAAAATAACACCAGCAAAATGAAAGTAATTAAAGAAAAGAGAACCACATGGAGACCTTAAGAGAGTTCTAATAGGCCCATATTGGACAATGTGCATTAGCAAATTAAATATGAACACAAAATCTGGGAGAAGTGGAAAACCCTGCCTTTTCTTCTTACTTTTAGCAAAAGGCATGCTATAATTTTCAAAATCTCACACACAAAGTAAATAATTATTGTGTTGTATTTATTTTAACAAAGATGTAGTGCAGACTAGAGAACTGATGTAAAGTGTAAATACTCCATCAGAAACAACATAGGATCAGTTGGGCTGATGATGCGTTCCACACACAGTTTTTATGGAATTGTCGTGGATGGCCTACAGAGGATCTGTATTTCACAACGGGTCATTTTCTGATTTTCTTGTTAGAGAGAATTTAAGAGACCTTAAAAAAAGCAATAAACAAAAAGCCATCCTCAGGACGATGTTACTAAAGGAAAGGAATTCAATGATGTTTCTGCAGATGGAATTCCTTTTTCAGGCATGAATTCTACACAAAGGGCAAATGATTTAAACAACTGGCACAAAACAGGCCAAAAGAAAGATATATGTAAACTCTGCTTAACGTTACATGTGAATGAAGGTAAAAGGTACCATATTTACAGACAGAGATAAACTGCAAGGGCTTCCTGGCAGTATTATTTCTTACCAAACACTTTGGGGTTATGCTTAGTGACAGAAAAAAAAACTAACAGCTTGCTACTCATGAGATGTTCTCTTTGTGTTTATTTCAATTACTCTCTATTTACTCTATGAAGAGAAAGATTACCCTTTATTTTTTCAGCCCTGCAGAGAGAAAAGGGAGTTGCAACAACATATGCAAGAATTTTGCTGCACAGTAATAATTACCGGGTATTTTGTACTGGCAAAAGGAACACAGCCTCAAGCTTTGGCTGGCTAAATTTGCAGGACTAGATACTAGAAAAGGCCTCTTTCAAAATCCAGATGCGCAAACCTAGGAGCCACTGAAAATAGAATTAAGAATACCAAATGCCATTTCATGCCATCACTTCACAGAAGAACATTTTTGAATGCCACTGTGCCATATTTGCAGTAACGAAGATTGGTCCTGTGCACCTGGACTTGAGAAAGCCTGCACCAATACAAATACAGAATTAGATCATTTGAAGGCCTAATGGCAACATGTAAGTGAAAACAAAATGGTGTGACGCAGTATGGGAATGGCCCGAGTTCACCCCCATTGCAGGAAGAGCTGCAGTCCTGACTCCAGCTCAGTCTCATTTACAGTCTAGCAGGTTCACTGTGACATCTTCAATTTATAATCAGAAGTACCATCCCAGCACTGAAGGATTTAAATACCCTCCAGCTACTATATAGTCCTTTCCAAGAGTACAGTATATGGTTCTCTTCATTACAAGCACCAATGACAAAGTCTCCAGATTCGTGCAGAAAGACTCAATAAATGGAGATTCCCAAATTTCCCCTACCAAGGAAGGCTTTCACAGATCACAGAGCCATCAGATAATTAAAATATCGCAAGGACCACTTCTGATGCCATGAACCACCTTTACTTGGATGATTATTTGCCCTTAGTGAACTCACAACAGGGAAAATTTCCCCCAAGAAAATAATCAGCCAGAAAGTTGTTGCCATGTGATCGGTAATCAGAAAGGACAACAGCATCTTTTCTGTAAGTAAACGTAACCAACTCACACTCTCCTTGGTAAATTCAGTAACAAAAACATTTGACAAGGTAATATGCAGTTAGAGAAGGACTGCATAGTTTGCTTTTCTATAGCCTTTTTCTCTTCATCTCAGAAGATGGAGATTAACTCTCCCCATTGCAACATCTTTATCATCTTAAATTCCCCATAAATACAGAATTTGATATTGCTTCACCCTGACTGTGTGATCACGTATGGAAAACAATGACTAAAACACAGTTACATTCCACGAGAAGGTAGGAAAGGTGGCAATCAAGTTGTCAGCTTCACATTTCAGTCTGTTTTCCCGTGCCCACAGACTGAATTTCAGATTTATGTATATTTAAAATCAGACCTCTTGAATACACTTCAGGACAAGGACATGCAGGAGAATTGCATACGCATTTATACTGACTCATGGGGCCACATGACCCTGCATGGCAGCAGGTGAAATCTGCTGCTGTTTGCTCCTAGGTAGCTCTGGCCTCTGTACCTCCACAGCAGTGAGTGGGGCGATGCCCAGCCATCGCATGGGGCTGTGCTGCAGCCTCCACTGCCTCTCCAGCAGCTACTCCAGCAGGCAGCATCCAGGCAGCTCCACACTGAGGGTCAGGGGCCTGGCTAGGACAAGCATCTCCTCTTCCCAAGCTCCCAGCAGAAGGAAGTATGCGATCCAGCAGCTGCACCCCTGGGACACCTCCACCCCTCAGTCAGAAGCCGAGCCATGGTCTCTCTCACCAACCACCTGTTTGCAGCCATTCATCCAGGTGTGCTCAGATGGTGGAACGGGGCATGGGGCACGCACACGAGGCTGAAAGCACACCCAAGGCAAGCACACCAATGGGCATTTGGGAGAGGAAGTGGCCACCACATTGTGGGGTTCCCAGTCGCTCAGAGAGATCTCTGCTCGGAGATCAACATCTGCGGCATTCTGCTGCAAGTTCCTCAGTACCATGCTCTGCACTAAAACATTTTAATTTTAAAAAAATTCCTGGGGATGGGGATTATTTACAAAATGCAGTATGCGCAGCTGACGTTAAAGTGATGCATAATCATGGTATGCAAATATCAACGACAGACTGAAATGATACAGGACGTGAACAGCTTAGTGCAGAGGAAAAAAGGAAACATCTAAGGGCAGAGGACCAATAAAAGGATGTTTTACCCAGAGGGTCACTGGAATGTGAGACAATTTGCCAAGGGAAGCAGCGGGTGTGGCTTCTGGTTCAGGACCAACATCTGGTTCAGGACCCATGACACATTTCAGCAAGGCAAGGACTGGGCTGCTAGTACCTATGGTTTCCCTCCTGCGCAAGCTGGGGTTCACTTTGTCTTCATTCTCACAGACAGCACTATGTACCCTGTTCATTCAAGACCCCACCCCGACTGCTTAAATATACTTTCAAGTTTTTAAGCAGGCTTAATATCCGTCTCTCAACCAATCATCCTCAGATTCTTTTCCACAGCTTGTGTTAAAACAACAAAGTGCTTTGCAAGGCTCAGGATTTTCATTAATAGGATCAGCCTGGAAAAAATACTGTAATCGACTCAAATGAGAAGAATTTCAGCCTGCAATGATACTGCATCTGTATGTCAAGTCATATACAGATGAGTGTAACAAGAGCTCTTACAAACTGTTGGGTAAAGGGAGAAAATAATCAACATTAAATGCCACCTGATTTATGTCTCTAAATCAAATCTGACAACCTAGACAACACTAATCTTTCTAAATATGTAAATCTTTGCAAATATTATACCCTTATCAAAGTGAAGAAAAAAATAACTGCAAGTTTCAGGAGATATAGGCGCTCAGGCCAAAGTTTGGGTGCTACAGATCTGTGTCTACAGGCATTTTCAGCCCTGCAGGATGCTTCATATGTTTTTATGTTTTAAAACATAGGAAAAAAATAAAAAAACTACTCACACACAGTAAACAGATACTGAAGAATGGCTATAATCCAGGGGAAATACACTCTGCAATACTGTCATAAATATCACAGGACCATCTACCTTCACGGTAGCACAGCAAAGATGGTTGATAATCAGATGCAGGGAAATTTATACAAAAAATAATAATAAAAGAATGTTATTTAAAAGTAACCAACTGATGAAACATTCAACAGATTCCAGCATCACTTCCAAAGATTCATTCAACTGCTTCAAAAATGTAAAGCACCCAACTATGAAATAAGAGCAGACCATCGTGCAGGTAGTTATAATTAGCACTTGCTCTCCCTGTATATCTGGGGGCACCATTGCCTGGGCAGACCCAAACTTTACTTACATTGCCTTCAGTAACTGAGCACTGCACTGCTGTCTATTTAAGTACCACTGTAATATTCAATTTCTTGTTAGCAGTTCCTAGTACTTTTTGATTTAGTAGGGATATATTCAGGAAATCCTTTCAACTGTGCACTGTCGATAATGTCTCAGATAGTAATCATTAGAAAGAAAAACATGACTTTATTTTTCTTTTTGAGTTAGCCATTCCTGATAAGACCCAGGCATCTCCCAAGGGAGCATTCAGATTTGACACCCCCTTAGAGAAAGTAAATGTGAACCACGTGGCCTCATCAGCCAGGGCTTTCTGCAGAAAGGTTTTCAGGTTCTTTTTGTGAGTAATACAATGCATGCACACCTTCTTTATTCCCTAGACAAGAAAAAGCCATTTCACTTCATGGAGTGAAATGGCTTTCTGCATTCTCAAATATCATAGACAGGCAGGAATAGTATGAAATTCAAACTTTGAATATATCTTTTCCAAGCCGGCGCGAGTTCAGCTGCATTACTACTGCAGAAGCAGTCATCACCTTAGAATGAATGCAGAAGCCAGCACCCTCACAGCTCGACCACTCAGTGAGGAACAGAGGTAACTGGAACACGAGGGAAAGAAGTTCAAAGGTGTCCAAAAAGACTCCATGAAACTGGTTGTTTCTTCAGTTATATATATTTTTGAAATTTATATTCTAAATAAATGATGTTATGAAGAGCTGTGGCCATCACAAATACTTTATTATTTTTACGTCACTGGAAATGAACATTATTAGCAAGTCACCTCCTTCTTCACAGTGCTATACAAAGACAATAGGATATAAGAAGTAACTGAGGGACAAAAGAAGATAAAAAGAAAACCAACTATTAAAGAAAATCTGTGACCTCCATAATCTTCCATTTACACAGTTTCACTCCTCAGGCTGAATGTAATGTAAAAAGCCATGTGGAAATTTCCTAAAAGTTCTGGGAAACAGAACTGAAATACAAAACATCAGTCTGGGAGGGAAATACCAACCCCCCAGAGTCTAACGTTTTTACTTTAAGGGTAGTTCTGTACCAGACCACCTTCACATCTGAGTGTCTCCTAAAGATAAGCACGAGTTTCCATACGGCAGCTCTTTGAGGAAGAGAAGCATTACCATGTAAAAGTGCCCTGTTCAAAATCACCAAAAAAGGACATGACAGAGACTGAAATTCTTAGTCCTCCTCTTGCACTTCATCTGCATGGCTGTCCCTCCTTCTATGATGGCACAAGTTCCTGGTTTTGGCCGCAGGTGACCTTGCTGCTCTCACAGATTTCCTCAGTGTCATGAAGATGAAGTCTCATTCATGCAGGTTCTGAAGGACTACTACTGGTTGGTTATATCCCCTTGGAGAGAGGTGTAATTGGTATAAATTATACCAGGGAAGTGCACAGCCATATCAAAGCCAAAGGACCCTGTGCCTCTCTGAATAAAAACCCTGAAGCTCAAGTCTCACATACTTTTATTAAACAGCATCTTTGTAAGTGCTATTGCAAGAGCTGTAACTGTGCTGCAGTGATGGATGATACTCGATAAGAACAGGCAGAGAAATCAAATGAAAGGGCAGCTTCACTGCCTGCCAGTACTAGGGACAAACACTTGCTATGTGCTTCAGGAAACCTCTGTCTCCTGTACGGGGGGACAGACTAATGGGGCCACATCAGCGCAGCTCTGCATCTGACCTAATGCCTAATACCTTGGCAAACGCAACCTACATTGGTCCCCGTCTTTTCTCCCTCACACACAATAGAAAGGCAATTTATACACAAGTATGTAAGGAGAGCCCCAGGAATACATCAAGAGTTCAAGCACTGTAAAAAAAAAAAGTCAGAATCTGAATTGAAATCTGCTTTGTCTCTTCTCCTCCTCTCATCCCAACTGCTTGGTGTTAACTCACTGTGACTTTGCATGGTTGACAGAAGCTGGCTGGAGGTACTTCAGAGTCCATCAATCCCAGGCAAAGCCTGGCCTTGATGTTCTCTAGTGAGCGACAAATACCACTCGTTTCTTATGTTTATATATGTTCTTCAGAGATAGCAATAAAGCACTTTCGAATGATTACACTTTTACAACGTGAATCATCACCGTCAATGAGAATTTCATCCAAATGAAGAATGAAAGATTGGGCTCAACAGTGGTCGTAAATAACATTCCTTCAGCAAAAAGCCCCACATGCATGGAGTCAGTGCAAGTCCCTGACAAATAAAATCTGAGAGTGGGATGTCACAAATTCGAGCATTTAACCATTCCTCTCCTGTGAACTGCCTCTTCTGTAACTTGCTTATCTGATCAAGATGGAAGCATTTTTCAGTTTCCCAATGTGAAAAACACCTACAGAGCGATTTAATTTTTTTTGAACTAGTTACCACTGCCTTTGAGTACTCAGAGTATTAGAAAATAATGCAGCTGCCTCCTACGAAGCAGAGACATTTAGCTTTAAGAGCCTGGTGGGCAAGAACCTACTCTGATGTCGAGCACAGGCCGAGACCCACGGCCTCACCAAGACCAACCACACAAGTACGACACAGGTGGCCTGCACAGGCACTGTTGGCCTCCTGGCCTGCTCATTTTTGCACAGCTTCCCCTGGGGGGCCTGTGGGTAACAGAGGGAAAACAGGCAAATGGCTTCGGTGATGGGAGCCCGCTCACAGCAGCCTTTTTCTGGAAGGGCCACCCAGCTTCTTCTCGTAACGCCAGTGGTGGGGAGAGAATCCGGGATGCCCCAAGGAAATAAACAGCTGGGAACAGCCTGCAACCATGAGGACAACTTGTGCAGCCTCAAGCCAGTTCCCCAAGGGCCCAGTTGAAAGGACGGGCCAGGATCAGGCCAGACAAGTGATCCTGGCAAGTTTCATTCAGCCTTGGGGCGGCTGAGTACATTGCTTTAAAGAAAATAAAGAAGTTGATGTAATTAGTCCTGCAAGATTAATTTCTTGAAGGATTTACTATCATGGCTGTAATAAATGCAGTCTGCTTGTGGCACATACTTGGTGTTAAAATCGGAGTGGCTGAAAGCTCAAGTCATCAGGCAACGTATCTTGAAATCAGAAAGGCAAGCAACTCTTTTAAAGCAGCTTTTTGAAAAAGGCAACCAAATCCACAGGAGGATGTCAACACTCAGGTCGTCCTCACAAAAGGAACTTTCCAGTTCTAGCTTATGGTTTCAAAGTGTCACTGTCAATCTCAGTGCTGAACTTACAATTATTCTGTAAACTAATTTTGTTACAAATAACTATTAGCATCACTACAACTAGACTATGGGAGGAACACGTCTATTACCTTCTTTATACTCCTCTCTATGCTCTAGAGAGCATTCTGTGGTTCACCGCTGTCATAGTTGCCCTTGCAAACTTGTTTTTTCTATTTTCTGCATCCTTCCACCCAGACTGAGAAATTTCGGGTGGTAAAAACAAGCAGAACATCTGCCCACCTTACCAGCAAAGGGCCAGCTGCATGCAACAAGACAAGCCAATGCCCTGAATACTAGTGAAGGCAGGGAAAAATCCTTCTCCTCCCAAAGCACTCAATGGGATGACATCCAAACTGGAGGTGACCTTAAGCCACCTTGTACTCATGCCCTTCAGGGACCCAGATGTCCCCTCTCTCCAGTAAGTGACAGAGCTCGAGCTGGCAGAAGTCCTGGTCTCCCTCTCCAAGGAAGAGCCTTGCCTCAGCTCCAGATGAAGCCCTGCCATACCCCGCAGGGCACGGCGGCTGCTCCAAAGCCCTGCTCCTCTCCTCTTTCTTCCCTGGCAAAGATGTGTGGAGTTCCCCTGCCAGGGCAAGCATCCCCTTCCTTGAGGGAAATCCCTTCTGGTAAATACTGGAACAGAAAACATGATTAAAGATGCTATATCAAGATTCAGATGGCTATATCCACACCAGACCATTCTTCAAGCTTCCTGCTTCGGCCCACTGAGAGGTTTCTTGTACAACCCCAGAGCTATTTTTAGTTACTTGTGTAAAAAAATACATTTTGAATTACAAATGGATCTCTCTAAGCATAATATTGCTTTCTGATGTTTTAGCCAAAACATGCAAAGCACTTTTCCCTGTAGCTGCTTCTAAAATAAAATAAAAAACAAACAAACAAACAAACAAAAAAAAAAAAACCACGAATTTAGGAACTAATTGGAAGGCATCTCGTGTCAGGAAAGTGGCCATCCCCCTTCACTTCATGAAGTCATTTGAAAAATGTTTCTGGAACATTTGGAGATCTTAATATCAGTCAGATATCACAAATTTTGAGAACAGCTTAAAATCAGACTGAATTCAGCAGAGAACAGAGGATGATTAATCAGGAGGTAGAATTAAGCCAGGCCTAAAAACTATTGGGTATGCCTTAGGCAGGCAACATGCAGCAAGAATGAGATATCATTTAGACTTTCTACAAGTATTCATAAAAATCCTACATACAACTGAAATATTAAGGCAGATGCTTCTTTACATACCTTTATGGAAATCATGAAATTTTAATTATCAGTCCTAAAAAGCAGAACAGCCCTAATCACTATAATTTGTTCTGTCAATAAAATAATTGCTATTAAATACTATAACACTGCATAATTTTTATTTCACAGTTATCAAAACAATCCAAGAACGTGATTTGCAGCTAGACCATGTAATTATCCAAAGTTAACAACAATGGCACTAAGTTACGGTTAAGCAGCAATTACAAAGGCCTCAATCCAACAAAGCTCTAAATTCTTAGCTTATCTTCAGGTCAACAGGCAGTTGATTTCAATTAGGCTACTCACAGACAACACCAAGCACGTGCGTGGATTACACATAGCATCTAGGTCTGTGCTCTCTGAACAACGCAGTAACATTGCCTGCAAAATTCGCTGACCTCTTAAGTGCTATGAATCATGTTATTATTAAAATATTAAGTATATTTTAGAAAGTAAACATACTTTATTGTAAAATAGTAGTAGTTTAAAATATTCAAAGGGTTCTTAGGAGCATTTTCCCCTTTGCTCTAATAGGGAATGTTCTTGGATTGCTGTACAGCAGTGGTTTTTGCAATGGTGGTGATGGTCACCCTCTTCTTGCTTTGCGTGACTGCTGGCAAGAAAAGGGACCAATACCCGATCACCAGCAGCAATGATGCATTTGCAGCTAGCAGATGATGGTAGAGCGACAAGTGCATCCACAGGAAGCAATAAAAGTTTCAGAGCTAGCATATGACAGGGCTGTTACGGGTCTACCATGTGCCTAAATACGAACAGGGCCATTACCCTCCTACAAGAAGATTCCTATTAATTGGATAAGGAGTTTCCCAGTGAAATCACTGCCGCCACTCACACGGGATGCAAAAGTTATTTGCTTGCAGATGACCACCTTGGACAGCCCACCGCCACCTCTGGGAGCTGCAGCGCTACCCGGGTGGCTGAGCGATGTGTGGGTGTGCCGGCATCCCAAAAGCAAGACGTTACCACAAGGGGAAAAAAAGCAGAAAACCCACAACCCGCTGCGACTCCGGGCTGCAGACAGAAGGTTTAGGGGACGACACAATTAAGGGGATAACCCCCTTTAAAGCACCGGGGGACTGCAGCGCTCAGGACGGCCCGGAGGAGCCAGGAGCCGATATGGGGGGGGGGCTGCTGGTGGCTCCCCGAGCCCCCCGGGCACTCGCCACACGCCCCGGGGCGAGCAGCGGGATGACCGCACAGCCCGCACGCCTCTGCCCGCGCCGCCGCGTATTTACGAGGCGGGCAGAGGCGGCAAACGGGTGTTTGCCGGCGGCTTTTTTTTTTTTTTTTTGCCTTTTTTTTTTCCTCCCCCCTCTGCCCGAGCAACCGAGAAAATGCTCCTAATAAGGCCAGCAGAAAGGAAGTGGCTTCTCAGCAGCACAAGCCCCAGCGAAGGAAATAACAGCACCGGCTGCTCGCACCCCGGCCCGCCCCCCGAGCCCCCCCACACCAGGGGAGCGAGAGGCTCCGCTCCGCACAGGGGCCAGCAGCCGCCAGCCCCCCTACAACCCCCCAAATCCTCCCCAAAATCCCCCCCTCCCGGCACTCACCGCGTAGCGCAGCGCCGGCTTCTCGCCGAACACCGAGTCCCCCATGGGGCCGGGGGGCGATGGGGGGGACCCGGGGGGGCTGCTCTCTCCTCGGGCCGAGGGGCTCCGCTCCGCTCCCCTCGGGGCTCCGGCAGCGCCCGCCCCGCTCCGCCCCGCCGCGGGAGCCGGCAACCCCTCGGAGGAGGAGGAGGAGGAGGAAGAGGAGGAGGAGGAGGAGCGGTGCTTTCTGCCCTCCCGCCGCCCCGCCCGGCCGCACCTGCGGGGCTGTCCCCCCGCCACCCGCCCCAAAGCGTCCCGGCGGGCGGCCGGGCTCCCCGTGCGGGCTGGGGGTAAAGCTGCCGGCTGGTGGTGCCGTGCCGTGCCGTGCCGTGGTGCGGTGTGCCCGCCCTCCCAGTCGATGTGTTTTGTGAGGTGTGGCTGGGGAGGGCTGGCTCGCCACCCAGCATTAAAAAGTGGAGCCCTGTTTCACGGTGCATCCGTCCGTTGACATGCGTGTGTTTGCACCGAGTGGGGAAGGGGAATCGAGTCCTGTATGCAACACAAGATCGTGTTCTGCTCTGCTGTAATTCGCTCCGAATTTCGCTCCGACTCGCCTCGGGAGGCTGTGGCATCTCCAGCAATGGCAGCGCTAAAAACCTTGCTCAGAAATGACCACAGCAGGGAGAGCCGTCCTAAGGGACGGGCTAGATGCTTTCCCGAGGCCTCTTCCATCTTTTGAACCAGTTTTTCTAACTCTTTGCAGAAATCTGTTTTACCGGTAACTCCCCGGTAACCGCAAGTTCTTCCCTAAAGAAATGTTATATGTAAAATTAATGAGCTTTACTGGTTTTGACTTCTCATCTAGGCGAACGTTACCAGTGCATTGCAATACCTATGAACAAAAGTACTATCATTCTCGTGGGGAGAAAAAAAAAAAAAAAAAAAGTTTGTGAGCGAACATTTTAGCAAAACAGCTCAGAATACACTGGAAAGACAGAGCAGCCAAGCCAATGTTTCTGTGCTCTACTGATTATGTACTTCTAGTTATGGATCTTCTATGGATCTTAATTCCTACTCAGAGGAAAACATCCTTAAGGGTTCCCATGGTTAGGGAGGTAATGCTCAGATAACTTTGGCTCAGGCAAAGCACAAAGTATCTGCGTTTACCCATAAAATCCATTTTTGTCTCTCAAGCTGTGCTACTGCCCTTCTAGGAAAATGAGGCTGGGCAGGTATTTGAACAATTGCAGGGAATGCATCAGAAAGCAGTACCCAACAGAAACAAATGTCACATATCAAACATTTCAAATCAACAGGCTCTCCGAGCAAGCAGGCAAAATATAATTTTTTTTAAAAAAAAAAAAAAAAAAAAAAAAAAAAAAAAGAGCTGAGTGCTGAGTGCTAGCTTTCCCCTTCTGAAGTTCTGCTTTTTATTTATTCTGTGGAGATGGTTTCATCCTGACAACTCTACACACGCCCTATACTCTGACACCTACTGTTCTTTTTCCTCTGCTCTGTAGCCATGGCTTTTGTCCACAGGAAGCAGCAGAAAGCAGAGGAACAAGGTTAGGGAGAGGCAAATAGTATTTCTACCCTCAAGCTCTATAGCATCACCACCTTCTTTTTAGCTATACCTCCTGACAATGGTCAACACAAAAGGAAATGCTAAACATCAAAAAAAAAAGTTAGGATTAAAACATGGGGGATGTATTTCAATAAACACTCCAAAGTGAAAAAAATAGTAATTATAACATATGGAGAAGAGACCAGAAATCCACAACTATAACGTAGAGAAGTAAAAGCCTAGCAAAGGCAGAGATGCAGAATTTAAAGGAAATAGAGCAGTTTAGGAAAAGGCAAAAAAAAAAAAAAAACCTAACAGCAGGAAGATCAAGACTGCCCCAGAAGAGGCCAACTAGAGGAGAGGTTTTTCAGGCTGAACTCGTCTGTCCAGGCAATTTACTGTCCCCAGGAAGGACAGCTCGGCTCGATGACCCTCTCCATCCCCCCGTGCCTGGCAGCATCCTGCCAGTGCCTCCCCTCCCTCAGCTTCGGGGCTCGTTGCAAACTAATGCAGCAAACTGCACGTTCCTCCCGTGCAGCAGGCTGAATCAGCTCGCCAAGGGAGGAGACGAGTGCCAGAGCTGGCACAAAGGAAAGCACGAGCTTGTCTCACTGGGAGCAGGATACCGGGGGCAGAAGAGGAGCGTGCATGAAAGTACCTTTTCAACTCCGAAAGGTTTTTACAGCAGCCCAGCTAGGACTGAAAATAAAGAGTATGCAAACAGAAGAAATAAGTAGAACTTCGTACAAGGACAAGCAAAGAGCTGTGGGACAAAACTTAGCAGTTCCAGAGAGGGCTGTCAACCCAGAAAGGTGTGACTTTACGCGATGTAGGTTTTCTGTCCTCACAATACAAAAAATAGGGAGAAAAAAAAAAAATAAGTATTTCCATTCAGAGAATCATATAGGATTTGGTAAGTTGCAGGTATCAGAAATGTGAAAGTGCAGTTCAACATTCTTCTACACCTAGTAACAAATTTTAAAGCTAATTGCTAATTGCAGAAGGTGTTTTCAAAGGCCAGACCTTAAAACAAAAGCTTTCTGGATTTTTAAAGCAAGATGTGGCAGTTAGTAACAAGTTAGCTTATATTGTATTTATCATGGCCAGGGAGTCTACTGGACTTCAAATTTCACAGGATTTGTAGCACAGCCCTGATCTGCAATGAGGAGTAACAAGGCTGGGCTGTGCTACTCAGCAGCTTGCTATCATCTGTCCCTATTTTAAGCCATTTAGTTACTAGGATTAACATGCTGGTCTTTCACAGCAGTTTGAGCTAACTTCTCCCTTTTCACATTCCTTCTTTTTTCACATCGGTATATGCTCCGTCCCTGGTGTTCCTTCCAAATCACCTTCTTCCTTTATTTACTTGATAATGGGTACCCAACAAATGCATGCAACTCACTTTGGAAAGTGTAAGCTTCTCTTAATGGGTCTTACAAAACATACTCCTGTACACTCACCTCCAAGGATACTCAATCAAGAAAAAACTATATAAGCCAGAAAAAAAAAAAAAAAAAAAAAAAAAAAAAAAAAAAAAA
>CM021731.1:129477507-129638429 GCA_011075105.1 Heteronetta atricapilla | reverse complement strand
GTCATACTGCTTTTGTTTGTATGTTTTTGTATTTTCCATAATTCCATCTTGGTTGTTTCCTATGCTGCTTTAAGAATCTATAGTGTATGCTTTACACCTAAAAGTACAGCTTACAGTAAAAACTTCACTCCTTCTTTCCTATTTATCACTTACTGTTGACAACAGAAAAAGATGAAAATACAATGTTTCAAATACAATTTAGTTGCTTCCATCTGATCAATGAGTAGGTAATTGAATATCAGTGTGCTGATCATTGATGATGCCAGGTTTTTTTTCAGTACTGCTCTGCAGACCGAGTGCTTTCTCCACTCTACTTGCTCTAAAACAAAAGAAACCAGCTGTACAGTGTCAGACAGCACACAAGAATGAAACTGGGGAGAAGTGACTTCTCCAAAAGGACTCCTGGAACTAGTGACTCAAGCTGTCTGATGTCACATCAGATGAGGTACGGAAAAGTTTCCAAACCCACCCTGTAACCGGAAGGAAGCCAGCTCGGTCCTTACGGCAGTAATGGATTCATCTCACCTAAATTTAAACATCTACAGTCGGCACCTCAGGTTATCACCCAAGTCTTTCCTACTCCATGGGAAGAAGCAGAGACATCTGATGGACAGTTTATGTCACTCCAAGCAGGCATCGAAAACTGGTCAGACAAACGGCTCCCTAGAAGCGCCTGCTGCACTCGGCTGGGAGCCCACGACTATTGGTGCAGATGTCTGCCCTTCAGGCATCCAGCGAGAGGAAGCTGTGAGGGATGGGGAGCTGTGAGGGATGGGGTCAGCCTTTAAATCTCACTTGGGGCTTTCAGAAAAGGTCTTAACAGTATCACCACCTTGACTGTTTTTATTCCAGGGAGCAGGGATGACAGCACTTACCTGGTAAACTAACAGTCCACTTCTTCAGGTGAGAAAGCTTCAAACATGCATAAAGGTCTTGTTTTTGTTTGACCTTTCTAATAGCATGTGAATGCAGTTTCCACACAGAACTAGCTCTAAATCTGGAAAAGACTTGCCTCTGTGGCTGCTGAGCAAGCGCCAAGAGTGATACTGGCAGCACACTTCTTCCTTAGGGAATTAGCACTTTCCTTATTCTGGCCAAATGTTCATTCGGTCAGTTACAGCGTAAGTCTATTTCCCAAAAAGAAGAGAGAGGAAGGATGACAGACAAGTAAATCAAATGCATAATCATCCATTAACAAAAACTAGAAAGTAAGGAATCAAAATTTAGGGATAATATACTGCTAAAATCCATTGTTCAGAACTGACTTTTTTGTTGTTTTGAAAAAGTACTTATTTAGTACCTATCAAAATATGTTGATAGTTTCTCACCAGTTTGTTACAGAACCAGTGGAAACAGTACTTAATGCCTCTGAAGAATGAAGTACCATCTCACTCAAGATGCTTTTTCACAGCAGTGACATGTATCTTCTTAGACAAAGGAAATCCTATTTAAAAGGAACTCGATCGCTGTAATTTTCTCGATGTCTGAAACCCCGTTACATGAGATCTAATGCCCTAGAAGAGCATGACACCATTACAGCTCCTAAGACCTACAGTTGTCCAAGTGTTGCTCGTACCAGTGGAGAGGAAGCTGGAGCTTTATTCCCAGGGAGTCGATACAAAGCAGCCTGTGTTCCCCAAATACAAACCCTCTGCTTGTGCTTGCACCAGGTGGTACAAGCGGAGAGGAACTGTACCCTGTGCACACCCACATCATGCTCCTGCACTCTCCAAGTCTGTAAAGCCCGAGAGGAAACCAGGCTCCAGATTGCTAATTCAAACCTGCAGGCTGTGCTGTGCGGAGGGGCAGGAGCAGCTTTTTTTTTTTTTTTCTTCGGAATGGCAAGACTAAGCGTTTTAGGAAGACCCTCCCCTCCCTCCACTTTTCCCCACACCCTGCCCTTGTGGCCAGCCGGTGCTACAGTTGCCTGATGGCATACACCATCTGGGAAGCAGCAGCAGCAACACACGGAACAGCCCCTGGGGAAGGTGACACTCAAGACAACTTGCCCCAGGGTCAGAAACAGATTTTCTGTTAAGCATTCGGCATAAGAGATGGACAACTCACTGAGAAATCCCGAGCAAAATCCTTTCCCTGATGGAAGTGTGCCATCCAGGACACTATCAGTTAGCACTGATGGCACTGCCACCAGAATTTCACTCAGGCGTTTCATTCTAGTTGCCACATTCATAATTTTTTCATCTAATTCACTCTACTCTTTAATTTCTAAGTCACAGAAGGATGTTATACTGTATGTGGTACTGCACATCACTGCACCATCAGTTACCAGCAGTTTGGCAGAGAGATTTAATCTAAGATTCACATCTCAGAAGAAGGATAAATTACATTCCTTATGTTTGCACATTGTTCTCCACCTCTAGCATCAGTGAAAATTCATGATAACATCTTTAAATTAAAACTCCAAACTAGTAACTTGTAAATCAAATCTATGACCCTATCACGTAGCATAAAATAGTTTTTCAACAAAGATTAGAATTTACTCTCTGCAGGTTGCTGTAATTCATTCAGTTTTTAAAGCTGCAGAAGAAACTAACAGTTATCCCTCCATCATCTTTTTTCTTCCCTCAAAGGCTGCAATTTAAATAAATGGGACCGCTCACTGCTTCATGTGAAGATTAATGACAGAGTTTCAGACCTAATATTTTTTTATTTCTTGGTTTTCCTTGCTGACGGAACAAGCTAAAAAGGCAGACAGGAATATGGTGAAAAAAATAAAAAGGGTGAGGGGGCAGGACAAAATGCAAAATGGAAGCAAACGTGACTCCTCGGTTTAGAGCTTCAAAACAGCTTAAAGACCTTAAACATAGAAACCAAAAACCTCAGTGAAGTCTCATCCCTGTAGATGATACACATCTGGGAAAACAACAGCTAGCTGGGAGATTTTTCTAGTTTCTGAAAGTGGGCAGACCTCCATGTATTTCGTTCCTTGTTTATCGCCTTGCGACTCATGTTCACCATAAACTGCACCACTGGGCTGAGCTCTCACTATCAATTACCCTTCTACCTAAAATGTGTTTTGAGAACTGCAGAGGGAGAAAAGCACAATTTTGTTCCATTACATATGAATTTTGCAGAAATTGCAGCTATACAAGAAAAACAGAAAACACTAACTTGAAACAAATCGGCTCCAGATACATGGTTAGCTCTCTGACTACAAATAGAAATGCTTATCAGCAACTGACAGAAGCCTGGGCTTCAAGCTAAATTTGCCATATGGGTATTTGACAGGAGTTTGGGAAGGGGAATGGTTCTTTCACACACCTAAAGTTTACTCAGTATTATTTTGTGGACAGTAGTAGTATTGCTAAAATCCACTTGGTGTGCAGAGTAATAATTAGAGAACAAACTTTCCCAAGAAGTAACGCAACTACTGTATGGTTTGTTTTAATGTCATAATTCATAAATCAATTTTACAGTGTAAAAATAATTATTTCAAGACTGAAACAAGACCAAACCTCTTGTGACCAAAACAATAATATTCATAATGTTAACAAACCTCTTCAAATGAAGTCATTGTTTAATAGGTTTCAGGCTATATGTGAAGTGGTTACAAATGTCAAGTTTTTGCAATAGTCAATAATTTGGGGATCATGTAAGCAGACGGACTTGGCGTCTTTGAGTTCTGGATTTCAGCTGTAAATCAGGGGCAGGGTATTATTCATAGCATTCACAGGAGCTGGCTGAAAGAGGTAATTCTCCAGCTGATAAGGAACGTCGTTTTTCAAAATCAGACTTTCATCCGATTGAGACTAAAGCCAACATCTTAAAATTTCTTGTGAACTGCGTAAATTCTTACGCTTTTTTGAGCCAGAAAAAGACAAATCGTGAAGTGCTCTGCTTGGGTACGACCACTGCAGCTGTTCGCACTGAGCCTGACAACCCTCCCCCCTTTACTCTGAGCCCTTGGGGAGCTGCCACACAAACCACTCTGGAGTGACAGCCCCCGGGACGCACCCCAGGACATCCCAGTGCCAGGGCAGGGAGCCTGGGAAGCCAGCGAGCCAGCCTGGGAACCGCTGAGGAATTAGGACGTGCCACAGCCCGGTGAAGCCCTGAGGTCTTGGCACTGGCACACAGCATGGCAGGGCCATCTCTGGCCATGCCAAGCCCTGGCAGGCAGCCTGTCCCGCAGCCCGACCTACAGCCCGGGAGCCCGGAGCAGAGTGGTAATGGCAGGCAGCCTGCATTAGGAATGGGAAAATGAGATTTTGGGGATCACCGGGTCTTGGTCTGGATCACTGGACAGACTTATCCAAAGATATGCACTCTGAGTCAGCCCCAAGCCTTCTGCTGTGGGACAGCCCAGAAGGATTTTCTCACAGTTGTAAACCCAGAGACTGCTCAGCCTGCTTGTAACCCAGGGCTAGTTTTCTTGGATTCATGAGAAGTGGATTCAAGGAGTTACAAATGAAATATTTGAAGGCCAGCAAATGGGCTCTTTCCACTGCAGCAAATTTCTATCCATTATTGTGATTAACAGCTTTTGAAACATCTGCTCTTTTGTATTTATAAAATGGAATCACATGCAACAGCCTCACACTGTGAGCTCCTTGTGAAGTATTTTGCACTTGTATATATGGCTGTCCACCACATCAACAATGAATAATTTTATCATGTGCTCTAGCAATTACATTCACTGTCTGGTTTTGCTCTGAAGAACAGGTATGGTTGCAATTTCAATATATGGATTTCTGAGGACTTCTATGAGCAAGTAGTTTTATTTGAGCATCGCTCTTCCTGGCTATAAGTCCATCCTTGTTTTTACCTTGCGGTTGCAGAAGCATCAAAGCAGATTTACTTTCTGGTAAGAAACTTCAATCACCTAATGATTCAGGCATTCCCCTGACCTGCCATGACAAGTGAGAGAGAACGTGAGGGAACTGACTTCAGCACTCCAAGGACAGATGGGAAAACACAGAATCTTAAACACTTTGGGTGACTCTTACCCTCACTGCAAAAACACTGTAAAGCAGGTAAGAAAAACAAAACCAACAACAACAACACAAAAACAAACAAACAAAACACAAACAAGCAAGCAAACAAAACAAAATGAAAATGTATAATGGTTCAGCTGGGATTCACCTTCAGGTTCAGATACCTACATGTAGGTGTCTATGCATGGATTAGGTGTCTTGGTTCCCATATAGCCACTGTAGGCCTAGTCTGTAGAGACAGGATAGTTGAAAGAGCTAGAGGCATGTCATGCTAAAGCAGACCCCATGTTTGATTCCTTGAATAGAATTCCAGTCAAAACTACATGGGCAGACTACACGTGCCTACCTGTAGAAGCTACCATTGTAGATATGTGTGTGTGCAGACCCTTACAACAGGTCTCTGAGCTACCCAAGGTAAAGAATGATTATTTTAAACATCTTTTCTTCAGCTGGCTGGGTATCTTATTTCAATGGCCATGTGTCCCTAAAATTCAAACCAAAATGCATGTGGGTTGGAGCCTGGGGAAAGGATGCTTGCAAGAAGGCTCCTCTTACACGGTCAGGTAAAAGGGATTAATCCCTTACCCTAGAGGACTCATGAACTAATCCAGTACTGTGCAGTGCACATTGCTGAAAACATAGAGCACCAAATACACTGCAAAAAGTGCATTGTTGCAGCTCCACTCTCTCCTGCATCAGTTGTGATGGCCATTGCATCAGACTTGACTACTACAGCATGTTATTCCTAGGAATTAAAACTCAGGCCAAAAGTGATGTAAAATGAAGTGTTACAGTATGTTAGTGCTAACTGCCTCCCATTGGTATTCAGTGAAAGGCTAAATCACCAAGGACTTGGGTGTCTGATTCTCACTGTTACCTGGAAACTAGAACCCTGAGCTCACGCACTGTTGAGAAAGTGATTTTAAAAAGGGAACAGAAACACGAAAGCATGATTCATGTAAGAAATACACCATCATCTAAGCACAGTTTCTCTACTTGCAGAGCTGTACTGTTTTAAACTGTATGGTCCTTTACTGTTGTAAGAACACTGAATCCCTCCTGGCTTGGATGTAGTTATTCCTGTGTATCCTAAACTGTTTTTTTTTCCCTTTGCAGGGAAGGGAGGAAGGTGAAAACAGGACAAAGCCCGCAGGCTCCTGCGTCTGGAGGTAGCATAGCCACAGCAATGAGCAATGACACTTTCTGCTAATCTGGGAGGGGAAGATTCCCCTGGGCAAAATAGCTTGGGAAATGCTGGGTTGTATAAAAGAGCTGGCCTGTTCTCAAGCAATTGTTTTGGAAAAAGGTAAACTATGAATTGAAAGCACCACAGCTATTCCTAAGGAATCCCACACGAGCCTGCTGTCATTGGGCAGTCAGGACGCCTAGCTCCTTTGTAGTTAAATTCTTCTCCGGTGACTTGCTCTGCTTTAACTGTCCTGGTGGAACTCCCTCCTGGAAAGCTTTGGAAAGCTTCCTTCTGATCCACTGCAGTTTCATTCTGTCTTGAATCTGTTGTAATACTGATGAAGATGAAGATGACACGGGAAAGCTAGAATAATGCAGCAGTGAATCAGAGCCATGCTCTTTTTCCCCCTTGTTGCCTTTCTGCCTTGCTTGAAAAGTTCAAGGGGAAAGAAATTGTGGAAGTGGCTCTGCATGTGATTTGTGCTCCTAAGCAGAGCCAGAAAGCTGTGAGCCAAGTGCCAGGCTGAATCTCGAGACTTACTGTTTGTATTGATGCTGGCTGCAGGAGTTTAAGACTACTTCTCCTCACACAGCAGCTGGGAGGTATCAGAGCACTTGCAAGTATCCACCCATTCACCTCCAGCTAGACCAAGTAGCTACAGATGTTGAAAACACCACAGAGTCCTAAGGAAAAGGAATTCATCCTAGAACAAAGAATTTAAGCTGTTTACAACCTTCTGGTCTCTAATGTTTATTACTCCCCCCATAAAGTCTGCCTCCATCTGTGGTATCTTGCAGTGATAGAGTTAATGAAAATCCAAGAGGCATTCCAAGGATAGCAATGCAGAATGAGAGCAACCTCAGCATTGTTTTGTTAAGATCTCAAATTGCCAATACGGCAAAATGAAGTAATGCGCTCTGTCAACATGTAGTATGCTCTATAAATGGGATCACTTGTTCATCTCTTAGTAAAACATGCAGCAAAGCACTATTTGATCAGCCTTAGAGCAGCTGACTGCTGGCTTTAACTTCTTCCTTAGGACTTATTCAAAGCATGAAACTGCTGAAAGTCTCCAGTGAGCAAAAAGAGACAAAAATATCTCCAAAAAGTAATTAAACATATTACCAAATAGACGTCTCTTTATGTGATCAGTCCCGAGCTAGTATTTCTTTATCAGCAAAATTAAAACAGAAGTTAGCTAAAGCACCAAACTGATTTCAGCTAAAACTGAAAATTGATTTCCACGGTTTTCAGTATTAATTTATAAAAACGTTATATCTTTTTACAAACAAAAGATAACTTTATTAGTTAACTTGGAAACCTCAGACAGGTTTCATACATTTATAGACAGCTTCCAGATTGAATTTTGCTGACCCAGGCTTCTTAGGTGGAGTTTATGGAGCCAGATTTGTCATATGAGCTATTTCTATAAGCCCCAGGTAAATACACACAGGGTTCGCGTTGTTAGAGAAAGTGTTTTTTTCTCTTCTAGAAAAAATTAAGCTAATCTTAAGTAAAGACAAAAGTTCATTCAGTACATTTTGTATTTGTTGTTTTTGATCCATTTTGGGAAGTATTTTTCCTTCCACAGATCTACACTGCCCCTGCCACTTTAACTCTTTCATTTCTTTTGCCATGATCTGCTTCAAATACTCTCTGTTCTCTGAGCTAGAAACAGCTGGATGGCACAGCTGGAGGAAAGGAAACACAGGGTTCAGGTATTTCATTCTCCTTCTTCACCACCAGTAGTGGTGAAGAATGCCTTCCCTTTCCTACATACCTGCTTTAACCCAAGACTCACACAAGGTTGGACCTGTATTGCAAAGTCCTCTTAGAATCATGAGCTTTCCCTCATGTAGCCGAAGTCCTGATGTGGATATTGCAAACTCAATAGCACACGGAATGCCTCTTCATTTAAGATTTCAGTTTACTGATTATATTTCAATTAAATGTCATACAAAAATTTACCCATAAATCTCAGGTGGATGTACCCAAAGACAGATATGAAAGCCAGGAATCAAAGGATTTGTAGCTTCCCCTTTAGGTACATCCATGCCTGGGAACAGGATGGGAAAATGACCCTCCCTCATTTTCACCTCTATCATCTCTCCATTTTCCCTCCACCTCTCCATCTTAGATAACATTGGTGTCTAAGCTGAAATTTGCAAAGCATTTTTTCCATTTAATGATGATACAGTATACTTACTATATGTAAAGGTTTGTTACTAAATTTGCTATATATTACAACACAGGTGTGCACCCATAAATCGGAAAGAAATCTTCCTATGACAGCGTGAAAAAAAGATAGCACAAGTAAATAAAGAAGGTAGAAGAAATAGATATGGCAATACAGTAGGGATGACCTGCTTTCTTGAACATTAACTGGAAATGAACACCTTCATGTGACTAAGCCATAAAACCTGAGGTGGCATGCCTTGGAGATGAAGTGGCAATGCCAGGAGCTCCCACTGCTTCTCCGTGGGACAGCCGTACACTGCAGACAGTGGAAGGGGGGGGATGCAGCTGACCACCAGTGTTGGCCTGAGCAATCCCTGCTGGCTTAGCTCTCCTCACAGACAAGGATGCCGACCAGGTGTGCTAGCACAACTTCACTGCCAGCTGTACCATGAAATGATGGCACTTGAACTGCCTTATGAGGACTGAAGAGATTGGCTACAAGCCCACAAGAGACTCCAAAGACAAACAGATCAATGTTTGTGAGGACAGAGCCAGGAAGGTTTTCTGAGATGGAAAGGTAGGTTTTCACTTTTTGCCGGTACTTGTGAGGAGGCAGGCAGCAGTATTTTGCTGCTTCTGTTGTTGCCCAGGCCTCAGTGTTGTTCTACAAATGAGCACTCCAACAACAGACACAAATCAACAAAGTCATAGCTGAAAACTGTTTGCCCGTGACAGGCTCATCTGCTGGATCCAGCTGTACCAGCACAAGCAGTTCTCTCGTGATCGTGGGTGAATCATCACTGTCCTAACAGAAGTTACGGATCCCATGGGTCCATTGAAAAAAAATAAATTTTGCACTAACCCTTATTTCATTTTAAGCAAAAGCATCTTGGCCAGTTTGAATGGTTTACACTGGGGAAGTTGACTTTAGTTGCAGAAGATTTGTTTGATGTCTTGCTTGAACCGTAGGCAGCCAGCATTCACACACCCTGCTCTGTTGGTACATCTGAGACCTACAAGCACAATGATGCAGTAATCAACAGATGGTTGCTGTGACCCGTTCCATCAGCCTAGAGGGATCCAGAAGATGATGCCTGTATATGTCTGTCTACCATCTGGATTATTGTGACAAAAGAGATGATTCTAGACTGGTGTAGTGACCCTATTGAATTGTGAATGAATGTGCTTGGTATTGTCTTACTTTAATTCAAAATCATTGTGAAACATCCAAAGTGCAGTATAAACCTTTCTCATACTCACAGAGTATTTAATTGCAGGCTGCTGACAATGGCTGTGATTCAAGGTAGCAGCTAAGTACTCATATAACTTTGAGTATATTTGTAGTCCAAAAACTGTTTGCTCTTTTAAAGCTCTGTACATGCTTCAGTCTTTGTGTAAATCGAACACAATTTGATTTTTTTTCTGTGATTCTTTACAAAGCGTTATGGCAGCGTGGTGAATCCAGCAGTAACCTCTGGAAATGGTAACTGCAAGATTCTCCCTGCTCTTCAGTGGAAAATTACTCCTAACCAGTGGCAGAGAAAGTTACAGATCCCTGAGTTCTCCAAGTTCTACCTATCTGCTGCCTCTAGGATGATCTCAGGTCCAGCTAAGTGTCTTGGATGGAGAAGCTGTCTCTCAAGCACATTATTTCAAATTGTTGGAAAGCTGTAGCAGAACTTAATGCAGGAAAAGTTTCCATTTTGCCTTCCCTATCCCACTGGCATGACCATTTTATCAGTTCTTCTGAGTTCACCTCTTAAATACCATCCAACGAGCAAAGTGTTTCACTGCATTGTGAAGTGTGTAATCCCCTGCTGCTGCAGCATACCAAATGCTGCAAGAGGTACCAGGGCACAAACCATGGTGTCCACTTGATGGTAGACATCACAATGTGCCAAAAGAACATAGCAGTTCTGCTGCTTGAGAGCTGTCAAGACACACAGACTTCCACCCTACCATTTTCAGTGGGAATCCAACCAAAACAAATACAGGGGGACTCTCAGCAGAAGGGAGTAGAGCACTCTGTGTGTACAGCAAACAACCAATGTCCTCAGCCTCAACTGCAGCTGGACCATAGCATTCCTTAGGAGCACATACATTACTCAAAGCCTTTCCTGTTTGTTTTCTTAACTAAGCTTTGCAGCCTTTTTAAGTGGGGAAAGGGAGACTCAGACGTTCCCCTACGTTTCAAAAAACACACATATATATATGTGACTATATATAAGAGAAACCTCTATTAAAAGCTGCCTTTAAGGTTCTGTAAGGCCTGAGCTTTGGGGCTTTTTTAGCTGACTCAAGATCTTCTTGTGTTTTAACTGTCACTTTTAGTTTTGAATATTATTAAATGAGCATTATCATGATGGCAAAATTGTTAGTGTTTTAATTAAATAATACGATATATCTACAAAGGAAAAGAAATAGACTGATTCAATGTTCTTTTAATTTAAATTCAGAAGTTAAATCCAAATACCTAAGTAAACTTGACAGAAGCTGTCACTGTGTCTGCAAGTCAATTTTTACTTCTTTTCTACAGCACTGGAACATAAAGACGCTGCCAATATGCGGATAAGCACTGTGCATTATATAAAACAGCAGTGCATTGAAGCCTCATGTTGTAGTGGAAAATCTAGTTTTAAGATCTGGAGAGCAATGATAGAGGGGAGGAGAAATGTAACTACCATTTGTAGCATAGTTGGTGGGATTTTTTTCCAAGCGAGGTCAGGGAAATACATTGGATAACTACATTTACGAGGTTCCTCCTACAAGAGCACAATAGAGACAAGCCTGTTGTTCTCAGTGTAGTTGATAAACTATGTTCTATTCAAAGTCAAGTGGCTATTGTCCCCATGTCACCAAGGATTGAACTTATCTTAGTGGATTACAGAAAACAAACAAGTTTCTCACTTAATGAGAAAGCCCTGAAAACCTATGGTAACTATGCGATACACTGGACAAACAGCACATGCCATATACTGCCCTGCTGCTCTATGCTTCTCAAACACTGCTGCTGCTGGGAACCGGTGCAGACTCATGGTATGCTTGACCCATCCAGTGGTGAGATGCCACCAAAAGGAGTGGTTCTGCATCCCTCTGCTGTCCCCACGTCCATCCACATGCTCTTGTTTTAGTGACTGTGTGGTAAGGTTGTGAATTGGAAGGAAAATTAATAGTAGATTAATTGACCAAAATATTGGGAAATTAAAAGGTGAATCAATTTTCTGTCGGATCAACTCACACCGAGGTCAATCAACTGCTATACCTGATGCAGAAGAAGTGGGAGGAATTGTTGATTGTGGGTTGCTTCTCAAAAGTTGCCTACAATGAAACTGAATAAATTAAACACCTTGTGCAACTCAATTCCCCCTCCTAAAACCTTGTACATTCAGGGCTTGTGACTCCTAAAAGAGGCTACAGTAGTTATTTTCCCTTTGCACAAGAGGACAGCTCCTGTCAGCGCTAGCAAGTGGTTTTCTGTGCAGCACATAACTCCACTGTGGAATTCCTTGTCACAGCTGTGACAGCCAAGAGTGAAAATAGGTTCAAAAAACCAAACAGACAAGTTCCCAGACACCACTGGCTATAAAACAAAATTGCTTCAACTATTGTCTAGTTCAAGAAGACTTTAAATCACCAGCAGGAATGGGAAAATATAACGTGTATCTCACACTTAATTCTTCTACTGTTTCTTTAATGACTGTTCCTGCCTACCACAGAAAACAGCATTACAGTGTTGGGGATCCTCTTGATCTCATCTAGTATGTGACTGCTTATATCAGCTGTACATGCATCTCCCAGGAGTTTGCCACCTTATCTGTAACAGTGAGACCCTTGCAAGAAAACGCAGCGCTATCATTAGCATTATCATCATGTCACTAGCAAAGGTCTACAAATTCTGAACTCCTCTAGAACCAGTTGCTCACAAAATGAAGATTAAAAAGGAGAGGAAAAAAAAAGAGCTATGAAGCAGAATAGTTTCAAACACAAGTACAGAGAAGGTAAAATATATCAACTACTAAGACATTTGCTTTGGGGCCAAAGAGAAAAAATGAAATCAGTAGAGATGTCATTTTTTACTCAAAAATAAATAGGAATAAATATATAAAAGAGACAGTGTTTTTAAATGAATGCATTTTATATTTCAGATTTGATTTAAACTCCACCCAATCTACTATCTTAAGCTTTTGTGTGAAGACTCAGATTTTGACGGATACATTTTCTTTGCAGAGGAGGATTTTAGGTGTCACTGAGATGGAAGGGATGTAATCGCAGGTCTCAGTACTGCTGTTCACCAGAGCCCCGATTTTACAGAGCGTTAACCTGAATTTAGCTCTAGGAACTGGAACACCATAAATAACAGATCCTCAAATTAAAGCAGGTGCTCAAGAGTCCTTTTGAAGAAGGATGCTTTCCTGAACTTGGGGCCAGGTGATTAGCATGTACCCATCTCAGAAATACATGTTAAATGCATGAACAGGGAACACGGTCCCTTAGTGGGCAGGAAACTGATGCGAGAAGAATCCGTGAAAGATGGCTCCTCTGAGTTTCATTCAAATTGACCCATGATGAGGAGAGGCAAGGTGTGGTGAAGCACCACTTGACACCTCCACCCTCCCGAAGCATCACTTGGTGCCCCAAGTCTCCGCCGAGCCCAGACCCCGGCCTCCCCGGGACACCTTCCCTCCAGGGAGCACCACACACAGTGACAACATGACAGGGCCAGGAGGAAAACAAAGCACAGGCCCTGCCGCAGATTTGGCACCCACAGCCAACAGAACACACATATCAAAAGGGAAGGAGAAAGGCGGCCCTATATTTAGCCAAGAGACAGATAGGCTCTCTCAAGAAAAGCTCATTACTTTGAAAGGTTAAAACAAAGCAAAACCCTCATCCACTCACTCCGGGGAGGCCGCTGGCAGTCCCCTCATACCGGCACTGTCCCCACCTGCTCCACTCCCTCGCCTGCCCAGGCCAGGGCTGTCAGGGCAGCCATTGCTCGCCCTCCCAGAGCAGGCCCCCTGCCGCCATCTGTGAGCATGGACCTGGAAGAAAGCCTAACGGTTTGGTGATTTTAGAATTAAGCACTACATTTTGACTATTCAGGCTTGTTTCACTGTAAGCTGCATTTGGACTCAAAGCCTCCAGAAGCAAAAGGACATTTCCTTAACCCATCGCATTGCAGAGCTTGTAAGTCATGCGCAGTCCGCTGAAGGCATGGGCCTGAACTAGTCGGCCTGTTCCTCTTTAAAGCTATTTTTGCTCTGCCTAAATGCTACGGATTCAGAAAAGCTATGCAGCGCACATCGCAGCTTTATTCCACATTTTCCACTGACACATTTTTCCTCCACCCTTCCCAAGAGCCCACAGCAGTGAGGTGAAGGGAAGGGAGTAAAAGGCAGAAGTTTCCCTTTTCTGCTGGGAGTGGTTTAGGAGAGCTTTAGGGGCTGGAGACTGCTCTCCAGCCCCACACTTTGGAGCTGGAAGGAAGAAAGACACTTTTTGGAGGAAAAAGCAAGGAGGAGGGCTAGATGTTCCATTCCCTCCTGCTGCCATGGCTAGGCAGACTTTAGCTTCACTGTCTGTCCCTGCCTGCCCCTGCTATAGGGACGATGAACACTTAGAGGGTGAAAAAGCATCTTTACAGAGTGACTGGCTGAAACCTGTGTCACTCGGACACCTCTGCTCAGTCCTAACAGCTTGAGGCAGCCATGGCAGGGCAGCTGAATCCTGCCTGCCCATGTGTCGGATCTGTGGGCAGATGGCACCGCTGTGATCTCCACCTCAGCCATGCTCCTCCACCGCACACAGGCACGTCGCACCCACCTGAGTGAAACAAGGCATGGAGCTGCTTGAAAAATGCTTCACTTTCACCCAAAATATTGCTTCTCTTCCTGCCCCTAAAGTCCATTATCAGTAGAAACTCTCAGCATTTAGTAATTTTCTTATTATAATTAAAACTACGGACAAAAAAATACATATATATTTTTGTTGTTGTTGTTTGTTTGTTTTTTGAGGAAGACAACTACTTACTGGGACAATGCTATGTTTTAATAAAGACCAGTTTTTCCATAGCAGCCAGTTTCACCAGACTCACACTGCGTGCTAATTCCCTAAAACACAGTTTGATTTACCCTTCTTTGGTTGGCTTATTTCTTTGGTCACTGGTCACTTGCAGTTATGATGATGATTATTATTATTTTTTTCCCTCCCTGTTACTACCAATATACCAGAAGCACCAATGCTATCTTTTAAAATAATTTCAATGTATTCCTGGCCCTCCTCTACACTGTGTATTTCCAGCTCTACCAACCCTCTCATTAAAACTGGCCTTAAGCCTAATGTCATTTTCGTAAGTTTTTGGGCTATCCATGTCCTTTGCTCACTGAACAATCTTTGGATTTGTTCTTTTTTATTATTATTATTTTTCCAGAGAGTATTCTTGTTCAGCAAGAAATCATCACTCTGAGGACTTTAAAGAAATACAAAGAATAAATATAACTCAGAACCATCACCGTGACCTGTAAGAATCCAAGCTTATGTCTAGGACACACACATACACACACAAAATCCCCTACTGCATACAGCTTTAAACAAAAACATGCAATTACTTTAACACACACTATCTGTAAACTCTGATTCATGATTCTGCAAGCTTTGTGTAAAAGACTGGGGAGAATACAAAACTACACCCCAATAGGGAAGAACCTGAGGTAATCTTGGATCAAAAGTAGCAGAAACACAAAGAACCTTGCCCAGAACAGTCTTTGCATTTTAGCAAATTGCACTGTGATGTGTTTAATTTGTTATCTATTAACGCCCAGATCCTGATCCCCACTGTTACCATATACGCATTTTTTTTCTCTGGGTTTTGATTGATAACAGTTTGGCTTGGGATTTTTTTCCTCTGTTTCATTGCCATAACTTTATGACACTGAATTTCCTCTTGGAAATTGCACATTTTGCTAGAAC
This sequence comes from Heteronetta atricapilla, assembly GCA_011075105.1. Taxonomy (NCBI): domain Eukaryota; kingdom Metazoa; phylum Chordata; class Aves; order Anseriformes; family Anatidae; genus Heteronetta; species Heteronetta atricapilla. The sequence continues at coordinate 129,623,138 of CM021731.1, read as the reverse complement.
TCTCCATGTCCCTTGGCAGGTTCAGTGCTCCAAAGCTACAACCTTCCACAAATTGCAATAATCATCTCATTTAAAGTTCCAGATTATTCACGAAAGCAAAATACAGATTTACCTTTGATAACAGAGGTACTTGCATAAATGACTTCATTAATTCCCAAACTCACTTTCAATTTGATATCAGTCCTGAATTTCATATCATCTACCTTATTAAGATTGCTTCAGCAATACAAAAGCTGCACAAAGCTTGCTCTGTCTTCTAAAAATCAGTGTTCCCCACAGTATATCAACCTGTTATCATTTGAACATTTACAGAATAATCTCTTTATTTGCTTTTTTTTTTTTTTTATGGCAGATATTGAAGTGAGACTAACTGGCCAGCAGCTCCCTGGGTTGTTTGCTTAGCTGTTTATGAAGAAGAGATCTCAGCAGAAATACATGCAGGTATCACATCATCTGAATGGCTCTGCTTTTCCCCTCAGGATGCTCAAGTCCCAGTCTCCAGGTCTAGCTTATTTTAAAGTGTTTTGCTTCTCTGGAGACTCAGGAGTTTGTTATTATGAATAACAAGCCATACACTGCTTTTCCTCATGAAAACACTGTGCAAACATTGGCATGATCTGTGCTCCAGGGCTGGGGCAGGGAATGGTTGCAGCTGGGTGTCCCTAAACACCAGCACTCATTCCTTGCTTGTCCTACCAAGCCCCAGGCTATTCACACAGGAGAGTGGATGATCACCCTGGTCCCACCAGCCTTTTCTGGGTGACCATACAATGGGAAGAGGCTTCTTCACTGAACAAAAGGCTCTTCACAAGTCAATGTTTGGCAGCTCAGGAATTAGACTGTTACCTTTCTCACCCTGTAAAAAGTCTTTGGCAATTGATAGGGCTGGTAGGCTACTGGCAGTACCAGAGTTAAGGACTTACTTCTTGATGCCTAAGGTAAGGCAGGGCAAATCCCATTTCTACACTACAACTACACCACCCTAAATGCCCTGATTCTGCAGCTGTGGGCAGTGCCAGGGGCAGGAACTTGTTAATCCAGTGCTGCTGCCAAACCCTTGCTCTGTGGAGCTGCTGTCCAAAAAACACAACATTTAATGACAAAACTTGCTTAGGCAGCTGCTCAAAAGGAGAGACAAGTTGCTTACATATGCATAGTCCTGTCCTGAATGACCTGTCTTATGTGAACTTCAAGATGCTTCATAAATATCTAAACTATCTAAAACCAAATATTATTTAAACCATCTGAGAAGTAACCACATCTCTAAGCATCAGAGCTCCAAGTCACATGCACCAAGGTGATGAAATGGGCACTGACATCCCCTGTCCACTTGCTGCTTAGATGCAGGGTGCAGTGCTTGAACCATGGAAAGCTGAACAACATCTGAAGCAGCCTCTGGACTACCACAGTTTCTGCCCCATATTTCAAAGTAAATTGAAATTGCACTGTCAGACAATTTCAGGCAGGGCATTGTGGTCAATCACTGATGTTTCAATTCACCAAGTGCAGGTGAAAACACGACTACCTCACAGTAAGAGGTTTTCTGAATGCACGTCCATTTAAGGGCAGCAGTGTTATTGTCACTAGCAGGAACATGGTTTTGAAGCTGAGGATGTAACACATCACGTCTAATTCTGTAGAAGCCCTGATTCTGAATCACAGCTTTCCTTTAGATTATAGAGTATTCTCAACAGCTAACTCCCCTGCTTGTACACATTCCTTTTTCTGTGCTTATTGCTGTATTATTACTACTTTTGTCTTATGTTTTAACAAGAATCACAAGCTTAATTAGCATTTTCTATTCTATTCTTCTAGTTATGATTTTTATAGGTTTCATTCCATTCATTTTTTTCTTCCCCAAAATATTGTTGTAGCCTGGAGAAAGCGTCTGGAGAGTTTACACAATGTTAAGATGGGCCTAGCTTTGAACCCAGGGTGGAGAAACTTTTGATACGTTTCCAGACCATATAATTTTCTAGTCAGGTCTCTTGAGTTTCTGAAAAAAACAACTTTCCCAGGCCCTGCACATCTGTGAGATGTACAAGAGGAAAGCACCCAGTCTTTCTGAGAGGTAAGGTGCTGATTACACAACTTTCAGCACATCCTGACAGCCGATTCCAAAAACTAATATTGCTTTTGGCATCACGCAGAGTTCTTCTGAGAAGAAAGCAAGCACAGAAAGGTGAAAGTATTTTAATATAGTTTAATATAGTATTGTTATAGTTTTAACATAGAAATGCGAAGTTGAGAAATGAGACCAAACAACCCAAGATCTAACTCAGAGTTAACCAAACCTTGGCCTCATCATTCACTACATTTTATTTCTGTCCTCTCCATTCATCAGTGCATCAAAGGTCACTCAGCAAACCAGTATTAAACTGAAATATTTACTCTCTGTTCTCTAGGTAGTACTCACTGAGAAGGATGGATATGCTGTGGAGCTGCGATATAAACTGCCGCTATTGGAGAAAAAAAATGCTCAGATGCAGAAGGCTCAGAGATTTCAAAACTGCTCCTCAGACAAAACTTCTTTGTGCCAAACAGATGCCATGAATGGTTCTAGACACATTTGGGAGGTAGGACAACAGCTTGTCTTTCTACAGTGTGAATAACTGAGACTGTAATTTGTATAACTGATCAAAAATGACTAAAACTTCGTTCCACTTCTTAGAGTGACTCAGTTGTTAAAATAAAAGGTGTTGGTTAGACACCAAAGTGTGCTGAACAAACAAAACCTTTTTATCATAGAAGCCAACCATTTCCATATGTACGTACATATAATAAATAGAAAGGAGACAGGGTAATGCAATTTTCCCCTCAAAGCTGGAAATGACTTTTTATTTTTTTAAACTGGTAAGTCTTTCACTGCCTGACTACATTTGGAAATCACTCTGGCTTGCATTAAAATACAATCTAATAAAAGGAATTCTCTCCACATTTTTCATATTCAAGCCATCCCAAACTGATCTACCAAGGAGGCTGACATAGCAGTGGCTGTATACAAGGGCACAGCTTCCTGAACATCAATTTTGTTTGAGGTAAAAGGGACTGTGAGTACAGATGGGGTGGGAAACGTCCACACAGCTGCTGGTTCCCCTAGAAAACAGGATCCATGCATGGTGCTTCCCTGCAGCCCACTCCCACCTCATCCCAGTCCTCACATGGGATGGGATCAGAGCTCTCCCTTCTCCACACCTCCTCCTTCCCTCTCTTGACAGAGAAGGGTTTTAAAATTAAAAAAGCCAAGTTGCCTTGATTGTCTGAGAGACCTGAAATGCATGGCCAGCAGCCACCCTGAACTTACTGCGCTGGCACCACTCCCAGACTAGCGTGATTTCGTTAGCAGTACGTTAGCAATATCTGAGAGTCCTAGAGGTGAACTAAGACCTCTCTCTGCCAGGTGCTGCACAAACACCATAAACTCATAGCTTACTGAAAAAGCAATCAATGGACACTCCCTTCCTCCAGAGCAAAAGAAACGAAAACAATAAGTGAGACAGATAAATAGAAGTCAGAGGAGGAATTAGTGTCTATCCTAGAAAGTATTTCAGAAAAAGGGCGAGCCTCTAAAAATGATAGCTTGGAACAGAAACACATTTGCCAGGAATCTGAGACTATACTCCCATCAGATTTAAGATGTTTTAACAAAGTATAGTTCATTTCTTCTGTCCTGAAAGAACATTTAACCATTGTTTCAAACAGTGGGATTTTTTCTCAGTATTCAGCACATGCCTGTTTTCATCCTTGGCTTTGGAGAAACTGGCTCCACCCTTAAAGGAAAAGAAAAGGAACGCACAATGCTGCCAGTTTCATTTCTGAGATGAACAAGGATTTGTGATTGCAAGCAGGTCCTCCAGTTCAGCACTTAGCCTTTGCACATAGAGACCACAAAACATTTTCCTCACAGGGGTACTGGTGGAAGAACAGAGGAACAGAGGAGGACTTTATCGAAGTCAACCTTCTGGCAACACAGTGCTGGGAACATCAACTGTTCTGCTGCTTTCCTACATGTTTATCCAGTATTTAAGCTATCATGGAGAGGACAGAGCTCACATTCTTATGTTATGCCTGTGAGGAGGCTCAACAGAAAACTCAGGTGAAGCCAGACATAACTCAGGAACTGCACCTTTTACTCAGGAAGGTTCACCAAATGGTTTCTCAAGTCTGCGTTTGTTCAAAAACTAGACAAACACGAAAGTAAGGAACTTCTCTTTTCATACCTATTACTTTTAAGATGAAGAAACGAGATGTTGAAAAATGGGGTTTCAAAAACAGAACACAGTAAACCCAACAAACAGGTCAAAATCAAGATGCATACTGAGCAGCTATCAATCAGCAGTAGAAACAGATTATAGAGTTTATTTAACTTCATTTTCCTGCATACTTTGCTATCTGAGCCATATGCTGGCTGGGATAGCTTTTTTCCAGGCCTTTTCCAAACAGATTACTCCCAAGATGGTGCTCCTTGACACCAAGACCACTCTCTCAGGAGCCTTTTTATGGCAGCAATGCCTTTGGAAGCATACATGACGGGAAAGCAAATTTGCTTATAAGGTTTTGGCATGCTTGTTGGGGAGCTCGAGGACTCCTGTGCCTTTGATGTCCACAATACACAGTGAAGTACGTGTACTATCCCAAACCGAGGTCAGGTGGGAGAAGCATGTGCCCAGTACAGAAGCAGGAGTACTACTTCTGATGCAGATCCATCACTTCTGTCTCTTAGACTTTTCCAGAAATCTCTCCCAGAAAGCAAAAGGCATGATTATTGCCAGAGAAACATCATACAGAAACTACCTTTTTTTTTTTTTTTTTTTTTTTTTTTCTTGTAGGAAAAGATTAGATGGCACCAAGTTGAGAAAAAACATTACATTTTCATGCAACTGATCCCAGTTTTTTATGACATTAAGTATTCAGGCTGTTCCAAACTGACTCTCACAGTAACATTTGTAAACTGTATTAATCATAATTTTAAAATGCATCTATCTACAGATCCCAACCAATTGCTTACTCCAGAGTTCAGTAAGCTAAAAAACAATAACCAAAAAGAAACCCACAACCTTTTTTTCCCCCAAAGCAAAATGCTTTGTATCCAAAATATGTAATTAAAACTGCGTCCAAGCATTAAAAATATTTTTAATGAAAATATTCTCATGTCAGCAACTCTTAGGATCTAAAGCATATATTTTGGTAAGGTTGGATGTGCTAAAATAAGGATTTTTACAGAATTTCTAAGTTGGAAGAGACCTCAAGATCATCGAGTCCAAAAATTATTCCAGGTGTATTTTTATTTTTATTCACTGGCATTGTCATTTGCACTAGAATCAATAAATCTAGCATGCTGTGTTTCTAATATCCCAAAAATTCAGTATTGTACTCTTGAGGTTCAACATGGTAAGTACATCAGCAATGTGTTCAGCAGCATAGAGCACATTTTTGAGTCTGCTACCTATTTATGAATGAGGTTTTGCACCCGTAGTCGTAAGGCTGTGCCACTGAAAGCCTTCAGAAGCCTGATGCCAGCACAATTTGGTGGCTCTCTAGACTTCATCAAAACACAGGTGAAAAAGAGAGATTTGCAGGGATGCAGTCTAGCTTCCCACTTGCCTTGTGCACTGATCCTGTTTATGTAGCAGTGTGCCAGCAGCATGCAGCTGACCTTCAGCACATCGGGAGACTGCCTGATGAGGTGGCACTTACGAGATCCAATTAATTCTGCCCATGTCTCAAACCTCGTCTCACTTACACGTCAGTATCCGCAAGAGACGCAATAATGAGGGTGGAAAGGAAAGGGCTCTGCAGTGCTGCCTTAGACATGGGCCACCTCCCAGCACTTTAAGGAGTGTCCCTAGCTGGGATTTCTGGAGGGAAATCGGTCTGAAGCAAGTGCGTGGTTGCTATGAGCGTTAGTGCTAATATCAGTTGTTTTGCTCACTGCCACAGGCTGAGAAGAATGAGGTAAATGACTCAGCTTTCTCCACATGAACATAAGGGCATTTCAAAGGTACCTTGTGACACAAGATGCTTAACATCACTACCCCGAGAATCTCCATCATCACAAAATCGAGCTTCTTCGCAAACTCTTCAAACTCCCAGGACATTTAAATAATGAATACAATTAGCCCCACTTTAAAGATGGCAGCTGAAGAAGGGAACAACTGGCAAAAGACCACACACATGGGTTGTGTGACAGCACGACACAAAATCATAGACAAGTACTTAAAGCTTAAGACTGTCGTGAATTTAAAACTGAATTTCTACCACCTCCTGTACTGGAAGCCATGTATAAGGGTACTACTAAAATTAAAATCATCCCAAAATCTTACGATTAAATTTTAAAGGGATCCTTTAAGAAAATACATGAGCAAATAACAAGATCTGCAATAACGCAGAGAAAATTAATTACCTAGGCAGACTCCTTTTCAAGTTCATGACTCATGCCAGCATATAAATGTCTGCATGAAGCCAGCTCTTAATGCTAATTTTGTTGATGTAAGAAAATTGTAACCTTCTCTGTAAAAAAATGAGTACATACCTTGCTATTGATTTTTCAAGAGTCTGACTTGAAGAATGCTGTACTTTAACTGCAGATTTTCACTAACACCCTAAAATGCTTTGCTAAATTTTGTTCTTTCCGGGCACAGATACCAAAGACTCCTAGCCACATCACATTCACACCACAGAAGCTGTGGTCACATTCACTTCATTTGTTCCTTTCCATTGAGTACAGAAATGGCAAGCGTATCATTTAATAGGTCAAAAATCCCATTCCATGTAATGACAATACCATGGTACAGAGAGTACAAAGAGTAGGAGTATGAAGAAAAGGTGCATTTTGTTAAAACTAGTCTGTGACTCAAAACATGCTCCCTCTTCCATTCCCCTGCCAGAGGCTGCTTTGTTTATCAGACAGGGCTGGCACCGGGTCACAGCACCGCAGCTCAAGCTGGGCTTGCTTCTAGAAGAGCCACCCCTGTCTGCCTCCAGGAGAATGCCTCTCATAACAATAGCATCTTGCCACAGAGTTAATTTAGACTCATGAGCTACCAGCTGTAGGTATCTGCTTTTTATACAGGAATTCCTGAAGGGCCCTTAGCTTTTGTTAGTGGGATGCAGACATCCCATCCCTGGCAGTGGGGGGGATGCCTGCAGCACACTGACACCAAAGGTGTCACCAGGATGTGGCAGACCCTCTATACACACACACCTGCACCCCACCACTGCTGAAAGGGGCCCAAGGCACCGTATCTGACACGGCACTAAACACAGCAGAGGTTTTCATCTGGCAGGCTGAGAGCTGGTCAAGTGTCCTGGCAGCCCCCTGGCATGCCACAAGCATCTCCCTCCAGGGCTGCCTTCCCACTATGCAAAGCAAAAATGGAGCAGTAAAAAGGAAGAGGTGGGGAAAAACACCTCTTCCCTATCACCCTTTCTCCTCCCCTCACCATTCCCATGCTCACCAGTCACAGGAGCTGGGAGAAAGCAGTATAGAGAACTTGTTCTTTTCCATTTCATCATTTTCCCCATTTATTCTTCTCACCTCCATATGTGTCAGCAAGAAAGAGGAGGAATGAAGACAAGGAGCAAAGGATCGAACTATGTAGGAGGCCAAGGGACTCCTCCACCCACCTCCCTCACCCATGAGCTGCCACACAACGCAGTGTTTGCACCCAGACCAGGGCAGATCCAAACAGGTACATTTATATGATGCAGTGGCAGATGGTACAGAAGTCCTAGCCTGCACCATCAAAGCAGCCCAGCCTTATCCCAAAGTGCCACACCCAAGCTGCATCTGCAGGTAACATGGGCAACATCATCTCTGCTCCCCATTTCCTAGATGATACAAACACAGCACCCACACCCTCATTCAGATGGCTGTGGCACAAAGAGGAGGGAAGGGAGAACTCAGAGGTGTTAAGGACAAAGATAATTAGAGAATGTATTTTCTTATGTAAAAATGATATATGTGTGTGTATTTCTTAAAAGCAAGCTTTAAAGGTGAAATGTTTGGGTAGTGAACTCATGAATTCCTTGCATGTATTCTCAGAAAGCAAAACAGAACATGATCAGTGTTACACTAGATTGATTTTATGGCTTTGTTGTTATTTTTTCACTCATACCACTGACATAGATTTATGCACACATGGAACAATCAGTCAACGGGGCAAATATCAGCATTTCCAGCTACAGTAGAACAAAACAATTTGCTGGATGTTCCTATGTTTCTGCAACAAATCAGTAATAGATATTTAAATTGTTGTTTAGACTTCAAAGCTAAGATGAATGGGGACATTCTCATTTCTCTCCTGCTGCTATGCTTTCAGGCTGTGCCTTTTAATAAGACCTGGCATGTGCAATTCACATTGCACAGAGTAATTTATACTTAAAAGCTACAGATCTTATTTTCAGAGAAGCACAACAGCCATCTCCATACAATATGTTATGTTGATTTGGCTTGTTCATCTTAATTGCAGCAATTGAAAAGCATCCAGGCAGTCTGTTATGTGGCTTGAATACCTCCTCCATCATTGCATCCGGACAATACTGCACTTGTTTGCGCTAACCACTTGGTGTGCCAGGGAAGATCGATGTTACCGTGCACTCCTGCTCGGGAACCTGTCCCATGCTAGACACCTTCCAGAAACCAGAACAATTCCAGGACTTGCGATCAAACTCGCATGCTCTGGTGAACCCTTTCTTGGTGTCCGTTCATTTTTTCCGTGTCATTTCCCAGATACACAGATTTCTGGTCTTTAGCTCAAGTCTATCTGATGTCTTATTAAAATCTGTGGGAAGCTAGAGGCAGTAGAGGCAGAGTACATGTGAGAGGTTTGTTGTGGCAATGATCTGTAAAAACATTACGGATGTATTTACTCAACTAAAAATTCTTTGCTAGATATACAACTGGATATATGACTGATTTACTATTTGCTGCTTTGTTCAAGCTGAAACTATTTTAAAGGATTTATTCTGTATAATTAAAGGGGTGAGGGAGTATTCAGATATTTTTTTAACACAAAACAGGGATCTGGTTTTTAAATACCTGAGGCAATATTTGCATTTGTAAAACAGGACAAACACAAGAGCATAAATCAACAATAGCACTGCAAGTACATTGTCAAGGACACAGACCTTAAGAAGGCCATTTAGCTTGTGCAACCTAGGCTATGCTTGAAGATTTACAATTGCGGAGAAAGGTTGTATCATTTGCCTCTCAAGCAATGCAAAACCAAACCAAACTAAACCAAAACAGTTATTAATTTGTGTTTCTGGAATGTGTAATGAAAACAAGATGTCTGCAAGTCCCACAGGCATTCCATAATGCCCCCACTTCGCTATTTTCATCATGCTGACTCCCAGCAGCATATACCAAAACCTCTCTGTGGGGCCCACCTGCAATAAAGCTCTGGGACCCTCTCTTTGACAGGGAGCAGGACCACACTTCTTGCCCGGCAGGAGATTTACAGCAGAAGAGCCTCTGGAAGGGCCTTGCTCCCAGCTCAGGAATGCTGCTCGAGCTGCCGCCACTCAGGTGTTGTTAAACAGCAGCACCAGAGCAAGCATCTGCAAATTTATTTAAACACTGGCACCAAGCAGACCTATCATGAAGAGAGCACATGAATTACAGTCGTGCCCAAAGGTTGTTTCCAGATCTCCTGTGTAAGTTGATTTAATCTGACAGAAAGGGGGAAACAAGCTAGGGAGCTGGAGAGATGAGTGGGACAAAATTCCTTGGCGCAACTGATGGCTGTTTTCGCCTGATCTTCATGTGATAAAACTGAGCTTGTGACTCATCACATTAAATTACATTTCTAAACTGACCGAGTAGAGTAAAGAAGAGCAAAAATACAACTCGGAAACAAAAAGCTCTGGTTTTCAGCACCAGGTGGACACTGTTAGGGACCAGGAGAGGAAACAACAGCTGTGAAGGCATCTCAGCTTAGCTAATCCCCTACTTTATTTGGCTAACAACACACCCCTTTCTAAAAGCTTTGAATTCCTGCTGAAACAAAAAGCCTGGCAAAGAAATATTCTGATTTGTAGAGGTGACAGATAGTTAAATAAAGATTATTTAACTCTTCACTTCTTTAGGCATTCATATATGCTTAGCTGAACTCTGTCATACTGGCTTTAACAGCATATCCCAAAAGTTCAGGTCAGAAATAGCACTGCTGTTATAATGTCAGGGAATAACAAATGAGGGAATTAAGAAGGCATATCTACACAATAAATATATGTTCTCATTCTTCAGCTGGTTAGTGAGTTTGGAGGTTTGTTGTGCTTTCTGGTGGGACAGCATAAGAGTACATCAACACTCAGCTTTCAAATTAGAAGTTTGAAAGCATCCCAAGTTCTGCCCAAGAACTATGTCTGGCCTCCCTAACAATTTCTTACTCTTGTGATCTCTTATTGAAACACTGGGTTACTTTTGATGTCAATGCGGTAGCAAAAATGGGGCTCACTTCCACATTTTCTGTGCTCTAACATACCAGAAAAAGGGCATTTTAAATTCTTTTTTTTGTAGTGGCTTCAAAACTCCATGAAAAATGTACAGCTTACATTTTTCATTTCTGAACTGGTGAAACAATTTGCATTGCCTTATTTTTTTGTTCTCTCTTAAAGGACAGTTATAAGACAAACTTCAGATGAGGAGACAGAAATGACGGAAACTCTGTTCTCAACTGCTTCATGCATAAAAAGAAAACCCAGACACCCACCTACAGAAGAAGGTCCAGACATGATTTCCTTCCCTTTGCTGTTTTCTCACAGCTAATTGAAAAAACAAGCTCCTAAACATGAATTTAGTTACAACTATGTCACTAACCTATCCCAGTCATTACACTTACAATTATGCTAATACTGTGCTCTTTCACTAAATGTTTCCATTGTCCCTGTAAAAAAAAATAAAAAATCTTCAAGTGCAAAGAGATTAGTCTTTATTATTGTTATTATTGCTATTATTATTATTTCTATGTATTCAAATTACTCCATTTTCTTAACTGCTCTTTACAGATGTCTTTTTTCTGGCATTTTTCTAAAGGAAGCTGATGAGTATCAATCCCCTGCAGGTACACCACATTTGCACTCACTTCTTTTGTTGTTGTTAGAAATATTACTACCCAATTTGCTTGCATACAGCCCATGATTTATCTGTAAAAATAGCCCCCAGAAATTAGCATTAATGCTTGTTATATGTATGCAAGCAGATAGGACATCAACACTCAAATCCTTCTCCTCCTGTAATCCCTTTGTTTCAGTCTTCCACATGGTTACTATCCTGAAGTAACACACAAAGAATTCAGCTAACATATCTGGCGTACACACAGTCAGGGTTAATTCCCTACTGCAAAATTCTGTAGTCCAAGTGAATGACATAGACTGAAGAAATAACCGCACCTTTTTCTGCCAGATCCTCATTTTATTTTGAGGTTGGTGGAATGTAATAAATAGTATTTAAGACAATCATTCATAAATATTCATTTTATAAAAGCACTCTTCTGGTAAGGATAAATCGTTCTGAATGAAGGAAGGGACATGACCAAAAGAAAAGGAAAAGCAAGCACTGCTTCCTTCAGAGAAGTGGGTCAACCCCATGCCTGGTGTTTGTGTGTAGAGGTATTTGTGTCTAAGATATTATAAGCCTTGTATATCTTCAATATCTTTCCTAGTAACAGCGCTGAGCCTTTTGCTAGCAGAGATTTGGCACATGTTGAATACAGGCAAACACAAATACTTGTATTTTATACTCATGCACAGGGATCTTAAAATGGGATCTTGGCCATAAAGCCACCTATGGCGTAGTTGGAAGGAAAATCCCCACTAATATTTGGTTTACCACTCTGTCCAGTCACCAGTCCGCAGGTTCCCCTGAGGTCAGTACATTTCAATCCCTAACTTATTATTTCTCATTCTGTGTTCCTGATACTATCTTAACGTTCTTGGCATATGTTAATAACCCCCAGAGGGCACATAAACCGTTCTGATGGTCTCAAACTAATAAAAGAAAGGTTCTTATCAGGCATGCAGGAGATTCCTAGGAAACCCATTAGCAGTTACAGTGATTCACTCAATTTTGCATTGAACTGTATTTGCTATGCCATCAGCATTGCTCATTGCATATTAACAAATGTCACATCTGTTAAATCCCCAGGAAATGGTAATTTTCCCTAGATTACTACCCTGTTTGACAAGCGTTACTTCAAGGATACGCATTGGGGAATGCAGCATAGAAATGTATGTGTTATATTCAGCAGACGCAGCACCGGGGCAATCTCCACATCACTCTTTTTATCATGGAGGCAAAATACTGACCTAAACAGACCTGTGTATTTGTATATTTGTATTGAATTCATGATTACGAAAGAGCTGAATGCTATGGCTTCTGTGGTTTCCAAACCTTCATAGCTGTTGTTGTCTCAGCGCACACCACGAGTCAAAAGGATGGGTTTATACACGTAAGTACGCACGTATAGATGGCTGTGTTTAAACAAGGACACAAACAGTCTTGGAGAGGTATCACTGCATAACCCAAGCCTTGGGCTAACAAAAGGTGATGGATATGAAGTACATGTGCATTCATACACAAATGACAGGTTTTATACGTTGGTGGGGCTGACAGTCTAATTCTTAACAGCTAGCCATGACATATCAGTGACTTTCCACAGCATCAACAGTCTTGAGGATGCTGGGAAAGCAGTCATTATTTTTAAAGTATAACCAAATTGCATTGGATAAACACATATGTATTTATTTTACCAGTGCTGGCATAATCCAAACATCTATGTCTTTGGGCAGGTCAGTACGTAGTGAACCAGAAGAGAAGCCTCTGAGCTGTCAGGGTGGCTGTGGACAAAGACAGGATGAAACTGATGATGTTTAAGTTGAGGCTTCCTACCAGCACTGCCACTTCAAAGCTGGAGGCTCCTAAGTCAGGGGCCCCAAGAAAGGAGAAACAAAACAACACCAGCGACTAAGGCAGCCAGCAGAGGCTCATAAAGCCACAGCCATGGTGACTGACAGCAAAAATGAAGAAAAAGTCTGGAGGAGTAGGCAAGGGGGCCCTTGGAATTACAAACAACAAAGATAAATATTTTCTTTGATACACTTGCCAATTTTTTGATGAAATAAATGAAAGACAAACTGCCCTAGGATCTTGATTCTGGTCACCAGTATTTTCCACATTTTAGCAGGTTTTGCTCTTCCTTCATGTACAATATAGCAACTTATAGAAGCAGCAGTGTTTGAGAATAAAAGGCATGCAATTCTTTGTTATTAAAAAAAAAAAAAAAGTTGCTTGTTTCAGAAGGCAGAAGACACAATTCTAACATGAGTAAATGCTAGTTTAAGTAGAAGTATGTTTTTTAATATACTCAAACTATAATTAAGCAATTATAAGCAATCAAGTGAAAGCTGTTTAACAGCTACTGGCTACAGCTACTAGCTACCTTACCTCAGTTGGAAATCACCACCCCCTCAGCGGGGTGATTTAAGCAACCCCATTTTATCACAGTGAAGTATAAGTGCTCGCATATTCAATTACTCAACTGAGAAATCAGTAGCTTCCAGTAGCAGGGGAGTAACTTCGTTACAGCTCCAAATGGATCTGGAAAGGGCATATCTGACTTTGCCCACCAATTTGAGCTCTTCTTTCTCCAAAGGTGACCGTCAGAGTTTCCAATTCATATTGCCTCTAATACCCCTCTCCGGGCTGCCAAGATAGCATGCTTTTAAAGTGCTTTCTCCTCTGAAAAATAATTTTAATTAAAATGGTATCCAGGGGCCCCATATTCTTTGTTTCTCACTAATTATCATAGCACATTTGTTCAGTTTCCAAGCTAATGGGTGCTTTTGTTAACTGCCAGCTCCCAGATTAAACCTGAGACTGGAAGCTATAGGCTGTTTTCTTCTCAAGCCATATTTTGCTGCCACCCCATCTTCTGGGGCTGCACATTCCCTGCAAGGAGCGCATCCTCCAACATCTCTGTACCTAAAACTCAGAGCTGAGCTCTGCTGAGCATGCCTGACACTGCAGCACACATCCCAGTGGCTCTGCTGGGTCCATGGACAAAGATGTAACAGCAGCAAGGACGTGCTTTGGAGCTTGAAAGCAGGCAAGAAGTAATCATTACAAAATTGCCACCAGTAAGCACAGCACACAGAAAGCAGAGCCGCTAAGCAGGAAAACGTAATTTGTACACAGCCACCTTCCCAAAGCGAGCAGTGCTTAGAGATGCAGTGGAAAAGTTTCCACAGCAGTGGTTTTTGCTGAGCAGTTCACCGTGTTGCTTTCTTGTTCCATTAGCAGTGGTTTCCAAATTCACACTGACTAAACAAAAATTTGAAACCTAACAAAACTAAAAGGAGGATTTCTAATATGGCACAGTCTTAGGATTCAAAGTACATACTTGGCCTGTCATATAAAGCTTTTGCTCAGTACACTTGATTCCTCAGGAGATTTGTGCTAGTTACTTCAACAAGTACATACCACATTCGATTGCTTCATAAATGCAGGCAAACATGCTAAAGTTATACCTGTAAAGCATATCAGTCAGATCACAGTGAATCAGTCAGATCAGTGAATCTTTCACAGAAAGTCTTACACAGAGGTTAAGTATACTTAACTTCACCCCCTAGGAACAGTCAGAAAGCACACAGATTTTTCCAATCTTTCAAATCACGGCTTTGATCCACAGCCAATGAGCAGCACAGAGAATTTAACTAAAACATTTCAGACCCTGCCCATAATGCTCTGTTCCCCCTGCCCAGAGACTCTGACCTAGAGGCGGAGGCACGGGTGCACAGAAGGTAACCTGGGGACAGGCCGCGTCTATCCCAGTGACAGCCGTATGCAGCGCTCCCACGCACAGAAAGAAAATACCCTGCACGAAGTGAGAGGATTTGCAGTGATTTTCTCCAAAGATCAGTGTAACCACAGCTTGTGAAGGATATTGTGCAAGCTTACAGTTGACCATTGTGTCCCATTTCATTGCTCTTTAAAAAGAAAGTATCTGCTCATAAAGACAGCTGAGAGCTAGTCCAGGAGCAGCCTCAGCAACTTACTGCCCCGTGGGAAGTCCAGACGAGTTCCTGACATCCCCCTCTGCAGGCTCGCAGAGAGAGCTGGCCCCCAAATGTGAACTGCTATCTGCAGGATGCAATGGATGAAGCAGTGTGAAACTGGGTCCTTGTGATCCGAGAGGCAGGAGAGGACTAAATCAGGATGCTGAGGAGAAAGGGGCCAGAGGACTGCACTTTCACAGAGGACACGACTCTCTCTTCAGGGAAAGTGATAGCTTTATCGTTAACAAATTGAAATAGCTCTTTGCTCTCTAAACGTTTCAGTTAGCTATCAGTCTGACATTTCCATAGAGATAACAGTCATAATTGTCTTAAAAACACTGCACTCAATGCTTAGGAAAAAAATACTGAAAGCACTCACATAGCACACTGTTGCTCCAAACTACAGTTGGAAGGATACGATCTGAGGCCTGGCCTGCAAGCCCTGTTTCTGGACAGGTGTGGCTGTTTCTGTGTTAGAGATCAGTGCATTCCCACAAGCTGTGGCAACACTCAAAACACATTTTCTAAATATGTAAAGTCCAGTAAAAACAGGTACAGTGGGGAGGCTGTGAGTGGATTTCAGAAGTGCTCTCTGGGTTTGGCTGTGGGCAGCAACATCATCAGCTGCCCGGCTTCAGAGTGCTTAGTTTTAAAACCACACCGTGACTTTGGCCTAGGCTTTTTCAGTGCAATTCCATGTTGCACCATAAAATGTATTTCTACAAACAGAAATCAACTGCTTGACCAACGGAAAACAATAAATACTGCAGAACGACCCAAAGCTGCCACCGGAGGAAGGAGGTTGAATGGTCAAGGATGACTTGACATTACCTCTGTGCTTCCTGGGGACTCGTGTATAAGTTATGGTACTCAGCACGTTTCTCCAGAGCTGCATCCCAGGATGGACACACGCTGCAAATGGGTTATTTCCTGATTGATAAAAGCTTTATTAAAACACCAACATGCATTTTGGTGTAGTGCATTTGAGACTAAGTATTAGAAACATTTTCACTGTATATGTTTCACACATGCACACATGAATATCAAATCATTTTTCTAATCATTTAATTAATTAGCAGTTCTTAACCTAAGGAAACTGTTTTTTCCCTTTAATCCCTTTGATGTAAAGTCATGAGATATTTCTACCCATTAGTCTACAGTTTTTGGCCTGTTAACATGACAAAAATGTGCAAGCTGTTCTAAAAAAAATATATTAAAAAATAATTTTAAAAAAGAGTAGACCTTGATTTCCTAATCCTGCTGAACACTACAAATGTTCCTGGGATGTTTGTGATGCTATTTCTTGAGCAAGAAACCCCCACTCTATTTTCAGGTGTCCTGGTAGGCTGCCTCTCGTAAAAAACAGGTATCGAACCTTTCAGAGCCTTACCCCTAATTAGGGATAATGATTTCACATCCTATTCTATAAAACAAGGTAAATAATATCTGTACCTCATTAAGGCATTATTAGTCCTTCCATTTCAAAGAATATTTAATTGGTATTTCTAGGTATTACTAAAAATTATGTAAATTATGTATACATATTTACAAATAGAGAACAATTAAATCAGCAAACTTTTACCCTTTAAGCAGCTTCTATCATGGGTTTTGGCTTCCCTTCTTTCAAGCCAATAGCCCTTGAGGCCATTGGGTGGGATGACAGACCAGAGCTGCAGATATCAACACCCACACAGTGCAGACAAAAGGCAGTGAGTACCTCCACAGAGTTACTGATGACTCACGGAGGTGGGGTAGGATGGAGAGAGGGAAGCTCACAAGCCCTGCCAGCTTACAAACAACATATCCGAAAGCAGAGGATGGTCACAAATGTAACGGATCCAAGGCAGGTGATGAGGATTTACCTACATCCTTTGACATTCGTAATCCTGGCCAGATCACCTGGACATGGTAACTGAGTGCCAAGCAAACCACTTGCAGGTATGGTTTTGGTGCTTGTGAGTATGTGGGTATGACAGTTTTGTTTTACACTGAAACTACTTTCCCCTCTGAAAGTGCTCCACTGCTTTAGTAAGGCTTTGTTTTGTTGGGCATCATCCAGGTGCTGTTCTCCAGGTATGAGGAACATGTGTAGCTGTTATATATGCAAAAAGAAATGCAAATTAGTTTTGTGCACTATGAATAAGCTCTCCAGATGCCACACTGTGTATAAGGGAACCTAATCCTTTTTTTAAGGAAATAGAATCAGTTTCATGTCACATTTCACAGACCCCCCAGTCATGCAACAGCATCTGGAGGAGTGCAACATGTCCCATGTCCCATAATTTGTAAGACATGGGAAAAAAACAGCTGTGGTCACCAGGCAATGAAGAACTCAGGAGATCTGTGTGTCATAGCAAGGAAACCTGGCCAGGCCACCTGGATGCACTCATCTTCATGCCTGAATGCTAGACCGACTACTTAGACACATGTACATTGGTGCTGGTGAGTGTGATAGGGAGAATAAGTGAAACACAATTCATTTTAAAATAAACAAGGTCCCCAAGGTATTTCATTGAGTTTTGCTATATTGTTGGTACAATGCTGCAACATTATTTCCTACAGAGGTGCTCTGAGGTATAGTATTATACAGGATCTTGGTGTCATTGTTAGACTAGCAATAGGTGTATATGTTTTATTTTTTTCCCTGAGCTGCATTGGACTACAAAATTAAATGTGTGAATTGGAAAGGAAAATGCTGTATCTAATTACCTAAACTCTACAGCCCACTTCCACACCAAGTTGTTAAGGCAAACAATAAAATAAGAAAGAAGACTTGGCACACAACACATGTGTCCAGTGTTAATAATAAATTATAATTTTAAAAATGGAAGCAATATTCAATCTAATGCTTTAGGGTTAGTGCCAAGATCTATCACTGGCTATATGGATACAGTACAAAGCACTGACCCACACCTGCCTGCCAAAGAGGTCTGACACCTTTATGGGGTCTCTGTACTGCTGGATAGGTCTGGTCTAATCCTGTGTTTCTCCTCACAGTAAACCAGTCATGGATCCCCAAACTCCCTGTAATCTTCCTTTAATCTCCTTCTTCTTCAAGCAGATCTTGAACATAGAGCTGTCAGAGCAGGAATGAAGAGTGACAGCTGCCGTGATGTTTCAGGCACCTATCTGCATGCAGAATAAACTTCACACTTGGTGGCTTTGTGAAGCTGTAACAACAACTTCAGGGCTGTTTCTTACAATGCATGTTCCCCCCCCCCCCCCCCCCTATTTTTTTTAAATAAGCATTAATTGATCACTCACATACCAGCAGCACAGAGCACTGCTGAGCAGCACCCAGGTCATGGTGTACTGGGTCCTACATAGTTCTGTTGTAACAGAGTCTCTCTGCTTCTCCCACAGCAAGTTAAGTCCATTTCTACAGCCAGATGATTCCAGTTATTCCAAGAGGGACATTACAAACTGTCAATTACCACAAGGGCTTAAAAGCTACAGAGGAAAAATGGAGAAATTCAGAGCAACTTGATGAAGTTGCTAGCTATAAAACAGCATTGGCTTTTGCATGGCAAAGCTCAGTCAGTCTCATCAGAGCCTTTCTCTCTTTGCTTTGAACAGAGATGCATTTACACTTATGCTCATGGGAGCATTTGAAGCAAAATCCTTCTTTGCTAATAACCCACTAATCACTAGGATTGCAACATCATGTGCACATACACAAAAACACCACGGCAGTGCTGATGTCAGTGATGACTGCTAAAATGCTGAAACTAAAGTCATCTTAGCTTACGTTTCCCCTTCTGTGTACACTTTGCTGCTGTTTCATTTACTTAACACATCAGGGGGAATGAGAAAGAACACTGTTCCTTAATAGCCCAGAGGAAGAGGCAATAGTAATGATAATTATGCACCTGGAAGTGCATGCCAAACCTGACTGATTACTGCTTTAGTAACAGACTGGATACATTTGGGTTTTACCTTGATAATGCAACTTGTCCAATATAACAACCACGTGGTGAAGTTCCTGAGGATGTTTTAAGAGTTTCCAAGAATATCTCACTGCAAACCACAGTCCTACCCCAAATTAGTTCACCGCTACCACAAAACAATCATAAAGGAAGTTATTCCACAATCCAGGATTTTCTAGATCTATGTGTATACGCACTGCTTAGAGCAGATGCATTTCCTGTAAGCATCACACCCACTGGCTCTATGTGGCATTGCCCAGCAAGTTCTGGAGTATTAAATCTAAGAACTGAATAAACTCACCAGTGTATCAAGGTGACAGTGAACACAGAAGCGCATACGTGGAGTTTATCTTCATTTACCCACAACTGTGGTGCAGCCACAAAAGCTCAAGGGAAGCACTGGATTTAACAGGATATGGTGCTACACAATTATGTGGCAGTTCAGTTCAGGCTGTGACACACTTTAAAGAATTACAAATAAATAAGTAAATAAATAAAATCTGCAACTGTTACCCTGACAAAATTCCCAGGCAAGAAACAGTACACATCTACATAAACCCAGAAGTAGAATGATCTTGAGCATCAGTAGGAATGTCTGAATTGGGCCTTGCCCAGGAGTGCAGGTAGCCACAAGTAACACAAGAAACAAAACAGTCAGATTGAAAAATCAATGTTTTGTGTGTGGGTTTTTTTTGTTTGTTTTTCTAAATGCCATACCCTAAGAAATTATCTTAAATATAGACTTTAAACAAAAATTACCATATTTGTCAATATGCTAGTTCTTCCCTACTGCAGACAATTTAATTTGAAGATTCATTAATTTAGAGTTCCAAGTCAACTACAAAAAGAGAAATACTTGTCCATTTAATTTTAATTAAATTAAATTGAAAGGTACTTCATTTTATTTGTTGTCATTTAAGCTCATCACTGTGTGTAATTTCAACAGCATCATTCAGGTGGATGGATATGCATTCAGATACAGAGCTGGATAGGCAGTAGGTAACAGAGCTGGTTAAGTGTTTCACTTTCTTTAGTCAACAAAACTTTTCTAATACAATACTTAACGTTCATGTTACAGTTCTTACAAAACTCCCAGGCATTAGAGGTGTGCATAAACCATGAACATCCATCTTGTAGGAAAGTCAGTGTTGCTATCTTTTTTTTCCATTTTAAAACACAGCGAAAGGCTGAAAATGTGACCTATTCCTCTGAATAGACTTTTTTTTTTTTTTTTTTTTTTTTTTTTGAGAAATAATAGGCTGTCAAGACACCTTTCTGGATAGCTGTCACTCAGCATATCAAGCAGCCTGCCTTGTTCATAGCTTACCTACTGTATTGGATGGGTAGGGGAAAAAGCAGACTTTGCCTCCATCAAGAATTACAGCAGAAATACATCCCAATATATGACTTCTCTGACCAAAATCTCTCTTGCTGTGGACATATACATGTACAGTATGCACACGCAGAGACATTGCTCAGCACAGGTGAGAGTGTGCAGTTGTCAGAGCATGCAAAATCCTTTTGAAATTACCCGTGTGCGGCGTGGGAAAATGATCATCAAAATGGAAAGTCAAGGGCAACATCTTTACAATGAAAATACTGTCAGAGCTTCTACTCAAAATACTAGAAAACCCTGTGGGGAAAACAAAACAAAACAACACTGACCTCACCCTTGCAGATATTTTTTGCTAGGCATCAGGAATGCCATACACACAGAATGGCCAGGTAAGGACCGCACGGGAAGCCAGTGGCTCACCAGAGTTCCCAGAAATATGGTTGCATCTGCAGCTAAAGGGATCACATGATTTTGCCATTAAATTACAAAAGTCAATTCAGAAGACTAATAGGAACCTCTCCTAAGCAAGCAAAACTCTGTTATCCCCTCCTGGAGCCATTGTGCTCCCAGGTAGACCCAGGGACTTGCAACTTCTCTGATGAGCAGCCTTGGGAATCATGCAGAACAAACACGGTGTTTGCCTGATCTAAATGCAATCTGACCTAATCCACACATTATTTTAACTGGTTGTTCTCTACTGTTGTTGCAATCAGCAGCACCTAGCTGCATCCAAGACCTCTCTTTGATGTTTCACCCTACGGAAGCGGGGTCAGCACGTCTCAAGTGGGCTGGTGTCACTCCCCTCCTGCTGAGCCCAGGTGGCCACACGGTTAGTTCACAATGCTCAGCCACCTTCCTGCAAGGGAATCTTTATCTCGTGAATACAAGATTATCGATAGAAACTTTGGTAAATCCCTAGCTCTTTGAACTGCAAAGAGCACTCGTAAAGTGGTGACTCACCACGTATCAGTGGCAGGGTGTTTGATCTAGCACTGCCAACAACCTGAGACAACAGCTGAGAGAGGTGTGACCTTTCGCAGCTCAGAGCAGCAGGCTGTGGATTTTGAAAGCCAATGATAAATGAACGTCAGCTTTGTTAGCAACCTAATGAAATTACCAGAAGTAAGAGGGAAGATCACACTCTGAAGCAAGCAGCTTGAGGAGCTTATGAACAGAACTTATGATAACGTCAATGGTATTTTTTCCAGATTTTCCTAGCCAGGAAAAAGAATGTTGAATTCTGCATCTCGAGCCCAGTCTCCAACTGTCATAAACATCCACATCCTACAAAACCTCCTGTAAGTTATCTAAGTGCACACGCAGTACTAGGTAAGTTTCTCCACTCCTCTCACTGAGGAGGTGTTACAGAATTTTGTTCCTGTGATGGTTAGCATTTTTTAATCTAATTTCAAGTCTAAGCGTGCACTCCTTCAGGTCATCTGTTCATATGCTAATACTGTCCTTTAACTGAAACAATCTTAAGTATTTGGAAATATATATCCTCAGGTAGCAATTAAATCATTCCAGGCTTTGTTTTTTTTAAACCAAACAGCCAAACTCTGAATCTCACCTCCTTAAAAAGGCATCCTGTTCTTCCTATCACACTGCTTCCATGTGTCTGATTCACAAAATAATCCAGTCTTTCCTTCCCCTTAAGAAAGTAATATCTTAATCCCCCTTTTTGTTGATCACAACTCTAAGCTTTGAGTCATCAGCATATTTCATTAGTACAGTTCTTCTCATATTCCAAATGTCTACTTTACTAAATTGGTCCCAAGACCAACAGGAATTTCACTAGTAATTTCCCTCCACCTAACACTTCCTCTTTCAGCACTAATTGTTGTCATATCCCCATTAGCCAATTCCTTACTCATCTCAGGTTTTTTTTTCTTGTAATCCAACTTGTTTTATATAACAAGTCTCTATTTAATAGAAACACTGAGGGCAATTAAAGAGCTATATAGCAAAAATACCCTATTAAAGAAAAGTTCAAGCAAATATTTAATTAAGTCATCTTCCATCTACATTGAACAACCAAAGCCATAACAAAGTCTCTGCTAATCAGCCTGTCCTCCAGTGAGGACTACTCTGTTTCCTTTTCCCTCTATGCTTACCTCTTCCCAGTTTGAGCACAGAAAGTGGTATGAGCACAGCTTTAACCTCAGCTGTGGTCATTTCCATTATAGGAACACTTATGCCAACACCAATTTGGAAGTGCTAGTTTCTGAGCTTAAATTGGTATTTTTATGCCAACACTTGAAACCTTCCACCCAACTGACAGAGCTTTCTTCTGCTCACCCTGCAGTGAGGGCATCCATCTGCAGCTGGAAGGTGGAGTGGGGAGGGAGAGACCAGTAACTCCTTAAAATGCTGCTGAAGCAGGGTTTGCCAGAACATGTTTTGCAACATACTAAACCTTGTATTTTAAACTGATCTACCTAAGTCAGAAGACAGTGAATTGAAGCTGAGCAACTGAGGATGTAACTCCCAGTTACAGCTAACGCTGAAGTGCCACCAAAAGCTGTAGTGCTCTCCTATTCAGCCCATCACTGCTAGTACCAGCTCCTGCTTGAGCTAACATGTCTGATACAAAGAATTCACACAGATGGAAAATCACTTCATTTTTCTTCAAAAAGTGGTTTACCTTTCTCAGCTAGTTTGCCATGAGTACCAGTGCCAGCAAAGAAGTTTAAAACTTACCTGAAATAAGAATACCCCTCAGCCAGTTGAGCTGCCTACAAAAACAATTTAAAACCATATTTAAACAAAGACCATACATCTATTTTATGCGTGTGTGCAGATGGGCTCAGATCACACTTGGGTGCTCCTATCCCCAGGTAACAGTCTTGTCCTTCTGCCTCTTGTCCCTTCTCCCCGTAATAATGACAACAAAATGGGATATGCCTCTGCTCAAATGGTGTGGCAGAAGAAGGGGTGGTTAAGCAGCAGCATCCAAACCTAGCAGGTGCCTACTTTGGTCAATGTGCCCAAAGAAAGGGATGTCCACTGAAGGATCTGGATTGGAATGTTTAAAGATGTAGCTATTATTTCCTCAGGAGAAAGACTGAAAAGCTATCTTGGACCAGCTTTAATCATACTTCCATTTAACTCTTGCATCTAATTCTAACAAAGGCATGTACTACATAATTTTCTTTTTTTCTCTTTTTTTTTTTTTTTGGCAGAGGAATTCATTTTTCATTTTGTATGTAGCAACAAGAAAAACATGAGTCCTCAGAGAATCCAGTTGCAAGAAAGTATCCTTAGGTACTTGCATAAATCTTGAAAAACTTGGGTTGTAAATCATGGAGAATAAGCTTGCTGAAAAAATGTGGTGTTTGTTACCACTTTTTTGGTACTTCATGCTTTTCAATGCCTCACAAAACTGAAAAAAACTGCAGAGGTTGACATAATAGTTAATAACTTGTACTTAAGAATAAAATTTCTGAGTTCTTTGAATTTATCATTAGCGAATCTGAATAATCTCACCCAGATACACCAGTTCATTTCTTAACAGTTCAGAGATAATGAGCGTCATCAGTAATTCACTACCTGTGGGAAAGAGCTGCAGTACAGGGACAGAACTTCCCTGCACATGGCCTTGTGTTGTCTAAGATCCTGCAGCAAAAATATTAAAATGCTCTGGGAGACTGAAATATTTGAACCTTCAGAATGAAAAAATCTATATTACAAGTGAAAATATTTCCTGCTTCCTCACAGAACTTTAAAAGCACACAAATATGCTAGGCAATCAGTTCGCAGCTGATAGCAAGTTCTTCTCATGCAATGTCCCTTTAAATGAAACATGCTAGCATTTTTAATTTGTATGCTTCATTCTAAACATTTCTGGTGACAAAAGGGTGAATGCTGTCAGCAACACTAGGTAGTTGTGCTGTATCACTTATTCTACATATTTGGTTCAATGACCTTTTAGGTCAGAGGTTGGACTCGATGATCTTGAGGTCTCTTCCAACCTAGAAATTCTGTGATTCTGTGATTCTGTGACTCAAGTCACCCAAGAAGTGCAATAATCTCTCAGCACACATTGTTGAAAGGGCTTTATTGTTATCAGGAAAAAGTGCGAAGTGGAGAAGGTCATGTTTATGTACTTAGTGTTCAGTCTTGACACGTAATCAGGAAACTCCTTTTAAAGTATTCCCAAACCCATGTCTAAATAATATTCAATACTGTAAATCCCGCTCATATGTAAACCTGCTTATCTTCTGAAATGAATCATGCTCCTCTCAAGTAAGAGAAAATCACCTCGGTCACTCAAATAGGGAAATCACCACCTTTATTTTGCTTTCAACTAACTCCATCCCAGAATACAAAACCTAAAATATTCCCCCAAAAGCTGAGCTGCTGGTCCCTGAACTTGCCTCATTTATCTTTTGTTAGATTTCCCTACCAGTTAATTATTTTTTGCTATTAATTCATTGGCTTTATTTTGGTATAAACATAATAAATACTAAATGTGTGTAAATATTTGTAATCTACATATTATAATTTACCATGGTAAATGATTTCTAAGTAAAACCTGATTTCAATTAAGTTCCTCTAATTTATACTGGGGACAACTGTAAAAAGAAGATGCAGTAAAGAAACTGGTTTTGTTTTATAAAACATAGCATCTTTTACATTCTGGACCATCCAGCCCCGCCAAGAATGATTTCAGCTGGAAAATATCCTGGTAGGGAGATGTACTTGCAACTTTAAATACCATGAAACACAAGTCTGAAAGTTCAAATTTCAGCACTTTGTCCATAACAGTAAGGAGCAAAAGAACTCCACTTCATTTGAAAGATAAACTTCAACAAAGTGAAGTAAAAATATTATGGCATCGTAGTCCAGCTAATGAGCAGTAACAGAGAAACCAATGAAGTGAAATTAAAGCAAGCTTAACTCATTTAAAAAATGTAAAGAGAATTCAAGAATGATGAGGTCAAATAAATCTAATCAGCTTTCCATTTTGTGCAAGATTTACTTTTCTGTTTCTACATGCCTCAGTCCTGATTAGGTTTAATAAAATCCTGGTTTTATGACAACTTATTTTCAATGACTGGTGGATGATGAAATCCTACACAATAGCCGAGATTTTCATCCCAGGTTCATCATTAAGAAAAAAAAAAAAAAAAAAAAAAAAAAAAAGTAAGCCTTTCAACTTCTGGATACATCTGTATTTTTAGACTTTCAAAGCTTGGTTCCTGGCAGTCTAAACATATAGACGTGCTTGTTTCCAGATATCCAAAATGCTGCAAAAGACTGAAACCACCTGCAAATCAAAGGAAGGAAGAGATCGACTTGTAAGCACCAACAAATGCTCACTGCTTATTAGCAATGTGTCAGGACAACCATGGAGACATTGAAGCACCATCACATAAAACTGAGAGATGGTGCTGTCATTTCTGTGTCATGCATTCTTTGTTATGAACCTCTGTCTTGTAGTTTCTCCATCTCAGCAAGTTTATCAAAAATATGGAAGTCCTTTTGTGTAATTAAATCATGGTGCTTTGAAACTGAATTCCTGAAGAGCTACCATGTAGTTGGGCTTCCCAACACTGAATAAAAAAATATTATCTCTTTGAAAACAGAAGTTGTAAGGCAAAATGCCAACAGCCACACAAGTAAACTCCTATCCAGCTAATGGCTAAATGCTCTTATCCAAGAGATCAGTGGCAATTAAGACTGATGTTCTCTATGCTAAATGCACTTCTGGAAAGTCCTTCATTTAAGGGCAAATGAGTGATTTTTTTTTTTTCCTCCGTAAAAAAAGATGGTGGTGGCAAGAACATGAGGTTTGGAAAACAAAGTTATGACAGTGATAGGGCACCACAGGCAGCTAAATCCAATAAATAGAGAGACTAAACAGCTATGATGTGAGGGAATACAGCATAGAGGCAATACTGAGTGAGACAAGGGGGCTCAGATTATCCTCAGCTGGCATATATCTGAGTTCCTGTCATGGTTGACAAGACTGTCACCAGTTTTTGTACCAAAAAGTCATTAAGAAGACACAGGAACAAACCTGGCACTAGAAATTAGGTTTCTCCTCTCAGGTAAAGTGCTTGCTGTTTTGTTGAAGGCATCCTTACCTTGCTTTTTCCCCTGCTCCTGAGTATTAAGACTCAGGAACAGCTGTTCACTTGAGTGAGTGTTGTCCTAAAAGGTGAGCCTCAACCTCCTAATAATTCTCCAGAAACACATCAGTTTGTAAGCATCTGGCTAAGAGAGCAATCTACCAAAGTCCTGAAGTACTTTAGCAATGAAAAAAAAAAATAATAAAAAAAAAAAATTGCTCATGCAATTGCATTTATATCATAGCACATTTGCAACCAGAATGTTCAAAAAAAATAAAAAATAAAAGAAAATAAACAGGAATTTGGGGGATGTTTCCTGAAAAGTACAGTCCAGAATAGATGAATATAGTGAAGAAGAAAGGTATCAGAATATTAAAGAGAAAAAGTTCAAAAGCTGATGATTCAAGGGAGAAACAAAAGTGGTTTTGGTAGATGTATGGCAAAATTAATAATCGATATGAAATGAAACACACAAAATTGCAAGGAACAGATGACATCAGTGCCTGTTCTACAGCAGCAAGGATAAATATGCAGAACAATTTACTTTTATCCATTGTTTTACAAGGCTCAGAGTCCACCCCCAGAATACAAACAAACACATTGCATCCATTCTCCAACGAGCATACCGCACCAACTCCTGGTAAACAGACAGGAGCTACATTCTACTCCTGTTTTAGAATTGGCTCCTAAACACTCTCAAACAACCAGAAATTTCTCCACCACTGCCATCAGTCTTTGAAATCCTGCCACTGGCCGATGCTGGCACATAATGATGGATATGGACCACTGAGCACAATATTTACATTTCACTTTGATGTCCTTCTCCTTCACCCCTGTGACTGTATTTCATGCATGAGCAACAAAGTTTAATCCTACTATGGCACATGTCAGCTCCGGTGCTTGGTGCATATGGTTGAAAGCAAGTAACACCATGCAACTCCTCCTAGTGCAAAGACATACTGCTCCGCTGCAACAGCCATGCATGTTGCTAGTGAAGCCTTTGACAGTCCTTCCTGGAATATGGGTGAGCATTCCCCACCCTCCTCTGCCATGTAATCTCCAACACCATTACTTGATCCCTGTTGCAGATGTATTCCTGCCTGATCTCCAGCATCCAGGAATGTCTCACATGCCAAAATACAAATCTGAAATAGAGATCACAGAAAACTCAGACATCTGCAGAAAGGGAGACAGAACTAGCAGCAACCAAGGACTCAGTCATTCTTCAACACAAGAGGATACTGAGAATGACAATAATGTTGTTTGCAGCACTGTGATTTAAGCTAACTAACATACTTCACTGTTCTTTCCCTATTGCTATAAAGTCCCCCCAAGTTTCACTTGCCAACTCCAGTGCTCAGAAGTGAATTGAAAACAGTGAAGGCATGCAAGAAACACAGGAAAAAGGCTCCTCTCTTGGCTGCTTAAAGCATGAGCTTTGATGCTTCATTAACCCTTTAGTAACTGTCCTGCCAACTGAAATGCTACTGACAGTCCTTTGGCAGATCATGCATGGGGAATTACATGCCAGGAATGCACTGCTAGGACAGCAGTCACCAGAAGCATATCACAGAGTGCTCTTACCATGCTGCTGTTTCACCTCTCCAACTGCATACTTGGAGACAGTAATTCTCAAGCACCCTGCCTTCCCAGAGTAGTATGAGATCAGTTTAGAAAATGCAATCTCCTCACAAGAGGTTGCTTACACAGACATGTCTGCTGGAATATAGGAAAGGATACCTCTGTGCACAGGTTTGCCTATTCTCCACTGAGAGCCACACCTAGGCCAGATACTAATGAAGATGTTTTCTGGATTTGTTTCAGCCCATTTTAGCATAACTAAAGTATCCTAATGCCATGGTGACACCTTTCCAACACTTCCATCTTCACATTCCCAGTCCCTTCCTCAATGCAATGCTAAAAGTCATGTGACTGTGTGATAAAGGAAATTACTTGCTGAAAACTGGGGGGGGGGGGGGAAGAGAAAAAAAAAAAAAAAGAAAAAAAGCTCAGAATATCAGGCCAGTTAAGGGACTGGTGTTACACCATAACATTCACCTGAAGGGCAGCAGTGACACTACACCATTCTGATCATCATGGTGCAAACACAGTCTACAGGCTCCCTTCAGAATTAAGCTAATTAAGAGCATCTGTGTCATGCTATATTAACAGCAGTGGACTAAAAAGCTTTTTGTTATCTGAAAGTCACAATGCAAAAACCCCTTGGAGACACCAAAGTTGATGATGTGTGAGAAGCAAAGGGTCTGAACCTCTTGAAGATGTTTTGCTTTTTTGCATCAATTACTTTGATATCACCATACTTTTACCTGAAGGAACGGCTGCCCCTGGTATTTTTGCAAATTTCATTTGACTTTTTATTATTTGTACATTTAGAAATGGTTTTCTGTGAGGTTCACTGCTGACTTACTAAATGCCAAATCCTGTAGGGCACGGCAGACACAATTATTAACATTCAGCTTCTGGTGTTAAATCTAGCCACTCAGTTCTACCTGACGTAAAGTTTCATGTTTGCCTAACATGGACAAGATTGACTGATGGGAAAATGGCAGTCGCATTACAAACATCCTAAAACTAAGGCTCTATCAGACAGCATAAAGCCTGTAAGTAAAACAATTAGCACAAGCAACCACTTATGAGAAGTACTTGTGCCTATCTCATGCCATGGACAAGTAGACCCTGCTTCAGAAGACACCAAGAGTGACATATTTCTCTTCAGGAAGAACACAGCAGAGGGGGGGCACTTCAGCACTGACAGGATGAAAGCACCGGGCTGGCAAATCAGTTTAACCTCCTGAATGTTTAACCACCTTGTCACTGTGCCTAACAGGCAGCATCACTTCAGTTCAGACAAAAGCAGAAAGAAATCTTCCTGAAACAGGCCTTGGCCTGTCCCCATCCCCAGAGAGGTGCCTAGTGCTGGGCCTGCCCCAGTGTCCCCAGCTGCCTGCTCCTGGCTGGGGTGAGCTGGGGCCCTGCCATTCAGGATTATGAACTGGGGCATGAATACGTGTGTCTGACAGCAGCAGGTCTGCTGTAAGGTTTCCATGTTCTGCATGATCCTTGCAACAGGCCTGCTGGAGGTTACGCCATTTGTTAACACAAATCTGCTCAGCAGCCTCCACTGAGAGAGAAAAATGAGGAAATAGCGGGTTTAAAAAACACTTTTTGCCATCCCCAAGTTGTTTTCCAGAAAGCCAATTAACACTTCTAATGAACTTGTGTTTATTTTTAAGCACGGCACCAAGCACCAGCTGGGCATAACTTTGTTGGGCCTTAGGGAGCAACTGCCTGCCCTGGTTGACCATTGAGTTGGCATCAGTTGGTCAGCTCCCAGAGCACAAACTTTCGTACTCAAAACATGGCCCCAACAATTAGGGTTACACAGGGCAAACATGGAACCTGGTGAGCCTAGATTTAAAAACTGTATTGTACCAAAAGCCTCTTAAAAAGCAGCAGATGCAACCTCACAGTGATTTTAATGATAACTATCCTCAC
Organism: Heteronetta atricapilla; assembly: GCA_011075105.1. Classification (NCBI taxonomy): domain Eukaryota; kingdom Metazoa; phylum Chordata; class Aves; order Anseriformes; family Anatidae; genus Heteronetta; species Heteronetta atricapilla. The sequence continues at coordinate 129,593,229 of CM021731.1, read as the reverse complement.
AAATGCTTCCTTCATTCTCCCTCAGCCTCCTTTTAAAGGGCTGTATTCACACAGGGGACTTTAGCTGGGGGCCACACATCTCCATCCTTGGCATGCACATTCTGCATGCCAAGGCAAGCGCACACCTGGGGAAGCAGACCATTGCGCTGACCTGGACTTAAAGTGCTAGTCAATGTTTGAGCTGGCTCTGTGTTAACTGGGAAGCAGTTCAGGGCCTGCTGATGTAGGAGCAGGATGATTTGCCAGTCTGTTGTTGGTAGAAAAGCAGAGACACCAAGTCAGAGTGGCTGCAGCACTTGGTGGTTCCTCCAAGGTGACCTGTCCACCTGGACACTTGTCACACAACTCTCATACTTCATAGGGCTGTGGTTAGTCAAATAAGAGTAATCTGTGAATCCCACTGGAAAAGAGTAATTTTAGCCCTTTGCTTTCCCCAGGGGCTCAGCCTTGATGACTAACGTGATAATCCCAACATGTTTTGTTGTGACTTGTGTACATCAGGGCCCAAAGGGCACATCAAGGCTTTACTTCCTATTTCTCTGTGGTAGATTAAATTTTGTTCCAATAATACAGATTCTCCAAGGGGTTCCTGTCACTTATACTGAAACTGTTCAGCACTGAAAGTTTTCAAGCTCTGAAAGTGCAGTAGAAAATCATCATTTTTGAGTAGCTTAGTGCTTCCAAGACCATTCTAAGTGACAAAAATGGCACCTCAGGGTTTAGTAGTATTTAACAAAGTGATACCCAAATTAAGTGTTGTTCACTTTAGGTAAAACTGTTTTTTCTAGCCTTAAAAATCCCACTTGAAATCAGCTATGTGAATTGATTTATTTTAAGAAATTATCAGTAGCAAGGACCAGTCTATATAGTGAATTGTTCTGGAATACTTTTACAAAAGCTAGCACAAACATTCATGTAGAAACTATCCAGAGACAACTACTCACTCTAGCTTTTCTGATAGAACAAGCTTGAATACCACAATTTCATGTCATGGCCTGAGACAAGTGCAATTCCTCACGGGCAAAATAACAATTTTCTAGTCAAGTCTATTTCTTCCACCTGCTGCTCTCTAAAATGCTAGAAGAGTAAATCAGGTTAAATATATATATATATATATATGTATATATATATATATATATATATATAATATTATGTTGTATATACTGAAGACAATGCAATTGGGTCAGGGAAGGAGGATCAAGTGAGGAAAGAGTAAGACTGCCCTGCTGGCAAAGGTGAGAACTGTCCATCTGACACACTTAAGAACACCGTGAGCCAAGATCAGTCCTCAGTTAAAGATTTTTGCGGTCCCACACATGCTCACATTTAAAATGCTGTTTTCCCTTAGCCTTTGTTTTATTCACTTGTGCCAAGCTTAAAAGTAATTCACTGTTGCATCATGGCAAGTGCATTTCTGCATGAATTTGACAAGCAGAGTAATAACTCTCCTTCCGCATATGATCCTAATCTCTGGCAAGAAATTGGAAGAAACTGTTTCCAGAAAATGACTATGATAAGTGCTATCAATTCAGTGCCATTTTCATACCAATGCGCTTTCAACTATCATTAAGTCTGCTTGAGAACAACAACCAGAAAACTATTGGAGCACACTGAAATCCAACTGGAGATTATACTGTAGCTGTCATTTTCCATTGTATATTTCAAACAAACAAACAAAAAACTTTTTGGCATGCACAACTATTGTATTCAGGAATGTTATCCAACTATTTTTCCAAGAAATGTATACGTGCATATGTTGATTTCTTAATACAGAACTAATTTAATTGATCTCACTGCTATTATCCACATGCATTAAAATTAGGGGTACATAAATGTGTGAAAGATCAGGACCTAAATTAGCATGTTTCAACTCCTTTGAAAGTACTTGGGACCAAGGAGAAAGGAGACAAACAAGAAAAGATTGCAAACTCCTAATTGCAACAAAAAAGCCTTTAGAAGAAATAGAGCAGTGAAAACAGAAAATTGTTATACAGTCTTTGGGCAGTGATGTGTGGTCCACCTAAACTGGGAAAAATAAAAAATAAAAATATATATTAAAAAAAAAAAAAAACCACTTTTAAAGGCCTCCTTTCCAGGGATACTCATGTTCATCTTCATGAGTATCCAAAATAAATCAGTATAGAGTTCCTAGTCCTGTAGAGAAGATTACTGTTCTAAACAGCATGTCCTTCACAGTTCACTACTGGACTTGTTCCCTTAGGAAAGACCACATTGGAGCCAAGCTCTTCAGCTCCACATTTTGTTTTATTAACTCCACTAGGAACCTTTTAATGCTACTCTTCCACACAAAAAGGTTATGGAACAATGAAACATGGAAGAACATGCAGTGCTTGAGTAGTGAGAGATAATGACATGAGGCTGGCCTGTCACTTGATAAGAAATTAATTTCTTTCCGGAAGTGAAGGACTACCCACATTAACTCACTAGTCCCCCTTTCTCATACCTCTTTCTGCATAAACAGGTATAATTATGAACTCAGAAGCTGGACCTCCTTGGCCTAAAAGCAGTAGCTATGTCACAAGAAGGTGCAAAATAAGTATGGGACTCCCAGTGATTTCGAAAGTGAATGGATGCTTCCTGAGCGAATTAAAGATCAGATTAACAAAAAATTCACACTTTGAGTTTTATAATTCACAATCTTTTCTAACAGTACTTAAGATCATTACTGGAATGCAACTGATATTATTTTTAAGCTCTACTATAACTTATTAACTTATTAACAATCCTGGTACTTATTAGCTGCAGCTATTTCATTGTTATGGTAGGCTCAAGAAAGATATTATTCACTGTATATTCACTTATATAAGGCCTATTATTTTATGCATGATGGTAAGTCTCATGAGAAAATCATGACCATGCAAGATTTCAGCTTAGTCAGATCCTCTGGTGATCTACTGGGAATCAGGGCAGCTGGAACCGGACTATTTTCCATCTGCACATTTATTTTTTGTGACATCTCTGCTTGCCCAGCTGGAGGAAGCAAAATACGATAGGCTTCTCATTCTAAAGCTGATGAGCAACATGCTGTGAATTTAGCTGGAGAGAGATCTCTGGAGGAATTCTTACCCTTCATTTCACACTGCCACTGAATGGGGAGCTGTGCAGACGCATTGACAACAGGGCAGTGTGAGACAGGAGGGAGAGGACACTGGGATGGGAACTACATGCTACTGTGGGAAGACAGTAACAAGAAAAGAAATAGAAGTTATCTGAGGAAAGAGATGCAGTGAGTAAGGAACTGATGGTGAGAAGTGTTAGACGTTTTGAGACAATTTGTAGGGTGCATCCAATGCATTTCAGAGGCATTTCCTTAAATATACGAGCAGAGAAATGAAATACTATTCTTCTAGAAGTAATTAGAAAACATGACCCCCCCCAAAAAAAGTAACTATTGAAATCAGGAAAATATATATATATATAAACGTATTTAAATATATATACAAAATTATATATAACCTACTATTATGTTGGTCATTGTTTTAAACCATATGTTAAACCAATATATTTATATTTTGGATATAAAATTTCAGATTCACAGGCAAAACATTTATTTCTCAGTACATGATTAATATATAGCATTTCTCTGCCATGTGTTCAACTTTAATGCTACATATAATTCCTTGATTTAAAATTTGGTTTCCCAAGTTCCTTCAGTTTTGAATTCACAGTGGTCTTTGCCATCATCTTCCTTTACCTCACAAAAGTATTTCAAAGATGCACTCCCCAAACACTAAACCTACAGCACTTTAACCAGCATTTGGCAATAAATTGTTCTGTGGCTTAAGTCTTCAAGCCAATTCTCTTTTGAACAGTGTGAAAAGGCATTCATAGCAATTTTAGTCTTCCCTGCCCTCACAAACCACACTTTACAATATTTTTGTTGGAGACGGGAAGAAGGAGACATACAGAATAACCACATTCAAAAGAGCCATGGTTTAACACTATAAAATGATAATTCTGCTTCTTCTGCCACAGCATATAAACCCCAGTGTATCCAGTCCAGTGGTAGATAACATTAAAAGTGTTGGCATTTTTATAATGCTTTCTATCTTCAGATTGCTGGCATAAAGCAGATGGTGAAAATTGAAAACCTGGAAGGACTTTTAACGGGGTGAATTGCTGCAGACCACCTCGTCTGGGAAGCATGAAATAATCAAAATATTTGTTAAGGTTCCTCAAGCTGGGCAAACAGAATCACCTACGACTACTCTTTAATGCCTCCAGACACTTGAGAACAAATGTAATTTTGCATTGACAAACTGAGTTCATGAGTGCTGCAGCCCTCTTATGCATCAGTGGGGTATCAGGGGTTCAGAGGTGTGTAAGAACAGGTTAATGGGAAAGCTATGACATACACTTGAGTGCTCTGCTACAACTTACTCATGAATGCACGTGGAATCTGCCAAGTCAGATTTCTAAACCTGCCTACCCTGAGGCTTCCAAGCATTTTACTTACATAGGCAAGCTGATCTGCTAATCTGTTAAACTTGCCTCCGGCTGGGACACCCCAATTGCTGCAGCACTGCATTTTTATGCATCTGAAATGTCTACCGCCAGAGAAACAAGCAGCGCATTACCTGCAGCTTTGCCAGAAGAACTACCTGCACAGGAGGTGCTTCTGCCCGGCAAAGCCATGTGTATCAATGCGTGCATGTCCTCACACCCCAGCTGCGTTGGCACAAGTCTGGAGCACAGAGCTGGCCTCAGCCTCAGTGCTTAACCACAGAGCTGTCCTCTCCATCAGCAGGAGACTGATGAGTCATCTCATTTAATTCCTCTTGATAGATGGTCTTTCATGCAATTTCACCTGGTTTTCTTTCACCCAGAAAGAAAACGTAAATATTTGGGCTCTTCAAAAATAAAGAGGGCCAACTTCCTGAATGTGATCCATGTGCAATGCTTTCACTGTAACAAGGAAATGGAGAGCAAAGCTCTGTGAGTGCCATCTGGTCAAACAACTGTCATGTATGTAAACACATCTCAGTGAGTGCAACTTGCATGGGCAGGATATGTGCCACCAGCTTTCAGATTCACATGACCCTTCTCACAAACACTTCAAGGCTTTTGGATTAGCCATCTCTGTTCATTCCTGGCACAGCCTTTTGGTACATATTCCCTCATTTCTGTGGAAGAAGGGCTTTACCTTCACATCTGTCACTGGTCCCAGCAGCTCGACAAGGCCCCAGTTACAATAGCAGTCCAGCCTGTGGTGACAACCCCACGCTGAACTGCTGCCACATCTGTGTGACCCGTTGAGTTGTACTTTTGGCAGCCCTTTAAGAACCTTCTCCCCTTTCCCAAACAGATAGGTATTTTAAGAGCCGTATTCAAGTTTGGGTTTAACCAGTACCTGCTGTTTCTTGCTGGGTGGACCATGACAGTGGATGAAGGAATAGGGCAACCCAGAGCTGCTGGGAAGACCTTGCACATCCTCAGGCTGACCCTCTGCTAGAGGCAGTGAAACACAATGTGCCAGTCAGTGCTCTGGCCTGTCACATCTCTTCCCCTAAAATACAGAGAGGTGCCATCAGGCCACACAGAAAGAGGATGGCTAAGTTCAGCTACATCGCTTAACTCCTCTATCCACCCTGGTGTCACTTGAATGCCTTTTGGAAAGCATGACAAGAGGAGTCAGTGGGAGGAGGCCTTTCCATTCCCACTGCTTCACTGGGACTGCCTTTGTCTCTCCTACCTACGCTCTTCTGCAAGACCAGACCTATTCTGCAAACAGCCTTGCCATTCCTCTTCCTCTCCTTCAAGCAGCTCCTCTCCCCCAAAGTGGAGCCAGGCTTATTCTTGCTGTTAGGAGCAGGGAGGAGGGGAAATCTTTGAACAGCAGTCCCTCATCTGCTCAAGCATCAGACTCTGCTTTGCACCTCCTCTGTTAGGGAAGAGGTGGGGGAATGCAAGGTAATTTGTAGGTGTGCTAAACAGCTACAATGGTAATTGCATTATTAAAATCCTCTAATGTAAGACTGCCTAGAGAGAGGAAGGAGAACAGCTAAGCTGCCTACTCAATTCTTCCTTGTATAAACAAGGCCATGGAAATGTACACGGTGTACCATGGAGACTGGTTTGTGAGAGCCTTCTTACAATCTCTGACGCTCTCTAGGGCTACGTTTGATCTGTTGTTCACTTGCCTCTTTTGTTTCTTTGTTCAGTGTTAGTTAATCATCTGAAAACAGTAGTTCACAGTCACAATAATGCACTTCCTTTCTACCAAAACCATTAACTTCCTACACGAGTATTTTTCAAGAATCAGAGAATGAAGAAGAGGAAGCAAAAAAATGCAAGCATAACTAAAGGAAAATTTTCTTGGTGCTTACATGAAAAAAATAATAAGACAAAAGCCAAGAGAATCATCATTTGTTGATTTTGTACCATTCTTGACAGTTCCAGGTAGCTGTACACACCATTTTTCTCCAAGTTGATGTCAGCCAGACTCAATGCTTTCCTTAGGTAAGTTGTTCCTTCTTCACACTTCTGAAAGCATGTTGACCACATACATACTCACTTTGGAAGAGCACTATTCTAAAGCAGAGTTCAATGCTTCAGTAATCATCTGTCCAAGGATCTTGCAAACCACGTCCCTAAGTCTGCCATACAGACTTGCCTCTGCCCCCTGTACAATTGCATTTCATGGTCAAGACACTCAGAAGCAGAATCTTGCACCTGGAGGTGCTGTTACTGAGTGTGCTATGATGATGTTCCAGCCTCTGAAGTCAAAGTCACAGACCTGGAAATCCTTTCAGCTTGCTTCAAGCACATATTTTGGGTGCATGCTGTTTGTGGCTGGTAGCTCTTCTGGATAGCTATTTCTGCTGTCATATGGAAATAAAAAGAAAGGTATGCCTGAAAGTAAACCAGGCTTGGACTGTAGCTGCAAAATCTGTATTACAGGGACTGGAAGGCACCTCTGAGCTGAGTCCTGGGCATTGCCAACTACTGCAAAATTTGGTGAGGTCACAGTCACAAGCTTTCTTGCCAGACAAGTCCCTTGTTAAACCCACTGCATTTACTCCCATTATTTTCATTCTGAAGAGTTTCAGAGCTTTGCTGCTTCCATAGCTGGAAACCATCTCCTAACTTCTGTCCTGAGCTTAGGCGGTGACACATTATAGCCTTTTAAATCTTCAGCTTAAATAGCTGTGCTCTCCCATTTCATCCCTAGTATTTGGTCCCTTCTAAGAAAGGATAATCCTACCACCTTCTCAATGTCCTTCTTTTGTGAGGCTAAGCAATCTACAATCTTTTGATCTTCCGCCTCCCTGATTTTAGCAGTGCTTACTTGAACCTGTTCCAGCCCTAGGTCATTGTACTTGCATATGGTTGGCCAAAATTGTACATGAAGACTTAGTTATGCTTTGTACAATGGAGTAACTCTTTTTATCATTATTTAATAAATAAAATTATGTGTGTATATGTATGTAATTTAATACTTCTCCAAAGATTATAAGGTATTTGTAAAACTAAGCCTCATCACAATGCAACAAAGTATACAATATTTATGGGCAAAAGCATTCTAGGGCTTCTGTTGCAAGTCACTGATAGAACTGAGTCCTATTGTTACATTTATTGAAGACCATTCCTGCCTTCAACTCAATGCTGGGGAGAAAATTCCATTAACCAATCTCTGTGGTATGATTCTAAGTGCATCTGATACTGCAGTATACAAGTATTGGATTTCTAGGTGCAGGCCTCCCAGTAAATCAAATTCAAACTATAGCTGTCACTGTTCATTAGTGTATAAGAATCCATTTTTGGTCAGTTTTTTCTTCAAAAATTTCAGGCTTACTGCTCTGCCCCAAGCTAAGAAATCATCTTCTCTGTGCTGTCCTGTTATGCTCTTGTATCATTATCGTATGTTTCCTTCTGAGAATCCTTATCCATTACATGAGAAAAACAAAGGTCACAGTTACATACAAAAACAATTATTTCCCATTCTTTATTCATTTTCCTGAGAAGGAAAACGGTGCTTTCATCATGTTTCATGCCCAACTACCTAGAAGAAAGTATGATCAGCTAACCTACAGAAACTCAGTGAAAGGAAGGGCTTAATGACATCTGGATGAGTTTTAGCTTACATTCCCCCAAAACAATAAAGACAATTGTCATAATGCTTTTCTATAAAACATTTTTCCTTTTGCTTCTAACACGAGACCAACATACCTATCTCCAGGTGTTTCCAAGATACTGATGTCATGCTGGTGCCTAACGTGCTCATAAGGACAGAGATATGAAACAACAGTACTGATAGACTCAGTACTATGAGAAGGGAGCAATCATGGGTGATTTACTATGAAATTTAAAAGTAATTTCATTTTTTAATCAATTTTCTGGATTTTCCAATTTTCCCTGTAGTAGAGCAACTCATCCCCCAATGTGTCAGAAGTCTTTGCATTTTTTTTCTGTGCTAAAACTGTTTTGGAGCAGCTGTGGAGTTGAAGAGGATATGTAAATACACTACTACCTGAAAATCTAAAGACACCTTTAGGAGGACCACAGCATTAATAATTAACATTGCTATTCCTGCGAACAGACATCTCTGAGACCTGGTATGTCACAGTTCCTCTCTCACATTACTACAAGTTCAACAGTACCACATAAGCAATGGGGAAGGATGATGTTTTCCTTTCTTTTGTCACTCAGTTCCAGCAATGCAAAGCATAAGGACTTTAACAAACTACATTGAAAGCATTTTGTTTTTAATCTAATCATTTTTTAAACTTATTTAAACTCCTGACCTTTTAATATCCTGCAGGAATTGAATTGTGTACCCCAACAGCCCCCCCCCCCCCCAAAAAAAAAAATATTAAAAAAATCATTCATGATAAATTCTTCTGCCCAATATTCCTGCACCTCCCAGGTAGCTTCAGAACAGTATTTTTTCCCCAACATCTTACCCAATATAAGACAGAGACATCCTCCTGCAAATGGCAGAAATAAACAGAAATTACTGTGAAGCAACATTCATTATATCATTATCAGGTATCATTATAAGATTCACTCAAAAATTTCCATAACTACACACATGTCCATATAGCATTTCTTGGGGATGTCGCTACTGCTGTGATATGGTTTGTAACAACCAGAAGGAAGTATCTAGCCAGGACTTTGGCAGAACATGGTCAACGTGGCCCTTAACTCAGCAGAGTGACCCGCAGGACTGCACAGTCATGGAAAATTGGGAAGACCAGCAGCACCGGAGTATGACAAAAACAATGTTCTTCTAAGCTGTCCTGGTACTCACACCAATGGTCTGTAGCAGAAATCTAATCCAGAAGCACTACTCAGCACAAGTACCATGCAAACCCCAGCTGGAAGGGATTTATCCCTGCAGCCAGCAGCTCTCCAGGTTGTGTTGATAAATTCATCAGCAGCAGTGTCAGGTGTATTTGACTCACTGCAAGGCAATAACTGCTGTATCTTGTGAAAAAGCTTGGCAGAAGGTTAAAATCCTTCTCATACCCAGAGGCCTAACTTACACTCAGACTTCCAGGTTATAGAGCCTTTTGCTGAAAGCTTGGCTAATGGAAAGAAGTAACTGAATCCAAAGAAGTTGTACAGCTGTGTGGTTTGAGAAGATCATCAGTTATATAGATGGCAGGGCCATGCTTCCCACCTTTCTGTTTGTTAGGGGAGAAGTATCTGCAGCAATTTGCCCAACATCTAAAAAACAAAATCCTGGACAAGATGTGTGAGCAGAAACTGAAGAGGCTCTAGAAATTTTGGGCAGTTATAGAGGCTAGCTCTGGGAGGAAAATGTGCAATTTGTCAAGGACACAGGTCACAGATACATGAGAATCACTGAATGGCTTGTGTTGGAAGGGACCTTAAAGATCATCTGGTTCAACCCCCAAATTAGTATTGCCACTTGAAAGGTAAGGGTGGTTGTGGTTAGGAAACACTTTGTTAGAGAGGAAATATTTTGTGTGTGTGGAGAAAAAGAGAAAAATGGAAACGGGTAAGTTAGCTGCAAGAAATGGAGAAGGCTGGCATATTGTCATTTGCAGATTGACCAGAGCTATAAAAAGTTGTTTGGGCATATAGTTAAAAATGCACTTGCCAATTCCACAAAACACAAGCATTTGCTCCATTAAAAAAATGGAAATTTTTAAACTTAGGAAGAAGAGATGCAAATCACAGCATGGAAGACTATCTCTTCTGGGGCTGCGTATGGTGGAAACAATCTGCATGTTGGCTGATGGCAATGGATATTCCAACATGGGGTGTTTACCATGTTTCACAGGGCACCACAGTGTAGTGCTGTTATAATAAAAGGTACGACCCAGTAGCTGCGTTCCTCATATGTTTTAATCCCATCACCATACAAAACCACATGTTATCATTTGCTCCACTGAGACTGCTCCAATAAGCTAATTCTTCTCAAGTCTAATTTCACATATCTTCATTCGGTTGAAAGAAATGTTTCCTGGAACTATTTGAAGCTATTTAGAGAGTGCTGAGAGAGTCACTTGATCATTTACTTCTCTTGTCAGACAGTATGCTTTATTCACCCCAACTCTTTTTCACTTACTCCCACTGACCAAACTCAAGTGCACTGCCCAGCTGACAGAGCTCTGTATGATCACCACACACAGTACTGCCTTAAGCACGTCAGTATTTTCAACTCTTTGCAGCCTCTGAATTATGACCTCTGGAGTTTCATAAAAGAGGAGTGAATGCATGGACGAGATACTGTAGAGGGGAAATATATATATATGCATATATAAAATATTTCCATCTCTGGCATAGAGGCCACTTGGGAAAATGGGAAAAGCTGGTAGTAGGGGGCTAAAAGCCAGCAGTAGGGGGCTAAAAGCCATACTAGAGAGGTACTTCACTCTACCCAGCACAGTGCTAGGCCATCTGTAGCTAGAAAAAATAGTTGAAATACACCTGTTGAATCACACTTCAGGGAGATATGACATTGCTCCCCAAGCAGTGGGTTGCTCCTTGCAAGTCTCCTGTAACATCCTCTCAAGCATGTAATTTTCCTCTCTGGAGTGACCTGTAAGTGACTGCCATGCTCTCTGCAGGGTTCTTCAAATTGCTCTTTAAATATGTGGTATTATTTCCTCAAAAAAATAGGTTCCAGTTCCTCAAGGGAACAGTAGGTAGTGGATGAATTGCTGAAAGTCGTGCTCTGGCAGCATCCACCCCAGAGACTTTGGTTTAATGCTTGAAAAGTATGGGCCTTCAGAGGATCCCTAGCAGTGTGCAGCAGCTGCCTGTCCTTGCAACTGCAAGGAATTTGTGTATGCAAGCCTGAAAGCAAAGCACCTCTCCATAAAGCAGAAAGTGTGATGCTCTGAGCTTACTTACTGAAATCTAAAATGGAAAATAAACAGGGTTTGTCAAACACTTCTGACATGGAAGACACTGTAAAATGAACTAGAGTTACTGCGATATAATGGCTCTCTGCAGATAAGATCTAACCAAACTTGCACTTACACAGGTGGGAAAAGAGGAAAGAAGAAAGTAAATAAATCAGCCGTGCCTGCTTTCCCCCCACTCATCCTCCCACCGCGCACACAGTCCAAGGGTGCACAGGGCACAGGGTGGGGTGCCCATGTGCCAGCACTCAGCATCTGCCAATACTAAGCAATAAATTCCAAATACTACCCACTGAAAAAAGCCTTGAGCTAATGAGAGACTCCTTCAATCTGGAAAAAAGTTGAGAACTGCAGAAGAAAACTGTTTTCCTTTAACGAGGTAAAGAAGCTCACTTCTTTAGAAGCTGAAGTGTCCCGTATTAGCAAGAGATCTGCCTGCCTCCAGATACACAGCACAAAACTCCCTCATGTGGTCTTTGAAATACAGCTCTTCCCTCCTGAAAAATTGAATCACAACTGACATCAAATAGCAAGCTAAGCAAAAATCAATCACTTTTAGTCAGAGACAAAGGGGAAGGGAAAATTCTGACAGAAAAATCTAAACCTTTGTAGAGGGTCTAGCCCACATAAACCTTTTACTAAAGCAGATACTACATTAACCAGCACAGCAGATGCTCAGCTTTTTCATTCTTAGGAAAAAAAATTCAATATCTTTTACTTTTTTTCTTCCAAAATAATCTGTTTATTTATTTCCAGTTTTATGGGAAAATTTTTTTTCTGTTTGTAAACGGGAGAAATTTTTGAAGGCTTTTTTTTTTTCCAAAGTTTTGAAGAGCACAACTTTCTTTTTGTTTTCATTTTATCTTTTTCCCCAAAACTAGCAAGCTTTGCTGTAGTTCCATATCAGAAATGGACATTGCTGCAATCTTCATCTCTGCAGCAGTTCTCAAGTGTTTTGTCTAGTTCATTTTTCTTTATCTGGAGGAAAAAATATATAATCTTATTTCTCTCAAGGGAATTTTATGGGAAACAATCCACAATCAAATACATCTCACTGTCATACTGTTAGAGCTTGTATTTATGGTTCGTTAAATTCTGGTACAAGTTGTTAAGCTTTTCTTCAGATTAGTGGAATAAGAAAGTGGGAGGGAAGAAATGAGTCATCACACGCATCCTCATGTTCTGTATCAGTGAATCACTGACACTCGTTGCATCACAGATGTCCCGTGCAGCAACCAGGGTAGCTCTGCTATGGTTAAATACGCATAAACTTGTCTATACTTGTACATAAACAAACAAGAATGACATTTCCTTTTATTTTACGTAGCTGCATACACATATTCTCCTAATCTGAGTCTGGTAAGGTTAATATGTGTATCATTGGCTTTCTGAGGAATCCAGCTTCCACACTGATGAAACAAACATTTCAAAACCAATGCTGCATGTTTTGCAGCAAACATGTTGCAAAAGGCTCACTTCCTGACTCACAGATCTCAGCTTTTTGCTCGTTTAACATCAATACATCTCCATCAGTACATGCTCTAATCATTTCTTGCTGTTCCTTTCAGAGTCACAACGAAATGCCATGTACGAACACACAGGAAATAAAGAAAATCACCCAGCAGAGCTCTTTTAAATGAATCATTTCAAAATATATATATATTAGTCATTCTTCTACCACAAAAAGAAATCAGTATGGAGGCCTGACAACCCGCTCAGGAAAACAGTGTACTTTTCTAACTCCCAATCAATCACTTCTCTCCCTATTCCCATATGTAAAACAACATAAAACAATTTTTTTTATTTTTTTATTTTTAAAAAAAAGGTCACATACACCTGCTAACTTTAGGGAAGTTTTTGCTTTACAAGCAAAGCTGGAGGCTACAGCATGACTCTGAGGGCAAAGGTGATATGAAAAAAAAAACAAAACCACACAAGGAACGGAACACAAAGAGCTCAAAAAAGCTGAAAAAGCTTTTGATTAGAGGACCCCCCAAAAAAATCATTGGGCTGAGGTTTTGGTCACAAACAGGTTTTCTAGCTGAAACAGCAGCTACAAAGCAAGGAAGCCCACTGAAGCCTACGCTGATTTTCTTCTGTCCATGCCCATGCCTGCTGTCCGTGGTGGGGCAGCCTCTCGCTGTCCCCACGCTGCTCCCCACCACCCATGCCAGGAGGGACCACAGACCTGGGGTGGGGATGAAAACATCAAACTGGAGACATGGGAAAATAGCAATGGGAAAATCCAAACTCTAGCAGAGGCACTGGTGAAACACTCACACGCTGTCAGGTGGTATTTCACGTGCCTGTAGCTACAGATCCAAGTAAGTCCAATATGCACAGGCATCAAGTAATGGCCCTTCAGCATCAGTTAGCTGGGGTGACAAAGGCTTCAGCTTCTCTGGGAGGATTCAGTTTTCCAAAATCTGGATAGTGCTGATGCAGGCCAGCCTGTGACTAACCACAGTGTGGCTGTGAACCATGGTGGATGCTGTCGCCCTCGCAACACAACAGAAACAGTAAGATTGCCAAATAATGCAAGTGCAAGTAATTTGATCTCTTTCCACCTGCCAAGCAATCAATTACTTGAAAACTTAACTTGTTTCTCAGCAGCTCGTGAGCAGATCTGAACAAACTCTCACCATGAGACCTGACAGTGGACACAGGCAGCATTTTGACATCAGTCAAAAGCAGAGCATCAGTCAATGCCCTGCTTTTTTTTTACAGAGAAAATGGACAGAGGAAATGGTGAAGGATGAACCAAAGTTATTAAATCCAGGTGCTCCCTTCCACACGCCCATGCTCCTTCACAGGTGCCTTCGTTGCTTCCAGCGACCAGCATGCAGCAAACCCCAGCATGCCCCTGCAGCCTCAGCAGCCTTTGCAGTACCAAATAATGCCAAGTAATGCTGAGGACTATCCAGTAATGCCCAAGTAACACAAAGTTAGCAGGCAACAAGCAGAGTGCTGTGCATCTCTGTAGGATGCAATACCAGCACAAATGTATTCAAAGAAATATGCAACTTGCCAAACTTCTTCCCTTGTTAACGACATTAACCAAGGGCTTCCCAAGAATTTCAGGGTGGGTGGTCTACTGTGTGACTGTGTCTAAAGAAACATACCTGACTGTAAGTTCATACTTATATTTTATCAGTGATTCTAGGACAAATTTACTAAGGATTAGATTTCAAGGTCCTAAAAATGTGCATTTAGGACTCACCAGAAAGAAAAAAAAAAAAATCACATATTTCTAGTTTTCCTCCAGAAGCCATTTTCTGGAGTTTAAGTACACAGGAATTTGTGAACTGAGCTTTTTCTCCTGGGAAAAAATATATCATTAATAGTAAAATTGAATTTAAAATTTTAAACACATCTCATTTTCTCTTTTGTATATCAGAAATTATTAAATATATAAGAAAACATTTCAATATAAGAAAAAAATGTTTTGATTCATCTTATTTTTTTAAAAACACCTGATTCATAAAAGATTGAGTTACCTTAATTTTTACTCTATCCAGAGATAAAATTATGTTTGAAATAATGGAATCTCATACATGACATGAACTGCATTCTCTGTATAATATTTATGTGATATTAAAATACAGATATAAGTTTAATAACAGCAAGGAAGCAAAATGACTAGAGGAGAAAATAAAATGTGAGAAATCGTTTTTACAAAGAAATAAGAAAACAGAAAGACAATTACTGAGTACAGAAAAGTGGTAAAATCTTAATTTCTTCAGAAAATCAGTGTTTTTACTTCTTTTAACAGATTTTTTTTTTCCTGTTGGTAGCTTCACATACTCCTTTCCTCCACTGGGTGGCATTACTACCTAGAGCTGCAGCATTGGTCTACGTGAAAGTTGTCACTGTGAAGTTAAGGTCTCACGTACTTTATCGATCTAGCTAGATAGAATTAAACTTATTTCCCGACACAAATATCCAAACCAGTCTGCTGACATGAAAAACTGCCACTTTTTTTTTGCTAGAAAATCATCTCCTCTGATAGTTTCAGAATGAAGACTGCTGTTAAACTACCATCTTACAGTTTAATTTAATTCAAACTATTGATTTTGGCAATGTTGAATCGCATATCTCTGCAAAGAATAATTATTAAAGAAACATTAATGTATTAAAAGCACAAGATCACTATCTCTGAAGCAGAGAGAAATACAAAATAAAATTACGCATTAAATAATTTTCAGACCTACAACTTGTAGGTCTGAAAGAGCATTTGATCTCTAGTAAAAATTAGTCTGTTTAAATCCCTAAGCAGTCCCAATGGAAACACCTGCTTATTACCTCAGTGAAGTGTCACCAAAAAAAAAAAAAAAAAGCAAAACAAACAAAAAAAAAAAACACAAGAGAGTGGATGTAGGACAGGGGGAAGTTATTTGGTCTTTGCTGCACATGAACAGGACACCTGGGCTCTGCAGACCATCCCACAGATCCCACCACCAAACTGACACTTCTTTTCCCATCCATGTACCAAGTACCATGGTACTATGAATCTGCCCATTTCCTTCCAGCAAAGCCAAAGTGTGGGGGTTGGAGAAAGAAGACACAAGCCCAAATTACATCTCAGTTGACTGAAAAGATGTAGTTGGTATGCCCACACAGATGGTGAGAAATACTTGCTGTCACAGTTCAGACAGCAACTCATCACCACTAGGAAATACATGGAGAACAGGAATAACATTCAACAGTCTCTCTTTTTTCAACCTTTACAATGTTAAAAAGCTGGAGGTCAGAAATAAAGAAATGAATCTAGAGTCATTATGCATTAAACCATATATATAAATATTGGCAGGTAAAGGGTTAGATAACTTACTGACAAGAGTTCTGATTTTTGAGCTTCATTTTAACTCCATTTGATCATAATGCTTAGGCCACGACACCTTTCTGTTTGTTTTGTTATCCCATCCTCCTCAATGCCACCACTCCAGCTTCCTCCACTCCTTTCACCCAGAAACACTGTTGATAATCCCTTAAACAGATTGTCTTCATGTGCACATAGCAGACCTAACTTACTTTAGGCTTTCATCCTTGAAGACCTAGCACACACTTTTGATAGGGCATACACTTACACTTTGGGCATATCACAAGTATTTTATTGCAAAGTTTCGTTGTATTATTTTTGCTTTTTGCTCCAGGTCTTACACTGGGCTTGAATGTCTTCACGACCATGAGTATGTGCATAGAGAAGTCTGCTCCAACTGAGCCTTCTAGAAAACAAAAACAAAGCCCAAACTTTCCTATTTCCCTCCCTGCCCAAAATAAAATGTCCCTGGAGTAGCAACCATACCGTGTCTTCAGTAGTGCCCTCTTCAAGTAATGACAATAAAATCTCCATCCCTCCTTCCTTCCTTTGGCTAGTGCTTCTTATGTTGTACAGCACATTGTTTCTTGTGCATTTACTCCAGAAAAAAAACAACATTTGAAAGAGTTTCTAGCTCAGACCGACAGGCCTGAGTGTGCCCAAGCTGGCTCCCACACAACAATGCACAGCCACACATTTCTGCCCGACCCCCCATCCACATGCATGACATGCAGGGCTGCCCACGCTCAGCCCTGTGCATGTGCACGTGGAAGCTCAAGACACAATGCACAGTGGATTTCTACACCGCTGAATTAATGTAAACATTTAGTAAAAGAGAGCTTTCTCTGCAGAATGAGTTCGTGGTATGAAGCTGTCTACCCACGGCTTCCTGCACTCTGGTATTCTCTCTACGAGCACATACATTTCAGGCAAGAACTTGATCAAAGACACAAATTCGTCTTTCCATCACACTTGTATTTAAAACCTCCCCACAGAAGGAAGAGTAAAATCATTCCTTCTCCTTTCACTGCCATTTAGCAGCCACATCTAACCTATTTTTGTCATTTGCACAGACTTGGGGATATTTTTTTCTGTTCAACCATGGACTACTTTCTCTAAATTGTGGTCTCTGTCCTCTAAGAGGAGGCTGGAATAGGAGGAATGAAATTTCTTCAGTAATGAAGTTTCTTTCAATACCAGAAAGTTACAGATTTTCTTTATGCCACCAAGGACGGAGTTATTTTCATAATGTGACTAATGGTTATTCAGAAGTGACCGTAAGGATAAGGAATTTCTCTATTATTGCCAAATCCAGTTTACCCTTTTACTATATTTGCAACAGTTCATTCACCCCCTCTCACCTAAAGCTACCATCTTCTCAGCTTTGCTACTTTAATGACTCATCCAGTCCCATCCTAGCCCAGCTTTATCAAGTAATACAGATTAATGCAAAAAGAGAGAGAGAAATGAAAGAAAATCTAACTGTTCTCTTTTTGCAGTCCATTAAAAACCAAAACAACAACAACAACAAACTTATTTTAGAGATCTGGAAAAAAAAAAAAAAAAAAAAAAAAAAAAAAGAACAGGTGGAAAAGGGTAAATGGCATCTATGTAGGCCACACGAGTCTCTGTAACTCAACTGGGTTTTCCATCAGACTGGACAAAGGTACTTTCTAAGTGTATAGGTTCATTTCTGTCCACGTATTTGCATGTTGGTTTGGCCAACATACTTCCTGCTTCTTGCCACGTCAGACAACCACATCAGAGAAGCAATGCCAACTGAAGGACTTGTCCCTATGCCTAGCAGTCAATGCTGGGAAGGTTTCTCCTCCCCACATCTCCCTCCCATCAGCATAGACCAGAACCCACCACGCTTGCAAAGATGTTGCTCATTATTTTAATGAATGTACAGAATGAGCAATTTTCAGCTCCATGAGCCACATGATGTACGAATTAGCTAGCAGGAAAAAAAATGTCTTGTTGAAGTAATTCATCTGCAGTTGCAACTGTGTGTTTTTGTCCAAGTAGCATACTTCTTGTCATCTCCAAGAAAGGCTGGATTTAAGAAGCACTCAGGCCAGTCATTCTGAGTTGCCTTTTCCTCACATGAGGGATTTGCAAATAATCCTGCAGTCCTCTCGCATCTCCAGATACACAGGCTGCGTACACACCAGAGAATTTGCACTGCTATTAATCATGGTATTTTCTAAGCATTTTGTATGTAAAGTAGACTGGCAAAAGAGCACTTCATACATTTTTTGATTCTTCTTCCTGCCAGTGTATAGCAAATCCCATCACATCTTTTTGGGTCAGTTAGAATATACAGGAGATGTATCCCACTTAGTAGTAGAATACATCACTACCAGACTCTCTAGCAATTGTCCATCTCCATGCTAGTCCTCCTTCTAGAACAACTCAGAGCCACTTTCTCCACTTGTTTCGTATCCAATGTGTGAACCTTTGTGCTCAGCTGTAGGAGAGCTTATGACTCACAGAAGGCACAGGTGGAAAATCCTGACAGCCAGGATCAGTAACAGCTGATCTCTTCCAGGGATGTCTACCTAACAAAGCTGAGAAATACAAGACTAGGCAATCTAGTTCACTGCTTCATTATCCTTAGTGTCAAGGAAATCCTGATGCTTAACCTGTCTCCTTTTCACTCTATTTTTTTTTTTTTTTTTGTCTTTGCTGTGGACTAAGAGTATTATATTAACTCTTTGCCTGTGGACATGCTTATCAAATTTGGAGCATCTCTCCTGCATCTTCATTTCTGTAAATTAAACAATCCCAGTTCTTTCAGACATTTTTTATACATTGCAGTCTGTGAATTTCTGGTTGATCATCATTGATGTTTTCCTGGATTACCCAAAAACAGCCCACATTGCTCCTTATGAGAGATGCCCAAAAATGGACACGGTACTTTTCCTAAAGCCTCAGCAGAGCTAAGTGGAGCAGGCAGACTACTTTGCAAGTCTTGTATGCAGCACCCCTGTTTATACATGCTGGCATGGTGTTTGCTTCCCATATAACACGCGACATACTGAATCAAGGATTAAATCCAAGTCAACAATAATCACTGCATCTTCCTCTGCAGAACTGCTGCATAACAACCCATCCCTATCATGGGGATTAGCTGATAACCAAAAACAGTATTTTGCACTTGACTTGTATCTTATTTCAGACCTATCTGTTCAAAACAAATTAATTTTAATCCCATCCTTCAATGTTTACAAAGCAATTCCTATCTCAGTTTGGCACTGGCTGCATGGTGAATAAACTTAGTCTCTACTCCACTTTCCAAGTCATTAATAAAAAAATGTTAATTAATTTTGGACCATGACAGATGCCTGGCTTAGTATGTAAGACTGACCTCGTGCCCAGCATATAATTCCCATTAATGCCTGTACAGACAGACATGCTGCCTACTGTGGTTATGGAGATACAGCATAACAATCTCCTACAGTTCCTAAGATTTTTGAGTCAATATGGAAATAAAGAACAAATCTATTCATTTTCCTCATGGTAGAAAATGATCTCCTTTCAAATAAAAGCATTAGATTATTTTCCATCTCCTTCTAAGCTTTTAATTAGTCTTTCCTTCCGTACACGATCAAAGTCTTCGGATCATACAGAAGCTCAGCTGATGAATCCATATTGCCTAGACCATATTGTTCTGTTATCAAATTTTGGTGCCACATTTCCTGCCTTGTGTTGTTTTAGGGATAGTCACCAACTTGACTGTCTTGACTTTCATTAAAAATCATTTTTGCCAGATCTACAGCTCCGTGTACCATTTAAGAACATGGTAATAATCAGGGAAACACCCTCTGAATCACTCAGTTGAGCTGCCCTCCTGTTGTTGTCCTATTTTCCTCTTCCAAGCCTAATTTCCATTAGTTCTATTTCCCTCATTGGCATCACTGAAAGCTGAAGAATATTTTTCATTCACTTTTCATTCACTTTTGATTCTGTGGTCTGCCACCACTGCAGAGCAAATACATTCACTTGTTTTACTAAGCTGGACTTTTTTATTCTTTTTACTATTGTCTGTTTTCTCTGATTTTTACACATTTCTTTAATGGTCCTTTTGTTCTTTTTCCTGTTCTTTGTAGGAAACTCACTGCTTACTTCTAACCCCCTCAAAAAGTTCATTATTTGACTACAACATTTCTCCTCAGTTTGAAATACTACCAGTTTCTCCACCAAACCACATACAAACCAAAATGGTTTCATTGGCTATGCAGTGACAAAGTCTCTTGCCATCACATCCAGTAATCCCCAAACCTTTCCATTAGCACTTGTTCCTACCCCCGTATCCAGTGGGATGACAAGAGCCAGCAGTCCGGTAAGGCCGAATGGACAGCACCAGCCAGAGGGATTTTCTGGCACAGGGACTGAGAGAGTGAAGGATCTCCCCAGGCACGTCTGTGAATGTGAAGCTCTGTAACCATAAGTGTCCTTTTTGCTATGCCACTTACTGGCTTTTCTGCCCTACGTTTTAGACAACGCACTAACATTTTTCCTCCAAGACCCATGCAATCAAATTGTGCCTATTACCCTGCTCGGACACAGTCCAGAAAATAAGACTGTCCCCCACCACCAAAATTCCAAAAGCAAATGAGAAATTAGTATTAATGTTGGTTCTTTTACCCTCAGAACATCTTTAGCCCCACAAGTAACTTCTGAATATCTCTGTAAGAAAGCATAAAGCAGCAGCATTCATTCAGGATGGCAGCTGACCTCTCTCACCTTTCTGGCTAACGATGTCCTCATTTTCTAAGTGAGAAAAATTCACGTGGAGAAGCCAAATCTTGAGCGAAGGCAGAAGAAGCACTTCCACGGCATTCTCCAGCCAGCAGGAAAAGCTCCCAGCTCCCACATCCTGCACCCACAGCAGCCCAGAGCCAGCACAGCAGCAGGGAACAGCAACGTGAGTCAGTGCATAAATCCACCGGGTGCGCTGGAGAGACACCCTGTGACAATGGCCAAATCAGTCTGCTCAGGCTGTGGTGTCTCCAAAAAGTATGTCCCCCTATACACACACCAAGTTCAGTGCCCTACCCAAAGGATCCCAACAGGAGGACGGCTTCAAAACACGGCTGTTTGAAAAGCAAATTGCTTCAAACAGACTCCAAAAGGATTTTCTCCAACAGCTGCCATAGGAACCAATTGTCTGGGGGGCAGGAAACAAGCATTAGGTCATATCACATGCTAAGAAAAATTACAGACGCTGGGGACTTTGGATTTACAAAGGTCTGACCCAGAGAATGAAGACAGTGAGAGCACTCACTGTCTGTCCATCACCAGCAGGATCCTTTGTAAATAACAATCATTTTAGGATATTATTACTTAAAAGTGAAGTACATTTCTCAAGGATTCATGCACTGTAAGAGATGAGTCTACAATGATTTTAAGAATCATCTTTCCTTTCTCAAGCCTCTTTTTGTTGAAGTGATGTAGCATTTCAGTACCTTGCAATGCTATTTTTAGAAATTACCCACCTGTGATGATTTTCAAGGACTCTAACTCTATAAACAGTCTTGACTTTTCAACCCCTTCAGCTTCTCATTTTGTGAAATAGATAACAAAACATGGAGAGGTACCCCAGAGATCTGCAATTCTTCAGCACAAAATGTCCTTTTTATGAAGCTTTTATCTTATAAAGTATCTCCGTTTCAAGAAAATGTTCATTTTCTACTCAAACACCAGTTCTGGTCATTATTTATAAAGATGCATTTTGCAGCTCTTACAAAGCAAGATTTTCTTTGCACTTTTCTAAATGAAGGTAGAACTGCTCAATGTTATCTGTAGGATATATATAGAAAACTTCCTTATCATGTCTTTTGACCTGTATCATTGGAAGTTTTCTTCTTAGATACCTAAAATTTAGTACCTCTGTTCTGAACAGCAAGAGCATATATAAATACCTTGCTCTAACTAGCAATATATTCATGGACTCCCTTTTCTTACTACAGTTCCCCTTCTCCCTCACTCATTTTGTTAAATATTTTCTGTTTTCACAGTCACCCCAAATGTGGACACATCCATAGAAGACCAGTGCATGGAGGAAGGCCTTATGATCTCATCTCAAATACCACCTTGTTAAAAGTAAGATGGTCAGAATCGGATTCTGCTTGAGTTTCTTGGGCTAATGAACCTCTTAGCTTAGCCTATGTAGTTGAAGCTACCTTCTCTCCTCAGTCACCTTCTGAAACTACATGTGACTGCAGCAGGAATGCAGGAAACCATATGTGACCAGGGAACAGCCTCAATAGCTATTTGAAACAAAGCACTCAACAGTGCTGATGAGAAGGTAACAACCTAATTAATCTCCCATTACATTTGTGTTTTACCACACACATGGAAGGTGCAAGTAATGAAAAATACTTTTAGGCAGTTCAGACAAAACAATTAAAATGTTTCACTGATCAGCACCAGAAACTGAAGTCTTAAAAACATATTACAGGTATTGTATGTTCCTGCCTGACTCCACTGAGTAGTAGATATGGTCCTGCACATTGTTCTCTGGACTGTAAGTCTCCTACAGCTACACTTGCGATAGATGCCACAGACAAAATCACTTACAAAATCCTTTGTTAGAATCACAGAAACATGAAATCATGGAATGGTTTGGGTTGGAAGGGACCTTAAAGACCATCTAAGTCCAACACTTTTGCCATGGGCAGGGACACCTCCCACCAGACCAGGATGCCCAAAGCCCCATCCACCCTGGCCTTGAACACCTCCAGGGATGGGGCATCCACAGCTTCTCTGGGCAGCCTGTGCCAGGGCCTCATCACCCTCTGAGTAAAGAATTTCTTCCTAATATCTATTCTAAATCTACCCTTTTTTAGTTTAAAGCCATTCCCCCTTGTCCTGTCACTACACTCCCTGACCAAGAGTCCCTCCCCAGCTTTCCTGTAGGCCCTCTTTAGGTATTGGCAGGCCACTGTAAGGCCTCCCCAGAGCCTTCTCTTCTCCAGGCTGAACAACTCCAACCCTGTCAGCCTGTGTTCATGGGAATCAGCCTGTCTTCATAGGACAGGACAAACTGATATGAGAGGACACAGTGGTCCCCTCATCTAGCAAAACCATGGTCCCTTCAGAATGCAAAACAAGACCTCAAGGTTTCATATTGGGTTGCAGATAAGATGCCTTCCACCAAATATGATGGGCCATTGTGGCTACCCCCTGTCTGAGCAGAATGACTGCAATAAATCCAAATGATGCTGTTTTAGCCAGGAGTTACACTGTCCAAAGAGTTCACTGAAGAGTGCCTCGTTTAAAGACTTCCTATTCCTATGCAAACTCCATAGGTATTCTGAAAATAACACAAAGAGCCAGCTTGTGGTGAGGTTAAAGAGAAGGTGAAATGCTTAAAGATGCAGAGCACCACATTCCCTCTAAGCATGGAATTTGATTCTTGCAAGAATAGGGTAAAAGCTGTCACATCAGCTAACCAAAAAGGGGACTTCATTGGAAGAAACAGGCCATTTTCAAGCCAATCCTTACAGGCACAGTCCATGCCCCAGATAAAACACTGGGACCCTCACACCAGAGAGAAACTACTTATCACCACAACAGCTAATGGTTCTTTGGTATACACATCTCATATTCAAAGAAGATTTATGGGGGCAATAAACTTTTAAGCAATTTATCCTTTGATGTTTGGCTCACAGTTCCCACTGGAATCATACGCACTATGGAAACTATGATAGATAATCTGCTAAAAAAGTGCATCTGTTTCTTACGCAATGTTTCCAGCATGAAACCAAGCTTGAACTTAATAGACGGGTCCTTCTAGTATGAGATCATTTGGGAGATTATTCTTCTCCCAAATGACCTCACATACTTTTATATTTTCCATGAGCAAATCAGTGTTTACATTCAAGCTTCCTCTCTCTTCTTGATGGCAGTGGAAGCTGCAAGATTTTAAAATGTGATAAATTATGTGTGAGAAAAAGTTTTCCTTGGTTTCAGAAACTTAGAGACTGTCATGATAGCTCACCTGTAAACATAAGTGATACCAGAAATCTGCTACAAAGAGTACAATTTTAGCACTGGCTTGTTTGTCACCAGAACTCAGAGTTAAAATTAGTATCAGATCTTCTTGAGAAGAGATTCTGGAAAATAACATAGTAAAGAAAAGGGGTGATAGCAAGAGGTCTTGAATTATTTTTCACTGTGATTATACGATAAATGTGTGCTTTCAAGTCTAATCCATAATCTCTGCAAAAAGAAAAGGGCGAATCTAAGCCTGGAAAAATTCCAGCTGTGTCCCTCTCGTATCCTTTCAGTGTCTCAATTTAACAAAAACACCCACACATACACACGAAAGATCTACTTCCATACTAATAAGTAAAAGTACTTAGCAGCAATCTAAACTAGACTTCCTCCATGGATCTAGGAGATGTAATCACATTTAGCCCACGAGTTTAACGTTTGGTAATTTTCTTGCCAGCATCCTGCCATCATTAACATCAATATCTGTTTAATGATGCAGAAGTTCTCCTAAGTGACTGAACTTCTAACTTATAAAATGATGAAAGAGCTGTTCTTAAACCAGCCAATTTTTTGCTTCCTAAAAATGCAAGGACAGAGACCTGATACCCCCTTTTTTCTGGTTTGTTGGTTTTTGGTTTTTGTTTGTTTGTTTTAAGAGAATTTGTTACAGAGAAAGTTCCTCAAAGATATGATTCCCTATCAAAGATTCCTCAAAGATATGGCGGTGTTGTAGTGTTCGTGCTTCCCCATCATTCTGTGCTCATTGAATGTTGTTTCTGGTGGAGCTGAAGCACCACTGTCAAACACCAAGATGGATTCAGGGTCCTATCTTTTTTTTTTTTTCCTGAAAAGAGGAAAAGGCATCGGTGCCTTTGCCTTTGCACCAGCTTC
Source organism: Heteronetta atricapilla (assembly GCA_011075105.1). NCBI lineage: Eukaryota > Metazoa > Chordata > Aves > Anseriformes > Anatidae > Heteronetta > Heteronetta atricapilla. The sequence goes on along the minus strand of CM021731.1, from coordinate 129,568,158 downwards.
CTATGTGGCTCTACCTGGGAAAAGGGCCCTCAGAGTGGGACTCCTTGGAAAACCAGGCAAGTAAGTCTACACAACATTCACCAGAAAAAAAGACCAGTGTCTCTCTGGAGCAGAATGGAGAAGATTTAAAGCACCAGGCCTAAATACAAAGGCCAGAGCACAACCCTGCCAGAGGTGAAATGGATTATTAGTATTAATCCTGACCAGACTGTGGACTAGATGTGTTGATATTTTCTTGAAGAAAAGTGACTGTTCTGCACATATTCCAAAGCAAAGGACATGCTTTATTTATTTTTGCCACTCTACAGGAAGAATTTGTTTTATTATCCCAAAGCCAGGGGACTAGCTTAAAGTTTCTAAATCAAGGAGAGAGTTTTGTGCAATGCTAAAGATTAAAGGAAAAAAACAAACACTCCCTACTCCCCACCCCTCAAACTACCACCAGTCTGCAGCAATGTCTTTCCAATGAATTAACTCCTTTCCTGCCAGGTGTCATGATGCTTCTGGGGATATAGCCCCAGACAAAACCAGAGAATAGCACCACAACCCATCTCCCTTTATAAATATCTGGGACTACGGAGTGAATTTCTTCATGGGAAAAACAGATTGGCAGCACAACCCATGCTGTGGCCAAAAGCACTGACACTGTGACAGGTGATGACGGGATGTGGGCTGTTGAACAAGTGACAGCCAAAACAGATCTCACAGATCTGTAATTAGGTCTTTAATACTCAGCATCACTGATAGCATCTATACAGATCTTCTGATTTACTTAGAAGTACATCCTCAGTTAGGGCAACAAAAAGACACAATAGATTTCTGAATTTAAGAATAAAACAGAACTGTAATACTTGCCTGCTTGAAGGCAAAGCATGATCTTTTCCTAGAATACAAGGCATCTAAAGACAGTCCCTGAAATGGAAACCATAAGCCCTTTCTAGGAAATACAGAAAGCATGGGGGCTTCCTGGCATACTTTAGGCAGTGGACCTTTATCATATCCATCCACTTCAGAAAATCTAGTACAAGGAACTATCAAATGGGAAATATGTGTTATTTCACAAAGCATTACTGGAACACACATCCAGAAGAAAAAGCCAAGCCCAAACCATTCACTTGCATTTACTGCCATTTTTAAGACCTGGTCATGGGACTGACACATGGGCACATGGGTAGTAGGACTGGCCTTAGCAAGCCTGATCTGGTGATGTTGATGTCTTTTACACACACACACACAAAATAAAATAATTAAAAAAAAAAATGCTTGTTTCATCCTTTAACAGGTAGATGAAGTGCTTGTTCTCTCCATTCGGCTGACTGCAAAGAGGCACCAGGGTGGATAACTCCCGCATTGACATAGACACTGAAACATCTGGAGTTAGACTAGATGAACCCATACTTGCCTATGTCAAGGAATAGGGAAAGGGCTTGAGATGAGAAGAGTAGCAACAGAGCATGCTGCAGACTGAGCCCCAGGGATGAGCTATTTTCAGAGGGGCATATTTGTATGACAGGTCCCACAGTGAAGCCAGTACATCCTGCTGGGACTGGAGAGGCAGACACACAACCACAGTCACTATCTCTGACCCATGACAGAAGAGCAGTACTGTTTTGGCCTGACAACACTAAAATTAGCACTTCATTCCCAAAATGAGCCCAAACATTGTCTGTCCACTCCCATGTGGCAGAATACTTTGCCTTCTTCCATGGAAACCAAAGATTTTGCTGTGACCCTCCAAGCGGGTTACTCCCTACAGCCTTATCTCAAAGACACAGGCCTCCAGCGAGGAGAAAGGGTTCAGCAGGGGACACCTCCAAAAGCTTTGATATTTAATGGCTAAGGGATTCAGGCGTGACATTTCCTACTCCCAGTTCCATTTTGTCCCTTCACATTAAGGACTGGATTCAATCACCAACTTATTTTTGCAGGCATTTAATCATAATGAAAAGTAAACACAAAAAACTGGCAAGGAGACAAGCTTTGCAGCCTGACTCCTTTCTTACTCTACTACAACTCACTCCAGGGCAGCTCAGTTCAGCTGTGAAAACGCCAGTACCTACCCTGATACAATCCAGAAAACTGCGACGCATCAACCCCTGCCTCCCCACTGGACTGCAATGAAAACAATTAGAAATTTAAAACAAGCACAAGGCACGATTGTCCTTACAATTACAAGTAGCTATGGGAAAATATTAGCAGATGCCATTTAAACAAAGCTCTTATCACCTTTGTCCTGCCAAAGGTCTTAGAATTGCCCCATTACCCTATCCTGAATATGCAGTGTTTTAAAAACACAGGGTTACTGCTTATCTGTTACCTGGGTCCAAATATTTTGTTTTCCTAAAAAGGTCCTGAGAAGCCAAACAAATCAACATCATTAAGTTTCTGTTGGAAGCTGGAAGGGATTTTAAGTTCAGGACAAACAGGGTTTCTCACATGACAGGAAAAAAAGGGAAGGAGAAGAATAAAATGTAACATCAGCATCTCCCTGGGAGGATCAGCATTTTCCCATCATGTCTGAGGCCAAAGTTCTTGCCAGTTCTTAATTTCAAGCTGTGCATTTTACAGAGAGAATTTAGAAAGGTCATTCTTATGAAGAGAATATGAATATGCAGGGAAGGATGAATTCACTTTAATCAGATGGCTACTTATTACTGCTCTTGACCCAAACTCTGTTAAAATAAAAGAACCCCCTAAATATTTTGATGGTATTTTAGGGATTTCTAACACTGCATGTTTGAAAAGTGAAGGGACCAGAGGCAGGAGAGATGATTTAAGAGCATGTGATCTAAATAAATTGAAGTTAACAAGAAAGAGTGAAATGGAGCTGAACCACAACAAATGAAATGCAAGAGAAAATATCAAGATTTTTGTTTTCAGTCTAAGTTCCTGTGAGGTGGAGGAGAGCAAAACTGTGCAGAAATAGACTGCAACGAGAATCCAATAAAGACATCAGCAAGAACCTCCTGTATGCTGCAAAGCTGAGAGTCCCAGCAAGACAGAGACACACTACTCACAGCCAACAAGCTTGGCTCGCTGCAGAATCAGAGCATGGAAAACTGCATTTCCATATATCTGTGACCAAAAGGCTGCCACCACTAGGAAGGCAGATAAATACTTCCCCTTTCTCTTAAGCTGTTCCTGGGGAAGCACAAGTGCTCAAGGAATCCCCCCTGCAGAGGCTGGCAAAGGCAAAGCCACACCAACACGTGCTGACCCCAACCAGCGCCATCCTCAGTGCCACCTACCTGGGCAGATCCTTCAGGCAGGCTGCTGGCAGAGAAGTCCTGAGCTGAAGACATGCTTCAAGCCCTTATAAGCAACCCTCTCTGCTGCCCTTCTTTTCACCTCCACTATGCCAGCGCATGCAAGAATAAGGAGAGGCTGCTTCCAACATCAATATGTATGTCGCCTCTGACGCAGCATGCAGCTTTGACTTTGACTGCCCTGCTTCAGCAGTATGCTCAAACACCAAGTATTAGTGGGTAATTTTTACTGGTGAAGTAGCTTTACAGTCATACCTAAGATTAACCAGATCTTAAAAAAATAAAAATAATTAAAAATCACTATTCAATTCTGGAGACATGGTGATAATAAACTCTATTGGGAACAAAAAATGAGCCTGTTACTGGAAAGAGAGCTGAGCACAGATGCTGGATGAAATCCTGAGGTTGCGAGGTATAAACACAGGCTATTGTTGACAGCAGTTTTCTCCGTATCTGCATGAATTGGTCAAAAATACTCAAATCACAAGGTTCATTTGGCTTATAAGTTTAAAAGTGAGATATTTGTGTGTGTGTGTGTGCAAATGCTTCCACAGAGTATTTTCCTGTTCTCCATCCAGTTCTACATCTGCACTGCAAAAGAGGTTGCTACAAATATCACTGAGCAGTTGTCACTAACCTTCACTTTCTAGCTCCCCTCTCCCTGAAATTTTTCCTGTCAGGCAAGTGATTATTTGGCTTCAAGCTGACTGAAAAGGTCTGCACTTAGATAGTCAGGACTTCTCAAAGAGCTTCAGAATTAAGGGGAGAACTATTGCCAACCTGTCCTCAATGGAAGGTGACCTCTGCAGGTTGGCAGCAACAAGCAGCAGAAGCTTTGATGTCAAAGATAAATCTGTCCCTGCCCCCCCACCAAAATAATAATAATAATAATAATAAATAAATAAATAAAACCTGAACAGTATTGAACAGTCCCTGTTCTGTAAGACAAAGATCAGATCTGTGTGGTGATCTGCCACATGAACTCTATAATGAAAAAAGCATATTTTATAGATCCTAAATATCCATCATTTCCATGTAAGCTTTCTTGACTTCAGTTGCTTTTAGAGGACCAGAAATGACTATTATTAATGTGCTACACTTCCTTTACCAATAATAAATGTGCTCTGGTCCTTTCTGCGTCTGGGTGGTGAAAATTTCAATCTATCCAGCTTGTTTTAATGCACTTCTTTAGCCAGAAAAGCTTATCTGGAGACTCCATTTTTATTTATTTATTTATTTATTAATCTTGAGACTTTCACTGATTTCAGCTATCTTTAACTGCACTGAAATATTTCTTTCTTTTTTTTTTTAATACAAAAAGTCTTTAATACAAAATTGTAATCTTTAAAGATAAATACTGATCCAAGACTGTTCAGAATCTTTATGAGCACAGAATCCCAAAAGAATATGTTATATGCTGCTAAAACAGGACCCCTCTGTCTTTTGGAAAAGACAAAAACAAAAACAAACCCACCACTCAGAACTTTTTATGGTTGCTATAGAATTAAACAAAAGGGCCTCTGCAACTGCAAGCAGCTAAAGCAAAGCATTCAACAATACATAACAGCTAAACTCAAGCTCATCCTTCCTTCTTCCTGTTATTAAAAAGTTATGCACATGAGAATTATTTTATTGTGTGCTTCAGCGACTTGATGATAGTCATTTAAAATTTATAAGCACTAATAAGATGACACATCGAGTTTATCCTCATGTTCAACATTAGTGTTGATGGAATCCATAAATGGGATGTAATAAAACTGAAACCGGTGACTCACCTTGGTTATCAAGAGCATGTGGGAAGGAAAAAGGCTGAACTTTAATGCCATTACTAGCCAAATCCTGAACCTTCTCAGTAACTTCTGCTATTTAATGTAGGAAACAATGCAAAGGAAGATTATTTTCTATTATTCTATACAGTGACACTGCTGTAGCTACAAATGGAGGAAAGTGCAAAAGGCATAACAAGGTGAAGCTGCAGGGTACCTTTTTAGCAAGAATTGGTGCAGGAAGACAACATTATGCAGAAAAAGAGCAGTCTAACTTTTTTTTTTTTTTTTTTTTGGTAGCAAATTGTCATGGCTAACCTACGAGTGATTTAGTGAGAACATATTTTTCCATTCTTAACAAAAGCATTATTACAAGCATAATACAAGACCGTTTTCCTAATGCATTCAACATTTGGCAAGTATCCTAATAACTTTATAACAGTGTAATATGCATTAAAGTCATGTATCTCAATATACTGAAATACTCTAGGTATTGATCAAGGTGAGGTAACCTCCCTACAATCCTCTATGCTGATGTTCAAGTTAAAGAAAAGGTTTCCTCATTATTGTGTTGCAGCAAGTTATGAAAGTCTACTGAAGTATGTACCTCCCTGAAACAGGATCCCTATGGGTTTATCACAGTGAGGTCAGACTTCAAATTAGAGGTCCACCTGAAAGCATCTCATTCCTTCCTCTACGGGAGACTTGAGCTTATTGCTCAGTACAAAATTCACACACTTCCCATGGACTGGAACTGCTTGCAACTGTATTTCAACCTGTTTTAGCAATCTCTGCTGTGTTGTGAAGTTTCCTCTGGCACTCTCCAGAGAGCCTGCCCAGGCTTTTCTTCTGTCATGCTCAGCATAACATAATTCTTCTGAACCCAAGAGAAAAAAATAAAAATAAAACTTTATCAAAATATGAAGAAGGGTGCTAAGTCTAGAGGTCTTCCAATGCAAATCTAACATTTGGAAGGATTAGTTTTATTTAACTTTGCAGCATTTATTGCCGCTATAGGGCACTAAAATCATAAACATTACTGTTTGTAAGACTGATACTGGCAGTCCACTAACAATTTTCCTGTCTGAGGTCTCTAGGCCTTTCATAGAATCACAGAATGGTTTGGGTTGGAAGGGACCTTCAAGACCATCCAGTTCCAACCCCGTGCCATGGGCAAAGACACCTCCCACCAGACCAGGTTGCCCAAAGCCCCATCCTGGCCTTGAGTGCCTCCAGGGATGGGGAACCCACAGCTTCTCTGGGAAACCTGTGCCAGGGCCTCATCACCCTCACAGTAAAGAATTGATTCCTAATGTCTAATCAAGTCCTTCTCCATCTTCCTTATAAGCCCCCTTTGTGTATAGGAAGGCCACACTGAGGTCTCCCCGGAGCCCTCTCCAGGCCGAGCAGCCCCAACTCCCTCAGCCTGTCTCCACAAGAGGGGTGTTCCAGCCCTCTGGCCATTTTCATGGCCTTCCTCTGGACCCACTGGATCCTTCCTAGAATCCTGCTCCACTCTGCATGGTGCCCAGGCCTGAGAGGAGCTGGTGGACATGGACCCAATGCTGCAGACACAGCAGGCAGGGGCTGAACCTCTGCTTCCTGGAGCAGCAACATGTACAGCTCTGGGCAGTGAATCTGAAGAGAGGGGCTGTGTCACACTGACCCTCCATAACAGCTCAGCTGATTAAAAGCTGCAAGTTAGAAGCCTTGCATAATTTTAGCTTTTAACTCTCAGGATAGAAATGACAGCTTAAGCAGTAAGAAGTCTCAAGAAATTCCGAGCAAAGGGCCGAGCTGTCATTTACTTTTAGTGAATGGCTCTGATGCTACAAACAGGTAGGCAAGCATTTATTCGTATTCCTAGCTATCTCCCTCAAAACTGATGGTAAGGCTGTTATGCACACATATCTACCTGAGGTTCATGGTACACGTGCTCCACAGCTGGCTTAATTCCAGAGAGGATTTCAGTAACTGAATTAGAGTGAGCAAAATTGTATAATGCCCCATTTAAAACAGCAATGTTTAGTCCCATGTTTCTATGAGCACAAAGACACTACAAACTTAAGAGTTGACAAACATAGTATCTAGCTTAAATACATATGCACACACATGCATATTCACACACACACATGCATACAGAGAGGAAAATACAAAACCCCTAAATTTACCAAGAAATTTGGGACAGAAGGGTAACGAAATAAAGGGTAAAACACTTGTGAGGGCAGTAAGAAGTAACTTTCTGAAAACTGAAAAAAGAGCTTCAACTCTGCAGACATTTTGCAAAAGCGGAAACATTATATGATGAAAAATATGTCACAAGGAATTTCCCTTGCTCTGCTCCTTGTTGCTCTAACAAAATATAGCTCTTGTTGATAGCACCTTTTATATAGTTCTGGTGCTTTTCTGTGAAGAAAGACACTGGAAAAAGAAGATGGTCTACGGTGTTTAGGTTTCTTCTAAGTCTTGAACTCAAGAGAAACTCATTTTGTTTGTTCCTCATTCTTACTTTTCTTCCATCCTGTCAAAATGGACAACCCACCAGAACTTGAACAGGAAAGCAACAAGCAGAGGGAAGGTCTTTGTAATTGTGTCCTTTTGTAATTGCATTGATTATTTTTACAGCTCGTTTATTTTTAACTGCTTTAAACACTCAGCAAAATCATATAATTGATACCAGCCCTGGCTGCGCAGCAAAGGCACCTCATGGGGTGGCACAGCCAGGCTCAGAGCGTGCTCTGCTGCAGAGGAACTGGTGTTCAAAGAGCTCGCTCGGCACGGGACGGCCTCACCCGCACACCTTGCTGCCGGCCGCGAGAGCTGTGTCAACATCTGGAACAGCAGCAGATGCAGCGCCTCCTGCACAGTGATGCTGCTTGTTTGCTTGCAGAGGGAAATCCAACTTTTGCCATGCACAGATGTGTTTTGTGGTCAGCATCATTTCCAACTGGAAAGTTGGTGTCGAGGGTGAAAGGACAGCTCTGTCACAGAAGCTCCTGTCAAAGGTGTAGCCTGTGGGCTTTTTTTTCAGGTCCCAGCATAGGCTGGGAGATCCTCCTTCTGATCTCCCTCTTCACTGGCACAGAAACCTTCTTCCACACCAAAGGATGGCACCTCTTTTAGAAATGCATAGGCTTGTAGAGTTGGGCTTTCATGGTGACATTTACAAAAGCCAAAGCACAAAACACACAAGTTATAAACAAAAAGGGAGGGAAAGACCTTCCCCAAGACCAAACTGAATCCCATCCCACCAGAGTTGTCTCTAGTTTGCAGCTGAGCTGCGCCTCTGCTTTTCATCCCACTAAGCTCATCACACATTGCTCTCTGGGGTTGCACTGGACACATTAACTGATGCACTCTAAGCTCATGTTTGTGGTCGTAATACTACTAACAGATCAATTTGCCCTCTCTGCAGAATTTAACTACTTGTATCCTCCTCACCAGTGAGGTACAGACCACACCACACCTTGGTGCTCTGCAACCCTGACTCTCCAACCCTGCCAAAATGGCACTTCCCAAACTCACCATGCAGAGCTCTCCCTGCTTTCCCTACTTTTGCCCTACTGTCTTTGCTACGCTCATCTGCAAATGCAGAAAAACAAACAAACAAAAACACCATGAAGTTTTTTTGCAGCTAGGGTTGCTGGAAAGCAAGAAACCTGGCATCTACACTGGAACTTAGTCATGATCACCAGAGCTGGATTAGTTATTTTCACACCATATGGAAAAAACAACAGAACAAAGCCTCCAAAAGATGAGTTGCATCAGCCCTGAAGCATAGGTTTTGTAAATGGAAAAGCTCACAGAAGTCTCATTTTTCCTGAAAAATACCACCATTTTCTCGCAAACTTTGCCCAGTGCCCTGCAGCATTCACCAGAAGATTCTCAGTAAGAACAAGGGTCCCTGATGCCTCGTTTCCCCACATGGGTGGCTGGACAATGTGACTGCTTCCCTGCCACCACACAAAACACCTTCCCATATGACACATGGTAAGAGGCAGTGTCACATTTCTTTCTCCAAGAAAGGACAAAATTAAAGATGGTTCAGATACTGTGCAGGCTGGGGAAAAGGTGATGTTTAACCTGAATGATAGATGCACTTCATTATTGCCCAAGGTGTTTTTGTTTTTGACAGACATTAACAGATTTCTCCGTTGCATCAGACTCTGATGCTCCTACAGCTGAAGCACTGCTCCTGGAGTGGCTCTAATATCTCCCCCCTTGCTAGCACAAGCAAAAATAAAAGCAAAACCTGCAACTGGGAAACAGCACAACACAGCAACATATATACCATATAACACACACACACAAAAAATAATGTTGAAAAGCCTTTCCCTCGCCTCCTTTCTCCTAAGGGCTTAACCTTCGCAGGACACTCATTTCTGTACTTTTAAACACAAGCATCTGTCCTACATGTGGATATGTCACTGCCAGAGAGCCATGCTTCATGCTAGTGACAGGGTATGAGCTACTACAGGTTGCACAAATATTCCCTGATCTTAGTGGGACATTCCTTTTTTTTACACAAAATGTCTGTGGTGGGTTGTACTCTCAGAGTCTAGAAGAATTACAACACAACCGATACCTCTTCTCACTCCCCTCTGCCTCTACTAGAAAGGAGGATAGAATATACAGTCTATAAATTCAAGTCAGTATTAGTATGCGCCTTGCTACTGTTCTTGTGATCTTTCACTAGACAGTGTTACTCCTGAATTAAATGCTAGTTTTAAAAGGAACCTGTTGTTCTCTTTAAAATGTCATGCATTCTTATAATGCCATATACCAACAGTGAACAATGAAAACCATTGTATCCTTCTGGAACTGGAACTTTGCAAACTTAGTTCTACAAAAATAAATTATTTGAAAAAAAAAAAAAAAAAAAAGAGGTTTTCAATTCTAATAGGTTCACAACATTCATCTACCCTATTTCTGGGCTACAGATTTTCATGAAGAGATAACATATTTCCATTGGAAAGCTTCTCCACTAGAAAGAGATTTTCTGATAAATAACAATGTTCCACAATTATATAGTAATTAAATACAAACTTGAAAATTAGTATGATTTTAATTAAAGTAGGTTAATTTTATCAAAATAAAACATGGCTAGAACATCTTTTCCTTTGAAATTATGTATTTTAAATTTTCATACCTATTAAAAGAAAGTGCTAAAAAAAAAAAAGCACATTTCAAATATGACAGCTAGAAAGCCAGCCGTACTTTAAACATGTCAAGTTAGAGGAATCCCACCACATCCTTTCATAGGACAAAAAAATTTGTACATCCTCACTGAAAATTTGCTTCCTGCCTCTAGTATAAAGTTTCCAGCTTCTAGCAAATGAGCTCGTTATGTTTGTTTTGTTTTGTTTTTCAGATAAGTTAGAAAAGCAATGTCTATCAGAGATCTCTCCAATTACATGCAGAATGGTTGTGGGTTTTCAGGCTGGAAATGGCATTTTTTTCTCAGAAAAAGGCATTTTTTCTCAGAAAGAGCAGTCAGGCATTGGGACGGGTTGCCCAGGGAGGTGGTGGAGTCACCGTCCCTGGGGCTGTTCAAGGAAAGGTTGGACGTGGTGCTTAGGGACATGGTTTAGTGGGTGACATCGGTGGTAGGGGGATGGTTGGACCAGATGATCTTGGAGGTATTTTCCAACCCTAATGATTCTGTGATTCTATGAAAATGTGATCACAGCAGTGAGTCCAGTCAGTAGACAGACTGACCAAAGAGTCGGTGTGCAGCACCCACTACAATCTTATTAGAGGTATTAAATGTACACATAAGACTGTGTCTATTTTGCCATTAAAATTTTAGTTGTATTAACAAAACTCTTTAAAATCGCTTTCATAATTACATCTCAAAAGCCTATCACAGTGCTAGGTTTGCTACACGGTATACATAGCCTGCTTAGCCAGACTGAGCAGCAAAGGGTGGCACGCAAGAGTGGCAAGATTGACACACATTTCAGATGAACAAAATGGCCTCACTTGGGTCAAAGATGCACTGAATCAAGCCCATCTGAGGATACCTGTTTTGGTGGCATAATGGATCTAAAATGCCTACATGTGAATAACTGCTTGCTTGTTGTTTTTTTTTTTTTTTTTACCTTAGTGATTTATTAGGAGGAAAATGAAAGTTAGGCTGATTTTTTTTTTTTTTTTAATTTTAATAAAATACTTCAAACTTTTCTTACTGAAGCTAAAAAGGGAAGCAACCCATAGTTTTACTGCAAGTCAAACTAAACGATGCATTTGCACTGAAATGGCTGTTCCCCTGACTTGTTTTCAGAAAGCCCAGGGAACAGAGCAGCAGCTGTGGCAGAATAAGGTGCTGTGCTGTCTGTCATGAGTTGCCAGCTGCTCTACACCACAAATAACCATCTGAACCAGGTCTGGATCCTGGGCAGGTGCCCTAACCACCAGCACGCTGGCACTCTCACCCTTTATTCCTCTGGCTCAGCAAATATTTAAGTCTTTTGTTTCATTATTTTAATGGGATATAATCAAAATGAGAGATAAGGAGCGAGATAGCCCCCCAAATCCTTTATTTTGCAGATCACATTACTCTCTCAAGAGATGATTGATGGGGCTTCAAGTCCTCTTGGCCGTAAGCCCATCCTCCATTATCATCTGTGAGCACCCTAATGACAAGGTAATTGGTCAAAGCATAACAATTACCACTTTAGCCTGAAAGCTTTTTCCATCCAAACCTACTCAGGAAATCATCCCAAATTTCCAAATAGTTTCAGGATGACAGAAACGACTTTTTTTTTTTTGGCAACTTATTTTCAAAAAAAAATAGAAATAAGGTTGAGCTCTGTTCTTAATGAAAAGTTGGAATGGCTGGATTCAATGCACTGTATAAACTGAAAGTACATTTTTGATGGTTTATGCGGCTCCACAAAGAATGTTAAAGTCCACAAAAACTACTTTCAGGTTAAATGTAAGGTATTATTCTACTCCCTGCTAAGATGAAATAAAATGACCAGGTATTTTAAGATACTTGAAGTTTTAGATAATTTTTTAGGGATTCCCTTCTGAGGCAGAATTAAGGGCTCAGGCTCATGGTTTATTACAAGAGTGAACAAGCCACTGTGTGCCAGCTGTGGTAACCTCTTCATACGTATTTTTAGACCTAGATAAATGCAAAGTAATATGACTTGAGTTATTGTACTTTCACTGCAATCTAAACTAAATTAAATTACTTTGCATTTGCCATAGGCGAGGAACATGTGCACAGAGTGTTACAGACAGCTGCTTTACTAAAACGCAGTGAACTACAAAGCAGTAGCAATACAATAATGCAACTGACATCCAACCTATCCATTGCAATACTCCCAAACTCATAGTTTCATTAAGTTTTAATTGCTTTTCTGGGCAGTCAATGCTACATTTAGATACTATAATGCTCTCGTAATTTATTTCCTTCCGCCACCATTTTACTGATATATACGACAAAATTTAACTTCAGCTTAACAAAATTTGTCCTTTGCTATTAAGAAAGAGAGTTTAATGTTACAAAGCATAAAATTACAAAGTCCCTAGGAACATTTTCAGTTAGCAAGATGACTATAAATACAGAAATCTCATTATGAAGAGCTGTTTGAAACTTACACCAACTAGATAATGACAAAAGCTGCTAAATGCTAATTTGATTCATAGTCTATTTTTAGGGAGATCGCTAGTCTTGCAAAAGATACCAGCTACTCTAACTTCAGTCTGGCAAATGCCTCAATGTGGAAAAAACAACAACAACACTGAGGGTTTAAATCTTGCTTCTAAGCAAGTAACAATACAGGAAAAGATGGAAGGAAAAAGAAAAGGGAACATGTTGAAATTATTAAAGCAAAATGGTCATAGGTAACTGCCAGAAAAACAGTGTAAGTTGAAAGATGGTTTTAAAGACTGCATTCTCTCCCCCATTGTAAAATTGAATGTTTTCTTTTCTGATGACATGGAACAATTGTAAGAAATAGCCCTCAGACACTGAAGCATGTCAGTCAAAAGCAGAACGTAGCCTGAGGTACAGGGGCAGCCTTCTTGTTTGAAGAATCTCAGGAAAGTCTGGATAAAGCACCCATGGAAGTGACTCCATTTGTTCATGAAGTATTTGTCATGAAGTATTTGTGAATATTTACGCACAAGCAAAAATACTTTGCTAAGTCTGCCTGTTCTAATGACTCCTTCAGCTTCCCAGGAGTCAAAGCTACACAGCAAAGTTGTCCTGTCTGGCCGATGCTCCGGATTTCTTATTTCACCTTCTGCACTTACTCATGTCAGGCTGACAATCATCAGCAGAGATATTACTCCCAGATAATCTTTCTGCAAAGGCAATCATCTTGCCAGCATTCGTAATTTTATCACAACTCAGGCTATAGCTGGTGTTTTAGTCTTAATTGGTTATACTCTTAATATCTGGAGTAATTTGAATATTCCATTATGGAAAAAGTTCTATGACAGCTACTCTAGAGAAAACAAGAAGAAAAACTCAATTGGTTCTATATGATAAGGATATAAATGGTTCCCTTTCTTGCTTTCAGATCTTGCTCTTGAGAGTCTAATATATAACTATAAAGAGCCCAGGGCTGCTGAGAAATTAAGACCAAGCAGTCACATACTTCCAGTCAGGAGCTTATGGTTTGATACACCGGTTACCCGTTTAAGAGACATAGCTCTTCCTCCACCAGCGGGAAGTTTTCATACTCTGAAAGCTCACAAGGGTCTGAATACATGTCCTTCCCTTAAAGCCCTAGATGCTTGCAGGGCTATGTATGGGTCCACAGAGGGGATCTCTTGGCAGGAAATGGCCCCTCACAAATGGTCTGGCTCAGGATGCATTCATACTCCTTAGGAGTTAAATCTCAGGGCTTGGGTCCATAAAATATATTTATACGCAGGATGTTAACAGAAACATGTTGGATTTTTACATTAACAGTATCCACATCATGCATTTGCTACGAAAATAAATCTTTTTGAGTGAACCAAAAAATGCCCTTATTTCTAATAATAGGAGAGAAAATTACAGTTGGCAAACTTGAGAGACAATTAAGCCAGTGCTTCAGAGAACTCCAGATCACTGCCAAAACAAATATTCAGATAAAAGAACACAGCTTCCACTCCCTGCTTCCTTATTAATTGTGTTTTCTTCTTTGGCCATAACAAACAGGTTTGTAAAATAAACTCCAAAAATATACGGGTCTCTGTTTTTTGATTTGCACTTGATAGTGCAAACTACCAGCTACTGAAGAAGAAAGCATTACAGTAAGATTCATTTCCATAAATAATATAACAACAACAACAAAAAAAAAACACTGCACATCAAGGTTAAATGAGGACGAAGTGGGAAATTCACTGCATAAAGGGCTGTGAGGCCTCTCAGTTGGCTTTCCAAGTGCAGGATATTCATTGCATTTTATTAGCTGATTAACGAGGTGTGTGGCAATTCATCTGGAGCTACTAAGGTCCTTTGATCCATGTTCCTTGCAAGCACTCCCCCAATAGACAAAAACAGTGCTTTGCAGCTAAAATCCATCCGTGTCCAGTGGGAAGATGGTGCAGGGAGCCAGGTAGAGGACCTGCAGCTCAACCCCACCACATCAGTGATGAGGAGAAGTCCAACCTCCTCATCCATCCCACAGGACTGTGCCCCACCTGATGGGCCCAATTTGGGGTGCACTGCTCCCCCGAAGCCCATGCAAGTGTGCTTTCTGCACATCAGCCCGCGTCTCTCTGAGGATGAGGAATCTCCCCAGCAGTGTCTTGGTGGGATATCAATAAGTATCAATAGGTATCAGTAGACATCAATAGGTATTAATAACTTTAATACAGGCAAAACTTTTCTCATATGGAGCATGGCCTCGGACCTACATACTACTTATACTGTTGAAGGTATAGCCTAAAGCTGACAATCTTGAAGTGGGGAATGTCACAGATGTGGCAGTTTTTCCTAAGTGTTCTTAAGACTAAGAAAAGCCTGCCACCTTCACTGCAGACTGAAGCCCTAGCAGCTGTCCTTGCCCTTGGCACTCACTAGGCAGCGAGTCAGACACAGCATTAAAAAAGTCCAAAGGAAGAGGCCATTTACATACAACCAAGTTGCTTCAGTTGCTTCTTGAGATCCTTTATGACATCCAGCATTCCCAAACTGATGGAAGCTCACAGGGACAAGTGAGGTAATGTAGAGAGCCTTTAATAAATGCCACAGGTCTGAAATGTTCTAACAGATGCCTGATATGTGGTATGCACTACAAATTATCCTCATGATAAAAA
Source organism: Heteronetta atricapilla (assembly GCA_011075105.1). Classification (NCBI taxonomy): domain Eukaryota; kingdom Metazoa; phylum Chordata; class Aves; order Anseriformes; family Anatidae; genus Heteronetta; species Heteronetta atricapilla. The sequence continues at coordinate 129,552,863 of CM021731.1, read as the reverse complement.
ATACCTAAAATTTTGCCACCATCATGAAGATCCTGTGACTTTCAAGAAACCCTCCAGCTTGGAAGAATATACTAAAGAATGCAATGGAAATATGAATTCATAGCACTTCCTAAGGACAGACACTGCTTCAAGAGAGCACGGGTGGTGTTACCTATAGTCTTGTGGCTCTGGAACCAGCTCCAAGCAACAGGGACCAGATGACTGCATGAATCCTCGATTAGGCAGGAAAAGACATGTGATGAGAAGCTGCTTTCATCCTGATCCAGAGTTAAGTAAAGTATCTCTGGAATGGAGCTGGCATCTTTACCAAAAAACGGAGATGTGATAGTTTCACTAAGGTCTCTGGGACAAAGTGGTGCAGTCCTCTAGGCCCACTGAGCATCAGAACAACTGCAGATTATCTTCACAGTCAAATAACATCCAGAACTGAATTCTGTTTTCTTGTGTATTGAGTATGCTAATACTGTAATCAATAACTTAAACTTTCTAGAATAAGCCTTTCAAATCTATCTTCTTCCTCCCTAGTAACTGGGTGATCTCAGAGGAAAAAGAGGCACTGAAGCACTCAGCTAATCAGGGAATGTGGATACACTCTGTGAGGAAACCAGGATCCTAAGGATAATCTTCCAGTGACATGTTAAATGCATTTTAGAATATCTGAGACTTACCAGGGAGCTAACAGAATGACACAGGTGCTCTACCTGTCCTGGTGGGACTGGCAACAAGTGGGACAGCCTAGGTCAACTCAAATGACATATGCACCCCAATTGTCCCTCTTGGTGTCAGGGTCACCCATGAAATGCATTTGATTTCCCAGTAGCTGAATATGCATTTTTCTCTAGCAAACTGGAAAGGACATTTTAAGAACAAATGGCAACAGCACTGAGTCAGAACAAAAAGTCCCCCATGGCAGGTTTAAGCCTGCACCCTTTTGGCAAACGCACCTGGTAGGGAAATACCTGACAAATTAAAGTTTACCTATAAGCATCTTTGGATTTTGAAGTTGCTAAATAAACAGATAAATAAAAGAGGAGGGAAGTCCTGGCATCCTAATGGATAGGGTTCCTCCGAGGGGCAAGTACTGCTGCTGCTGCTCCCAGTCTGTCTGGAAGGCTAAATTCACTGCAGCTAGCCCTGCTGGTGCGCTGCTGAGCCCATTAACTGGGCGTTAGTGCTGCTGTTAACAATTAAACTCAAAACTAAGGTTTATGGATACCCAGGTTTAACACAACCCCCAGCTGACCTGCAGGCCGTCTCCTCAAAGTGCCATCTCTGCATGGCACCTACTGGCACAAGCCCGTCTAAGTATGAGCTGCTCAGGGGTGTCAGAGTGATGCAGTGCAGTGGTAACTTTCAAAGAAAGCAAGCATGCAGAGTAAAACAATAAAGGGATTTGCATATAACAATGAATTAAAAAAGCAAACACGTTAGTTGAATTCTCTAGGAAATGCATTGTGTGCTGTGTTTTCTAATGGTAAGTAATAGGGGATAAAATGAAGCCAACAGGAAACAGCATTAACAGCCATTTTCAAAAAGAAATTCTATTTACTCAGTCCTGGCCTGTGTCAGATTAAATTCTTTTTAAAACAACATTCAAAATGACCTTTTTCAGAGTGATTAAGACAGCAAAGGAAGCAATCTGAGGAATTAAAAAAAATATAAAAAAATCCAATAAGTGAAATGGACAGCTGTACAGGAAACTAAGCAGTTGCCCATGCTGCCATTTCCAGAGTGCATCAGCAAGCAGCCTTGCTCTCGCTGGCTTTGCTGGATTTTAATCCTTGCCCAGGCCATGCCATGTCCACAGTATTTGCCACAACTCCCTGGGTCAGGACGTTTCTCCCCAGGAAATCTCCTTGGCATCCAACAGATTCACCTGGTGCTGCAGTCAGTTAATTCACGTTCCCTTGATGATGTGCAGAGGAACACCAGGCAGCACTTATCAACCTCTCCTTGAGGATGCCAAGGCTATCTTTAATTCTCGACTGGGCTTGTCTGGGAGGGCCCACGCCACTCGTCCAAGTCACACATAGCAGCAGTGTCACCTCCATCCCATCCTAGGGGCATCCTTGTGCCTCCCCCCGTGGGCCTTCCCCACCCCTCAGCACCCCTGAGGCAGCAGCTGCACACCTGGGGGCCCCCAGGACTGGACCTCTCCACTGGTGTAGCAAGGCTCAGGGACACTGAGGTCCAACTACTCCATCAAGACCTTCTGGTGCACATAGTCGGGGGATCAAAATGCTTTGCCTGTCTGTTTTTGTACCACTCAAACACTTGTGGCCACAGATTTTTCCCAATGAAATAATGAGCTTTTCTGTTTCACCATGCTTTAGTTTCAAAATGTTCTATGCAAAAGTGCAAAAATACTTCAGACATAAAAAATATATATATTTTTTTTTTAAAAAAAAAAAGAAATTAAGCTTTTCAATAAGCCTGAAATAAATGTACTTCTTAATTATCATCTAGGATTCATTGACAAATTTGGGGGGACTTGACCCCAAAGGAATTTTTGATGAATTTCTTGAAATTCTGACAAACATCAGTCTCACATTCAATATTACCAAATTGTACTGCTGCCAGTGTGAGCTAGAATGCTAAAACATTTTTTTAAAGCGTGGCTATACATACAAGCACTGCCAATGGTACTTAGCAGAAACAACTGGAGTTGCTGAATATATTCAGTAAAATTTACAAAGCATGCAAAAGCTAGCCTAGCAATGGCAAACGCCTGATTAGTAACTGGATCCATTCTGTGATTGTCCTGGATGTTACTTGATTTACCATCAAGTCACAGTGAAGTGACATCCCCTAATGAGGATAATCAGTGGAGGGGGAGGAAGATGGGGAGATGGGGGGAAATGGTGGTTTGTTTGTTTTTTTCATTGTATAACTTAATTTGGAGGTTAAACTGATGGTTTAATGACTCCTCCCAGTTTGAAAACAGGATCCAGGAACAGATACTGACAAACTGAGGCAATTGTTGTATGCAGTTTCTGATAAACTCCCAGCTGCTAGAAACAGGGAATAACCTTCTGTGCACCTGAGGACAGGCAGAGCCCCTCACATCCCTCATGCCTTGTGCTTCTGGCAGGGACACCTGGCCAGGGACACTAGACAGGGTGTGTTTGGGGCACCTCCCTCAGTAAGTGCACTGCTGACAAACCTAAGTACTCCAAAACATGTCTTTAGGAATACAGGCAAAAAGAAACAAAAACAAAAACAAAAACAAAAAACAGTAACAGGAAATTAAGCAAAGAGTCTTTGTAACTTTACAACAGGTGGCAACGAAGGTGGATGAGAAGAGACAGTGTAGCCCCCCCATGTGGAAAGGCCTTCTTCCGGCAGAGGACGTCCCATCTCCACATCATCTCTCTGGACCTCAGCACAACCCCACAACTTGCACAAGGCTGATGCTGCCAGTACCACTGGCATATGCTTTACACAGCTCCAGGTCCAACTCGATAGGAATGGAGAGGTACATAAGCCTCTTTGGCTACCCCCAAAAACAAAAACATAATAATGAAGAAATACATGAAAAGGCAAGGAAAAAAAAAGTCTGTGAGTGAAGTTGAGTCCAACACATTGCAAGATTGATGCATTTGCAAATGAAGCCAACTTCTCCTCTCATCAGTGGAAATCAGTTCATAACGCTTCCAGGAGAAGTCCACCAGCCTGTGATAAGGGCATGCAGCCTGAAGTTTTGCAGTTCATTATCTGCTGTTCATAAATGATTTTGTGATTTATTTCTTCAGTGAGGCAAAGACAGGCCAATCTAAAAATAAGTTCCGTAAACAAAACCACAGAATTGCATTCAGATCTTTAGCACTTGACAATTTTTAGGTCGCAGTTCCAAAAAATCTTTCCTTCAGCACAAAGAAGCAACAAAGTATTCTGCTGAAGCGAGGTCACATAATACATACGTTTGATAGATGTACATAAATACATCCATTTGTGCCTACCACGGGCTATGTTTAAAATACTCTGTTTAGAATAACATCAGGAATGCTTCATTTTCAAGCAACAAAATCCTGAACGATTAACATGGCAAAACATACTACTCATGACCCAGGCTTTCTCTTCCACCTCTGCTCCCTCCCCAAACCAAACAAACATGATTGGTTTCACTTCCTTCACAGGGTGTGCCAAGAATTGAAAAGCAATTGGGAAAAATATATATATATATTTCTATATAGATTTTCATCAAAATGGTACATTTTCAAGCACACTGGCATGCTATTATATTTAAAGGTTTTAAAAAGGAAAGCATGAGTGTTATTCTATAGCGAAACTTGCCATGAAGCATGTGCAGTACTGGCATGGATTGTGTTGGCCAGTGTTCGCTGCTAGGTCCTTCCTGCTGGCTTAAAAAAAAACACCACCACCACCAACAACAAAAAAACCACCTCCATTTAACCAGCTGCAATGGCTATTTTAAATGTTTTAATTCATCATCTTTACAAAATCTTCTAAAATCCCACACCACTAGCTATCAGTTTTTCTTTAAAACCAGCCTACAGAAAACCAAGCTGGCCTACTATTCGCATACTTGTTGCCATCTTTGCTAGCACCATTGATATGACAGCAACCCCAGATGCTTTTCAGCTTTCACACATGGAGAGCTCTTGGCCCTGAGGTATCTACTGCTCTAAGTAAGGAAGTTTCATGCAAATGACTGGGAAAAGGGGGCTCAATACACTTTTTTTCCATTTTTAGGCCCACTTTCTAAGGAAATGAGGCTACTGCACTTCTTCCTGCCTGCCTGACAGTCTGCAGCAGCATTTGCACTCCTCGAATATCATCAGCCAAATCTGACAGAATTTGACTGACGTGCCAAAGGTGCCACAGAGGAAGTGCTCCACAAACTCCATGAAATCCCAGCAGAAGCCTACAGGAAAGTGTCTAGGGAGGGAAAACCACAAAGTGAGGCCAGCCCACATCCATTTGACCCACTGGTCTGCCCCTCACCATACTCATGCCCGGCCGACGATGTGGCCAGGACCTGCAAGACATGCTGCCCACATGCCCCGGCAGCAGCTGGGACGGAAGATGATGCTGAGGAGGGAAGACAATCCAACAACCTAAACATTTTTTCCGTCTTTACTCTGATCACCCCTTTTTGTGCCTTTTACTTGTAGCCACACCCTTGGCCAAGGTGGCGCCCCATGGCCCTGAGGGCTGGCAGGAGCCGATGGCCATTTCCACGCCGATGGGAAGCCAGCCTCTCTCCAGAGGGTTTACAAATGAGCCCTGTTCTCGCAGAAACAGAATGTTTAACCATCGGCATTTTATCTGTGTAAAACAAAAATGATAATGAGGAGAGCAAAGACCTTTGAGATATTTATGAATAAATTAAAGTCCCAAAGCTTTCTATTGCAGAGCGATAAGGAGAGAATTCTCACAGAATCCGCCAAGGCATGTGGAGCCCCTGGTTTTGTCCGGGTTGAAAAAGAGCAAGTTTGCACACAGAGAGCAAAACTAAGCAAAAAAAAAACTATATACAGATTTAAAGATGGCTAATATACAACATGAAAGCAGTATGAAATACATTACTGTGACAAAGTAATAATTTCAGTGTAAATGCTAAAACAATAAGAAGTCTTTATTAGCCAAACCTAGAAACTATAAATACAGACTGTTAGACTGACTGATGTACTGCCTAAATACTTTCTGATCGATGTACTATTTCCTCAGCCATTTACAGTTATGTTATGACAGTAGTCAAAAGTTGTATTTAAATACCAAACTACCAAACAGCACTGTGTTGTTCAATGTGGATGAAAATTCTTCTTCTTTTTTTTTTTTTTTTTTTTCTCAGTTGTGGAGCTGTTTATTTTTCTCATGAACTTTGCATCTGGGGAAACCCTGAATGTGAAAGTAAATGGCTTCACTTTGTTGCTTTGGTGTACGTAGTGAAATGAAAATGATGCATGACTTAGTGTGAAGGTCACCGTTCAGTATGCACAACAGCAGAAAAGTGAACAGAGTGTTGGGACACACCTACAGAAATGTGGGCTTGAAACAGTTTTGAAAAACAACCCAGGGTACGTATGCAGCAGGATCACAGCAACACTGAGATACCACAGAGGACTGGATGGTGTCTGTCCAAATTTGTCACTGCTCAAGCACAAGAAAGCAGGAAGCGGTAGATGTGGGCAATGCCACGGTTCAATAATGTCAATCATCTGTTCAACATCTTTCCCCTGGATCAAGCCGTATTTCCCTAACTTGCCTCCTTCACAGGGCTTTATAAAACTTCAAAGAGAAAAATTAAAGCAGTCATTGATGATGAAAAAGCAACTGAATAAATGCATCATAAAACAAATTGCCCATCTTCATAAAGTCTAACTGCAAGGGCAGGTGCCCCTGGCACACAAGCGTGTCTGGCCAGGTTATTCTGGTGCGTCTGTCACTGTGGTATGCAGGCAACATTAACTCTGTTGGCCAATATCACAAGGGCATTGCAGGCACTTTGCACAGCCCACAAACATAACCTAGCCCTAAACTTAACTCTTTTGCTTAGCAGGGAAGAAACTACAATGCGGGATACCTGGAGTGTTGCAGTCTTTGAACATTGACAGAGAAACAGGGCAAAAAGAGGAACAGCACAATAAAGCAATGGCATTGTTTATTCTTCGCTGTGCTTTCAACTGCATTTTGCTAGCCCATATATAGATACAAAACCAACAAACTAAATAAAAGTTAAAAAAAAAAAAAAAAGTAAAACTCTGTCTAAGAGCTGCAAGATCGAAATAATGGTCAGGGTGCTTAAACCACACACAGACACACAGACACAGACACAGACAGACCCACACCCAGAAGAACCCAGCCTGTTTCCCCAGCAGCTCTCACTCCCTTGGCAGCTCTGAGACTGGCGGGCCAGCTGTGCACATGGGAGACCGAAAAGCAGGCTCTGGATCTCATGACAGCATAAGGAGCCCCACTGATTTCTATTTAAAACTCGGTATATGCTACTGTAAACATTATTTAAAATTCGTCCTATGGGAGCACTGCCTTCAGAACTTGAAACACCCTTTAAAAAACATCTTTCTGCAACCTTATTCCAATGTAAAATATTGCCATTTAGAGTGTCATTACAACACAGCACATCTGGAGACACAGCGTAACAAAGTGCAGGCGTCTGTACTCAACTACAGTCCCTAATTTCAAGGCAGTCGGTTCTTACAGAAGAACAATACTAATCTGGGCTGGTAACACTGCATCACTTTCTGCCACATGGGCCTGCCTTACCAACCATGAGGACATGTGTGGCACACATGTCTCTGGGTGAGAAAGCTGTCCAACACGCAGCTCAGTGGTCCAGAGACAGCCTGAATTCCACAAAGATGTAGCAGAAAGGCGTCATCTTCTGACATGCCACTGACTTCAGTGTGACCACGCAGCTGATAATGTGAGTCAGTGTGGGAGACCAGGCAGGCACACTTCTCTACCCAGGAAACGGTGGCTGAATGACTTGTAGAATGACTTCATGTCTTGAATGATGTGAAGAGGTTTAAACATTTTACCACAGAAGGTGCTGGAGTCGAGTTGTTTTCACTTTTTCTCTAGAGCAGGTCACAACACACAAAATACCACTGCACAGGGAGGGGAAGCCTTGGGCAAGTGTATGGGCCTGCTGGTGCTACATGTGGGCTGAAGGCCGCAGGAGACCCGTGGGTCATGTTTTACACTCAGACAGCGAGCCTGCAGCCTCATTACCATCTCTTGTGCCTGTACCCATACATTAATTCCTGTTCCAGCCTGCTCCAGCCCCATAAACACACCGAGGTGTCATTAGTGGCTGAATGAGCACCTGCAGGGGCATAAAGGGCTGCTTCCCTGGCAAGAGGAGCAGCAGTGGTACATGGAACTGTTGATGCTGCCAACCCTTCTCCTCCACCTCCAGACACCGTCACGACAGAAGAAACAGGCTGCTTGCTCTGTGTTTTCTCTCTGGGTGGTCTACATATTCATCTACTTAGCGTTCACAGCCTCACTGAAGTTCATATCCATCACAGAGACAGTGATGGTGGAAAGAGACAGAAGGGAAGTTGCTTTTGTAGAGAAAGGGAAAGGCAACAGTCTCTGCGTTACTAAATAGAGCATGGTGTTAACTGGCAGATCCCTGACACTAAACAAAAATAGCATCATCTCCAAGAAACATTCAGTTTGCTCTAAAGATTGCCAGATATGTGAGGATTGTCACAACTATTCACCCATGAAGCCTCCCGCACTGCATGTCCAACAGACTTCCTTTCTGGACAGCAAAGAGAACTTCTCTTTGAAAATGAATAATCATCTGTCAGTCATGCTTAAGGGCAAGAACTGACATTAAAAAGACAAGTAGGAATAAAAAAATAGAGTATAATCAGTGACAAAGTAGAAAATTAACAGGCAAATTCATACATGCAGGAGCCCGGGGAAAAGGAGGCAATGAATGACTATGAAAAGTTCCTTTTTTTGCCAGTATGCAGGCTCCTATGGAGAAACACAACTGGCATTTTTATTTTTTAGCTGGTTTCCCTTGTATGCACAGAAAAAGTGATCTCACCAACTGCTCAGTGTAACAACGCCCAGAGAAGAGCGACCAGCAGAACACCATCAATCGCCGCTTCTTCCATCCAAGAGCCTTAGTGCCTTGGGCACAGGCTGGCAGGGACACGAGGACACCCACCATGCTGGCGCTGAGACAGAAACATCACTGAAACACCCCATCACCCAGAGGCGAGTCATCGTGAGCAAAAGGAAACCTCAGGCCAAGAAATGGCTCCTTCACTTTGCCCCAGCATTGCTGTCTTTGAGTTGTAGAGGGGGAAGAGTCGGTCATGCTTCAGAAAAGGCTGATCTGAAGATAAATGTGTCCCCCTTACAAGCTGATTTTGGCTGCTCTGTCTTTGAAAAGCCCTAGCAAGAAAGAGAAAAGGATAAAGGTGAAAATCTGCCTCTTTGTACTGAGTGTGATTTGCTGTTTTCAAAATACTGACTGTGCAATTTAATACAGAAAAGTTTTTAATAATGTGCAACATGAAAAGGCAGGAGTTTCATTTCTTCACAGTTTGTCGGAAATACCAAAGCATTAAAATGAATATAGTACAGAGGCTCTGAATTTTATCACTTGGATTTAAGTTAAATCTCTCCCTGTGGATTAAATAATTTGCTCTAAAACATGCTTTTATTTCCCTTTAAAAAAAAAAACTTAGGGAAAGTTAAGATTGCAAAATAAAGCACTCTAAGATATGGAAATGTCAGTGAGAGCCAATTGCTTACACTCTTGCATTCCCATTTTCACTTGTAGTAGGACTCTGCAGACAGATTTTGAATAATCAAATACTTTTTCTCAAATAATGAAATACCAGAAAAATGCTATTTCTAGGCTACCTCAGCAGTCAGCAGCATTTCGTTCAATGGGATTTCCAATGTTTTGTAAGGTTAAGTATGTACATCTATCTATGCATGTGGGAGGAGGGCATACGTATATATAGTATGCCAATTTGCTATGGTAAGATGAGGGCCACATTTTCTCTTCCTTAAAAAATCATGCTCACACTGTGTGTTAAAGTTCACTGAAAATTAACCCGTGTGCACTTTGAATGCAATGAGATTTAAAACAGGAATTACTGTTTGTTATCTGGTTCTTTTCCCTCCAAAATGTGAACCATATGAGTTAGTCCTTTCACCATTATAAAAATGGTTTGTTTTCTTTTTCCAGCAGAAGCTATGAATACATGCCTTTTCTATTTCTGTTCTGTGTAAACACATTTTTCCCAGCACTTCCATATTTCAGTACATGGAGGTTATCCTGCAAAACAGTGCATATGTGAAGCCGTTCTGATTGCAAGGAGTCATTTTTTGCAGATCACTGCAGTCTGAACACATATGCTTTCCATCTTACATGTACAGTAAAACTACCACACCCTGACTAGATTCAAACAGGACCTCAAACCCCAAAACAGTCCCAGCTGACTTAATATGTTTGTGGTACACTTCACATCTGAAATGGCACCAGAACTAACCATAATAATAAGAGTATTATACTATAAAATTCTGTCAAATTGTAATCTCTCTTAACATACATGTATTTCTCCAAATTTAAACACATTTGTTACCATAATAATCTCAATATCTGATGTAACATTATATTCAAACTTTCAACCATGTTTATCAAATCAAAACTACCTCACAAGCCTCTACATACAGTCCCTGGATATCACAATCAGGAACAGCAGTGTAAATATCTAGAATGTATAGTGGATCTATAAAAAATGTGTATTCCGTCACTATCAGGTCTTACAGATGTGTGCACAAGAAGTCAAAGTGTCTCTTTATGTCTCTTTGGATGCAAACAAGCCTCTGGGGGGTTGTGTCCTAACTCACAGGAGAAACTGTTGCACAGAACAATAGAAAAGCCTAAGTATTCAGCACATGAAACCAGCTTGTGCTTACATATGCATGATATACTTAAGGTGATAAGAATAATATGATTCCGTTACCCTGTGCACTGAGAATCAATATATACTGTTGTACCATGCCATAAACTGATTTTTGTAAATCAGTGTGAAAACCAAGAATGTGGAGAGAATGCAAGATTTTTTTTTTTTTTTTTTTAAGGAAACTGTGTTTTCTCCCTGAAATGAATGGCCTGCATCAGTATTATTGTAAATTAAAACAAATAATTCATCAATTCATACATCCTATTCTGTCTTCTAGGAGGTTAGATGCTACTTTTTTTTTTTTTAATGAACGCACATTTATATTCAGCATTGAGTGTTATTTTGCAGCACAGAAAAAGGAAACATTTCATTTCTAAGGTGTTAAATACTTTAACTTTTCAATGTGTCTCAATGTTTTTCCAGCTGGTATTATTCACTGAAGGTGTACATCGTTTTTTTTCATGTTCAACCAAATTCTCTATCATAAATGAGCTACTTCTTAGTGAACTGGTTATTTTATTTTATATCATGCAAAATTCCCAATGTGGGTTCATGTGAGAATGAAAAAAGAGAAACTAGCATTCAGATCTTCTACAAGGCCCATATCTAGAATTACTAGCTCACATATGGGTCTGATATGCTTCAAGCGGAGTTTAGGAAGAGTGTAAATAAATTAACATCATCTTTGAAAGCTAAGGGGAAGCAATAATAAAACATGAAATACTGGAAAAGAGCAATGTCCAACTAAAATCTTTGAAGATATGGAAATGATTATGTGATAATTTGTAGACTAATTTTATGATATGGGACTTAAATTATGTCTGCTTTAGAAACTCTTTCAGGAATTGCAAAGAATCCCCTTGATAGGGAGTGTGTGATTTTTAGAAGGCTTGCTGAAACACAGTTTACCTCTTCTGTCCATTTCTTCAGTGATAATGACATTCTTCAGAGGAAAAAATATTGCTCCCCCTTGAAAAAAAAAAATCACTATGTACACAGGAATAAGATCTACCAGCTTTCAATGCCAAATATAATCATACTTATCATACCAATCTATTTAGAAAATATAATATTGCTAAACCAGTTGTTACAGTTGATTAATCCAAGCCCTTCTTCCTAAAACCAGATGGCACAAGCAAGAATAACCAAACACATTCTGGAGAGTATCTGATGAGAAACTCCATCATATTTCACTGGTTTCTTATTTATACAGGACAATAACAGTTGGACCACAAATAATTACGAAATATAAACAAAACGGAAGACTGAAAGCAGAGACAAGTTCCTTACATGTATTTGCAAGTATTTTTATGGATTTTGAGCAGATTTCAACTCAGAAAACTCCTGGACCTGAAACTAAAATAACAACAACAACAACAAATACACTAGGGAAAAACACTCTTTTTGAAACATTATCTGGAAATATATCTATGAAGACAGGTAACATTTTCTTGAAAAACTGTCTGATTATACTGAGCTGCTGCCCAATTACCAAGGCTCTTGAGATGGCCACCTTGACTCATTATATATCCTTTATTTGTCAAATTTTGACAGTCAGTTAAATGAGAGCTTGGAAAATGTTCTAATAATAGTAATGCTGATCTCAGTGTCCTACAAGATAAAATGCCTGAAGTTAAAGAAAAGCCACAGGAGATGGAAAATTACAAACTCTGCGGCCTGGCCTGAAACCCACACCTTCAGCAAAGGTGGAGAGAAAAGCTGGGCTGCACAAGGGAGGAAACAGCAAACATCCCGCCACCATTTGAAAAATGTAATTACGCATCTGAAAAGCACAAAGTCAGAGAAGAAGCCTACTGGGGCACCACTCAACAGCTGTGGCTGGTTTTTACGTACAAGGGATGGGAACAAGGAAGCACCAGAGACAGGCAGCGAGACCACACGTCAGTAGCTCCACAATACTCATCCCTGACTGTGCAGGATGCCCCTCTGGGACCTGCCCCAACAGTGGCCAGGTCCAGCCCTGCTGGGACGTACTGATAGCAGCGTATGTGATCCTGCAGTATACACATCCCTGCAGCACACACTTCCTGGCAGCACACACACACATCCCAGCAGCACGGGGAACCAGTTTCCTTGGGGCAGCCACGCACCATGCTCTGGTGCAGCAAGCTGGGACCAGCCTGGCTTCCCTCATTCAGACCTCTGCTGGTGCCCATCACATTCCTGATGAAAAAAATAAAAATGAAAATAAAAAGTAAAAATACAAAGTAAAAATAAAACAAATAAAACAGCACGGTGCAGCTATAAGTGCTCTGTCCATATTTCCATCTGCACCATCAGTGCCCAGGGAACATGTTTCCCACTGCTCGGGCAGGGATCACTGCTAGAGGGCAGGAGAAAACCACTGTGTCCACCATGTAGGCAGACAATGTTTCCCACCCTGAGCTAAATCGGGGCACTGTTCCAAGCCCCTGTCTCACTCAGGAAGTGAAGACAACTCTGGAAATTGCTGGACTTCATTCCACTTTAGTCTGAAATAATACATACAGTTCAGGCTTCAGGCAGCTGTGTGAGCTCTTATGTCTTCTCTGCAGCACTTCCAGTGCTTCCAATTAGGATCCACTAAAATAATTACATCAACTTCCCAGGAAGCCCCAGAATCACTATCTGATTTTTTTTTTATTATTATTATTTTTTACTGAAGAATTTTCTATTTCCTCTTCATAATGAGCATTCAAGGCCTCACAAGTAGGAAAAACAACATCTTGAGTCCTCCCTGGGATCATGTGCCAGCTTGCAACCTCAATATCCTTCAGCTTTCAAAAAAGCGAGACTCTCCAATTTAGCCCTTTTCCTATAAACACCTCTCAGCTTTCTTTCTGTTAACCTTCTCTTTGGGACACGTATTTTCAAAAAATGAACTGCATGGGTTTCCTGGCCTCACCCAAGGAAGGCTTCTCCCTTTGCCTCCATCCCACCTGTAACACTGCCTCCTGATTTGGCCAGCTCCCAGGCACTCCAGCAGACAAACCCACTGCTTCAGAATTGTAAAGACATAGCATGACATAGGATGATGAGCCCAATACAGACGTTCCTGATGAATAACTGTATGAAGCAGGACTAAAAAGTTTGCCTTTTCTGTGTCCTGCAGCCTTCTGGAGTCAGGAGGACTCCAGGAGGACCCCTGTCTCACTCAGGAAGTGAAGACAACTCTGGAAATTGCTGGACTTCATTCCACTTTAGTCTGAAATAATACATACAGTTCAGGCTTCAGGCAGCTGTGTGAGCTCTTATGTTTTCTCTACAGCACTTCCAGTGCTTCCAATTCTGTTACATCATGTGCTTCATGTGCATCATGTGTTACATGTGCTTCTGGAGTCAGGAGGACTCCAGATTCCTAGAAATATCTCTCCACGGCAAACGCTATTGCAACAGGACTTGGGCTGCAGCAGCCTCTGGTCAGAAGCAAAGCCTGATGTGAAAATAGCCAAAAGGAACTTGGGGGAAAATGCATGCTTTAGAACAAAATGAAACAAGTTTGTGCAAGACTTATGCAGGATAATTGCTACAATGGGAGCCACACGCAAAAGCTACAAGAGCATGCAAACAGTTTCTCTCTATTAGAAGTCTGCTTGAAGTCCATTTTTTCCAGAATCTCTAGCTTTGCCATGATTTTCTGTGATCATACTACAACAGCATTATTATGAAAAGTAACAAATTTGCATTTTACAAGACATCTGGAAGAATTTTCTTCTACAGTTGGTCTTGATAGGAAATTCAAGCCTGGAATACTTTAATACCATAACCCCCAAATCTGCAAACTTCATAGTCATCTGGCTCAGCATTAATGCACTACACCAGGACACAGTTATAATCCTCCCCTTCTCAATAGCCTCTAATTTCCAGTGTGCCCTGTCACATGTCAGCTCAACAAGAGTTTAAAAACAACTGTCAGCTGTTGCTGACCAATTCCCCCTTCATCCCCTTCCAAAAGTACGATAGGCTATTAAGGACAAGAACATGGTGCACAAATAAATGATCTGGAGCAAAACACGTGAAGGAAAAATCATTGCATACACACATTTGGACACGAGCTCACTTTCTCCCCATTGGGCTTTTTCATTTCCTCATAGCACTCCAATAACCTTTTTTTTTTTTTTTTTTTTTTTTCCTAAGCACTCTTTTTTTCTCCTGTCTTCTGTTTTGTGGTTATCCCAAGGGGCTCAGGAACACCTATTTATTACCTACCTGTTTGGCCTCCCTGAGCTGCCTCAGATCTCAGTTTACAAATTAACTTCTTTAAACATCTGCCCATTGTCTGATTTGTTACGGCTTCTTCCCAGGGCTCCAGAATGGGTATGACCTCCATGAACACCACGCCTCCTGCCACATCATGCCTGAGTATCATACAAGCATGGTGTTCCTTCACACTGTCTCTGCAAAGAATTAATGAAATACCAAACTATTACAACACAGACTAGTGCACCCTAAAATCTGTTTGGGGATGCAAGCAACCAGCTGGGCTGAGAAGCAGGAGTCCTGCCTGCCCCCTTCCAGTCCCAATAGTCTTACATCTGGATGAAACCACGCTGCACTTTGTCGCCTGACATGGTGTCTGAGTCACACATCTGAAACGTGTAAAAGCCTGCCCTATTCCAACTACTGCAAACTTTGGATATTTTGTTCCCAGCGCTTGGGCACAGGAAAAATACAATGAACTTTCTTGTGCTTTCTTGCTCTGCTACCGTGTCAGAACAACCCAGCAACATCCACTCAAATTAGCTAAATTCTGCAAAATCAGAAATGAAAACCTCAGCCTCCCTGTGCATTGATATTCCTGCAAATCCGAAGTTGCTCTCAAGTGTACCTCAGGCTGCCCAGGAGAGAGCTGGGGGAGCATCTGCAGCTCCCTGACAATGCCAAATGCCACAGCCTCCGTCAGGAACTGCAGAGGAACCAGGGTCATGTTTCCAGTTAGGTCTGAGGCTACAGATCAGTAGCGGAGCTCAAACAAGCAAGAACTCCCAGGGTTAAATGGTGGTCCCAGGAACCATCTCCACACAGCAGAGAATGACAGTAGTAAGTTTTGCTATTTCCTGAAGTATACATACAAAGGAAATTAAAATGTAAAATGAATGGACAAGTTCTTTCAAAGGTGAGGAGCCATGTTATTTATGGGTTTTGCCAGTACTCTGCTCTGGCCCTCACTGTTTAAACAGCGATTATCAGATACGGGAGAGCTAAACAATCTGGAAGCACTGACAGGAGCTGCAACCCCTGCTCCGAGCCCTTTCGCTTTCCCGGGTCTTCCTTCACTTGCAAGATAACAGCCCTTCTAGCATACATCCTGCTCACCACGCCACAAAGTTCACGCAGCTCTCCCTAGCTAGCGGCAGAGCACGCCTCTTGCCAGGTGTGCATTCCCTTATGCCAGTCACAGCCATCTGCCGGAGCAGGTGCCAGCCCAGCCCGTGTGGGGCACGAGCTGCTGCAAAGTGGGGCTGAGAGCTGGCTACCAAAACCAAAACCACCCGCCAGCATAACAAAAGGACCTCTGGGGATCCTTACACAGAGGCTATGAGAAACCCACATACCATTTCAGCGTCTTCATTAGGACCAACTGCAGCCTCCTACTTTTCTTCTTCAGCCAGGTGAATGCTATAGTGGCATCTTCAGAGATAGGCCCCTCTTTTCCCCAGCAAGAGGGTTCCTGTGCTGGAGACAGTGGCAGAAGAAGTGGTTCCTGGAGATTTTTTTCTGACTAGAAGTCTAGACAGGAAGCTTGAAAGAAAAAGAGTTGCTTCACAGGGGCTGGGATTTTTTTTTTTTTCCTTTTCAATTAAAAGGATATTCCATAGGATAGAAAACTCAGTCGAAGTGACTCAGGCACATTCATATTTGTTGCTTTCTTCTTCTTTTTCCATGACACAATAAAAGCTATTAATATGTTTGAATTGCCTAAATCTGAACTATTCCTGGAAGATGACACAGTAAGTTTTCTAGCTAAATGCTATGTAAAACTAGAATTAAGATTATGTTAAGAAACTAATTAAGATACTTATTATCAGTAATTTAAGAAATGTAAGAGAGACATTTTAATTTCCTCTGAAAAAAGTACTACTACCCATTAAAAAAAAAAAAAAAAAAAAAAGCAAACTCAAGAGTAAACTGAAAAGAATTAGGAATTTTTAACTACTAAAGGGAGGTCAGTGACAACAATTGCTATTTCCTCTGGTACAGTCATTCAGAAGTGGTAAAGAAGTTAAAAACGTATTTGGAGAAACTGCTTCATATACCAGTGGCCTGGGGAGTGGGGCAATTGCTAGATCATGGCCTGAAGAACAGAAACAACAGACAAAATCCAGGTTGTTGAATTCTCCAGCTGCAACTGAACTGCAATCTGAAAGTTGCAATCAAGTATCAGGAACCAAAGGGTAAACGCAGCAACATCACCAGGACCTTCAAAAAGCTCCACAGGTCTGGCTGATGGCATATTCACCACGTAGGTTATACACTTAAGCAGGTTAGTAGTGTAATCCCTGTACATTTGATTCAGACTTGCCTTGGATGGGGCATCTTCTCTTTACTGGTGAATATACTCCACTCATAGAAGATTGCACTGTAGTCAGCATGTGCTCCAGTAAACCCTAAAGCTCCCCAAATGTGGAGAACATGGGTAGCTCCACGCTGGATGGAGCTGGCTAAGGTTTTTCCCCAGCAGTAGCCCACAAAGAGCACACTGCTGAACCCACATTAAAACCCACTTTGTCTTGATTTGCAAAATAGATGAAAGCTGAAGTGCTGTAACAAGCCTAGAAAACCACTGGTGTTTTTTCAAGGCATTGTTATTATGTAGATAAGGAATGGAAAAATACGTTGTTTACTATAAGCTCTATTTCAAGGACACTTTTTTAAGTCGAGTCTTACTATCTGATTAATAATCACATTGAAGTTACTGTACTGAATCAAGTGCAAGTTACAAAGCAAGTATCTGTAATACACATCAGTGAAACAAAGCAAAGAATTTTTTTTCATATCTCAAAAGCAGCTATTTTTATCAAGAGTGGCAGCAAAAGTTTGTATTTCTTCTTTAGTAGTAACAGAAGATGCAAAATCAACACTGGGATAGCCAAATGAAAAGAAAAATATATCTGAAATTAGAAAATCTGGTTCACTTTTTATTTGATATGTTTTAAAATAGCCAGTGATAATGGCTTCCATGACCTTAAATATATTTTCAGCATTAGCACAAACAGAAAAAAGCCTCAAGAATCAGTGTTCAGTGCTGCTGCTTTGTGGGGCAAGAAAAATACTGTTGAAAACTTCCTGCTGTGAAAAGTTCCAATAGTAAAATATTTTTCCATTGTAAATTTTCTTCAGTTAATAAGTAATTTATAGGATTACTGTAATAAGATTTACATAATTTGACTACAATGCAGGTAGAAATTTCATAAAAGAGCATTACTAAAAGCTATGTGAAAATCAATTCCATTATAAAAATTCATCTGGACATAACAAAAGCAATGTTACTGGAAGAAAGTCATTACAGTGCAGATGACCCACCTGCTCATAAAAATCATAATGAGCTTGGGCAAAATTTAAAACAACACTGCTTGGTTCCTTCCTTTGAAAGAAAAGTATGTTTCAAGGACATCATCTAAGGAGGATGAGACAGATCAATACCACTCCGGTAAAACAAACTTCTTAAACAAGCTTATTGGAATCTCTCTGTCCAAAGGTCATTTTTAGGATGGAATTATTTGATGGAGAGTAATTGACAAGCACATCACAGAGCAAACTATCAGGCTACCTAGATGGCATTTCAAACTGAGACTAGGAGAGTCAATTGGCCAGTGTGTCTAACTGGCAGCAGACTGAAGTCATGCCCACAGCTTTACTGATGTGTCACATCTCATGAACTAGAGCCAAGCGTCTCACAGTACCTGGCCCAGCTGTGCCAGGTGCCACCTCCCTCCTGCTCCCGCACCACACCAATGTTATTCAGAAAAGGGCTTTAAAGGGATGATGAGCACGAGCACCTTGATCCTGCAGTCTGCAAGCACAATTAAGGCTTCTTGCACATGAAAGTGATTTTTGATGTTTTTCATACTGGGTGCCCAATTTCCTCAGTGCCTGTGTATCTTGCTTGCAAGACAAGTGCTGGTTCTCCCTGTGGAAAGAGGTCAAGGACAAAGCAGGTACCATGATTCTGCTGGAGGTGAGATTTTCCTTTCTGATGTTTGTGGTTCACATTATCTGTTTGCTTCTTGGTTTTGCTTGTTGCCACTGCTGCTTATGAACACGTGCAATTTCCTTATAAAATATTTTGCCATGTAGTTTAGTCAAAATTGATGCAATCTGCAATAGTTATTCTGTTTAGCTTGATATAAATGTTTTAGGAGGTTCACTGCTGGGACACATATATGTTGCAACATATAATTTATAATATATGTCCAGTTAAATGAGAGAATGGATAAAAAACAATAAAATGAAAAAGAAAAGAGAATCTAACAATACAGATAAGTTAATTCACTTTGATCTCAATTGTCTCTGCTACTCTGGCAGTTTTTGTGGTCTTTCTACCTGCTTCACCCACCGGCTGGGCTCACAGTGTGAGACAGCCACTCAGCACTTCTTTGTTTCAGTGAGTTTCAGTGAGGCTGTTTTGGAGGAGGCAAGTCCTGATCACCATTCCTATCCTCAGAGCCCAACAGCTTCCATGAGAGCAGGTGGCTCATGCTATGCAGGCTTACGCAAAGATGAAGGGTTTGAGGCACTGAGAGTCTACTGAGGCATTCCAAATTTGCTGGGGTGACTCCAGCTAAATTGAGAGATGAGAATTTGATCCTCTGTCTTTAAAGAGATTAGTTTTATGAAGCAGTTATGTAATTCAGAAAAATGAAAGCTATGGACCCACATTTTTCTTCTCTTGTTTTACTGTATTTAGCCAGCCTGTCATACTGCTGTTGTATGTGATAAACAACTGAAATGTTCTAGTCCGTCAAGGGCACTTTATAGAGGAAGTGTATGGGCAGTTTCTACTTCCATATATGATGCCGTGTTTTCCAACACTGTGACACCAGTGTAAAAAGTCAAGTTGCTGATAGAAACACACCGGCATTTAAATTAAGTAATTAAAATGTTCTGTATTACAAAAATTCCATCAATCTCAAAATCTAAGACACACGTCACAGCTGTTTGTGCTTGATGAATTCCCATAATCTCCTGAATAGTCTTTCTCCACATAGCTTCACTTGATAGAGTCAGGGCATTAAGTTTCTATCACTCCAGTAATACCAAGATTTTTTTTCAGTCACTTCAGCAGTGGATGATATATGCGTGCTGCATAGTATTACCATCTTCCTGAGCTTTACAGGAGAATGCTACAAAATCCGAGAGTTATCTTCTTATAAATGCATTTTTGTTTCACTAATCTCTGTGAAAAAAATGCAGAGCAAAAAAAAAAAAAGTCTACTAGAGCATACTACATCATTATAGTTTCCCTCTGGCTTTTTCTCTTAGGGAGGATTTTCTTGCTTTGCTTAACAGAGGATTTTCTCCCTTTGCATAGAAGAAGTGACACTGTCTCCACCTGAAAATGGATGGGATTCTTGGTGAATCCCAGAGTATCACAAAAAGCAAAACAGAGCCACAGCATTTCCCTTCCTGTAACATAATGCCTTCATGCCAACTTTCACCACCCAAAAGGCCTAAATACTTCAGAAGGTTTCTGCAGAGGAGACCCAGACCCAAGGAAACATGGTCCCAGCTCCTTCTTGAAGGTCCATCACAAGTGACCTGATTGCGGTGAAGCGAGGTCTTGAAACAAAATGGAAATGGAAACAATGGAGTTTTGTGCTCTGGAACAAGTTATTAATTGTAGGCAATTGTAGTCTTGCTGTAAGCAACAAGATGGACATTATTACCAACCATCTGATCTAATGCTGTGCCCCAAATCTGAGGCTAATCATGAAAATATTTCTCTCACACCCACTCACTACAACAACATATGCAGCCAAATGTAATAAATTTTCCTTTTCTGTTCATCTGCTTATGTCCAGAGTTTGCTGTACTTCAGCTACAATAATTTCAAGAAGAACACCATAAATCCCTCCCCGGCTGCCACATTATCAGTAATTACACAGCTTAAGAGTTACTTTGCCCAGGTTTACCACCCAGAAAGCTATTAGCTAAATGGTAAAAGTAGAAAGTAGAAAAAAGGTCAATGCATTAAAAATTGAGCGGCCAGGTCTTCTAAATAAACACATGTATTTCATCTTCCAACAGATAATGGACAGCTCCTAAAAGGGTTACATGCTTCACCTGAAGGTCTTAAAGCCCATCATTGGAGGTGCCAACATGGCTCCTCTGCTGCGCGGCCCTCACAGGCCCGACATGCATACCAGCCGTGGCCATGATCCCTCAACAGAACCAGGCCCAGCTACCGCATAGGGTCTGGAAATACATTCATCTGCCATATTAATCTGAGGCTGTTTTTTCTTATGGATTGCAAAACGTCCCCAGAAGAGATCAGTCCTCAGAACCGTCAGTCATGACAAAACACTCTAGGTTTTGTCCAGTTGTCCTGCTCCCAACAGGACCCTAGGTGTAAGCTGGTAGGTCACCAAGGAAACAGGTGGCAGTGTCTGATTTTATGTCTGTTTCATCATCCAGTCTGTTCTGACCAATACGTATCTCACCAGAGGGAGCAAACCCTTGGGTAGAAACATACACTTAGGCCAATGGCAATGCTGCCAAGAAATTCTGTGAAGATTATGTCCACCAAACTTGCCACATGCGATTACCAGTGCTCTCAAGTGTCCACAGTGGTCCAGCCACAAAGAGTCTTCTTCTCTCCAAATTAGTCCTCAACTAGTTTCATGGACATCTCTCCTCTTGAGAAGATTGGTTTGTGGCTATTACAATTTAATAACCCCAACAAAAGACTCTGAAATCACTTGTCAGAGCTTCCCACAGCCTAGACAAATATTTTCTGACCATTTCCCCCTTCCAAAGCTTATCTCCTTGAATTTAATGCTTAAAGCAATATTCTCTCCATCCATTTTAGGCAATTAACAAAAGACAGATTTGTGTGGCAATATGGTAGTGAGAAACTCTTGAGGGTATGAAATACATCATCCACCAACTAGCAAAAGCAGATCTTTTATGGCATTATACTGCCTTTACTAACATAAAATCCAGTGCTGGAATGTAGGAAATGCACCAAAGCACCACAAAAGAACAATTTCATATCCATAAATACATATTTTCCATCCCAAATGAAATTATTCCTTCCCTCAAAGAAACAGATGTTAAGTCAGAGCTGTCTTCTTTTTCAGGACTGATTCTTTTTGTCAACTAAAACATTTTTCATTGGTATACCAGCACTTGATTTTAATCAATCATTGCTTTACCATGACAGTGGAAACAGAAAGAAAAACTAAATCATCATGAGATGATGAATCTTAATCACAGCGGGGAAAAGGAATTTTTTGTGCTGCTTCTGTAGAAGCGCTGACAAAAGTATGAAGGAAATAAAATGAGGTAGACGGGCAGATAGCTCAATTACACAGCACGAGTGAAAGCTAAAATGTTAGAGTTTAAAATACAACATTGCTCAATTCTCTAATTGGGCTAAAGTGATAAAGGAAGACAAGTATTTTAAAAACCGCTAGTGGTCTCATCTTATTCATGATTAAGTAGCCACACAGTGGTACAGAAAGTATGCCTGAATTATTATGAAAAAAAAAACAACAACATTACTTTTCCATTTCTCACTTGCAATAAAGTGAGACAATACACTAAGGCCATCGGTATTTGCTCTGTTAGACACTTAAATTCAGTTTATGGTAGCTGATAGTATCTGTCACACACAGAAGTGCAGCATGCAGTCAGCTCATGTGGCATGAAAAGTCAACAATTCCCAGGCCAAGCAGAGGCAAAGATTCTGGGTTTTATGGCTGAAGTCTCAGAGATGCAGTGCTGCCTGCCTGAGCCTGCATGTTAAGTAGTTCAGAGAAGTATTGTCCTTGTTTTGGCTAAGATAGAGTTAATTTTCTCCATAGATGCTGGTATGGTGCTGTGTTTTCAATTTAGGAGAAAATTAGTGTTGATAACACAGTGATGTTTTAGTTGTTGCAGAGCAGTCCTTATACAGAGCCAAGGACTTTGCAGCTTCTCACACTGCCCTGCCAGTGAGGAGGCTGGGGGGGACACGGCCAGGACAGCTGACCCAAACTGGCCAAGGGGATATTCCAAACCATGTGGCATTGTGCAGAATAGTAAAACTGGGGGTGAGTTGGCTGCTGGGGGGGGCACTACTCAGAGACTGGCTGAGTGTCAGTCAACTGGTGATGAGCAGCTGTGTATCACTTGCTTTGTGTATTCTATAATAATTTCCCTTTCTTTTCTGTCCTATTAAATTGCCTTTATCTCAACCCATGAATTTCACCATTTTTTCTGATTCTCTCCCCCATCCCACTGAGTAAGTGAATGGCTGTGTGGTGCTTAGCTGCCTGCCAGGTTAAACCACAAGTGCCAACACTACAGGCAGTAGCAGATATACCATAAAATTTGCCAGTGAAAATCTACACTGCCGTATGATTCCGTCATGAAAAGGACAATCAAATAAATCCAGGCAGAGCCTTTGGTTGTGGCTCCATGCTCCATGCCACCAACCTATGCACTGCTTGATAACCCAGCATTAGAAATTTTATCCATCTTAGAAACAGACACAGTTACATTTTTCTTAAGTGAGCCAAATCCTTACATTTTTATGCAGGCTGAAGAAGTCCAGAGAAATATCTGACTCACAAAAGAACTTGTTGGCACCAAGCTAAACCTGCAAAATCTGAAAGAGCAGACAGGTCAGCAGTGGATGAGTACTTTGCTGCCTGTGGCCATGGCACTTGGATCTGACCATCAGGACCACATTTTGTCAGCAAACAGCAGCCCCCTTGGCAGCATCTCAAATGGGGATGGAGTGTCTTGTGAAGGTAAAGCTGTTTTCTTTTAGTCCAACATTCCACTCTGCAAAGCAAATCAAATTGTGGCAGTCTATAGCGTATTTTGAGCAGAAAACAGGCTGCTTCTACTGACTCCGATAAATAGGCTTGGTGTTGAGAGTGTTCCTGACTACAGTGATGGCCTTTGAATGTAGTAGGAGAAAACAAATCCTGCAATGGCAACTTGTTTAAAAAGAGAAAAGCATGCTGCAGGTGGTCTAGCCCTATACAGAGCTACAAAGATGTTCAACATACTGTGTTTCCTGCAACTCATCCTGACTGTGTGAATCCCTCATGATGAGGTTAGAACAGCTCAGTCCGTTGTTTGTTCCAGTCTGATCCCGCTTCTCGAGAAAAGTCACAATGGGGTATACTGTTCCTTAACGCACCTCTATTAACATGTTACTAAATCCCCAAATAGTGTGTTTTTAAGGATTTTTTAGGTAGGAATTAACAGTGATTGCAGCAGCCTGAGATTGTTGCTAACTTTCAGTCCTCCTTTGTCATACTCCATATACCAATACTAACAAAGCTAAAAATAGCAACACAGTTTTGGAGAAGGACATTCTCCAATGTCAACAGTTTATAAATTAAGGGTTTTTTACATCGGCTATGCATCTTCAGCACAGCCACTTCAGTATTGTGCAAAGCTAGTTGTCCACAGAAATAAGGGAGAACCTGCCATATTTTCTCAGCCTGCTAGAAAGAGACAAAAAGGACTGAAAATACTTCTTCCTGCCTGCGTATAGAGTGTCATTGGACTGAACTCTGGATAACATCCAGGAATCTAAAGCCCCCTTCTCTGACTAAGTGTGTATTTTCTAGGATGGAGCTTGAATTAGAACACAGCTAAATGTTTAGGATACCCTGACTTTAAGTTACAAGTCATGTCTTACAAATTCCTCCCAAACTACGCTTCCCCTGCTAAAAATAAAAATAAAAATCCTTTAGTAATGATAATTGAATTGCGTAGAACAGATACACAGATTTTTTTGCAGCATGTTCAGTTGAAACTACAAATCCAGAGACTGCCTTCTAGTAAACATCCTATCATGTCACAACTTCACCAGGGGCACACCCTCAGAAGAGCTCAGCTGGTCACTCCTTGTGGTAACGCAGAAGAAACATACGGTTTATGGTTTTTGCCTATGGCCTGTTTGACAACTGTGGGTTTAACAAAAGCTAGTTAGCTTAGGTTAAATTACAAGTGTAAAACCAACCAGAGACATACTTGAGCATTTGCACATGCCCCACGTGGGCACAGCTCCCAATGCACGTGCGTGTTTGGGAGATGTTTGCATGGGTGACATGTGCATGCTCTCCTCTCCCATGGACACTAAGGGAGAAAGACAAGGTGAAAGACAGGAGCCACTGAGCTACAGGGAGAAACAAGGCTGGGCAAAGACAAAGATAATGAAGAAAAAAGAAGGGAAACTGGAATAAAGAAAATAGAGAGGAAATGAAAAACTGATGGTATAAATAGCAGAGGGATAAATATGTGGCTAACGTACAGGACAAAAAGTCCTTGCCAAGCACCATGTGTAACTGTAGTCACATCTTCCCGTATTATTTGAGTTTACTTATCTGCCAAGCAGGGGAAATATCGAGCTAGTGCAGGTAGGAAAAAACACACAAAGTCCTAAGAATTGCACTGCTGACCTACTATTAGCACTGATGGCATCTTAAACTTTTTGGTTAAAAAGACAAATAAATCCTGTTGTGTTAAAGAGATCAGAGCTGTAACAAATACCTGTCCAACAAGACTTCTGCCCTAGTTTGCCTTGTACCCTGGAATCAGACGGGAAGGCCCCGCTGCCCCCCACTCCTTCCCCCCAGCAGCCAGGAGCACAGCCATGGGCAGACAGGGCAGCTCCACTTTTCCTTTCCTTCTCCTGCCACTATCAGCACAGGGTGGCAGGCCAGCAAAGCCATCCTCTGTAAAAGGCTTTTCTGGGCGAGAATGGCTCCATATGGCTCTTCTGGCCACCTCCATAAGGAAGCAGGAGTTCAAGGAGGCTGAGCCCTCTCCCTCCCTGCCAGCCGGCACAGCAGGGCAGCAGGCGAGCTGTGCAGGGGCTGACCCACAAGTGCCCACACACGGCCTCGTGCTCCCCCAGGAAGGACTCTTCTGGTGATGCTCTTGGGGACCACTTTTTAAACACAGTGAAATGCAGTTTTTCATCCAAATGTTATCCCAAGATGCCAAAAGTGATGATCACCAAGCCCTGGTGAAGGAAGCCCTGGCCAACACCAAAATATTTGCTCGGTTATATTGCAACCCTGAAAATAGCTGCTGCTCCAGAAACTACTTCAGGCTTCCTTGGAGCAGCTGGTGGATCTGAGAGCTGTCTTTTACATTTCCACAGTATCTTTGCTGACCTACCCAGCAACCCCGACTCCTAATTTGGTAGGAATCCTCTGGCTTCTCATGCTGTGGGGTGTGTGTTTGCTGGCAGCCTGAGGAAACTGCTGCCAGCCGAAGAAGAATCGTCTGGACACAGCAAGGGGCAGCAGAGGCATATTTCTAGGATGATGAAACCTGCACCCCAGATGTCTCAGACCCACACACTGCAAAAGAGTAAGCTAGTCTGGAAAGAGGATGAGCAGTTAGGTATGGCCTGGAACACAGACAAGACTATGTAATAAGAAATGCATCATTGATATCTAGTTTTGCCCCACAACGGGACAAAATGTAGTTCTTTCTAACATTTTAGGAACAGAAACCTCCTCCTCCTTCTCCCAGGCTCACCTTTTAGTTCCAGGGAAGCCCTGACCTAAGCTTCAGTTCCTCAGCTGGCTGAGTAAAACGCTGCAACAGGAGACATCCCAGCTCTGCAGCCAGCTTGTAACAGCACTAAAATGGGCAGAGAAGGAACCTTTACCTGCCTCCCTCGCAGCCAGGTGAAGGCAGGGAGAGGTGCATTACTAGCTATTCACTTTTTTGCTTTTTTTCACTTTTGTATCTATACTTGCAGGCAGGAGTTTTACCTTACACCCAAGAAAGATCCCTGATGAAGTTTCATTAAAAAAAAAAAAAAAGGAAAGAAAAAAAGGGTTTCACAAAAGGTTTCTGCCTAGATGAATTAATTTTTGGTAGAAAATATACTCTAAAGAAGTTTGCAACCAGCACTGCAAACGTGCTTCCATTTGCATTCATAATCCTAGCATATGCTCAGTGAGTGTGCAGAAACTTCAGGGTGATAGCAAGTTTTGAGTGCAGTCTCCTCCAAGAAACACATCCACACACAAAGGCAGAAGGGAATTCTCCCTATTTGAGCTGCAAGTATCCTCCATACAAGTACTAAGAAGCAACTGCAAAGAGTCTTGTTTCCTCCATGGGATGGAAAAATAAATTCCAAATAATTCAAGGTGAGCCAAAGAGAGAAGGCATCCAGGGAAGATAAAAAATTCCAGCTGCATGCTGACCACATTAAAAATCAAGACAACAGTTCAAAGAGTTGTGCTGGGCATCCAGATGCTGCCGCTGGCATCAGAAGAAGATCTTCCACAGTCTGACATCATCTGGCTCCAAGGATGACAGCCAAAGCCTGAACGTAAAGAAGACAAATGAAGAGAGAGAGAAGGGAGAGGGAGAGAGAAATTAAGAGGCAGCTCACCACCCAGCCGGCATCGTTCCTTCCTCATAGACATACACATATTAGCTGCTAAGGTGGCTAAAACTGAATCAAGAAATAGCAGGAAACTAGAAGTGCTCCCATTATTGACTGTCCCTAAGGATTGCTATCAAGGCATTTTGGATTAAGTTGTGCCCCAGAAAACATGTGGTGTATAGGCTCCATCCACCCCAGGCTGGTTTAGTCATGTGAGCGGATCACCAGAAGGCAGGAGCACAGGTAGCACGTGGAGCTGATGGGGAGAGGTGGGGGCTACCAGAGAGTTCTTCAGAGGATCTGAGCTAGGTGCCCGCCATTGGACAGATTTCAGGCAGCCAGATTTCAGCTGCTGTTGCGAGGCATGGTAGAAAAAACTGTTAGGGTTTACAAGCAGATGGCTGCAATTACCTATGACATTATTTGTGTTAGGTTATGTAAATCAAATTAAGACAGAGCATCACCAGGAGGGAGAAGAAGCCCCCTGAGATGAAACAGTTACAGAGGGAAAATTTCAAGGACAGACAGAGTCAGAGCACAGCCTGGCCAGGGGATCCCATTCCCAGACCTTCCCTAACATCAATAAAGCCAGTCTCCAGGACAGAGCTGCACTTGTTCTTCATGTGATATCTTGGTATGTTTCACACAACCACAACAGGCCAAAGGTCTCACTTGGCCCAGCACCAGGTCCCTAGTGCTTCCCCAGTTGCCACATGTGCTTCTGAAGTGTGTCTTCTCAGAGAGCTTCCCCTAAAACGGATCCAGCCTGTGGGCCCTGAGACTGCTCCCCTGGGCAAACCAAAGAAAAGGAGGCAAGGGTAGATCAAGCTCTGTTTCTGGATTTTTTTTTTTTTAATTTTATTCTTTTCTACAATGCCTAAAAATCTGTTTGCATCTTTGACAGCTACTGAACTGTGTTTGCACAGAAGTACCTGGTATGACCCCAAGAACTAAGAGACCGAGATCTAGAACTAAGAGATCAAGATCTAAAGTGCCAGATATTACCAACACCCGCTATCAGCAATGTAAAATTAAATACTAAAAATCAAAATTGTTTTCTTCTCTGTGCCCAGCTTTTTCTTTTTTTAAGGATCAGGTCACAATTATAGTCAAATATATCTCATCCCAAAAACACAGAATTAATCTTTCCATCAGATTTTCTTTCAACATTCCAGATCACCAGGGAGCTTCAAACGAGCTACATACTTTAAATAAGTGTCTCAGAGGAAGATGTTATTTTCCTCCACTTCACGGAATAAAGATTTTATGGTTGGAGGCATTGGACAAACCAGACTCAGTGTTGTGAAAAGTGGGAAGAGTAACCGTGAGTAACTGCTCCCTTATGAACAAGGTCATCACAAAATTAAGTCTGACTGCTGGCATCTCCACGGGACTGAAAGGTCCTTTACGCTGACGGACAAGTTTTCCAAGCTTAATTTCAACCAAGATAAATAATCTAATCTTGGAAAAGAGTGCGCTTTGAGGCAGACACGATATGTTTGGGGTGTTCAGAGCTGCTGGGGACCCTGGAGCGAAGGGGCAAGGCATGCTGGTCATCCAGGTTGACCAATATGAAGAGTCCCAGTCAGAGCTGACAAAAATCACATGTGCTGGCTCACCAGCACTTTGTGGGGTTTGCCTGCTTGCTTCAAATGCACTTATTTGGTTTCTTGATCAAACCGGACCCACATAAAAGATGTTATAAATCATCCCTGGCTTAGAAATGTTCTGCCAAAAACACATAAGCTTTTTCATTCCTCTTGCATCTCCTCAGCAACATAAACACTGCTGCTATAGATGCAATGACAGTGTGCCTCATCGGGATGCATTAATGGTGCTGAGACTAAGGTGGGGAATGAGAAGACAGGTGAGAAAAGGGCCAGAAAACCCTGACCTGAGGGTAGTCCAAGACAAAGCACGTCCCACCTCAGGCCTGAGAGATCTGGCTTCACGACAGACAAACGATACAGGAGCTGGAGATGTGCTCAAAGGAGTCAGCCAGCAGTTTCATCTAGTCAAGCATCCATCAGATCTTGCCTTGTTTTGTTAAGAATTCATCATGCCTAAACTGCTCTGAGAAACTTGTTCTATCCATCAAGTTTTCTAATAAACCATCATCATTATTTCAGATCCATTCTAGCCACACAAGACTTCAAAATGCTTTAAAGTACTCCTCCACTTTTACTCAGTGATATATGTGGGTTATGCATGATAGAGAAGTATCCTACAATGCAAGTATCCTACAATCCCCTTACTTCATCATGTCTTGAATTTGTGGCCTTTGCCCAGAAATAACAGAACTATCCCCAAGCTAATGCTGATAAAGCTTTTCTTTATACCATCCCGGATTTTCTTCTCTATTTGGTATTATATACACAGGAAAGAAACATGGACCAATACATTAAAATGTACTAAATTAAGGAATTACCAGGAAACAGGAAATAGGTTTTTTGCAACTTTAAATAATGGAAAGAAAATGTAGTAACATCAAGCAAATCCCAGAGCAGGAAGACAGTCGATTCAGCATGGAATTAAACAAATATGCAAGGAATGAGGTCTACGAGAAGGTCCGGATCTCATCCATGGATTCAGGTTCAACGGGGAGGCAAGGTGACAGGACAGGGCCCATAAACCTCCTCACACCCATGAAGGGTAGGAAATGGTTGTAAGCAGAGGGAATAAAAAGTGTCTAGCAGTATCCTTAGAGCACAAAGGACAGAACAGATTGGCTGTTGGTAACAGTCTGCTGAAACAAGGCAAAGATTCAGAGATTGCAACAGATTAAATTGTGCTATCTCTGATCTGCAGGATGCTTTCTGTTGTGAGGGCCATCTTTATTATAAGATGATCTGCTGGTGCTTTTGTTCTCTCACCTTTGAGTTGGGATCCAACAGGATATAGAGACTTAAAATGGAAAAGCACCGATCTGCTCCATTTCCCATTTCACTAGATCCACCCTGGAAAAATTACTGCAGCCCCGTTTCAATATAGATATCAGAAGACTGCACAGAAAGGACTTGAGGGGGGGAACAAGTGGGAAAGAAGTAATCCAGTAACTGCATTCAAATACTGGACTCATTGCTCACAAAACTGATGCCCAACAAAAAAACAGCAGTGAAGCAAGGGCAGTAAGGAAAGCCAACGTAACACACTGCTTGAGTATTCCTGGCACAACCCTAGCTGTTGGTGAGCGCACATTGCTTTGACCAGATGCCCAACTGCTATATAAAAATTAGGATGATAACTTTAATGAGAAAGTAGAGCACTGTACCATAAATGCCAAACAAAGGTACGATATGCTACATATATTTTTCTATCATTTTGTTAGGAGTATTTATTTAAAAATTGAATCGGCCAGAAACAAACAGCTGTCCTGAATCTCTTCCAGTACATGAGCAATCTTCTTCTAATATTTACCAGATTTTGGGTCTGCCTTTAGAGAAAGGCAAAAAATAAAAATAAAATTAAAAAAAAAAAAAAAAAAAGCTCTATGTTCTACTACAAGAAGTCACATGCAAAGTACAAGTGTCACTTCTTGCTGCCTCATCCCTATGTCCTATAGGTAAATTGCTCTCACTTTGTAAACATCTGCATCCAATTGTGAGGCTGAAAGGCCAGCCTGATGTTTCCGGCAGACAGAGATGGAACTAATCCCAGGACAAGCAGGTGGTTTTCCTCGGTCCGCAGTATTTTGCTATGGCATTGCTCCCTGCCAGTGCATATTTGCCAGCTACAAGTGAAAGAGCTTTGAAGCTTGAACAAAAGAAATCAGAATTAAGATATTACCTGATCCTGTACAGTTTTAGAACTAGGTCAATAGTTATTTTAGGAGTCAAGGGAGTTTGAGCAAGATGAACTTGGCCAATCCGTACAAAATGTATCATTACATTTTTATGTGTATTGGCTTAGATGCCTAGCTGTGCTTTACCATTTTAGTACTGACATGAAATATGTTATGCTGAAACAGATAAACTTATTAGATTTTGACCTTTACTACTTATTCTGTTTAGTTAATTTGTCATGTCACAAATGTAAATTAAACGTGTACACACAGGCATGCATATAAGCATTTATTCATTTCTGACCCACAGAGCCAAAATTCTGCTTCTGCAAATTACTTCTGTCAGAAAAAAGAAAACACAATGAAGTCACATATTTCTCTGATAAAACCCAACTCTTACAAAAAGCATGCAACGTCCTTTTCCCTTCTGCACAACACAATAAAAGAAAAGATAATTTCTTTGGTAACAGTTTCCCAGCCCTATCCTGCCAACACTTAGCACCCCCTCTGCCACACTTTTTCTCCATGGATTTTGTTCCTAGTACTTGTTCTGATTTTGTGCCGATTTGCTAATGCTCTTCTCTTGATCAACAGTCAACATACCACCTTCCTGTCCCAGGAATGGTTTTCAGATGACAGGAGATAACTCTTCTGCCTCAAAGCTAAACCTCCATACTAGCCAAAGGACAGGATCTGGGGGAGTTGAGGCTATCAGGCTTTCAGCTGCTTTTATAATGCCCTTCTCACATTTTCTCCGAATAAGAGAAGACTGGTATAATTAAACATTTGTTAAGGTTTCATCCAGTCCATAATAACGTTTTCTATTCAGGACGAAATATAGGAAACCGAGGGAATAAAAGGGAACAAATTTTCAAACAGGTTATATATCTGAGACTTAGAGTTCACACATCTAATAAAAATTAGTGTAATTGCTCATTTGCTTTTAAAGTATATAATCTTGTAGTTAAAAAAAAAAATAATCGCAGATTGTTTTATTTTAGCCATAAGATGTTGGGGTTGATGTAGTTGGCCTCACAGGAGGTCAGCTGGAATCATCATGTTCTGTTCTTGTCGTAAGGTCTATTATTTATTTTGGAATAAACCAGAAGTGAATCTGAAGAACATGCAAGGAAAGTGTGTTCATGTATCTGCATTTGAAAAAAAGTAAAACACCTAAACCATATATATATGTATATGTATATATATATATACACTGTTGACTGTTGTTAGTCTGTGGCAAAACAGACATTAGTTTTCAAAAGTCTCTTTGCAAATGTCAAAGACAGGATGGGAATTGGCATGACTCTTTTAATTTATAAAGCAGATTATTTAATGTATGAGGGTTTGATGTCTCCACTGTGATTTTTCTATGTTATGTTCACACGCATTATTGCCCTTTTGTAAAAATAACTATATTTAGTTTTGAAATAGAAACTCTGTACAATGAACAAAAATAACAGTGCCTCAGCTGGATTTCCTGCCATCACAATTGCAATGCTGAAGGATGCAGAGCAGCAGAACTATAACACTTGTATAAGTGCTAATATTTAGCAAACATGGTGAGAGTTGGGTGGCAATGGGATTTGGATTTCATCAAATTATCTGTTCTCATCTAATGTAAATACCAACATTATTCCCTGGCAGCCATAATGCAATAAACACTAGAGGCTTCCTCCACCATGCATTCAAGTAAACAAAGAAATCTCAAGTTCAGTTAAATCCACTCTGGATTTTAGGAAGTTAAACATGCTTTCTACATGATGCAATAATCACAGAATCACAGGATCACTTAGATTGGAAAAGACCTCTGTGATCATCTATTCCAACCTTTAAACTAGCACTGCCAAGCCCACCATTAAACCATGTCCCTAAGCTATGTCTACACATTTTTTGAAGACCTCCAGGGATGGTGACTCAACTACTCCCCACGGCAGCCTGTTCTAATACTTCACAACCCTTTCAGTGAAGAAATTTGTCTTAATATCCAATCTGTGCCTCCCCTGCTGCAACTTAAAGCCATTTTATCTTGTCTTGTCACTTAGGGCTTGGGAGAAGATACCAATCTCCACCTTGCCACAGCCTCCTTTCAGGTAGTTGCAGAGAGCAATAAGGTCTCCCTTGAGCCTCCTGTTCTCCAGACCAAACAACCCCAGTTCCCTCAGCCGCTCCTCACAGGACCTGTGTTCCAGGCCCTTCACCAGCTTCGTAGCCCTGCTCTGGGCACGTTCCAGGGCCTCGATGTCCTTCTGGTACTGAGGTGCCCAAAACGGAACACAGCACTTAAGGTGTGGCCTCACCAGAGCAGAGTTCAGGGGGATAATCACCTCCCTGGTCCTGCTGGCTGCACTATTCCTGATACAAGCCAAGATGCTGATGGACTTCTTGTCCACCTGAGCACACTGATGGCTCATGTTCAGCCAGCTATGGACAAATACTCCCAGGTCCCTTTCTGCCAAGCAGCTTTCCAGCTATTGGAGCGTGTAGTCCAGTAAGGACATCTGTGGCACTTGGATAGCCTTTCACATACAACCTTCCTCTTCACTTGTGAATTTGAGAAGGAGGCTGTGGAATAGGAATTCTGCTTCATTATATGTACCATGAAATGGCAGAAAAGAATAGCCCTTCAAGAGTTTTTGGAGAGAGACTGAACACTAGGAAAATTAAGGTAAACTACAAAAACTTCATTTCATCATTGTCTTTGCCATAAAATACATTAAACTGACTGTTTATACCAGCTGATTCAGCAGTGCTGGCATGGAACATGGGGGCAGAACACACTCCTTCCCATCTCAAAGGTCAACAGATACCACTAGCAATGGCAATATATAAGTCCACTTTCACATATAGGATATAGAATAAGCATATAGCAAGCCCAATTAAGGAGGAAAATTAACCTGCAAGAATCACATTTATAGATTTTTAAAATTTGATTATTTTTATTTTATTTTTGATTATATTTATTTACTCTTATTTTTATTTGCTATTATTATTCTACTATTATTATTATTCTACTATTATTATTATTTACTATTGATTGCTGACAGCCAGACTACACTATTATTTGTCGGAACCACTATGAATGTACCCTAGGCATCTTCTACTCCAAATAAGCCTACAGTATCGCAAGACAAAAAAAAAAAAAAAAAGAGAGAGAGAGAGAGAAAGAGAGAGATACTCCTGGCATTCTATTGGAAACTGATAAAATTCAAAGCCTTGTCTGCAGTAAGCATCGTGTAACAACTTGGTGTACTTGGAGATCTTTCAGAAGACTGCTTAAGTAGGGAGCAAAGACAGCGAATTTCACGGAACACCTTTTGTAGATGTTAAAGCTGGGGCATGGAGGAGTTGCCTTTGAAAGCTGGTAACATTCTCTAAATGCTACTTATGTTCACAATTATTTTGAACTAAGCATTTGTCAATAACAGACACAAAGCTGCTTCCAGTTATTATGAAGGGCAATGTGATTACACAGAAAGCAAAGATCTACAACGTAATTTCTTGATTCCCTTATTGCCTATTTTGTAGGAGAGCCACAAAACAAAATTACTTCGGGGTCATAAGACAAACAGGCTCTTAACATAACTGTAAACGTCTGGGTTTATTTAATAGTCAGAAAAGTGATGGATCCCTGGAGGATAGATTAATTACTGCAGAAAGTTACACGAACCATTACTCTAGTGTCCTTCAGTGCTTTCACTTTTTCCCCTTCACTGCCTGTTTAGGTTTTAAGCCCTCTGCAACAGGCAGAGCAAACTAAATCCTGGTGCTTTCTCATCTGGGAGGATATGGAGCAGAGCACTGAACATGCTCAGAAAGCTGGCAGCTCCTCTGTCTCACTCCTACAAAGTCTCAGGTAACATCAGCCTATAGCGCTTGAGAGCACATTCAGAAATTCATATATATATACGTATACATATACACACACACACACACATATATGTATGCATATTAGCAGGAC
The DNA here is from genome assembly GCA_011075105.1 of Heteronetta atricapilla. NCBI lineage: Eukaryota > Metazoa > Chordata > Aves > Anseriformes > Anatidae > Heteronetta > Heteronetta atricapilla. The sequence continues at coordinate 129,518,121 of CM021731.1, read as the reverse complement.
AGCAAACTTCTGAGTTTAAAAATATTTATATTACAGTTTTCAAATTTTGTTCCTCTGCTGAACATTATTTAGAAACCAAGACCATCTACACAAAAAACAGCTGTTGTATTTGGAATGACATCTCTAAAACACCATGTTAGCGTGATTACGATTTTACGGAGAACATATTTCACCTCTCCTAGCATTTAGCTGTAAAAGTTTTCATTGGAAAACTTTTTATTATTATTATTATAAAGTAACAACCAGTGTAGTCTTTAAAACAGCTTATTTATTTACAAAAGATATTTGTGTACATGAGGTGGTGACATTTGTTAGCTGTCTTGGTGTCACTTTGTTTTGATCCCTTTCATTGCAACATTACGAGACACTTACCATCCAAGCTCAAGTTTTGGATGCTGAGAGTGGGAATGGAATATCTTCATGTGCAGTTCTTTTCTGCACAGCCATGAAAACTGGTCATTTTAACATCAGATTAGATGTGACAGAAAGAGTTAACCATGTGCTCTGCTCCACGTTTTATATGAAAAGTATAAAACATAACAAAAGAGATCGGTCACATAAGGATGATTTCCCAGAAAAAGCTGAATATTCTAGGCAGTAATTTTACAGGCACTCAGGAGATGAACATTTGCTTCACTTCCACTATTTATGGCACATTACAATACAGTAATGATTCCTAAGAAGGGCAAAAATGTTTTGGAAGTGTTACTGACTTTAAGACACCTGTTAGAGTTTTGACAAACTCATACAAAATATTGCTTACACAAAAATGCACTGCCATTATGGTCTAAATGCTTAAAACAGAACAGTCCAACATCATGTCATTACTTACGAGTTGCAAAAGCACAAAGGAATGATGTTGTTTATTTTAAGTGAATATCAGTAATAACCTTCCACAAAACTAGGCTGTTCTGTGTTTTCTGTAAGACACACAGAAGTTTTGGATCAACCTGTTGGCAGATCTCCAGTGAGGAGGATACTTGATCTATAGTGGGCACTAGCAAGAAGTCCACACTTAGCCTCTGCTGCCCCAAGGCTTTGGTCCAAGTTTTTGGCACGGTGCTCCTCGAAATGGGAATACTGCGGAGCATGTGTGAGGGATGTCTGGCTTGGTGTTGCAGGAGCCATCTCAGGTGTGAGAAAACAGTATCTGCCATATTTCCTTTGTATTGACAATGTCCTGGCCCTCCCTGCTATAGTGAAGGTAAGGGGACAATTCTTCAGACTGCATTTGCTGTTCATTTGCCTATAAAGCTCATGTTGTTTGTTCATGAAATGTATCTTCACAGTAAAGATTAGATTCTTCTAAATATAAATTACACTTCCGTAATATTTACCCTTCTATTTATGTGTTCAGTATCTACCTCTAATATTTCTTCTGCAGTGCATTATACAATAATGGTGTGATATGCCATCTCTCAAGATATATTGTCTATAAACACATTGTACTTTCCTTTGGGAATGGGGGAATGCTTGCTGTCTAGTATTATGTGCCGTTCTTTTATAGTCCTACCAATTTGCAAGTTACCAGGCTTTAAATCTGCCATTATTACAGTATTGTATATTGGCTGTTCTGCCCCTCAAGCTAGCGCATCCTTTTCAACCTTGAAAGAGAATAAAAGTCCACATTTGGAAGAAGATTTTTCTACAAAGGATAAAGAAGATGTTTCAGCAAGCAAACAGAACATTAAAAAAAAAAAAAAAAAAGTCATCTGACAGAAATATGCATTTTACCTTTAGCTGCAAACCTCACAGTATTTTTAATAAATATTTATGCGTATTTGGCCAATATACTCAGAAACAAGGGAAATGATTTTTTAAACTTGTACGATTATCCGCATGAATTGATGTCTCTGGTTTGAAAGGATGCTTTCCTAACTGTATAAAATATAATATTCCCCTTTCCTTATCCTTGTATTTCCAGTGAATAGATTTGATTTATATTTGATTGTAGCAATAGTAAATTAAATGTAGGGAATCACAATATGCAGGAGAAAGCTTTCAAACTTTATTCGAATAAATATTCAGGAAAAATTCAAATACCTGAAAAGAAGATTTATTAAAGATCAAATTATTCCTCCACAATTACATTTGTTTTTACTTGATTCAGATACTCCAAAATTCAGCAACTCCTGCCCTAATTGCATGAAAAGCCAAGACTGGAAAGGACTTTAAATAAAGAGCAGTTAACATACTGTAACTTTGTGAAACTTGGAAGAACATCGTTTCCTGCAGTGCTTTATGGTTCCAAACATATGTTTGTGTTGGGATATTATACTTCCTCAAGTCTTTTTAACCCTAAGTTATTATGGTTATTTAGAAGTATAAATAGAAGGATGGGAATAAAAGTCAAAAAATGCCGGAGCAAGTGCTGTGTGCCTCTCCCACAAAGCCCATGGCTGTCTAGCTGGAATGGCCTTAGAGGACTTTACGCCAGCATAAAAAGTTAAAGCTGTTTAATCCAGCTTTATGTACAGATAAGGTGGCTGGAAATCAGGCAGTCGTGACCAGCTCCAAGAAAGGCCTCCTGTCCCTCTTCCCATGAGGGTGATAACACTGAGCCAGCCTTTAAAAAGCCAGTATCGCAAGAACCATCCCTCGTTAGGAGGGACAGGCAGCCTGAAGAGCAGACATCGAAGATACCCAGTTGAGAAAGAACAGATCTGAGCCCTGAGCTGGGAGTTTTACTGGAGTGCTCTGCCAAACATGACATCATGCTTGAGCTACAAACAAAAGCTAGTAATAGTTTCTGATCTTAATTTACAAAACAGAATTTTTACTCGTTGTTGGAGTCCCACCAGATTTGAAAGATCCGTAAAGCCTCATCATTGCCCAGGAGAACATCGCTATGCCTCTCTAGATGACACCAAAGCAGATTAAGCAAGTAGTGATGCTTGAAATGGTTAATTGCTCTGCAGCTGGTGAAGCATCCCAGAAACATTAAAAAGGTCGTACATATGTAACTATTGATGGCCAACTGAAAAAAAGCCCATCTATCAATAGGAACAAAATCAATACCTGGCCTTTAAAAAAATCTTCTTCGTTTCAATCCAGTGTTTTCTGTGGTAGGAAATAAAAAAAAAAAAAAAATCCTTACAGAGTTTTCAAAAAATGCTATCAACACACACGTCACTGGGAAACCTTGAATTTTAAAAGAAAATTGAACAGAGCTGACAGTCCTTCCAAGGATATCAGAGCTTTTGACAGTTCAGCTGAGGTCCATATAAAATGGTTCTTAAAGATAAAGAAAAAAAAAAAAAAAGAGAGAGGTCAGCCAAGCAAGCGCTCAAGCCATAAGACTGATTCTCCTTTCTCCAACAGTGATTATTCTGGTGCCAGTACATTGTTTCCAGCCAACACTGACCAATACCAGGAGCCACCAGGTGCAATAAGCCACCTAAATTATTTTACTTCCATGGAGCAAGATTGTGTACATCTGCAGCTACTATGAATCAAACAACCTTCAGTATTATAATCTTGGTCTCACACATTTTGTTTGCAGAAAGTATTTAGGTGGGTTAAATCTGAGGACTACAGTTCATGCCAGTGCAACAGATGGTTGGGATTTTGCGTATCTCCAAGCACTGCAGTCAATATGTAATGAAAACTCTTCTAAATTCACGACTAGTTCACTGTTTTAGGCTAAATGTTGATATTTTTCATTCACACAGTTCAGCAGCTCACAGCTCGGGACAACCTTACTCAGCATGGACCAGCACACCTTTCTGGTGACTTTATCAGTTCTGGCTCAGAGCTGTTTCATCCTACAGCATAACCAACTGGTGCAGTGAACTGAAAAGGTCACCTTGGGCCAACTAATTTCACACCATTTTGGACAGAAGGCTTTCCTAATTTCCCCCTAAATGCAAAAAGAGTCATGTTGTTCAGCATCTGAAAGCTGCTCTACCTTTTATCCTTTCCTTCATTTAAGTCACAAATACAGTCTACAGGATTGTGCTTTAATTTGAACCAAGTGTTGAATAATTCCACGTTCTAAAAATAGATCATAAACTCCAAATTTCTAATAAGCTTATTGCCCTTTCTTTAAGCTTTCCCTCTCAAATATTTTCATTCCATAAGAGACCACTTCCAGTGCAGCAAAATCAAACGAACTCAGTAAGAAACCAGACTCTGGCAGGGTCCTAGATGTTCCCCTAAGCCTATTAAGTAGTAAAAGATCAGAGCATCCAGGTGCTCTGTTCCTTTTGTTTGTTTGTTTTTATATATCTGGGTTAGCTTCTCTGCACAAGTTCTCAAGTACAATGAGCATGGGGAAAAATAATATATTCTTATTTTTCATTACATAAAACTTTAAAGTCACATGTTATGCTAAGAGCACCAACACCTGACAAAAGTAGCTTAATGCCTGAGGGTGTAGCCTGTTTAAAACACTGGTATGTGGAGAAGCCCATCTGGCCATGACGTCACTTTGGCCCAGTACCACCATGGGCTGCCCATGGCCCACCAGAGGGAACAGGGCTGGGGACACCAGGAGAGACGCAGAAGCTCCTTCCCTCACGAGCCAGCGACAGAGGGGAACATGCAAAGCCACCACTCTCTGGTAACCACCCAGCAGCCAGACCCCTGTAATTCATCATTTCTGCCTAACAACTTTACAGAACAGGCTCTAAAAGAACTAATTTGCCTTAAAAGCTACCTGAAATGCTGGAGTGGGGAAGAAGAATTTGCTTTAAGTGTGCCCTTAGTGATATGGTTTTGTTATTTTAACTTTTTTAGCGAATTCATTCCATTCCTGTAAATCTGTGTTTTTAGGAAACATGCTTTTATCATTAAATCTTCCCAGTGATAAAGCTGACTCAGAGTAATATGACACACACCAAGGCCTCCGTCTTTCCAGGGTACCGAATCCATCTTTCCAGGGCGAACTGGCCGCTCTCTTTGATTCCCACTGAACAGCTCAAAGACTTCAAGAAAGCCTCCCAGCAATCTGCCACTGGGGTGCAAGGCCATCTTTGTGTGAGTGCTGCATGTCCTCGGTCTGTGTCAATCAGTGTGGCCAGCCATGCTCGTATACACAATACATACATAGCATTGAGTGTGTGCCTATCTAAGGCGGCGGCCTCAGCTCTACCGGGCTATTAGATTCTGCACCCTGGAACCCTGCTGACTCTCTTGAAATGTTAACATATCTTCAGAGTGCATTTTAAAAGACATGAGTGTAGCTTAAAATGTGTTGTTGGAATGTATCAAACAGCTCTGCTGAAGACTGTGTCGCCAGATAGTAAGCAACCATACAGTGCTTTCTGCAGCTCTGCATGATATTCCTGGATCCAGCTGAGGAATCCTGATGACTATAGGAGACTTCAAATGCCCTTATGTAGCAGTTTGCAATCCAAAAAGCTACCCACTTTGTACATCTAAAATGTTTGAAGTCCCCTCCTTTAGCATCTCAAATTGAGCAAAGACTTCTTTCAGTGCTTCATTCTTGTAAAAATCAGTTTTACCACCTTGATCATGTAGTATCTGAATGTTGTCAAAGAGTAACAGAGAGAGAAAACAGGGACCTAATTCCAGTTTTTAGAACAACTACATATAGATAACCAGGAAAAGTTCAGAAGTCCATCCTTATCAACAGAATACTACAAACACACGTTTGAGAAAACTGTTTCCTGTTCTCTCAGGAGAATCATTTCAGCTGTGGAATACAATGAAGATGCATTATAGGCAAGACAAATCAGGGACAATTTATTCACTGGCTCAAAAGTGATGGGAAAAGTCTTGGAAAAATCAAAACAAGGAAATCTCCAGTCCCTAGGTCCTGACAGTCAACTACACTTAGCTATCAGAGGTTCTTGTTAAATACTTAGGTAGCTCTTTTCCTTGCAGTATAAAAATAGAAAGCCTCAAAATAGAAAAAAGAACAAATTCTCCTCTGTAGGTCCAGCTTGAAAAAGTAGTAAGCTTTCATTCTGTGTTTACCACTGATTCATGGATGAAATAAACTATACCATGGGAGCCAGAGCCCTCTCCGAAGACAGAGAATGCTGAGATCACGCTCCTTTCTTGTGGGAATGGGTTCTTTGGTGTGCATCCAGCTCCTGAGAAAGGGTTTGACACAAAGTTCACTGAAGCCAGCATCTCTCCCTTATGTCAGGCCTGGAGGACCATGCAAAGTGGCTTTCATCAGTAGAGCAGCAACTACGTGACTGGACAGGACAGAGCTGACGTGGGTGGTCTCAGCCACAGCAAGATCCTGGAGGTAGTGAAGGATATTCTGCTGCTGACAGGAAGACAGGGGTGCAGAGAAATACAAAGCACAGACACCAGACCAGCACTTCCACGTGCCTGCTGCTGAATTCTGTGCTAGTTATATATAAAAAAGAATATATATATATACACATCAGTATGCTGCCGCCCTGCATGCATCAGCCCCTGCCAGGTGCCACCTGCAGTAGAGGTGCTCCTCCTTGGTGAGGGGGAGGCCAGAGGTGGGCACATGGAGGTGGAATGGTAATTGTCAGGGGGTGAACAAGCCAGAAGAAGCTTGTCTCAGGGGTTAGTTTGATTTCTGCTCTATTCTTTAACTCTCTCCATCTGAATATAGGCAGATTTTTATTTCACATCAGTATGAGGCAAGGAACAATTTAATATGTGCTAAAAAATGCATACATAGCATAAAGCAGCCACACTGTGTTTTAACAGCTATCTGTCACGGAGAGAAATAAATAACGTTTCCTACTAAAAAAGATGTGTGTATTCACACTGAGGTTGGTTCCCAGTACAGATTTTCGGTAGTCTAGCTCAGGAGGTAAAAATTCAGAAGTTAGCTTTTCACCATTTATGGTTTGTGTTTTCTTGTTTACATTGCCCTCTGCTTTCAGGGAGACAGGGCTAGTCGATTAAAGTCACAGTTCTTAAACATCAGAGCCCTGTTTCTGTGCATGGGTTTCCAACACTAACAGAATTACTTGTATCCAAAATAAAGCTGTTAAATGAAATTAGGAAAAATACTTCATGTTCATAGCAGCAACATAACTATTGACAGTGGCTTACATGCCCTGTTTCACATTTTGGAAAATGGACTTGGAGCCCCAAGTGCATAATCTGATCGCTTTAAGAAATTTCTGATTTGACATCCTAAATGGCACAAATAAGCATTAAATGCAAATCACTTCTACTGCACTTATTTGGTGATTTTAAATCCTGAAAAATGCAAAGTTGAGCTGTTTGAAGTCAGAGGCACACTGCTGGCTTCTGAAAAAACAACTGTGTGTGTGTTTCCCTGGGCACAGGATGGGAGCGCAACAGGGACACAGAGCGCAGGCAGGTCACAGCAAAATGCTGGGCACTACTGTTTTAGCCTGTTCTGGATACATTAATTAATGTTAATCAGAAGCTCAACAGCACGGGAGAAATAAACACATCTGTTTCCTAGAAAAGCTTTGAATAAACCCCTAAATTCTGTGTTTTCCCCAGAGAAAAGTAGTGGTAAATTCATGAGAAGTCCCCAAACGTGCCTCATGTCTTTATAGGACAGGAAATCTAGTTAGATACAAATGCTGACTCTCTTGCATGCTCTATCCAATGTTTCAGGTCATGAAACAGACATCTCGCAGCTTAATACTCCACTCATTTTCACAGGACAAACCGCAGCAATACTTTCTAACCACAGCTAATCCCATCCAAATGGGAATGTAATCTGTTTGAATAAATAAAAAGTAAAAAGAAGAGCAAAGCCAAAGAATAATGAGCATTTCTCAGGGCCGTGTGTCACAGCTAGCTGAGTATCTAGAATCGTGGTTGCATCATTTATGCTGCACACTCCAAAGGAGACAAACTACGCCCTGTAAGGCAACACGTATGTACGTCTTGGGACAAAGCACATGGGCAGAACTGTGATTTTCTGCTTGCTGGAGAGTTCTCTTTGAAGTTACTGCATGCTAATTCCTTCTTTAATTGTACCCACACAGACACACACGCTCCCTTTATGACTTTTTCATCTTCTTCTGCAGCATTTAGCATTAGCCACAGCTGGAGGCAGAATGACAAACTGCACGGCACGAGGTCTGACTGGTGTGGAACTTCTCAAGTAACCTGTGTTATCTCTTAGTGACAGTCAAATACTGCATTTCTTAGTGTTTTTTACCATAAGCACTCAGTTTCTCAAATGGCTTCAACAGCGCCTTCAGTTATATTCCAACTATTGCTACACAGTGAAACTAAACACTGCAAATTGCTTTTGTGTTCCATGCAGAATTTACGGATATTGCGAAGCTGAGCAGCATTACCAAGAGTTTCATCCCTTAAGACGACAACATGAAATAAAAGCACAGTGGGTATTAAATGCCTTTCTGATGCCGAAGCACTTGGCCACTTGTCCTTCTGCAGCGCCAGCTGTGCCGGCTGCAGAGTTTGTTCCCCCTGCGCTGCCCCTGGCAGCCTGTCATCTCCCCTTCACTGGAGATCAACACCTGCTCTGCTCTGCTGGCTGGGCTGCTCTGGGAATAACCCTATACCTTTCACGAAGAAGGAGCCCTGTTAAGAGGGAAATACTAAAAGATAAACTGGCCAACAGAGATGTAACTACAGGTCTGCTGGCCGCTGGAGCAATGCCACACCAGCCCATGAGATGCCAGGATGGCAGCTGCTCCAGCCAGGTGAGCTGAAGGACTACGTGACCTCAAGTGAGCCATCACACCCTACTTACTTGTCTGACATCCCAAAGCATCCCAGCTTTACACCCAAAGACCCCGTACCCACAGACCAACAGACATGCACCAATGCTCTGAGCATCTCCTTCTCAAAAGCCCCCGAGAGACTGCAGTGCCAAACACTGCAGATCTGACAGATTTCTTCCACATGTCAAGTTTTCCAAGAAACAACATGTTAATGTGTATGAAAGGTAGAAAGACACCTCTCAATACATCTTTCAATAAATCTCTGTGGAGATATCCAAACTTCACCTCCCTACCTCCTGTTGGATGGCCCCCACCTTCCACACCAGCATCCATTCAGGGTCTTAGGACAAAGCTTTCCTAACCCTGTGCCTCGAATCATCCACCCCATTTTTTTATTGTTTCTTTTTCTCCTTTGCTGTGAATACTGGTGAACTAGCTTTTATAACTGTTCACATCTTCTCAGAAGCAATTAAGTGGAAACACATGATTTTTACCATTTTCCTTTCTGTCACAAGGATCAAAATAGCCATGGGGAAACTGTCCACAGCATTATCAGAATCACTTGTTTGAAGTTTGGCAAAGTTCATGTGCTGGCAAGTCCTCGAGTTGTCTAACAGAATAATCTGGAAAGCAGTTTTTACCCCTGCACATCTGGGACAGAACTCTGTGAAATCCAAAGAACTAGAGACACTTTTATCTAAACTGAATTTCTACCAGGACTGGTAAAGAATGCATCGTATTCCCAAAACTGTAAATTGTAGTCTCACTTTTTTTTCCAAATGCTGACCTTGTGTAACTTCACTCAAACTTTCTCCAAACAATATATGAAAGCCATTAGAATAACTCATTAATTATACAACTATGTGAAAAGAATAGAGCCTCCCTTTTTGCTCAGCAGCAATAAAGATACTCAGAGATAATATAAGGAGATCAGTGCGACTGCCATCTGTACAGGACTCAAAATACGCCTGTAACCAAAAGCTCTTTAAAGTACAGCCTGAGTTAAATAAACAAAGACCGATCAGGACTGCTGCAAGCAGCAGTACTCAGCTGAGTTCAGTCACTGCATATCCAAAGGTCCTGCTGGATGAATATTCAAACAATGCATTCAGCCTCACGACCTTGGACTCTGTTAAAGAAAATTCCATGAGACCTCTGAGGTCTGATCCTCCACGACCTCCCTGGGAAGGGAATGTAGAGATTAATGTACTGCAGGCAAAATGCAAGAGTCTGGAAGTTGTATGTTTTATACACCACGCTGAAGAATAGTTGTGAAAAAGGTAGGTAACTGCAATCAGCAGTACAACTTTGACAGATATCACAACCACAGCAGGGACAGGGGAGGAAGGGGAAGGGAACAATATAGAACTGTAGTATCGAATGACAGCACATAATACGCCAAAGAAAAACTTTGTTGAAAATGGATATAAAACTGCAGGCACATACTGTGAAATTGTGCTGCTGTAGCCAAAGTCGGGACCAAGCTACATTACAAAATAAGCCAAGAGTTTACAATACTGCCTGCTCAGAAGGGCTGTGATGCTTAACACATTGTTCAAGTACAATCATTATCTAGAAGAATGAAATACTAAAATGAGTACTCATTCCTAAATAGCCAAAAACACAAACTGTGTAAAGATACTACTTTAAATGAAAAAAAAAAAAGGAAAAAAAAATAAAAAGATAAGCTTTTTTATTTTTCAGGATCAGTGCTTACCTTGGCCCTAGACAGTGCAAAAGCAACAAGGGAAATTTTTCCTTCATTTTTAGGACCTCTTCCTAGGTGAGCACAGGAGCACCACGTCCATTGATGTGCATCCTCCTGCATAAGCAGAGTGCGATCGCACAGGATACCTAGACAGAAGTTGTGTCTGTGCTGCCTTCTTGGCTAGCTCTATCCTGGGGCTTGCACTCTGCGGTGCACAGGATTAAGCCACAAACCCAAGGCAGAGCCCCCCCTTTCCTCTCCAGCCCCAGCTAGCCCGCAGTAATTTCAGAAACACACTGAGGACAGACAATGAGCCACAGCCACAACACAACGCTTCAGGAGCAGCTAAGGCTTCCCAAGCTCTCTCAATTCCCAGTTGCACTGTTCCTTTGCCTAATTTTGGGGGCACAGAAGTGAACCATGCCCTCCCCAGCCTAAGGCCAGCCACCGGGTGGATAAGGAAAACCCACAAAAGCTGCATGATTTCTGTGCATCTTCTGCGTTACAGCTTTATAGAGAAGGATGTTAGCAAAGTACAGCCATACTGACTCTTTCCAGAAACATAGTGTTGATAGCTGAAGATGAAAAACAGAAATAACGAGGGCCAGATATGCATGCAAGAGTTCTTAAATATGTTGGTGTGACTTACAATACAGATAACTACAACTTATTTTATTTCTAAACAGATCTATCCAAAAGTGAAAAATCTTACTGATTACAATGTAAGGTTTCACACTGCATTAAAATAATTGAAATTAAATTCAGCCACTAGACATCTGCTGATTAAGTTTGTAAGCAAGTTGAACCACTGAACTGGAGAACAAGCTGCTTAAGGACTTGTAGGATGTATCACAGTGATAAACCACCAAAGTGGCTTGCTTGACTACAATTTGTTTTGCTGATAATAAGGAACATTTTTTTCAGTTTGGCCCAGTGCAAGAACTAGTTCATTTAAAGGCTGAGAAACTGACTGGAAGATCCTTTTTTCTCCAAATCCATAAAAACTTGGCAGAAGAGGCTGATACCTCATAGCTCTACAAACTGAAAGAAGTGTTAGCAACAAACAGTCCAATCAGACACCTACACAGACCTACCTAAAGGCCCCGTTCAGGATTTCTAACAAGTTAATCATTCCCACAGCTGTAGATGCAAAGCACGGCTTGCCTTTTTAAACCTCCAGCGTACCTAATGCAGGCTGAACACACAGCAGCACATTTTGCCTTTGAATTTCATCTGAAAGAAATTCAGTTCATGTGCTCCTAGACTGCTCCAGGATATGAAGTGAAGCTCAGCAAGTGCAGACCATCAACAGAGTCATTTCCAAAGGCAAACTCCTGATCCAAATTAATTTTAATGCACATACAGCACTAATTGATTGTCTGATAATTCCCTTCATTTTAACAGCAAAACATGGTTTCACTCACTTTTCGGTGCTTCTCATACATGTAATGCGGTGTTGTTTAAGCGACTTTATAACACTGATGAGAATTCTGCATCTTGAACTGAATTCCAAAAAGACATCACCACAAGTAAAATATGACCACATGCTAAACAAATACATCACTCACAATTTCTAGCAGAGAGTATGTACGCAGTTTGTCAGTCTGAATCGTAAAAGAAGTACCAAATTAAAGATTATACTGCCATTGACACTCAACACATGAAATAGCTATCAATCAATACCAATTGATCTCCCTAACTATGAAATAGTAATCAAAACAATCAAGTTCCTTGCTTACTAATTAAGTACAGGTTTAAAATCAGGGATTAAAATCACTTTACTTAACAAGTCTGAACTGAAGACCCAAAGACAGATGTAAAGGACTACTAATGAAAATATAATTGAAGACCCACACAAGAAGCTACAAACAACGTATAACATCCATAGCACCTAGAAAATTTCCCCAAAATAAACAACAAACTTTCAAATGCCGAAAGCGTCCAAGCACAAACTGCAAGAGAATGCCTTAGTTCTTTCTGATTTACTGTAATTTACTTTCATTGAAATGTTGGCTGCTATTCACACCTTTGTATTTTCTAGATAAATTATATAGGCTTGGCAATTTTCCCAGTGACCTCTTTTCTTCTCTTTTCCATGGCTAGAGGGAATTTTACTTGTTTGAATACTCACAGCACGTGCCTGCAGCCATGTGTATTTCAGCAACACGATGAAGCAAAGTTTGGATGTTTACCTACTCATTACAGACAAGAAAACTTTTTGCTGAGAGCCCTCAAATCAGCCAGCTAGGTTTTTTCTGGTGGTCTGTTCATCACTTCAGAAAGCTGTTTTCAACCCAGAATTATATTACACCAAAGAAGCAAAACCCATTTTATAGAGTCATGGGTGAAAGCATTTTCACAAAGATAGATGAGGCTCTAAAAGCCCTCTGGGGACCCCAGGAAAACTGTGGAAGAGCCAAATGCACCTCACCTACCGTTGTAATTAGCTAGGGACCCACAAGGCATTTTCAATCATCTCACCAAAGCTGAAGCCAATAATCTGAACAGAGTGGAAATGACGTACAGAAGACATAGAATGGAGACCAAGCATTTTTTTAGATTAAAACTAACAGCCTTGTGAGGGCCCATGTTTACACAGGTTCTGCTGACGGGGGCAGAATTTCAATTATTTAATTTGCAACTTGTCATTGACAAAGTCAAACAAAATAACAGTTAAAAAAAAGCAAGTGCATCAACCCCACATTTCCACACATGTATAGAACTATATCAAAGTAACTTATTTTCTGAGCATTCACAGAATTTTAGCATGTGGATGGACCAGTGGACCAGCTAAAAAAAAAAAAAAAAAAAAAAAAAAAAAAAAAAGACAGGAAAAACACAGAAGCCTTCTCTTTTAGCCTTAGCATTTTGACAATTTATAACTGCAATCTTATATGACAGGCCACCTTATAAGAACACAAAATATACAAACATAAATACTCAAAACTCAAAATTTTTGATGATAAAGTTGCTTGTTTAACTTTGACTCTAAACTCAAGTAGGAAGCAGTCATTACATGGTCAACCAGAATTTTTCTAGCATGATGCTCTAAATGTTGATTTTTTTCTAACTCTAAATATATGAACATTTCTGCAGGATTAGCTCCGCAGCATAGCCCTGTCCATAAATTATGTTAAGACGCACCATGGCCACGTTGCAGTTTGCTGGTCAGTATTTGGAGAAGAGCAAATGGTGGCCAAAGGTCTTTTTCATATGCTAGAACAGCACTGGATAGGAAGATCTGAAGCTAATTTACTAAACACAAGTATAAAGAGAACTATGGAGGAAAATATTATGCTCTAGAGCTTCCTTAGATGTGAGGCCAATAATGAATCTTTATTTTTGTTCCACTTTCACACGTACCATTCTGCCTGCCAAAGTCAAATGTGGGAAACATTTCGTCCTTCATTTGGAACATACACAAATTATTCATGCACGAAACTATATGGAACATATGCATATGCAAAACAACAATAATATTCACAACGTTGTATTGGGGTAGTTCTTTTAAATGTTATCTTTTTAGCTGCATGTTTGTTTCTGATGTCAGCATCAAATGTAAATGAAATTATATTTATAACAAAACATCAAAATGAGTGATGTCCTTCAATTCAAGGGACACTTCAAACCATGCATCCACATGAACCTGATTATATGGCTTCAAAATAAATGCACCAAACTTAGAGATAAAATCTTGTCCATTTGTGCTACCTTATGGATTCTCAGGTCATTGATTCATTCTGTCATTCAGCTATGCATAGCATAGACACTTTTAAAAACAATTTTATCTGTTTTTTATCCTTTCAGGAGCAGACGATGACAGAATATAATATTACTTTTATACATAAAGACAAAATAATTCATATCCCATTGAATGCTACTTCTAGCATGAATGACAACACCTGTCAGCTTCCAAGGTGCTGGCAAAGAAATTCCAAACCCCATATAAAAATGATTTAAAATGATTTGTCCTGAATGACACATTATAGCTGCATTCATCTGCTAATTTCGTGGATGCAAACAGCATAATAGATAAATAATAATCATACATGCTTTGCACTTCTCTCATTCAGAATATTTATGTTGCAGAATCAACACACTTTCTAAATGAATTATCTTTATTCCTCTCATAATATGAATGAGTTTTTCAGTGTTGATCTGTCTAAGCCACTAAGTGTTGAATCACCAACACTTAGTGAACACAGAAGAACAACAGAGTGAAAGAAGTCTCATAATTAAGTAAGACTGGGCACATAGGAAGTCTGGAAGGAGGCAGAGTGTGTCTTACACACGAGATTATCAAGAGAATCATACAGGGACATACTGCAGTTAGACAACGCCTAGTATATGGAAGTAAAATATAGCAATGATTGATGGGGCAGCTCAGAAAAATATTCACACCAAACATTTCCAAAAAGATTTTTAAAGAAATACAGTAAATATGAAACAGTGTCAAGCAAAAACAAATCGGGTCCTTATCTCACTGCCACAGTTGATATTGTATTACAGCTTCCCAGCAGGTGTTCGTGTTAGATTAGACATAGTAAGATCTAATAAATACAGTCCTCCCTACTGCGGGAAGGCAAATTGATCAAGAAAACAAATCCCAGTCACAGACAGAAGTAAATATTGTTGAATGGAGACCGTAATAAAGTCCTGACTGACAGCACTGCACTGTAAGTTTTTTTGATTGAATATTAGTTTTTATGTTATTAAAGTAAACATGTGTATTAGAAATGAACTGTATGTTGTGATTCCCACTGATGAAAAATTATAGTGCTTCATTGCCAAAATAGGAACCAGGGTACCCCCTATTATTTCAGTGTAAAAGATAGTATTTTCTTCGTGACCAGCCTGAATTTTAAGACTGACATATCTGTGATCTTTTCCTGGTAGGAAGAGCATGGTGTTTACACATCTGTTGAAACACCATACCATTTGCAAAGAGATATTTAATTGATTCCATAAAATGTTAGAACACATTTTAAATAAGACCATCTTTGATAAAGAAACCATGCACATTAATATCAGCATTGTGCTTGACAAAGCTTCATGTTAGTTGGTCATACTAATCTCTAGTGGTTGGTTGTATTTTTTTTTTTAAACAGCAGAACTTGCTAAAAATATCTCTTTTTTAGGGGCTAGAAATATTTCTCCTACAGAGCCTTCTTGCAAAACAATCAAAGCATGGCACTTTAAAGTCTGGCACATTCTAGTAAGATAAAAGCAACATAAATATTAATTAATTCTGCACGTGAGCCATTCTTTTCCACTATGTCTATGAGCAGATTTGGAGCCTTCCTCTCAGGATCAGAAACCAACAGAAAGTTGATATACATGCCCTTTAAGGAGAGCCAACTGTATTCTGTGAAAACTGAAATTATTTTTTCAAGTAAAGAGGGTTGTCAATTTAGATGAAATACATGTTTTAGCCAATTCTAAAATTCACCTTGATTTACTGTCATTTCAGATTATCTAAAACCTTACAAGTTTTAGATCACTCGGTGAGGTACAGCATTGTTCCTGTCCTGTGTATGGGATCATGCACATCTGAGAGAAAGGGCTGCAGAGGGCCCCACAGGGCACCTGCCCAAGGACGGCCAGGCATGAGGGGCCACGAGCACTCAGCTGTCCCAGTGGTGCCACCAGCACTGTGAAGCAGCTCCATGACCAACACACCTCGGAGCTCAGAGCTGCCCCGCTAGCTGCAAATGCTGTGCGGAGAGATTTCTGTGTTCTCCCCACCAGGGCCACAAATTTCCAGCTGTCACAGTAGGAGTAACTGCATCTGCCACTTGATTCCATATGAGGTGTTTGTTCAGGTAAAGGTAAATCATTAGACCCCTCTTTTAATGGCTAACTACCAGGGCAAGGACTGCTGCGAAAGCCATCGGTGCTGCAGCAGGGCTCCAGTATGGGACCCTGAGTGAGAGGTTGTCTGTCCCGCTCCCAGCTGCTCACACACGGATCAAATCAAGACACAGAAACAACTGTTTTCCAGGGCAAAATATACAAATTAATTCATCTTCTTGAGTGACGAGGTCACCAGTAATTAAAGTCACCCTTCTGAACCTGGCATTTCCAAGTGAGGTATTCAGCCTCTTAAATAGAGAACAGATCTTCAGCTTCTACTGCTTTTGTTGTGTTTTGCTTTTTACTCTTTCTGCCAGTACTAAAAGGTGGCTGCTGCAAAACAACATTTTTGACTGAAGTAAGCTTGCTTTCCATCAAAGCAAATTCTCACAGAAGGAGTCCTTGGATGCGGAAGGACAATGCAGTTATGGAGGGCAGCAGGATCAAGATCAAGAGCTGCATAATGCAACCTTGGCTGTAATGCCCAGGAACTTACTTGTCAGAAGTTATTAACCATTACACAAGGCGGAAGCTTGACAGTCTGTCTCCAGAAAGGTACTGAGCTGAGTATACAAGGACACCCATCCGAAAAAAAGCACCGTATTTTGGGTGCCCCTCTCCTCATCAGGGGCTGAAGATGGTGACAGCCGTGCCCTGGTCTGTGCCACCATGCTGCCACCGTCTTGCTCCGGGCTCAGGCAGGAGTGGGACTGCAGGCTGAGATGCTCTCCAGCACCTGGCTGACAGCTGCTGTGCTCCTCTGGCAGGGAAATTACAAAGAAACCATTTAGGGAAGAAGTTTTTACAGCTATCCCAGGTATCTCAGCCTTGCTAGCAAAGTAGTTAAGTAACAAATAGGTAAGAAACTCGGGCGTGCCTGTTTGGCAACACTGGAGGAGGTTCAGCATGACTGCCATGCGTGAATAAGTGGGAGCCACCTTGTCCCACCTGATCTACACCTTTGTTAAAGCGCAGGCCCGAAAACACAGTGCTTTCAGATGGCATTACAGAGCTACGTTTCAAGGCAAACATATATAAACACCTGTTAGGTAATTGTTAATAATTCACAGCAAGATGCCAGCTCCCCATTAAGACATTTAATGTGCAAAGAAAACACTGCAAAAGGTGCCTGGAATAAGCTGAATAGCTTTCAGACAAAAGGCTATTACTATTACTAAGCCTGTTGGCATTATGACTATACTTTTGCTGCTCTTAAATAAATAAATAAATAAATAAATAAATCAACAGTGTTGCTGCCTAGAGTTGCAACTTCTGTACTCAATGTACTTATGCTTCATCCTGAGGTAATCTCACTTGTAAAGGGTGTCAGACTCCCGATACTGTATAAGCATGATCCATCACCCCAGTAAGGTTCAGCAGGTGCTAATGAAACAAACATCAATATTGTAGAGATAAGAGACTGATGCTTAAATTAATTTACTTTCCATTTACAATTAGGACAGCTCCCCAGTGCCAGGCACCCTCTCCTCAAGACATTATTGTGTGTCATCAGGTTTCTTAGCTCAGTCACTGTGGGACTGTGGCTGCCCTACTTCAGGATGTGAGCAGGTGCTTTGCAGCAGCCTGCTCTGTGCCCCCATCATCTTCACTGCTTGGACAAGAGGTCTTCACACCACAGTGTGCTGGGACTCCAGGCATACCCATAGGCACAAGGGAAAATCCTCACCTCTGGAGGAAAGGGAGGCAGGAAGACAACACAGGCCAGCATATGCAATAGTCCTCCTGTTCCCTGTCCCTAGCAAAGAGCTAGAAGAAGATACACAAAGATATTCAAGGTATTCAAATCACCAACATACTGTCTTTAAAATACAAAACTCAGCTAGAAATCCTATTCAGACTCTATCCTCTCAAGGAATGTGGCACTGTCATTCCTTGCCTTTCCAACACAACATTGCTGTACTTACATCCATCCAGAATGCTCTGCAAAGACTGCTTGGCTTTGGCAATGTCACCTTTTTCTACATAACTTTCCACTGAATCTCAGCCTGGTATTACATCAAACGTTAAACATATCCCCTCCCTAACTAGTTCCATCCTCCCTATCAACCTCAGTGATAGGCTGTGTTCATCCCACCATGTCAAGTCTCCACTGCCTGGTTCTGTGCCCTGGTAATGTCACTCCTCCCCTCATATTCTGAATAAATACTCCCTAAAGATCTGTATCACTAGCCCATTATTCCCATGGCTTAAGATTCTCTAGAACGGGCAAAACATTAGTTTTCTGAGGCCACTAAATATCACCAAAAAAAGTCTGTATACAGTTCCTGGTATGCCTGTGTCCGTCTGTTTTTTCTTCAAAATTCCTAGGAAAAAAAAAAAAAAAAAAAAGGTATTTGTGTTTATACAACATCTTACACGGGTTCTAGCCCCTAAATAGGGTGCCACGACACTATGGTAATGTAAAAATCACATCTGTGATGCGAGACCAGCAGCAGTACGGGGATGACCACACAAATTCCATGCCCTCCCCAGATTCTGTAAGGCTTTTCATGCCGTCAGATGCCCATTTCTGTCCCTAAACCTGCTACAGTTAGGGAAGAAAAAACAGATACTCTTATCACTCGGCTTTACCTTCTCTTCTCTAATTTGGGCATAATCCCAGTTTAAACCAGTTATCTAACAGCTAAATATAATTTCTGTGGGCTGTGCAGTTGCCAGAAATAACTAATGCCGCATCCTCTCCCCCCATCAGGGAAACACCCGGCAGCAGTCGCCAAATCACTCCAACCCCCCTGCCCTACTCAGCAGGGCCATGTGGCACAGAGACCTAGTCCTCACCGCAGACACTTCCCATGCTCCTGCCTGGATTAGCTGTCAAATCCACAGGCTCATCTGCAGCTTTGGTTTTTTGAGCCTTGCCCCTTGCTGATGAGGCAACCCAATACAGCACTGAGCAGTCACCTGGCCACTGCTGCTCTTTGGGAGGAAGACAAAAGATTCTCTAAGAAGCATGTAAACTACACATACTGTAAATAAAGCATATGCTTACAGAAGCAGAGGCATCCCCAGTCCATAACACCAGGGGAGGAAGAAGAAACAGACAAAAGCTTTCTTAGTCCCTGCAGTAAAATCTGCAGCTGATCCTTTTGCAGGCTGGGAAAATTCATTTCTCTCTCAAAATGGTATTGAACACTGCCTCAATTCTTTTAGTTCAAATATTTCCTAAAAAGCTGGGAAGAACAAAAGCAAAACCAGAAACAGAATATTTCCAGAGTTATCCTAATACAAAGCATGGGAAAGAAAATAAAAGAGTATTTCTTCATTTCTTCTAAATTCAGTATGTTAAATACTTTTCTACACATTGATGTTGTGCCAGCTGAGCAAAGAATACATAAATCACCAATTCCCCACCCTGAAGTAAAGGCACAGCCCTCCAGTTCTCTCTGGAAGCAACCGACCTCCAACTATTTGATCTCACAACTGTTTGCAGGCTGCTTTCTTCTGGAAGCTCCTTGGTGAACAGCACCTGGGGGAGCTTGGTGAGGACACCTCGTGCCATCAGTGCCTGTTCAGTGCGGTCACTGATGCGGCTGTGCTGGAGGACAAAGCAATGTTCCACTGACTCACTGCACTGAGAATTCAAACATATCTGAGGAGCCTCTGCTTTGCCCACTGTGGATTTTACCCACCCTGCTTTGGAGAGTCTCATTTTCAGGAAACCACATCTTGTAGCTGGGAGCCGTTTCCTGGCAGAACGAAGGAAGAGATGGACGATAAAATGGTGACTTCATTCTGAGAGATGTACCTCTCAGCAATACCTTACCTTTGCAAGAAAAGGTAAATTTTTACATGTTTTTTCTTTTCCTGGGCATTGTAAGTTGAAATTTTGTTATAAGCAACATGCAGCTTTTTAGAAACTTGGACTTGATTACTTTTTAGTATTTGGATTGTTGTGAAAAGGTTAAACTGGCATTTTTCCATGTGGCAATCCTCACAGAAGAAAATGATCCAGAAATAAATAACGTTTTCCATGCAAAGAATAACATATCAAACCTTGTTTGTTAATCTACAAAGAAAGAAAACCAGAAGTATTATATGTATATTTTACAGGCAAAACATCTTGTCACAAAAATTAGCTAATTCCCCTGCAGTTCATAACACTAACCATCCCAAAGCACCTCGGTTTCCTTTTCCTCTATCATGTTCCTAAACTCCTCCCCTTCCTACCATCAGCTACAGGCAATCCTGCTCTCCTGGGCAACCACCCCTCACCAAAGGTGCCATAATGTAAAGATGCAATTCACAAATTCCCTCCTCGGGGGTTCAATTCCAGGCTTCGTTAAGGTTTGTAAAGCAAATTAGAGCACTTTAGAGCACTTCACCACTGCACAAGATAAAGGCTGCTAATTAGACAAGCTGCAGCAAGGCACTTATCCCACAACATACATAGTGCTCTGAGCCCAAACGGAGTGAATGAACACAGCAGCTCTCTTGTTAACATCTCCATCTGCACTCAGTGCTCACCAGATCTCTTTCACCAACCCCACCTTTCCTTCCCAATTTTTTCCTGCCCTTCCCAGCAGGGTTTCTCAGTCTCTCTGCCTGCAAACGTTGGGTTATAAAATAACCAAAAAATTAACCTTTGGACTTGACAGGAGGTCCCACTACTCTCCCTGCATGCTGCTTGTTCTGTGCCCTTGACAGCTGAGCAGTTGCCTCTGCTGCACCATCATCCCCAGCCTCATCCCTGGAAGGAGCCCTCGTCCCTTGCTCCCCTGGCCCTTTATCCAAGGAACACACCAAGCAGCTCCCCTTTGCTGTTCTGCTTTCAGTCTCCTCTGGCCTTGGATATTCTTTCAAGAGGGGTCAGCAAGCAAGCCTCTCTGGAGCATCCCCTGCTATCAGTCTTCTACACTACTCTTCCACACGTGTGGGGTGCTGTAAATGTGGATCATGGAGCATCAGCCCCCTTATCTCTGCCCGCTCCTCTACAGGCACCTTGCTGGCTCTGCTGCCTCTGCATCCTTCTGCAGTCTTGGGGGTACAGGAAGGATTTCCTCCATAGAGAGCAAAACAATATCCAGCTTCCAGCCAGTTTGCCAGAGAGCTCCAACAACCAAGCCTTCGAAGCCAGTACCTAAACACCAGGGAACTTTGTTTTCAAAAGACTCCTGGGGACATAGCTCAATTTGAAAAATACAGCACAACTCACCAAGCACATCCTCTAACTGAGCTATCCCTGAACAGAACAACTTATAGAAAAACGGCAGATCTTAATCTTGTCAATTAAACCAGATCCTGAACTCTATGGCAATCAGAATTTCATTTACTGTCAGAATGTATAAGCAGGATGCTATTGGATTAAAGAAGTAAAGCACATACATTTGGACCTTAATAATGCATTGATACAGTCTCAAGCCATTTCTAAAACTCAAGGAGATCCTCTGTCACAAGCTGAAAATAACAAATGATACTAGAAAGCAAAAATACTACTGCAAGTTGTGCTAAAACACAAAGTAACCACCACAAAGCCAGCACAAAGAAAACATGAATAATATTTACAGAGACAAGTTGAAAGCACTAGCAAAATCAGAAACAGATCAAAAGGTATATGGGCAAGGCACAAGACCCCTTTACTGATAAAAAATGGTATTTGGTTGTGTGGAAGACCTCATCAGTAAAGACAGGAAGGAAGGAAGGAAGGAAGGAAGGAAGGAAGGAAGGAAGGAAGGAAGGGAGGAAGGAAGGAAGGGAGGAAGGGAGGAAGGGAGGAAGGGAGGAAGGGAGGAAGGGAGGAAGGACGGAAGGACGGAAGGACGGAAGGAATGAAGGAAGGAAGGAAGGAAGGAAGGAAGGAAGGAAAGAAGGAAAGAAGCAAAGAAGGAAAGAAGGAAGGAAAGAAGGAAAGAAGCAAAGAAGGAAAGAAGGAAGGAAGTTCTGACTAGTGTAGCAAAAAAAGAAGGATATAAAAAATCTAGAATAAGATTCCAAAAGCTATCTAAACCATCTAGGAGCTCAAGGTCCATCTTCCAAATTGACCCGGAAGCTCCCGAACATCTTGCCCCTAGAGACAATGGTGAGAAACATCAGGAGAGCACAATGCAAGGCAGCAGCCTACCAGGAGCAAGCACTGTGGGGCCGAACACCCACCTCTCATCCCACTAGTGGGCAGGAGCTCCCCTGATGTCCAGGCCACCCACCGGGCACACTTGTGCCCTGGGGGCACCTCAGCACAATGAAACGTGGGATAGGGTAGCCTCAGGCCAGGACTTCGTGCAGGGAGGTGCAGGCAGGTGGGAGCCAGAGCTCTGCTCTTCCCCGCTGTTGTGGCACTTCCGTGGCAACCCCGTTTGCCAGTCTTAATGTTGTTTTACTTAGCTGTTTGTTCCCTATGCTGTTTCATTCTTCTTGCCATCCTTATTTCCTTCTATTTCAGCCACATGGTCATAATCCACAGTATCCATTTTTCTCTTCTTGCTTTCTTGTCCATTCAAGGAAAAAAGTACTCACGGAGACTGGAAAATGTCATGACTCCAAGCCATCAAGGCTTTGTTTTAGTCTGGGCAAGATCCTTCTGTCAGCCCAATTTCATACCCGATGCACACCTGCTTCACAAAACCTCTGCGAGCTCAATGCAGGCTTGCCAAAATCGTTTTCCAATGACAAGGAGAGCAGACACAGGAGATCAGATGTAGACCAACATGCTCCAGAAGCTCAAAAAAGCCCACCACTGCATCGTAAACAGCAGCAAACTATGCCCTGTGCTCCTTTTAAATAGCACCATGGAAGCATTTAGTTCAGCAAGCCAATTTGGTACTAGCTTTTTCTGGTCTGTGTGGCCCCATCTGCCTACTCCAGTTTAGCTTTGACTGATCCCAGTTACATAAGTGTGCCATTAAGCTCCTAAGTTGTTAGGTCAGGATCAGGTTCAGCTGCTGCTGTGCAAGACAATATGGGCAAGGCACGTATCGTCCTACTGCCACACCTACTTCCCTTTGTGTCTGGTGGAATCGCCAGTCCAAAGCTCAGCAGGAGATTTCCTTTCCTTCTCACAGAGCTCTTCAGTTTTTTTCCTTCTTCTGACGTTTCTCTCCTGGATTATTTTTACATTCAGGAAGATGATAAAGATGAAAGCTAGGAAAGTTAAGCTGACAGGGGTGCTGCTGCACCAGAATTTTACTAAACGCATTCAATTGAAATGTTTTAGGCAGCACATCATATGGTCTGTCATGAGCACGCTTGCCAAAATTTCAGTATTTTTAAATCTAAAATGAAATAACCCACCAAAGTGGATGGAGCTCCACTTCAGAGCAGGTCTCTCCAGGTGACACACTGTCCAAAAGTCACACACCTTGTGAGCCCTAGGCGTCCCAATGCTGTTATATGCAGGCAAGTTTGGTTAAAAGCTGTCAGCAAAGCTGCCTGGCAGTCAGTAGAGAAACATTCCCACCAGTCAAGTTCACACCAAACCCCTGCTGAAGTTCTGCTAGAACATAAATCATCTCTGCAAAACACTTGCATTTGAGAAGGTGGTTTGGTGGTTTTTTTCTTCATTTCTTTTTCCTTTTGCATCAAGCACTCACCCCCTAACTGTCTTGGTGGCCTTCCACTTGCTCTGGTATGTCAGCACCTCCCTTGCACAATGGAGCCCAGACTGGGCCCAGTGCTCCAGATGTGGACTCATGAGGGCCAAATCCCTTCTCTTGACCAGCCTTCTTGCTCCCACAGCCCAGTCTGCGGGGTTCTTGCTGTACTTCCACTGCTCACTAACCTACCTGGGTGCTATTCCTCTGATCCATGTGAGATTTTGCAATTTAGCTGCACTTGGGCTAAAATGCAGGGGGGGAGCTCTGTTACGTAGTTCATACCAACAAAGAAAAAAGTATGCTCATCTCTCACATCCGTTCTGCCTCTGTTGAGGAGAGGTTTATGAAACAAAGCCTTTATATGAGGCCTGAGACTGAAAGTGGAAAAAAGGAGGAAGAAGCCTATATTTAATGAAGTGAGCCACAGAATTCTCAAACATC
Organism: Heteronetta atricapilla; assembly: GCA_011075105.1. NCBI lineage: Eukaryota > Metazoa > Chordata > Aves > Anseriformes > Anatidae > Heteronetta > Heteronetta atricapilla. The sequence goes on along the minus strand of CM021731.1, from coordinate 129,493,933 downwards.
TGCATGTATAAACATAAATCTTACTAATTATTTTATTTAAAGTTGCTTTAAAACTCTCCACACAGGTTGACTGCTAATTACACCCTATTCACTCAATGAATACAGAAGTAAGGAACGCTATTCCCAAGGAAAGAAAAACTCCTAATTGTGTTTACTTATGTAATTTGGCCGCCTAATTCTCCCAGATGGCTATGGTTTGATACCCTCTGTCTGGCGCAGCCCACTTTGCTTATAGTAAGAGCCATGCCCCCATGTGCACGGCCACAAGAGCTGTCAGGAGAGGCAGACACACGAACACATGCTTGAGAAACAGTAGTGAAGCAATGAGCAAAAGGCACACCAGAGTTTGTCAGCAGGAATGTTATGAAATAGCCACAAGAAAACTCAAGCATATTGTTCTCATTTAGGGTAGAGAAGATAGGGTCTAATTTTGGACCATGAAAATGTAATCTGTCCCAGTCTTTTCCCCCTCTCCGCCCCTTTTAAATAACAGTCTCTGCCCTGTCATCCACATTAAATTAACAGCTAAACAAAGTTGACTTCCAAGCAGGATGTTGCGAGGATCTAGCCTTCCTATATACACATACTCTTAGAAAAGGAATTGTGGTAATGAGATTGAGATCAAAATATTGTTATGAAACCTTTTAAAATCACGGGAACAGAAAAGAAAAGGGGCATTTCTTTATGATTTAAGAAAGGACAAACACAATATGCATGATCAACACAATAAAATTTGAGAAGTTACTGCATTCTTTTGCATCAAAATCTCCCATTCCACATAGTGTCAGCTTTTCCCAGAGCATGGTATCACTGTATAAAGAAATGATTGCCTATCTTCTAAAAACAGAAGATGGTGAGATCTTTTGGATAGCTTACCCAAAGGCTCTATTGTGCCTAAAGTCTTATGGGAATACAATTCAAAAAGGTTTATTCAATAAATTAAAAGTAATACCTCCTACGGGAAGCAAAAGACATAACAGAATGAAAAACATTTCCTGTAGGAGGAATATTTTTAGACTTTTAGAGAGAGGCAAATGAAAACTTAACAGAATACTGCCAACTGGTTTCCCACCAAATTACTCTCAGTAGGGTGCAACTCAACTGAAATTACCCTTCAGAGAAAAAAAGTGCTCAAAAGCCATCTTGCCATAATACAACAGTGGCAGAAAACAAAGGGATAAAGCAAATAAAACCTGAAAATAGCAAGGGAAAGGTTATATCAGCCTTCCTCTCAAAAAAAATATAATAATAAAAAAAACACTTATTGATATTCACTGGAGATACAGTCCATCATTGAAAATCAAATCCAGGAAGCCAGTCCTTTGGAGAAGAATGACTCTGACACTGTGCAAAAACAATTTTTTATCATATTATAAAAAATGAGTTTGCATGTTTGCAGAGTACATTCTCAATTTATTCAATATAGTTTGAATCTTTCACTTGTTTTCCTAGTCTTTGTACTTTGCTTGTTGATGCAAGCTGTTCCCATTGCCAGGACTATGAGGATGATGACCCAGGGATGACAGCTTTAGGGTGGGTAACTGGAGTTTGTATTTACAGTCCAAAGACACAACACCTAACCTGCTTAGCTCCTAAACCTAGGCCATGTGGTACCCCACATCTGGTTCCAGAACAATGATGTGATGAGCATCAAGAACTGGAAGCTCATCAAATCCTTCAAAAACACTCTTAACTCTCCCAGGGATTTAATATCTCCTTGCTGACAAACATCGTAGAACGGACATGGAACTTGAAATGGCCAGTCGGTGCACATATGAAGCTGAAATTCAATCAGAAAGCCTGGGCACACATTTACATAGATATTTGTATTATTCCTGCAGAGAGAGAATAGATAAAAACAATAGAAATTATTTTGAACAGACACAGCATAAAAATATGTACAAAGCAATAGACAGGAAAGTTTTAAAGAGAGGTGAAGCAAGTATAGTTCCTATGACTGAATGGTGATTAAAGTCTTTCCTTCCCACCTGATACCATTTTGATTAGTATCATTCCCTCATCTAAAGCAAAGCTCACACTTGACTGAAGTGCAAATGCTGAATACTTTGTAAAATTGGACAATGAATCTCAGGATCAACTTCCAATGAAGTCTGAATCTTGCTGTACCTCAAAATTGCCCCCCTTTAATTTTCTAAAAGCAGAATGGAATATTTGGCCTCTTCTTCCACCACCCAGACATCTGGTTCAGTTAGAAACCAGGGGAGTCCAGGATGTACAAAGCCACTTTTAGGAACATTGGCTTAATTCCAGTGACCCTCATGCTCTCAGAAACAATGCCACAAAGGCAGAAAATTAAATAGGAGCACCATCATATTTAATAAGATAGTATTGCTATTATAGTCTTATTTTTCATTATCTGCTTATGTTAAAATATCTATACTGCGGCTATGATGCTGATCTAGTTCCTTCTGCACCAGAATGAGCGTTCAGTCCTACTTGCTCAGACTTCCTCGCTGGTTTCCATTAAAATATTTACATCTGGAAGGAGAAAACCACATGCTTGACACCTCCATCCTTATACCGCCACAACACCAGAGAAGAGTGAAGAACGACTGCTGCAAAGCTCTGCACCTGCAGACTGCCACTGCACAGCAACTCCATCACGAAGCCAGACAGCGGTCTGGGTTGTTGATATTTTAGAAGCTGCTCAAAATTACTTTTCAGTCTCATTTTTATTATTGCCGCAATTCCATCTGTCCTAGCTGTCAGTTCCCACATTTCCACCAAATGTCCTCAGACGTAGTTTAGTCGGGAATGGAAAGAGTGCATTTGCCAATTCAAAAATGCTGAATATATTTAGTTACTTTGAATGGCATTCTTCTTCATACAAGACCCACAATATGTCTGCCCACCAAGTTTTGCCGCTGTAAAACTCTGACAACATTGAATGGGAGGGACTTAGGTTGAAACTAATCTGTGCGTCTAATGTTTTAGGGTGTCTTATGGAAGAAAAATAAAGCAAACAGTTCAGTGGTAAATGTCAGAACATGATTTTTTTTTACTTTAAGAGAACAAAACCCCTTCAAAACATAGTTCTCACATAAATCATTAAAGAACCCCCCTACTCCCCCTCACACACCGTGGGAAAAATCCAAGTAATCAGTTTTGGGGGTCCAGATTTTTAAATGTTTGAAGGAAAACCAATAAAACAAGTTGTCAAAAAGTCCTTTAAAAACACCTGATCCCCATTTTGCTCCCTGGACAGTTAATGGGGGCTCTACACAGGGATTAGTTCAAACATCTCTTACATCCATATAGGAAAGCATCTGAATTAGGTATGAAGGTGTCTAAGGTTAAGTACATGGAACAGACACTGAGCTCTCCTTTAACTTTAGCTACATATCACTCTTCAGAGATTATTATGGCAAAAAAGATCAGCTAGTGATGATAGCAATTTAATACATCGCCTGGGATTCTTTTCCAAGGCCAACCGTATCCTGGCCTGCATCTAAAGAAGCGTGGCCAGCAGGCCGACAGAGGTGATTCTCCCCCTCTGCTCTGCTCTTGTGAGACCCCATCTGGAGCACTGCATTCAGCTCTGGGGTCCCCAGCACAAGAAGGATGTGGGTATAATAGAATGAGTCCAGAGGAGGGCCACAGAGATGATCAGGCGGCTGAAGCACCTCTCCTATGAACACAGGCTCAGGGAGTTGGTGTTGTTCAACCTGGAGAAGGTTCTGAAGAGACCTTACAGTGGCCTTTCAGTACCTAAAGGGGCCTACAGGAAAGCTGGGGAGGGACTCCATCAAGGAGTGTATTGACAGGACAAGGGGGAATGGCTTTAAACTAAAAGAGGGAAGATTTGGATTGGATATTCAGAATAAATTCTTCACTCAGAGGATGGTGAGGCCCTGGCACAGGCTGCCCAGTGAAGCTGTGGATGCCCCATCCCTGGAGGTGTTCAAGGCCAGGCTGGATGGGGCTTTGGGCAGCCTGGTCTGGTGGGAGGTGTCCCTGCCCATGGCAGGGGGTTGGCACTGGATGGTCTTTAAGGCCTCTTCCAACCCAAACCGTTCTGTGATTCTATGATTTTATGACAAACAAAACATCCAGCTGATGGGGAAACAAACCTAGAGCACCTCACCAAAACAAGCCACACAACACACACAGGCAAATGCATAAGCAATAAAGTCAAAAGCATGAAACCATCAGCATGCTGAAAGTAAAGCCTGTAAGACTATGGCAACTGGACAGTAATAAATATGAGTTGTCACAAGAGACTAAATGTTGAGGAGGTGTTCCACTAAAATATTTCTATGCATATTGTTAAATTAGCTTATCGGGGCATGCTGACCTTTAGACAATGTGAACTACTGCAGCCTTCAGAGGTAAAGCCTTATCCCCAGTTCCAAGCAGCAGTATCCCCATCCGCTTGGCTTTTACACCTGCAAGGTCTTGGCTTAACCCCTGGTTTGACAACCACACTGTGACATCAACATCACTTTAAGGGCAATGCCTTGTGAAAACACATGCCTTGGCTTACAGAGCTCATCTTAAATATTTTGAAAGTGATCCAGCATACATACTTCTATTTCATGTTCATGCCTCCTAATGAACAGGAGAAGACTGACTTCTTTCTCTCTTTGCTATAGGCAGTCTACACGTTTCAGAATAGATACCAACCATTGTTCATGACTTGAAAGGGGAAGGAAAGATAAAGAGAAGCCCTCCTTCCTCTGAATTTACAGTGAACAACTTGCCCCACTAACTTCAAAGAAAAATATTCACTGGAAGCACCCAAACGTATACCCATATGAGAACGTGACCTCTTGATTTGTCAACTTGAGTAGTGAGCTCAAGACTCTCTGAGGAATTTTGCTTTGCACTTTCTCTGCAAAAGCATTTTTCATGTATATCCTTCTACCAGCAGAGTTTTGATGCAAGTGCAGGATGTGAAAAAGTAGAAAGAAGGAAAAAAAAATAAGCTACCCAGTCGTGGTAACTTGGAAAATAGGTTTAAAATTAATTTGCAAAACGCCATGATGCTCAGGGGAAACTTTGGCAAGCGAGAAGATATGGCAAGAGAGAATCTGAGCTTCTGCCTTCCCAATGGATTTAAACTTTCTGAAAATATAATGTGAATTTAAGGGAGCTGACCTCCCAGAGCACCTATTAGCTGAAACTGGTTTTGTGAGCATTCACTGCTTCTGATGGCTATGCTCTAAATTACCACTCCATCAGACTCAATCAGAAGTTATAAAATAGCTAAGCCATAGCTGCTATTCCAATTCTGTAGGCAAGCAATGCCAGTAACCCTACAGTTGGCCAGGAGACACCAGGGAGGCTCACAACTTCTCCTCTCCTTGTGGCAGGTCTTCCTGCCTCCCAGCAGCCTGGCAAGCCAGCAGAAGGCTTCATATTTCATGCTGCCATTCCTTTAAAATCAGCAAACCCCCCAAAAGCTGGAGATGCTAATGCTTCATCATTCAGTAATACCCAGAGTATGATAGCAAAGTAATCAGGCCATATAAGCTAAGTGTAGATTTGGTTTGTCATAACAGAGATTACTCAGATACATTTACATAATTTGCCTTATTTCCTATACACATGCTGTGGCTTTCCATTCCCATCTTCCCATCTCCTTTCGTTTAGAAAAATAAGCAGAACACTTAACACACACAAGACTTCACAAAGATCTATCAATATCCAGCTCTGCTGGACTTCTCACCTGGTGAACCTAACCCCATCACTCACTGTGAAACACCTGCGTCCTTAAATTGTGCAGGACTACCCACACACTAAAGCATAGATATACAACTAAATGTTGGTAGAATCGAGGCTTTAAGGTATCTCTCCACAGCTTTACCACCTTTTTCCATGATACCTAGTTTATTTAAAGTCACATTGCCTTATAAAAAAAAAAAAAAAAGGCATAATAATCTTAATAGATTTAATTTTGTAAGTGAAAAAAATTAAAAGGACTTAAATGAACAGCTGAAATCTGATGGGAATTGAGGATAAATGCTTTTTCCCTCTGTTAGAAATCCCCCGCAGCTTTGCCTTACGATTTACTGAAACCACTGGAAACTATCATCTGAGTTCACCGGGAACAGTTTTTCTTTTTAAGCAGCTTATGCATGAGCAGATAATAGAACGGGGAAAGAATTCCTGTTAGTGAAGTAAAGCCCTACTAAAAATATTCTTTACAACCGTAAAGTGTTCTTGAGAATAAAATTAAACGCTGATAAAGAAGAGACAGATAACCAGAGAGTTAGAGCCGTCTGTCACATGATGCTTCACATCCAAACATCTGTGGATGGAGAATTTGAGCTTAATACCTTTCTTCGTGGAAAGCCTGTAGGTGTGACCTGCTGCTCAAATGTGAAATCCTCAGTGCTTTCTGACATGCCATTAAAAATTACTTATGACTGGCCACTTAACCTGAGCAGTAACCTTTCCATCTCTCAGCCAGCAGAAAGGGCATAAAACGCTGAAATCAAATGACTAAAATAATAATAAATAATTAAAAAAAAAAAAAAAGTAAAACAAACAATCCATCCTTCTCTTGGCATCCCATCAACACTATTGCATCTGTTTTGGCCTCATACACAGGACCCCGTGACCAGACGGTAACATACCCTGAACAGCAGGGCTGTGCTGGGGGCTCTCGCACAGAAACCCTTGCTGCAAGCGGCATCCCCACCACGTCATCCGATATGTCACGGCACAGATGTGGGTGAAGGATGACCTGCTCAGAAGCTGTTATTTTGGCGGGTTCCAAAGATAAAATCTCCATTACATTTGTACTTCTCTTTACCACTTCAGAGATCAAGGTAGCAGGACGAAAAGAATTGTTGCTTGCACAGCGGCTTTAAGGAAATGTTTTACAAAAAGTGCAATTATACTGATGATGTTGGAAAGGAGGTAACAAAAACAGGTTTTGTAATAAGTACCTCTTTTATTCCCTAGCTAATAGGATGGGAATTTTTAAGTTCTCAGATCAAAACCTTCCGTGTTCCTTTTTGGCTTGCTGTCTTCCATGCAGTTATCTTCTGCAGCTGAGTATCATCATTGCCGTGCTGTGCTTCATTTCTCAAGCTCCAGGAAACCTGAACTATACTATCCCTACCGAGGATGCAACAATTTGAATAATTAGACCTTTTAAAGTTACAATATTATAAATAATTATCTCATTTTCACCCAGTAAAATGTGTTATTTTCACCTTTCCAAGCACACTTGCTTTGCCACAGGGTGAAGTCCCAGAAAGAGAGAAGCCTTTATATCCAGAAATCTGAGCAGGTCCTTTTTCAGTGAAGTCTAAAGAGGACATAATCAACTAAATCCTTTATGAACAATGCCACTGTATGTATGATGAAAACAAATTGAACGGCCAACATTAGGATGCAGGCCTACAATGAAAGGGGGAAAGTGGTCAAAATGTTTGGGTGAAGTTTCTTTTCAAACAGAGTATAGTATCACTTACACCTGGCATTGCTGAGAGTTACCATCAAGATAATACTTGCGTAACACCTTGAAATCAGAAAGTCTACACCCAACAGGCATGAGGTCCCGTGAGGATATCCAGCACCACCACGGCCCAGCAGACAGCTGCAGAGATGTTCCTGCAGGGCAAGGGTCCCGCGGCCAGCATGGACACAGGGATTCAGCACAAGCACGGGCACTCACTGCTCCTACAGCAGAACTGCATGCATTTTTCTTCTAACATAGAGGCATTTTGTTTTCTAAACTGCACTTACACATGGGTATCGGTTACTGTAAAAATTAGGCCTTACCAGTATGACAGATGCCTTCAAAATATAACAACACCACACTTCATTAGTGTGAGCATCCACTTGTTAAACGGAGGAAAGACATTTTCCCAGGTCCATGTGAGCAAAATCCAATTTCTCAGAGAGCCGAACTGTAACACCTCATCGAACTGCCTTGCATTCACATTAAGCTACAAATTACGTTATGATGTAACGCAATCACATTATCTGCAATGTAACTCCCCTCAAATTCGACTATTTGAAAGTGCTAGATACACAACAAATTAGGGGAAAAAACATAGTTTTGAAGGTGTGTGATGCTACGTGGTCTGACAACACACAGACTTGTGAAAAATGCCAGGAAAGTTAACCCATACATGCCCTGAGCGTTTGACACCATCACGTAGAGTCAGTGATGAGAAAGACCCACTTCCACTTGCAGACCAGAGGCTGCACTCAGAGCCTTGGCGTCAGGAAACTCTGCCCAGTAAATCTTACGTGGCTTACACTTTTGGAGGTTCTGCATCAAACCCTAAGTGGATAAGCCGGCATCTCACCCTTAATGAGCATGAATATCTCAAGACCAAAGCCATTACACACTGTCACATGGCTTTTTGTCAATGACAATGCCACAAAGTCTCTCTGAAATCACAAACTTTTAAGTAACTCAAGATTCAAGCATCATGATGAAGCCTGGCTAATTCTGAGCAACTTCGCATCGCAAAGCTAAACACCAATCATCCACTTTCAAGAACTGCTAGGCAGCTTTGCTTTGCGGCCCCTGTTGACCTGAAGTTGACGCCCGGGCACTGATGCACCACGCCAAGCAGCAGGTGCGTGGATGCCAGCTCCCTGTACGAGGTAACACTTTTTCTACCAATTCAAACAGATGTCGGGGTGTTCGGGGCACCCCTTAAAAACAACTCGCCGGGCTTGCGAGGAGCCTCGCCTAGGGCAGGTGGCGAGTTGTGAAGGCGGGACGGTGCCGAGGTGTGAAGGTGGGGAGGTTGCGAGGTGGGAAGGGAAGGTTGCGAGGCGTGAAGGCGGGTGGGGGCCGTGCCCGGAGCCTTCCCCCAGCGGCTCCCGCTCCCCATCGGCGCGGCCCCGACGGGGGGTTCGCGGTTGCCGGCGGCCCTACCTGGGATCTCCACACAACGTAGGCGGCGGGGCGCGGCCCGGGCGACGAGGGCTGCCCCTTCCTCTGCTGCAGCCAGCGGCGGGGCGACGAGAAGATGCTGTTGGCCGACGGCGTGCGCGCCAGGAAGGGCAGCTCCCGGCCGGGGCTGCGCTTCCCGCGGGGGCTGTCCGGCTCGAAGAGGCCGCTGCCCGGCGGCGAGCGCTCCAGCGGGGTGCTGGGGGTGGACGACGAGAAGCCGTGGGGTGGCGGAGGGGCACCCCGGCCACCGCGGCGCTCCCCCGGGGGGCTGCCGGCCGCCCGCCCCCGGCCCTCGCCCTCGTCCCGGCCGCCGCCGATGATGGCGGGGTCGAGGCTGCGCGTCTGGCGGAGCCTCCGCTTGGAGAGGCTCCTGGCGGCGGGGGCGGCCGGGGAGGAGCAGGAGAAGACGCTGCTCAGCAGGCTCTGCGCCGACATCGCGGCGGCCGCTGGCCCCGGGGGGGTGGCCGGGGGGGTCCCGGCTCTCTCCCGGTCTCCGGTCCCGGCCGCGGCCCCCCCCCCTCGCCCCCCGCCCAGCGCCCGGGCTCAGCCCCCGGCGGCGCGGCTCGACGGCGGCACCGGGGGGCTCATGGCGGCGTCCCACGTCCCGCTCGGGGCTGCTGCCGCCGCGGTCACTTTGCTGGGAGGGGAGGGAGGGAAAAGGGAAAAAAAAAAAAAAAAAAAGTTGCGAGAGAAAAGGGGAGGGAAGGAGGCAGCCGCGGAGCCTTTATCTCAGCGCGCCGCAGCCTGCCAGAGGCACTCCCCCCGCGGCCGCGATGCGCACCGGGCAGCTCGCCGCACACGGACCCACGGGTCCACGGACGACCGGGACCGATGGGTCCCTTCCCAAGGCGAGCCGAGCCGTGCCGGGCCGTGAGGAGCTGTGTCGAGCCGAGCCGGGCCGCTCCCGGGGACGTCGTCGGAGCGGCGGCGGCCCCGGCCGGGAGCTGCTCCCCGCGGCCGCCCTGGCGCTGCCCGGTGGTGTTTGGGGCAGGGACCATGTCCCGAGGGGCTGCCAGGGCTTTTTGGGGGTCTTCCCAGGGACTGGTCCCGGGAAAGTCCCAGTGTGCCCTGTGCTACGAGCACAGACACAGCCCTGTCCCGCAGCCTGTGCCTGCGAGAGGGGCCCCCGCAGGACAGGTATCTGGGGTCCTTTTCTTCTCCCCAGCGGTGTCCTCCAGAGCACCGGGACCCCACGGGCTGGCCTGGTGTGGGCTGCAGAACACTGCCAGCTTACAGTACACGTCTGTGGGGCTGCCAGCGGCAGGCCTCGGCCAGCCAGCACCTTCAGGCCTGTGCCTTCTGTCCTCTGCCAGCCTGAGGTGGTGATGGTCTGCCTCTCTCCACCACAGCAAGCACACGTTTGAGCATGCACTCAGCCAATTCTGACAGCCCAAGCTGAACAACTCCACACAAAGGGACGTGGATGTTCATGTCACCAGCTGGTCCATTCTAGAGACTTTCTCTGCTCTCTCTCCAAGCGCAGACAAGGAAACCTTTATCAGGAGAAAGGGATGAGCGTAGGAGAGCCAAAAATGCGAGGAAGCGCGGGAGCAGAGCGCCGGCAAAGGAAGAACACTGCACAGCCCCTGCCGTGTGGCAGCCTGCCAGCCCCTGCCCACCTGGAGCGGAGGAAGCGGTCCCTCACCACAGGATCTGACTCCTGCCCCCAGCCCCAGCCAGGAATGCAAAGTCCTCCCCCCACTGGAAATAACAGCGACGGTTGTAGGGCTCTTTCTGGAGCCCCCATGCCATCATTTAATTAGTGCTTCAACTTCATTAAGCTGCTCTTAACCGTTAGCCTCATGGGTGAGTTCAGACCTGCTGCTCTGTTGTCAGTGAGGAGTACAGCTGTTTTTTGGGGGGTGAAAAGCAAAACACGAACCCAAATCCCTTTTTTCTTCCAGACCTATACTTAATTTACAGGGGAATGGAAGTCACCTACGGAAAGGCTAGCTAAGAGCCCCAGTGCAAGTCTTAAATCCTGTGTCAGGAGAAATCACCACCAGACTACTGGTTCTTTGGGGCTTAACCTTCCTTCCTTTGACCCGAGAAACTGCCATCTCCACAGTCCCCCCAAAATTATTGAGGGGAACTCTTAAAATTCCTTAGAAAAATATGGGATACTTTGAAAAAAGCCCTTGAGCACAGCACACGAGTTATCTCCCGCTCATGCTGCACTTTCTCCTCCAACCCCGGGCCATCCTGGACCGCGTGCAGGTAAGCGGTCTGTGGCAGCATTTTCTAGTTTCATCAACAGAGGGAGCAGACTGTTCTTTCCAGCGTGGTATTACTTAGGGTTCTTAACCAGCAGCAGAGTTTTAGCCCATCCACCTTCCGAGGGAGGTAGGTGTTCAGGTTTTGTGTAATGTTTCTCTGTGGGAGGGGGCTTATCATTATTTATTTTCTGGAAAGGAACTTTTCCCCCTTATTTTAATAAACCAGTCTATTGCTTAATTCCAAACTCTGCTAGATCCTCCACAGCAGAGGTTGCAGCTGTTTTTGTTTAAAGCCTCGTTTTCCCTCCTCACTAATGCCTTCAACAGTCTCATGCCTGAGACTAAAAAGGTCTGAAGCATGAAGCAATGACCCAAGTTTGTTTCTACACCCCTGTGCCCATGCTAGCAATGCGGTTGAGAAAGCCACATCTACTATACAGCTTTACAGACACGTGGCTCCAAAACATTAACTTTTCTCCTCTACAAATGTATCCGTGAAACATACAGGGACAGGAAGATGTGAGGAAGCCAGCAGAGGGAGAAATTCAGAGCTGTGAGGAGCAAATACAACAACCATGCCCACCTCCCAAACCCAGTGGAAATGTTTCCTGCCATTTTCAGTAAGATGCTTTCCCCACTTTGAAGAGCTGAGACTCTGGGGCACAGCCAGCCTCCAGTGAGCAAAACTCCAAATGCAAACTCAGATCCTTGCACAACACACACACAACCTGTGCAAGGAGACTGAAACAATCAGACAACTGTAATGTTACTAGCATCAGCCAGCTTACAAGTACCCACTCTAACTTAAGTGGGTGCAAACCATTCTCATTTCCACTATCTCAGCCCAGGTACTGTTATTACCCTATTACCCATCTGGTTTTCTCCATGAGAGCTCTCTCTCAAAAAAAAAAAAAAAAAAAAAACACAACTAGAGCCCTCACAAAAAAGAACTGAGGACAACTTTCATGAGACAGAGACCCGAAGAATCACAGCTGACATTCAGTTAATAAAGCCAGAATATGCATGGAGATTCAAAGCTTCATGTAGGCAATTTTACTACCCATCTTTGCTGCCATCTGTATCTTTCTGAGGCAACAGCAATATCAACACTTAATATTTTTTAACGTTGCTGTTTACCATCCTTGGAGGTCTTCAAGAAATGTGGAGATGTAGAATTTGGTAGCACAGTTTAGTGGTGTCCTTTAGTACTAGGTTAAAGGTTGGAGTAGATGATCTTATAGGTCTTTTCCAGCCTGAATGGTTCTGATTCTATGATTATCACTATAAACTGCATTATTGTGTGATCTGGCAGCACCACCCATGCAGCTGGGCTCCAGAGCTGGGCACCATACAAACTCCAAACAAAAAGACCATCCTAGTCCCCAGACCTTAGCTCTAATCTCCATATGAAAGACATCAGCTGTGTAGCCATGTATGCTGAGAAATGGTGAGATGATCCTGGTCGATCCCTATTGGTCATCAGCCCTTCCCTTCTGAAGCTGTACCAGCAAAGCTGCAGCTGCTCCTCATAAGGTCGCAGTAGATACCGAGAAATGTTACAGTCTTGCATGGAGCTGTGAGTAGACAATGGCATAGGCTGACTTCTGGAGTCAGAAAGGCTTTGCTAACAGTTTGCATTCTCATATTTTTTTCGGAAAAAGCTTAAATCCAGTGAGAAAGTTTATTCCTTGTTCTGTCTCACTGCCTCTCACTGCCTTTATGCAGTTGTCTGCTGACTTAACAGAATATAAAATCTCTCTTCAACTTTTCAAGTCTGTATTTATGAAAGGGAGCAGTAGTAATATGGATTAATAATGCAATAAGAATTCATAAACATTTTGAGGGATGAATGCATTTCCTAATTACGACTTTCCAAGTCATCTGTTTTATTCTGAAAAAATGTTCAGTCTTACCACACAGAGTAGGAATATAGAAACGTTCCCTGGGCATACAGACATGGTTGTCTGGGAAGCCAAAGCTCAGCTGTTGTTGGAGCTGGCAGAGGATGTCAAGGGCAAGCAGAGCAGCTTCTTTTATTTGCAGTTTCAGTGAAAGAATAGAAAGGAAGATGTAAGACCTCTGCTGAAAGGAATAGGTGACTTAGTGACAACTGACACAGTCAAGGCTGCGGTATTTCATCCTTTCTTTGCCTTGATTTTCACTAACACAGTCTTGTAGTCCTTTGTGCCTCACAGAGAAGAGGATCTGTCAGTAGCAGAAAAGAACTGAGTCAGAGCTCTCTTGAGGAACCCCAGCCCATGCAAGTCTGGGGGACCTGCTGGGATGCATCTGAGGGTGCTCAGAGAGCTGGCTGATGTCATAGCAAGACCACTTGTTATCATCTTTGAAAGGTCATGGATATTTGGGGAGGTATCCAGTGGTGGGAAAAAGCTAAGTATTGCACCCATGTTCAAAAAGAGCAAGGACAATCCAAGAGGCTACAGATTGGTGACCTCCCACAGCTTCCTTGTTGGAACAATTAGACAGGAGTAAAAATGTTTGGATTATATTTATGAATGGTTTATACTCTACCTTGGAGCTAGGTTTAAAGTGGAGGTCTTCAAAAGCCTGTCTTCGGACCTGTCCTGTTTAATATCCATATCAATAACCTGGAGGAGAGAGAGTGCGCTCCCATCCAGTACATGGACAACACTGAGCAGGCCAGGGAGCAGCTCTGCTGGGAAGGACCCGTGTGCCCTGGCGGCCAATAGGCCAAACATCAGCCAGTAGCAAGCCCTAGCCATGAAGAAGGCTAACAGCATCCTCGCTGCATCAAAAGAAACATAGACAGTTGAGCAAGGGAAGTGATTGCTGCCTTTTACATGGCATTCAGCAGACCTTAACTGGAGGGCCATGTCTACTTTGGGTGTTCCCGATACAAGGAAGATGCCAATAAACTTCAGCAAGTCCTGTGGAGGGCCACCAGGACAGCTGGGAGCTGGAATATTTGACTGGTGGGGAGATGCACAAAAAACAAGACTTCTTCAGTTTGAGGAACCTAATAGCAGCCTTCCACAATGTGCCCCAGAATAATTTCTTGGATTATCAAGAAAGCAGATCTAGGCTCTGCACTGCACTAGTCAGAACTAGTGGATGACAGGTGGGAGTCATAAACTGAAACAGGACTGGATATACAGGAAAAAAAAAAAAATCACTGAGAGTTATTAAGCATTGGATAAGGTCACTGAGAGAGGTTGTGGAATCCCCATCACCAGTGATTTTCAAGACCCACCTGACCACCTTTGAACTCACTTTGGACCCTGCTTTGAGCAGGAGGTGGGACTGGTGACCTTAGAGGACCCTTCCAACTTGAATGGCACTGTGGTTTCTAACTGAGTCTGAATTTTGGATTAAAGCCAAGAAAAAAATAACCTTTTAAAATTTTGTAGAGATTTTGTACAGATGTGTATCACCTGTCTTACTAGCAAGCTTGCTGCATGGACAGGCTTTAGAGAAATTATGTTACTGTACTTTTAATAATCTCTGGTGTTTTTAATCATATCACAGAATCATTTAGGCTGAAAAAGACCTCTGAGATCATCAAGTCCAACCGTTAACCTAGCATTACCAAGGCTACCGCAAAACCATGTCCCTAAGCACCACATCTGTACGTCTTCTAAATACAGGTAGGGGTGGTGACACAACTACTTCCCTGGGCAGCCCATGCCACATTAATCTGGAATTAGAAGGAGATCCTGGACAGTACTTAAAATCAAAATGTGTAAAAAAGCTCATTACCATTACACATGTTTTGCTAGCATTTTTAAAGATAACTGTTTATCAAAATACGAATGTATTCATCTCAAGAATTAAGGAAGACTGCACTCTGTCTGGCCTTGTGAACAAAATCTCTAAAAAAAAGGTGAATTAGAAAATTGGAGCATTTTGCTGCTCATTATTTCTTCGGAATCTATAGGCATAAAAAAGTGAAGCCGCTTTTTAACCTTACTATTTTTCTTACAAGAGAACTCCTAAAATTTTAATTCCTGGGATTTGATATTTGGACTAAAAGACATATCTAAAATCTAGCTCTTCTAAAACTTTGCTAGTTTTCAAGTGAAGACAGAAGAGTTCTGTTATTTACAGAACTTATGTCTATGTTACAGTGTAATTGATCTATGGACATTTTAACATCACGTTCAAAGCTACTCCTCCAGAGATCAGCTCTTCAAAAGTGTTTGCAGCAGACAGAGTTGGTGAATGATTTAAGTCCACACAAGAAGCCAGCACCCTGTCAGCAGCTTTGGCTCTCCTTGTGTTTGACCTTTACAAGGACGGTGACCAAGTATTACGACAGCCTGGTCCTGTCTCTACAGTTGCCGCTGTGTCTTTTGCTAGTGACCTTGGTAAGACGTGGATGGCTGTGCCATGCTAAAAACGTGCTTTGACATAACTTGAAAGGAAATTGCCTGTAGGGCTATGTCTCCCTGTAAAGTTGTCGTGTTCCCTTATTTCTTCCCTGGCATAGGACTCTGCAGGTCAGTCACTGAGACACCCTCGGTATCTCACTCAGAAGAGTGAGAAAGTTTGAGAGAAGCAGCCCTGGTGGAGCAGGCTGTCCCCCTGCAGCCCATGGGTCCCACACGGAGCAGATCTCCATGCTGCAGCCTGTGGAGGAGCCCCCGGTGGAGCAGGTGGATGTGGCCTGGAGGAGGCTGAGGCCCATGGAGAGCCCCCACAGGAGCAGGCCCCGGGCCGGAGCTGCAGCCCGTGGAGAGGAGCCCACGCAGGAGCAGGGGTCTGGGGGGAGCTGCCGCCCGTGGGGGACCCGTGCTGGAGCAGTTTGCTCCTGGGGAATGGACCCCATGGTACGGAGCCGTGTGGAAGCAGTGCTTGGAGAGCTGCTGCCTGTGGGCAGCCCCCGCAGGCTCAGCTGGGGAAGGACGGCATCCGTGGGAGGGACCCCACGGGGAGCAGGGGCAGGGAGGGACCGTGAGGGAGCAGAGACAGCGTTAGGGGCTGACCGCAGCCCCCATTGCCTGTTCCCTTGTGACACTCAGGGGGAGAGGAGGTGGAAAAGGGTGGATGGGGGAAGGTGGTTTTGGTTTGAGTTCTCGCTGCCCTACGGCGCTATTAATTGGCAACAAGTTCAATTAACCTTCCCCAGGGGAAGTCTGTTCTGCCTGTGATGGCAAGCAGCGAGCGATCTCCCTGTCCCTAACCCACGCGTTTTTTCATCGTATTTCTTTCCTGCTGAGGAGGAGTGGGAGACTGCCGTACACCCATTATTTGTGTTATTGTATGTCTTACACACCCCAGACTCGGCACTGGGGTTATTTTATATATATATATGTATATATATATATATATATATATATATATA
>CM021731.1:129393894-129477107 GCA_011075105.1 Heteronetta atricapilla | reverse complement strand
GCCCCGGCACCGGCCCCAGCCCCAGCTCCGGCCCCAGCTCCGGCCCCGACGGCGGAGGCGGCGGCCACCCCCTACGTGGGGCTGCGGCGGCCCCTGGGCTACCAGCTGGCCAAGGCCACCAAGGAGCGCATCTGGCGGGGGGAGTTCATTGACCTGTTTTCCTTGCTCCACACAGAGCTGACCCCCGAGCACGGCCCGCGGCCGGGGGACACGCTGGACCAGTGGGTCTCCGCCTTTCTGGTGTACGCCAGCGTGGTGTGCGAGAAGCACCCGGCGCGCTGCGGGGCCATGTTCAAGTACCTGGACACCATCCGCAAGCTGCACGCCACGTACGGGGGCACCTCGTGGATGAGCTATGACGAGGACTTTCGGCGGCGGGCGGCCAAGGACCCCAACCTGCCGTGGGGTGACGTCGACCTGGACCTCTGGATGAAGTGGATGGCTCCCCTCAAGTCGCTCATCAGCAGGCACCAGCGTGCCGAGAGCGAGCCGCAGGCCGCGCCACCACCACCGCCACCACCATCCTCATCGTCATCCCAGAGCCCCAAGAAGGAGGAGAAAAGCCAGGTGTGAGAGGCCGGCGGCCGTGGCGGTGCGATCCCCTGGCCCCAGTGGTGCCCCTGTGGAGGGGAGGAGGAGAAGGGGCAAGGAAAGTGGATGGGCAGTTGGAGCGCCTTCAGGCTCCCACATCACTGCTTTGATCCTGAGCTCATGCCCACCGTAGGGCCGAGCATCAGTTTGCGAGGCTTGGGCCACACAAGGTGCCTGGCCAGCTGCTGTGGGAGGTGTGCTGGGGAATTGTCGGATTGCTGGGGAAAAAAGTGCTCCCTGGGCAAATAGTTGCTTGTGTAATGTTTATTGCTCCAGCCATCGGGAGTTACAAACCCCAGTAATTCCCTCCTGAGGATGCAGTATATCCCTGAGGATATATTGTGTTTCCCTAAAGTCATCAGAAGAAGGGCATTTGTTGTGCTTTGTGTTGTCTTTAAAAGAACTAACTTTCTCAGCAGTACCAGGACACAGAGTACAGTCTCTGCTGTTGCTGTAGGAACATTGGGTAGTTGCAGGCTGTGTGGGAGGCCAGGAAAACTGACGTAAATAATGACAAACTTCAGTTTGAATGGCCGTGGTGTGCAAGCTTACTGTGATTCGGAGATTTAATTTATTTTGGGCCTCAGTAGATTTAATCCACGAGTTCTGGCCTGTTTGCAGGATGCATATGATTGGGGGGGGCAGGGAATATTTTGTGTATATGAAAGATTTGCTCTTACTACAGACATCAGGTGTCACTGAGTTGGCATAATCCTGAACATACACAGGCAAATCTATTTCGCTGCTTGAGCTGTGACAGCAAGCTCCAGTGGTACAAAGAGAGCCGCCTGTCTATATTTGGGGTTGTACTGGGTTTGTTTGTTTTGTTTTGGTTTGGTTTATTTCGTTTTTGTTGTTTTTAATATTGGTGACTGTAATCTGTCAAATCTCCAGAGCAGAAAATGCTGGATACTAAATACTGAGTTTCATGCCAGCTGAACAATGGTTTAAGGGTTCTGATATATTGTCCATATTTATTTCTAAAAAAAAGAAAAAGTAGGTCCATAGGAAGAATCTTCACATTCCTGAAGGGGTTTTGCTAGCTGATGAGACATAGTACTTCTCAGTTATCTTCAGCAGAGAGGAGTGGCTAAACTGTTGGACTCCCAGTCTGATCTGGAAAGGGAGGACCTTTTCCAGGGGATCTCCCAAGTGTTCAGTGCATCGCCAAGCCCTGATTTCTCTACCTATCAGAATCTCTGTGTTAACCTGCAGAAAAAGAACGGAAACAAAGACAGTGTAACGAGTACTGTAATAGGTTCTAGTGCCAGCCATGTGGCCTTGGTGCTTTCTGTGGTTGATGTTTTAGATTTACGTAACTTGTTCTGATATCTCTGTTTAGATCTCTCCATTCTCAAGAACAGCAGCTCAGTGTTTATTTTACTGCAGATCTTATGTGAGCACCAGATGGAAAATATCTCATATATTTCATCTCATCCCAGACGGATCTTCAGCCTGTAACGTTAACCAGACTTGTAACTTTCATGATAACTTGTGTCAGTGCAGAGCTTTGGACTGCTGGCTGCTTAGACACCAAAGGTCTCGATCCCCTTTGATCGTGTGGAAATTTTCCAACTGATTTTAGTACTGACATTGATTTTTCCTCTCAGATGAAGAACCAATCAGAAGCTGCGGAAAGAAAATTTAAATGTGTTTATTGTAGCTAAATAGTTTATAAAACCCCCAAATTTAGCTTAATGATTTGTTTGAACATAGAAACTGCAGAGCTAATAACAGCGTGATGAGAAGTAAAAGCTGTTTAACCGTTAAGCGTGGATTCAACTACCTGTCTATTATTAGAACACTTCTTAATTGGTAGCAGGTACTAATTTATAACTGTTTAAGAAAGAAGAGTATCTTTAACTGAAACAATCATCTGAGCAGCTGTTAAATGTGGCTTAGCATAATGCATGAGCTTATCATTGGCAAGGCAGCAGCAGGGAAACGTTGACCTGTGGGTTTCCCCCTCACCCCAGCTCAGCTACTGAGCTCTAACTATCTTGTTTAAAACTGCTTCAGAGAAGTAAAAGGTTGTGGCTTTGCATTTGGGTAAAAGAATTAGAGAATTCAAATGGGAGAGAATAGGCCTTGGTAGACAACAGGCTTTGATCAGAACCTGAGCTTTTCCACCTTCATACTATTCAGAAGAAGTTTTACAGAGACATTTTGTCTCAGATTGTTTGCTTGAATTGATTTTTGTTTTCGTAATTTCAAAGGACAGCTTTGGGCAGCCTGACTCAATTTCATTTTCCCATTTCAGTAGAACACTTCGTAAATTTCAGTTTGTTGCAGTGCTTGTATCTCTCCAGTTCTGCACAGAATGTTAACTAGTAAAAACAAAGTCAAAGACAGCAAAGGGACGTGTTTGAAGCTAACTCTCATTTCTAGGGAAACAGTAGAGAGGTATAAACTTGCTTTAGCTTAGGGAAGTGAGAAACCCTAGCTTTAGTTTGAAAGCAGTAATTGGCGTAGCTGAGATTCGTTCCTGCAAATTTATGTGAGTTAACTTTGGACAATTCTCAGTGTGTTTATTTTTTTTATTTCAGACTCCATGAAAACAGAAGGCCAGTTGGAATGGCAGTCAGACTAAGTGGGTGAGTTTATATATAAAACTGACTAACTTTGGATTTTAAATATTTACAGATTTGTTAAATACAGAATTTCTTATTGGTGCCAACAGCCTGACTCCGTTGGTGTTTAAGTGGAGCTCTGGTATTCTAGTGCATTCTTTTACCTCTGCTTCTGTTGCGTTGCAAGCTGTGCTAGAGAAGACGTAGGAAATTCATTTTACCCAATCAGCAATTGTAACAATGGACTACAAACCTGCAGAGCAAGCCAGTTGGCTGGAAAACAGGAATTCCTGCAGCGCAGCACTTGTCACAGACTATCCAAAGAGGGCAAAGATTCAGGAAGGTGAATAAATTGAACATTGGTTGAATGAGGTCAGGAACAATCTCCCGGAGGAGAACCCTGCCCTAAAATACTACATTGAAAATATAAGCCAATTTAATGCGCAGATTAACCCTTCTCATTTGAGCAAACCTGTGTGCAATCCTGGATCTTTGCAGATCACAACCGGACACTTCAAAAAGAAAAAAAAAAAAAGTAAAATAATCTGTGTACTATATTTGCTTAAAAATAAATCATAACTTGTCTTGTTACAGCTGTTAATTTTACCATTTCATTGAGAATATCTGCAACATAAATGTATATTTGACTTGAAACAGTATCCTACATTTGGTATAACTCAGGTTGTTGACAAAATAATTCTGTGAGGCTGGATATTGCCTCTTCATTCGTCTCTGAGAAATGGATTAACTGTTGCTGTCATTGCCAGAAGTAATTTATAGCCCAATTGTGCATTACAAAATTCTTGATCAGATAGAACAATTGACCCAAATTATTATTATACTTTTATCCTCATAGAATGCTTAGGATCCTGAGCATCAGACTTCACTTTTGTGGTCTGGTGTTCATGAAAATCATATTCACTGGTTCATGGTTAAATTATTTTACATCTCAGTATTTTGTTTTCTTTTCCTTTCTCCTTGCATATTAGGAAGTATGATCAAGGTAATACTATGATCCAGTAAGGCGCATGATGGTAAGGGTATGCCTTTAGTTGTTTCAGGAAAAAAAAAAAAACTGCCGTTATCTGCTCTCCTTTACCTTTCCTTGATAGTTTCAATAATATGCATAACATGAAGTGTTTGTAAATTGATTTAAAACAAATGTTTGTGACTTCACCTAAATAAATTTTTATATTTAAATACTGTTCTTAATCTTAGTCTTTTTTCCCCCCTTGCTCTTTTATCATCTCTTCCCCTTTTGTAATCACGGTTTCCATCACCTGACCTTTTACAGATTTTTTGGTTTTCCACTTAAGAAAGCACGACAGAATCTTAACTATTGACAAGAAACAAATTGGCCTTTGAAGTTGGCTTGCAATGTTTTGTTTTAGAAAGACTTGGTAATGTTCTAACTGTAGTTGTCATAGTTTATTTGCCAGTTGTTGAAGCAACGGTAGGAATCAGGCCTTACTCTGTCTGAAAGCATAACGGCTGCTATATTGAAATACCAGTACTTTAGTGGCCTCCAAAATGGGAATCTGGTCCACTGAACGCTGAAATTTGTGTTCTATACAGTAGAGTATAAAACAATCTTACAGACATAATTACAGACTGTGAAAGTCTTTAATTTTCGAGAAGGTGCTTTAGCTCAGTCACTGGATCACTTGCATCGTTTCACACTTGTCCTGTTTTCCCAGGAAATCAGTTCTGTTACTCACTAGTCTGTGCTGCGTCTCTTCACCATTGTTGCCACACCCTAATCGCTGCAGGCATCTTCTCCTGAGGAAGTTCTGTAATAGTTGCAGGGTTTTTGGGGGGAAGTGGGGGCGGAAGGGCACTGGGTGGCAGGAGAAGCAAGGAAGGATGAGCAGATGTTGGTCCCTTCTGTCCCAGTGATGAGTTGTACAAGTGTGCGTCTTAACCTGCTGACTCAGAGCAGTAAAGCAGCGACAGTCGTGTTTTTCCTGTCCTGCTTGGGAGCAGCATGCCCAGCTGGAGTCTGAAGCACTTCCTAGTGCTTGTCGCTGAGTCCTTCTGCCAAGAATTTGTTGGTTTTGTTTGTTATTCTCTCCAGTCTTCCTACAGTCTGGTGCCCTTCCTGGCACTCTGTCACCTCCCAGTTGCTTGGTTGCTACTGATGCTGGACCGGACCACCCTGTCTTCTGTGTGCTGGAGACAATTGCCAGGGCTCTGCCTTGCTCTCCAGTGTTAGTGGCTGCTTTTAAATTGCTGCCTGCTTTTAAGGATACTTGCCATGCAAAGTATTAGCAGTGGTGTTTTTCAGGCATGTGGGATCTCCCTGCAACACCCCCCACTTTGTTTTGGTCCTTCATAAACTTGGCCTTCATCACCGTCTTTGAGCCCCCCAGTAATTTCACTGCATGTCATTGCTCTGGTGTTGATGGTTGCACGTGTGCTACCCTGCTCAAGGCTATGCTGTAAGCTTCTGCACAAAAATTCCTTCTCCGTTAGTTTCTCATTAGAAGTGTTTGGCTTCAACAGGTTTCTTTGGTTCCTAGCAATTCGTTACTGCATGGACGTGCGTATGCACGTATGGCGTAGGCACTGGGTGAATCCTGCCCTTACAGCTGCTGAGGTTGTTGTGTCCTTGCTGAGTCAGTGTGCTGGCTGTGCTGAAAGGGTGGTGCAGGACCACGTATCTTCTGTTCATCATTGATTCATGAGTAGATTTCTTCTGGTGATTACAAGCGAAGCTTGCTGTCATTTACATGGGATGGCAGACAGCATGGAGGTGCTGATGTCTGCTGTCTGAAAGCAGATGTTGAAGATAACCACTTAACTGAGTGATGAGTGAAGATACAGCACGCAGTAGGTGAGAGGCTTGGAGGAGAAATGAATCATGATTTTATTACCCGTACACTAACTGTGATCTGCAGCAGAAATCGTGAATACACACTTTTTTAATACTGTTTTTGTAAGTCCATTACTTAGATAGGATGGGAAGATGTTCTCTCTTCAGTGTTACTGTATTTCTTATGCTTTGCTCAAAATAAATTATAGAATGGCTTGGGTTGGATCTTTAATATCATCTAACTCCAACCCCCCTGCCATGGGCAGGGATGCCACCCACCAGACCAGGTTGGCCAAGGCCCCATCCAGCCTGGCCTTGAACGCCTCCAGGGATGCGGCATCCACAGCTTCTCTCAAGCACCTCAAGCGTTTGTACAAAATTGCAGCAAAAATGGAAGGCTGATGGAATTTCTGGGTGGGAATACTTCTAAAATGTGTGGGAACTGATTTGTTTGGGAGGACCAGCATGTTAAATAGAAAAATGGTTTTCTGTTAGTTGACTAGAGTTCTGGCATGAACTTCTGGGGATAGTTTCAGATAAGTTTATTTGTAAGATTTCCAGCAAGACAGGGGTACTTTTTATCACAGTTGTGCTTTTTAAAGGCTGGGGTGATGCATGGTCTTATTACAAAGGGCAAATTAAAGCAATTCAGAGTAATTTGACAGCCCCAAATGTGTTGCAGGTTGGGAAGGGATGAGACAACACTGTGTAAACCTGGGCAAACTGACACAGCTGGGAAGAGTCAAGCTTCAGCAAAGCTAGAGTCAGATCACTGGTGTTTCAAATTTCCACCTGTATCTAGCACTTAGGTCTGTGATACTTGCAGCATCTGAAAAATGAGCCTGTTATTACTCTTCTGCCCTTTACTGGTGTAATGATGGATCTTAAAAGTGAGGTGATAGAACATTTTGCTTGTGAGATAGCCCATCGCATCTGCGGTTGAGCAAAATTATTGCTTCTGAGCTCTGATGAGATCCTGTCAGTTTTTCAATGTGACTTTCAATTTAAGCCTCAACTGTTGCTTTGCCATCTCACTCTTTCTGCTGTTATCCCGTCAGCTGTGGTTTTCTCCTTTATAAAAATCTGGTGAACACAGCAGAAGTGTTCTTAGCCTTAGGAGCAGGCAGTGTCTGCATGCACAAAGCCTTTCACACTCGTGTATGTCATTTTGCCAAGTTACTGTGGTCTAGCATGAAGTTTTGTAAGCATCTAAATTAGCTTGCATCTAACTGCCTGGATGCAGTGCACGTGGGAGATTTCCAGGCTGCCTGCAAGGTTCATGTGTTTTTGAGAAGCCGGCGCAGCTGGCCACAGGTCTCTCTGTCAACTCTCACAGTAAAATCAAAACCAAAAGACCAGAGACTATTGTAACCAGTGAGAAGAGGGATGTGACGCAGTACTAACAGCTGAAGTGTTTGTGGAAATGTTGCCTAGCGAAGTTATCAAACTTTTTTTGGACCATCTGTGTTGTAGGGACTATAACAATTACCAGTGTCTATGAGAGAGCTTTTGGCAGTTCTTCCTACAGACTGTTTGTCCCTGAAAACTTGCTGAGAAATTTTACAAAGCTAGATCCTACCTTTTTCCCTCTCATTTTGGCCCTCAGGTTTGTCTGTCATGCTGTTCCAGGGTTCAGTGTGCGTTAGTCCAGCCCAATGCAGCACATACATTTTTATGCATTAATCTAGGTCAAGCACTCTTACTGTTTGTTCACGTTTTTATAACTGGGAATTCTTGTCCAAACCAATTGGCATCTTTGTATTATGGCATTTTACTGCGCAATCAGCTAAATGGCATATGAGATTTAAAAAGTAGAAATACGTGCAATATCTTTATAATGTTCATAAACTTGAAATATTTCAAAAAGTACTTTTACCTTTTTTGGTGGTGGTTGTTCTTTCTTTACTTTAGAGAACATTTTCTTCTTCCCAGCTTCTCAGTCCAATGTTTCTGTTAGTATTTCCAGGGCAGCAGGGAATGTTTACATCCAAACAAAATCATTTTTCTGTGATTTTTTTTTTAATTGCAAACATTTGTAGCCAATAAAGTCCTTTCCACTTAACTCTGTCAGTATTCAGCTTAATTCTGTAGATTCTGTTCAGAGTCTAAAACTCAAATTGCATTTAGTGCAATTTGCACCTTCAACAGTGGATACCAGAAATGTCACTCACCAGTTAAAATGACAGTCTTAATGATCTGGAGTCAGGAATGGCTGTTTAAAAACAGAAATATGGTTTATGTTCCTTTAGATACTAAAGCACCTTCTGCATTAGTTACGTTGGTCATAGTGTCCATAAATAATGCAGTGTTTGGGATAGACTGGTAAGTTTATTTGCATATGAAGGCTTAACCCGTTACTGTGTGTGGCTTGCTCTTCAAAGGCAATGATGGATAGTTAAAGGGCAGGGTGTGCTCTTGTAGCTGATGAGGCTGTCATCAGTAAGCTGCAAGACAACCTGTGTTTTCCTCTGTAGCTGGGGCAAGACAGCTCCTTGAAATGTGTAATGCAGACCCAGAACTTTAACCTGCCCTACTGAGACTGTCCACCCTACCCTTTGACATTCTGGCCTTTATTTTCCACTGTAGCTCTTCTTGACCTTTGTTGTTTTTCTTTCCCCACTCCGTGACAGTCCAATGTCACTCATGCTGATGCTTAGAAGGAAGGAATACCGCTAGTACCTGCAGATGGTTCCCTACCACATACATCTCTTCCATACAGTGCTAAGCAAAAAGAGATTTTTGCCCTTAAAGCTGGGGAATGAGGTTTGTACAACTACTTACCAGAGGTTCTGGGGTTAGAAGTGTTTGCAGTCCTGAATTCCTGGCAATGAAATAAAAATCAGTTCAAGGTTGGAAAATCTGGGGGGGTTCTTCTGCTCAGGGAGTACAGGTATGTATCTTGCTGTGCTTGGTGTGTCTTTGCAGATAATGAGAAAGAAATTTGAAGCAATGTGCTTCTCAAAGTGCTCTGGATTGAGAGAAGCACTTCATTTTCTTCCTGTGTCATTTTTCTTGTCCCCTCTCCCTCACCAGCAGTCTCCCAAGCCAGATGAGTGGCTCTGTTATCAGCTACTGGTGGCTACAGTCTATTAAATTGGATTGTTAAAAGGAATGGGGAACTTTTTACATCTCCAAGTACAGAGATTTTCCAGAAGAAGCACAATGCATTTGGTGGTATTGAAGGGCAAAAATATGACTTCAGGGGCCTAATCTGTTCTCTGCTTCCCCATTTAGGATAAGCAGATTCAGCCACACCGCTTAGTTATGTTATAGGCTAATGGAAAAGCTATGTGTAGAGTACCTCGAGGAGGCTGGATACCAGAAGGTACATATGTATGTCATTACTGCCATGGAGTGCCTTGCAGGTCAACACAAGAGCAGAAAAAGGAGCCCTGGCCTGCAAGTGGAGGTGAGCAGGCTGCCAGTGATGCTGACCCACTAAGCGTGAGGGAACTTCAAGGAACTGGTTACAGAACTCAAGCAGGGAGCTTGGAAGATCACTCTTTGTGTTGCCTCGTAGCATACTTTGGAGAAAAAAAAAAAAAAAGAGAGACACAGAAAGTGTCTTGTATGACTGGAATGTGCAACAAATAATAACATATAAGTTACAATTGCAGATGGTTTTTGGAGAGGAGAGTGGGTGGGTAACTGGTATGCATCATTTCTGAAAACTTGCATTTTTTATTTTGATTGCATGCAAATGAAAAGGAAATTAATTGAATCTTAACTGTAAGGAAGGTAGAGAATGATATGTTTACCAGTGCATTAAATGTACTTAAAATATTTAACAAACATTTAAAAACATGTATTCATGTTATAAGTGCTGAAAACATTGAAAACGAACTTTTAGCATGTTCCAATACTGTTGCACTGTTGAGAGCAGAGCAAGTTGTTTGTGGCCCTGAATTGCACAGAGGTATATGCGATCTCAGTGGCTCTCCTTCAGAAGGGAGGGGATTGGATAAGAGCGTCCTTTACCCACCTCTTATGTGAGGAATGTGCTAATGGAGTTGTGCCCAAAGTTAAGCTGAGAACAAGACCTTGGGCCATGTGGTGCTCTGCTGGAGCCCCAGTGGATCTGTTGGGCTTAGAGATGCATGCTATCTTTTTGCTTCTCTTAATTTCTCCAGCCCATAGGAATGAGCAAATTCCACAGAGCATGGAAACAAAGAAATAAAGAAATTCATATTTTCTGTTTTTTTTTTTTTTTTTTTTCCCTACCCGGTATTCCTGCAGCTCCGGTCTTGAGACCTTGTTCTGGGAGAGCTGCTGGGAGAGGGACTCATTGGATCCAACCAAGAGTAAGGTGCAAAGGGCTGGTAGAAACATCTCCTCACCAGTGTAGGGAAAATGCAATGAATGCTACTAAACCTACCCCAAAAAATGTTGCTTACAGTTTGGTTCACATGTCACATCTGTGGAGGCCCAGACAAGATAAATGTGTTATTGCTATGGCTTGTGTTGCCTTGCAGTTTATGACAACACACTCTGTGTGTCAGCACAAAATGGCATGGGATGATGTGGCTGTGGTAGGAGGAGAAAACTCTTTAAATGTGTCCCAGTGAGATGCATGACTCAGTGGCTTAACCTTGCAAACCACAGGGTAGTAAAATGTATTTGACCTCATCTTCAGAGTGCAGAAGGGACTTTTTTGAGTTTGGGGTGTTACCTTAAGCACACGTGCCTCTTCAGTGTAGTGAACCTTTTAAAAGTAGTGTTGTAAATGTTGAGCCTGGTCAAGCAAGACCTTGAAAGCACCGAAGTGTTAGTTCTTGACAGCTTCGCCCAATAGTGTGTTCTGCTCAAAACTACTGGTAATGCAATGAACTTCTGTTATTACTGTTTTAATGCCTGTGGAAATCCACCATGGGTTTCCAGCATTTGCATTAATTAAATTATTTAAAGGACCTATTTTTCCGTTTATTTTTTTCCATGTCTGAGAAATGCCATTGTTAAAAGGAGAGTGATTTCAGGTACCAACACGAAGGCTGGAGCTCTATAGGAGATTTCATAGAGTTCAGTTTACCTGATCCTCCCCTTATAGCCATACTGTGTGAAAATAGGCCGGACCAGAGGCAAAGAGCCAGAAGTACCTGGTGGGCCAGTGGAGAAGAGCAAGCCATTTTAGACAGCTGAGGGTGGGAGACCTGTCTTAATGTTTAGTTAGATGACCTTCACTGTGATGTAAGGATTTAGAGGAAGCAGGAAACAGGAATGCCAATATACGCACACACCACGTACCAGTAGGTCACACAGCCCTCTAGCAAAGAGGTTTGGGGATGGCTGTAATTTTCTTGCTTTTCCTTCTTGGCACTTTGTAGTGCCTGCTGTTGAGGATTTGGGAGGAGGGAGGTGTCTGTTCACCACTCCCCATGGGTGCATGGGCAGAGTAGTTCAGAGCTGTGCTGGCACAGGTTTTGGCAGGCAACCACGGCTGGAGGCTGGCAGGATGATGTGGGACCATGGCTGCAGGGAGGCCGCCTGAGCTGGCCATGCTCCAGGAGCCGGTGGCAGAAGCAGGAATTTTGTTGATGCCTAGGAAAGTTTGGTTTTACAGATTGTGGCTGCAGAACATCAGGTTGCCTGAGAAAACACAGTCAATGTTAACCTGCAGGAAACAGGCCTACTCCTTGCTCAGAAGCCTTCTTCAAACAGTGAGGACATGGCGGAGTCTGTCGGCCTTTGCTGCATGTTGTGCTGAAGGCGGTCGATACTGAGGCGCAGCTCAGAGATGATGAAGATGCTTTACATAGGGCAAATTGTCAAGCGTGCTGTGTAAGTAGCTCTTCACTGTATTTCCTGCTGCGGTTTCTACTCCAGTCTTTGTCCTGGAATTTTGTCTGGGGTTGGGTTGGGTTGGGATTGTTTTGGAGCAGAAGTTCCCAGGAGGCAGGCAGTGGTGGTGCCCTGAGTAGAAACTGTTTAGAGCCCTCTGAAACATGCTCACAGTCTCCCTTCCGTGTGTGCTACTTTGTTTTTGTTTATGCTTGATTTTATCTACTGTTTTTCTCTTTTAGTCTGCTGTTCATCTCAAAATCCCCTTTGCTAGTTAGCGTGTATGAGAAGCTCAACCTCTGTATCTTCTAGCTTGTTTTGTTCCTGTTAGGTCCCTTGTCCTCCGAGACAGTGTGCTGTTCTTTACAGTACGAGCTTATGCTTCTCATGTTCCTAAAACAAAGCTTAGCCATGTGACCTTGGCTTCAGCATTCTGCCAAAAAATACGTCTAAACCCATTTTATTTAAAGTGACGCTGCTCCTCCAGGGACAAGGTAATAATTATCCCAAGCTTTCTTTACAGATGGGCCCCGTATGTTCAGCATCGCACCTGTGTATATTTATTTACTTTAAAAAGTATTTCCAGTGGAGTGTTTTCATTGTTGAAGGTTTATTTTAACAAGCTGCAGTGTGAGAAAGGTTGTTTGGTTGCTTGGTTTTTTTCGTTGCTGTTTGTTTGATTGAAAACAGCAATTTCCATAGGACAGAAAGGTGCAGAAAACATCTAAATGATTTTAAGATACTCCTTTTTAATATGTGAAAGGAGAATAGATTAATCTAGAAATCTTGGAATTTGCACTGAAATTTTTCATTTTACTTGATGGCCTTGGAAGTACATCATGGCTGTCTTGCTATAATTACGTGCAGCCTTTTAATGTATGAAGGTGTGTGTGCTAACAAAAAAATGAGTCTTGGCTTTTCCATTAACAGCAATAGCCTACAATACAAGTGGGATTTTTCAAAACATTATTATATCAGAAATTTTAAATTATTCCTCACTCCATTTACAGGATAGCCAAACTGATATGAACCAATCTGTAGCACTGTCTTTAGTTTCTATTTTGGTGGTCCGGCTTGGAGCCAGACCTTCTTTGTTAACTTGGAGATTTTCTGGCACAATTTAAAAATGGCTCTTCTATTATTCCTAACATTTTGCAAAATCTCCCCACATAATAGGCTTTTCTAAATTAACCAATGCTTGTGCAATTATTTTCTACTTCTGACAAACCACAGCTGAAAGAAGCAATTTAAAAGCTTGATTGCCACTTTAAACTTGGAATTTCATCTGTCTTTAACATGAAGAAATTCTCATTTCAAGATTGTTTGCAGCCATTTCTCTGGCCAATATTAATGGGATTTTTTGGGTGTGCACAGACTGTAGGATCTAGTGCTTAGGGATTTAGAAATGAGGGGCTGTCATACAAGTGATTCCAGATGGTTGGATTCTTTTGTCGGACAATGTCCTGAATCTTCCCAGGATATAAATTGCACCAAATGTCTCACAATGGTAACATGCTGCCTCTCAAGAGGCATTTGGAGTAGCTAGGCTGTATTGTGCCTTGGTAATGTTGCAGTGAAATTATCTGATCCGGACTTGTAAGAAGAATAATACTAAGCCTTCCCAATGCCACTATGAAGAAAAAGCACCTGAAAAATCCCAGCAAGTGCAGCCAAGAAGCCAAGCAAAGAAAGCTGACCCCATGGCACATGCCAGACCATAGTGTGGGGATGGAGAGCACTATGCAGCTTCACTCTCAGCACAGGGGAAGGGAGATATGCAGTGCAGAGGCAGTGGAGCTAATCCCAGGATTAGGCACCACAGAACCCTGGCAGCATCCTGGCCATGTAGGTCTGGCGAGTCCAAATCCTGTAGGACTTCCAGCATCTATTTGCTACAAACCACCCCTGGCAAGACAGCAGCATGCAGCAGGAGAGCAGCTGCTTGCTTGTCTGTCACTTTTGGACAAGGCAGATGT
Source organism: Heteronetta atricapilla (assembly GCA_011075105.1). Classification (NCBI taxonomy): domain Eukaryota; kingdom Metazoa; phylum Chordata; class Aves; order Anseriformes; family Anatidae; genus Heteronetta; species Heteronetta atricapilla. The sequence continues at coordinate 129,463,383 of CM021731.1, read as the reverse complement.
GTACCTCTAGCACGACCTAGAGCCAGGACTTGACTCATCCAGCAGCCTGGGCATGCAGTCACACCAGTCCTAACGGCAGCAGTAGTCAGACCTGAGTGTTACTAAGTTGAATGTGCCTGACTACCTTTATTCTTCTTTTCCCCCGAGATATAAAGCTAATTTTATGTAAGTACATTTAATAAATAAATAAATAAATATAAAGCTAATTTCACTTGCGAGCCTTAAATGTATGCTAATGGTCTAAGCATAAATAAATGAATAAATGTCCATGTGTGTCTGTTTCATTCGAAAACACATTTGCTGCTATGCAGTCGAGAAATGTCTCCTGGAGTCCCCAGACTTTTCCTGTTACTCAAGCAAAGAGGGAATCCGTCTGCAAGACGGCCACCTTGCATGCTGTGCTGCTGGTAGCTGCAGAAGTGCTGCATGGACAAACTGCAGCAGCAGCCCCAATCTGAACTTCAGGGAGGCAGCTGATATCCCGACAGCTTCAGCCCTGCAAACTCAGGACATCTGGTATTGGACCAACCTAGGTACATGGAGTGAGGACAGAAAAATAGACCAAAAGCAGTTTGTAAGACGTACTATTTTCCAATTGCTCTCTTGGTGCACATCATTCTGTATCCCAGGAATATTTCCCACTGTCAGAAAAATATATCATGTTTTTAAACAGAATGCATCTTCACATGCACAGAGTTGGTATCCACTAAGCTTCACTATAAACTTTTCTTTCCTAGGCAATAAAAGTTCTCAGTATCCTCCTGAGGCACTAACAGGCTTTTCATTTATTGCTTTTAGATCTCCCAGAAGACTACAGAGCAGATAACAAATGAGTGCTTAGATTTTTAGAAACTTTTAGTAGATGGTATGTTTTCATAACGCAAAAATTATTACACATCTTGTCCTTCTGGCTGGAGAAATGAGCACTAACATATTGCAGTTTTAAGGGGGTGAATTCATTCCGAGATCAATCATGTGTCCTGGGAAAAAGATGGGAAGAGATAAACAAAATAAATAAACATTTGGAATGGAAATGGTGAGTTAGTAGCTCTCTGAAGTGGAAAGCAGAATCCAAGTGTATTTCTTTGCATGTACGTGTTGTAGTTTGACATCTTAAATCAGGAGAAAGAACACACAATCTGCCCATTCTTTGTAATAACTGCCTGCATGCCCAACTCCATTAAATGTTGTTAGCAAGTCCTGGCCAACCAATGGGCAATGCACTGAAATGGCTAATTCTATATATTGTTAATTCTAATTGTTTTTATTCCCACAAAATTTAGATATTGATTTTGCTCTTAAATTGAAATCTTACAAATGTGCCAGCTCTGCTGTTTGGTTTCAACCATATGCACCCATCGATAACTGGTAAGATATAAATTAATACTGTAAAAATGAAGTGGAGGCGTTTAGGAGCCATCCCCAAGAGCAATGCCAACAGGTCAGACGAGGATTTCACCGGTGAGGGAGGGCGCCTGGCTTACATGAGTCAGCAGAGCTGGCCCTATGCCTGGCCTCCAGCCATGGTCGAGAAGAAGTGCCTGCTGAAGGCGAGAGCTCGCAGTTAGCACACTGCTGAAATATGCCTTGGCACCGGCGTCCCTACGGCAATCCAGCACAACTCAGAGCAGCCCTCGGGCCAGCCTCAGAGCAGCAGGTTGGCACGAAGCCACTCCATCATTCTCTGGGTTGTGCCGAGCAAATCCCTGGCTGAGCAGTGCAAATAAGGCCTGAGACACGCTTGCGGGCTGTGCGAGTGCCTGCTCTGCCCCATGCAAGGAGCTGTGCTGCAGCGTGCCCTGGGAAGGGTGGACATCTGCAGCGTGCAGGGTACCTGTAGCTGCTTGGGCTGAGTCTCAAACTGATTTTTCATCTCTTTGTAGCAAACCAAATGTTGAAAAGAAGAAAACACTCGCAGTTTATTTGAGCTGAATTTCTGTTCTTCTCAATTTTTACTGTTTTGTTTTGTTTTCCAGATTAAACAAAACGTTATTAGGCAGAGTCAGAGGGGGTTAATAGACCCAGCACTTTTTCTGTCTGTGAAGGGAGACATGACATTAGAGAAGGCACCTTTCCAGGACACCATATGCTCCTTGTCAATACAGGCCTACAGTACAGAACTGGTTGTTAAATCTGAAGCATTTGTCTTCTGAAGTTTCTCGTGAGCTTTCTATCCTTTACATGTAGTTCCTACCCTGTTTGTTTCTTTCCTCCTCTGCTGTTTATTGTTGCTTTAGTTTTTAAAAATTCCTCTTGCTCTGAGTCAGCTCAGTCTAAACACAACACCCCTGTGAACGCTTCTCCCTTGCCTTACGGCTGCAGCCTGCAGCACGCACTCGGTGTCCTCCAAGTGCTGCCTCGCCCCATGCACCACAGCCCCGCTGCACCCCAGCTCCCCATTTCAGCATCCTCTCCTTCTCTCCCTGTACCCACAGCTCTGTATATTCCTACTCTGTACTTTCTCTTTTCTCCCTGTACATTTGAATGTGTTGTTGGGTTTGCCCTCTTCCTCTGGTGTCCTCGTGCTCAGCCCCACTGTGCTGTATTCCCCATGCCCCCATCCCGGCCCCGGCCCCACATTCCTGCCACCCACCCCTGCTCTACTCCAGGGCCACTATCCCAGCTCACCCTCAAACTAAGAGGCTCCTTTCTGCTGCTGCTGTGTTTTCCTTTTTACTCAATGGCATGCCTAACTAAGCAGCTTGGGACCCAGTTAAAAACAGGTTGGGTGGGTGGAGGTTTCTTTGTTTCTTTTTTTTTTTTTTCATAAATAACTAAATAGATCTGTCATGAATTCCATGGCTCGAGCCAGCAAAGAAAAGGTGGAAATACTCTTGGCCTGCTGGAAATACCAAAGGTAAGATGATACGCTGTGGGACTAAGGAGGGCAGATGAAGCAAATTCTGGCCTGCATCTAAAGAAGCACGGCCAGCAGGCCGACAGAGGTGATTCTCCCCCCCTCTGCTCTGCTCTTGTGAGACCCCACCTGGAGTGCTGCGTTCAGCTCTGGGGCCCCCAGCACAAGAAGGACATCAACCTATTAGAGTGGGTCCAGAGGAGGGCCACGAGGATCATCAGAAGGCTGGAGCACCTCTCCTACAGGGACAGGCTCAGGGAGTTGGGGTTGTTCAGCCTGGAGAAGAGAAGGCTCTGGGGAGACCTTAGAGAGGCCTTCCAGTACCTAAAGGGGGCCTACAGGAAAGCTGGGGAGGGACTCTTGGTCAGGGAGTGCAGTGGTAGGACAGGGGGAATGGCTTTAAACTAAAAGAGGGGGGATTTAGATTGGATATTCAGAAGAAATTCTTTACTCGGACGGTGGTGAGGCCCTAGCACAGGTTGCCCAGCAAAGCAGTGTATGCCCCATCCCTGGAGGTGTTCAAGGCCAGGCTGGATGGGGCCTTGGGCATCCTGGTCTGGTGGGAGGTATCCCTGACCCAGGCAGGGGGTTGGAATTAAATCATAGAATCATAGAATATCCTGAGTTGGAAGGGACCCTTAAGGATCATCAAGTCCAACTCTTGACACCGCACAGGTCTACCCAGAAGTTCAAACCATGTGACTAAGTGCACAGTCCAATCGCTTCTTAAACTCAGTCAGGCTCGGTGCAGTGACCACTTCCCTGGGAAGCCTGTTCCAGTGTGCAACCACTCTCTCTGTGAAGAACCCCCTCCTGATGTCAAGCCTAAACTTCCCCTGTCTCAGCTTAACCCCGTTCCCGCGGGTCCTGTCGCTGGTGTTAATGGAGAAAAGGTCTCCTGCCTCTCGACACCCCCTTACGAGGAAGTTGTAGACTGCGATGAGGTCTCCCCTCAGCCTCCTCTTCTCCAGGCTGAACAGGCCCAGTGCCCTCAGCCGTTCCTCGTACGTCTTCCCCTCCAGGCCTTTCACCATCTTCGTAGCCCTCCTCTGGACACTCTCCAACAGTTTCACGTCCTTTTTATACTGTGGTGCCCAGAACTGCACACAGTACTCGAGGTGAGGCCGCACCAGCGCAGAGTAGAGCGGGACAATCACCTCCCTCGACCTACTAGCGATGCCGTGCTTGATGCACCCCAGGACACGGTTGGCCCTTCTGGCTGCCAGGGCACACTGCTGGCTCATATTCAACTTGCTGTCTACCACGACCCCCAGATCCCTGTCTTCTAGGCTGCTCTCCAGCGTCTCATCGCCCAGTCTGTACGTGCAGCCAGGGTTTCCCCGTCCCAGATGCAGGACCCGGCACTTGCTCTTATTGAACTTCATGCGGTTGGTGATCACCCAGCTCTCCAACCTATCCAGATCCCTCTGCAAGGCCTTTCCACCCTCATCCGAGTCCACAACTCCTCCAAGTTTGGTGTCATCAGCAAACTTGCTCAAAATACCTTCTATTCCTACATCCAGATCGTTTATAAAAATATTGAAAAGTACCGGCCCTAAAATGGAGCCTTGAGGGACCCCACTGGTGACCGCCCGCCAGCCTGACGCAGCCCCATTCACCATAACCCTTTGGGCCCTGCCCGTTAGCCAATTGCTCACCCATCGGATGATGTTTTTATTTAGCTGTATGGTGGACATTTTGTCCAGTAGGATCCTATGGGAAACCGTGTCAAAAGCCTTGCTGAAGTCCAAAAAAATCACATCAGCTGGTTTCCCTTGGTCCACCATACGGGTGATCTTATCATAAAAGGAAATCAGGTTAGTTAGGCAGGACCTACCCTTCACAAACCCATGCTGGCTGGGACCAATGACTGCTTTGTCCCCCAGGTGCGCCTCAATAAGTTCGAGAACCATCTTCTCCATGATTTTACCAGGCACTGACGTGAGACTGACAGGCCTGTAATTGCTAGGGTCTTCTTTCTGACCCTTCTTGAAAATCGGCACAACATTTGCCAGCTTCCAGTCTACCGGGACCTCTCCAGACTCCCAGGATAGTTGAAAAATAATTGAGAGAGGTTCCGCGATGACGTCCGCCAGCTCTTTCAGCACCCGGGGATGAATCCCATCCGGACCCGTGGACTTGTAGGGATCCAGGTGGAGTAGCAAATCCCGCACACGTTCAGGGTCAGTTGGGAGTTTGTCATCCCCACCGTCCCGGTCCTCCAGCTCAGGGCACCCTGGGTCCCGAAGCCCATCATCGGCATTGAAGACAGAGGCAAAGAAGGCGTTAAGCGTCTCTGCTTTGCCTATGTCATTGTCTGTGAGGAGACCTTCCCTATCAAGGAGCGGCCCTATGTATTCTTTAGTTCTCCTTTTTCCATTCACATATCTAAAAAAACCCTTTTTATTATCTCTCACAGACACAGCCAGCTTCAACTCTAGGTGTGCTTTAGCCACACGAATTTTCTTCCTACAAACCCAAACAGCATCCCTGTATTCTTTCCATGTCACCTGGCCCTCCTTCCAGTAGCGAAACACTCTCTGTTTCCACCTAATCTCCATAATAATGTTCCTGGTCAGCCACGCCGGCCTCCTGCCCCGCCTGCCTGACTTGCGATATTTAGGAACTGCCTGTTCTTGTGCTTCTAGGAGGCATCGCTTAAAGAATGACCAGCACCCCACAACAGAGCGAGGGGGAGAGCGACCGTGAAGGAGCAGTGGAGTTAATGCACCCCAGGCTGACTGCAGCCCCCACTCCCTGCCCGCCCCCCATGCCACTCAGGGCAGGGAAGAGGTGAAGGAGAGTGGAGTGGGAAGGTGCCTCTAGCTTGTTTCTCACCACTCCAGCCCATCAGCAATAGGTAATAAGTTTTACGGATCTTCCTGTGCTACGACTCTTTTGTCTGTAATGGTAATTGTAGAGCAATCCCCATGGAGGTACACTTGAGGAACCCTTGAGGTACGCTTTTTCATTGATCAGGGAACTAGCTTTCTGAAAAGCCCTGAACAACCTATTCTGATTTTATAAAACCAATCTCTCCTCTTACATAAAAAAGGAAAGAACAAAAGAGACAACATCCAGAAAGCTCTACTTGGAAACGTATCAATCCATAGACTCTAACCCACCTAAAGAACCCTGCATGAAACTGACTAAAGGAAAAACAAAGCACTTACCCTCAAAGACCAGCCCAGGGAGAATGAGCTCTCTGGAGCTCATGCCTGGAGCTCATATACCATTTGGCCCTGCCTGGCACCCAAACCCAATCACCTGGGAAAGGGGAGGGGCAAAGCACAAGAAAGTAGAAAGAGAGCAGGACGAGCAGCAGCAGTGTTTTTTTCTTATTCTTTTTTTTTTTTTCTCCTCCTAAACATGACTTAGCTCAACAGCATACAGAGTGCAGCCAAGAGAACTGGGCTGTTTCTAGAAGCAACAATCCCCATGCTTTTGCGTCAGCTTTGAATAGTGAAAGGACAATATGACCAAGCAAGTAACTGGAACTTTTTGACCTGGAATTACCTCAAACCTTTCTTGTACATAGGAAGAAAAATCTAGGAGCATAACAGATTCACGCCCCCAAAAAAATCCATGTAGTGACATCACCCACAGGAAAAATCAGGCACCTGAGTAGGCTATCTGAAAACCAAAAGGCTATGCTGATGGATCAAAACACACTACAGGACACTGGCTCCCAGCCCTCTGCTGCACGGACTTTAACACCCCTTGCAGCCCAAACCATTTGGTGATTCTATGATTCTAAGAAATGACACTCAGTTTTGCACACAGCTTTTGTTAATCAGCTCTACCATCGTTCAGTAATCTCCTTTTACAGTGAGTCCCATATGGCTGTAATACTACCTAATCCAGCTTAACTTTATCCTTCGACTTTCCAGCCCTCAGGCCTATGGCTCCATGGCCCCTGTGGTCAAGAAACCAAACCAGAGCTCTTCCTTGAACCTGTTGCTTTTGCTCCATTGTCGTAACCTCTCTTGGGCAAGTGGCAATTCCCCTTTCTGTTTCACATGCCTGGAAGTCCATTAGCTGCAGCGTCTCTCCCCAGGAGATGTGTGCTATTTTGCTGTTGCTCTGAAGTCTAATTCCAACCACTGCTGCCCCTCCCCCCAAAAATGCATGTTCACCAAGCACAGTGTGATAAAACCACTGTCTAAGAGTGATTTGAAGAAATGCTGAACTCCAAGTAGCTCTGTGCTACTGTGGCATGGCCTATACAGAGGAAAAATAAATGTTGGCATTGACCTGGCTGATCCAGCTAGTCCTCGGTCCTTGTTACCTCAGTACAATGGTTCCTGCATAGTTATTAATTATTCTTAGTTATTAGTTATTAATTTATGTTCTGGCACATAGGAATTCATGATGTGTGCTGTGGCCTCATTGTAGGAGCAGATATAGGGCTGCAAAAGCTAAAAAGAGCTCATTTCACCTCCACTCCCATTTAACATCTAACGATGCAGGGCTCAGGGGCTGCATTGAGTCACAGAGAAGGAGCACCCATACACAGTGCTCCAGGACCTGCTCGTTGCTTTCCCAACATCAACCATGCCGACAGCAACCTCCAGACTTTTTTGTGACTCCAACACATCTTGCGTCGCAGGTCTGCTGCCAGCAGCATGCGTGCAGGCAGGAGAGTGATTATCTGGAAAGGTGAGGCAAAGCTGTTTCACCTGCGACACGAAACCTCCCAGCCTCCAGGGCCATCTTGATAAGGCAGGTGCTCATCTTCTGAAAGATATCTTAGAGAAACGTACCTCAAGAACCAAAACACCCTTCCAACAAGGTCTGAGACAGCTTGGTGAGAAGCTTTTGTCTTTCCCTTCAGTCACATGCTTTATTGTGAATACAAGTTTGGGAACAGGATCGTTGTCAAGAGAATTATGTGTGCATTCAGGTTTGCTACCAGGAAGAAAAAACAGCAGCAGGTTGAGCTAACGTGTCACTGTAATCCAGCCAGGTGAAAAGCAAAGCCAGATTGAAACACGCCCTTGTTTTGGGAGGCTGGGATCGTGTTCAAGCCAGCGACTGATCTCATACCAGGTACCACATCACTCCACTCCACATCACATGTTCCTTCCCTGCTCTTCCCACGGTAAGCACAAACAAAAGAATAACCACTCATAAGAATTCTTGCTAAAAAATACCATAGATACATCAGTTTAAAACTTAGTTACAATATGGCATTGTTAAATACAAAATATTTTTTCTTAAAAGTTAATGTACTGCACTTTATTTGTGGGAAAGTCACTTTTACAACGTTTTCCACAATTAGATTAAGTTAAAGCAGTTTTCTTAGGAAATGAAGTTTTCTTTTAAAACCAGTTACGCTAGCCCATCTCTGTCAACCCGGGGAAAACAAAGCAAATGAGAGACAAAATTGATCTGAAGCCCACTGACTGCAGGGGGAGATTTGCTGATTTTTACTTTACGCACTCCTATGAAAGCAATATTAGGCATGGTAATAAATACAAAGTCCATACTACTGGATCACCTGGAAGTACAGATCTGATGCTGCTAGATGTGAACGCCTCTGCATTATGCTGACTCAGAGTGCTAAATATGTTATGTATGTTGTTTTTAAGCCAGCTGCAGGAGGATAAACAATACTTCAGCCAAAATAAGGTGTTTTGATGCTTTATATAATGCCTTATCTATAGCTTATGTAGTAACAATTCAGACAGACTGTGCAAGTCTCTAGGAGAAGACATACCTCCCACTTACATATTTTGAACCAGTATCAACCAGCAGAGTGAGTTTGTCTAGCACTTTGTAATCTGTGTCTGTTAGATATGGTATGAGACACCCTAAATTGTCTTGTCAAATCACAGCCTAAGCATGTAATATAACAAGCTATTTCGTACAAATTTTCAATCTTACAAGCACAGGCACATAGCGTAAGTCTCCTCTGAAAACATGCATGTGGCCAGGGGAACCCTTTGTGTACTCAGAATTAAGTAATTAGCTGAGAAGTTGCACAAAAGGGGCAGTAATCCGTTACACATTTCTGTTTGTCCATAAACCTGGGAATGTTTAGCTAATACCCCAGAAATCATCCCAGAAGGAAATCTTCCCACCCTTGGATGGAAATATGAAGCAAGATGGACCTTTCTGTACATTGAGGTCCAAGCACTGGTGCTATTACATGTTTGTACAATCTGGGTAGCACAGTTTCTCAAGAGGTTCATGCACCGAGAGGTCCAGAGGTTCTCGGCAGTACCAGAGTTGCACTTAGTACCTGAAAACATGAAAAGGGCACATTCTGAAAGAGTGTTCTGTTGTTAAAATATGAAGTGCTTTTAAGCCCCTTGCTTGGCTCTTCAATAGAAGTCAAGTACCAGGAAGAATGTTTGCAAATGCTTCCATGAAAAGGGATCAAGGACGCCTTTGCAAATCATGTGCACCAGAAATCACCTAGTTGAAAAATGCTGTCCTCTTCTCAACAACATCATCTGTAAATGGTTCTGTAAAGGGTTCCTGGGAATATTATTGCATGCTTAAATGACACCTGAAGCTACACAGATCTGTGTTAGGCTGAGGTTGAATACTTTCAAAATGATATTTCTGGCTGTATTCAGCCCTGTTAATTGAGAGGGATAATTAGAGTGTTACAAAAAGTTTGATTAAATACCATACTCATTTGATATCAGAACAAGAAGAAATTGGTGGCAGTGATTTAAGCCTCGCAGATAATCAAATATGTAAATGTTCTTGAACAGAAAAGAAATCCCAAGGAAGAGAGGATGTCCCAAACCCAGAACCTCTTTTCAGGTTATTTCTGGGCAGGTGAATGGGCTTCAGAACTCCCTGGAAAGTTTGTTTTGCAGGAAATGGTCGATAAACTTTTCTGTAACCAATCATAGCCTCTTTTGAATTGTGAATAGGATGAATTTTATTCTTCTCTTGTTCACACTTAGATTCTTTCACTTAGATGTTATCACTGGAATGTGGGAGATGGGAGATATAATCGGATGAAGCATTTTCCTTACCTCTGACCATGTTTAGCATTAGAATGATGTGATTTGCTTGTGACAGAAGGATTGGATTTGTTTATACACTGAAATATCGTTGGAGTCTGATAGTATTTCTGTTCATTTCTCAGCCTTTAAGTAACCCATATCTTTTCCCATCTGTTAGTTTTTCTGGAGCTTCATCAGTAAAACATCCTTCAGTCTTCATTTTTAAGTTTATGCTTTATAAAAAGACCATAGTCTTCTTATAAATCATGCCCTCTCTGTATTATGCTCTATAGATGTAAGTCAGTTTTCTCATATCTCCTTTTCAAAAGGTATTTTAGCAATTTCTCAGGACCTTTTTCTAGTCCTTGGTATTCTCAGATATGCACAAGATGTAAATTTATGCTGCTTTCAATAGCCAAGGCTATTCTGCTTAACAGCTTAGTATACATGATCAGAAGAAGTTTGGACTTTACACAAGTAGTCTGATATAAACATTTGACTTCAATAAATAAATTAAGTAGAAATATGAAAACAGCAGTGTCATGTAAAGTGATTTAGTTTACACAGGAACCTAAGTGAAAAATGTCATCCTTTGGATGCCAAATACTGTATAAATATGGGATAGGAATGAGCCACTTACTCCAACTAGCATCTCTATAATCCCAGCATTCTGCCTGTCCAATGGCAGTATTGAAAAGACCAATCTTCTAGGCAATTGAAAATGATCCACTTCATAGGTTATTCAGCCTTTTCCAGCTCTCCTTCTATGTTCCTCACAATCTGAGAAGACCCCAAGATCCATTTCAGTCCCTATGGCCCACCAAAGAGATTCCATGCAACTGTAACTCTCCTGAATTTGCAGGTTTTGTCACCAACTGCCAGGGAAGCCTGTGTTTGATGTCTGATGAAGAAGAGTCCTGCAAGCCCCCCATGGCCTTTATATACTGAAATGTCAGGCATCACAAGAACAGACCTGAACCAGGAGTCAGGACATGTACTCCTCTGGGCACTAGAAGGCCCTTAGTCATTCTTTACAGACACATGTCCAAAAAAAACCAAGCAGAATACATCTTACACACTTGGCATTTGATGTCTCATCTATTCTTCTTTTTGTCTTTCTAGCAGGCATCAAATTCAGTTGCCATCAAAGATTTTCACAGTTTTCCAGTCTTGGGTACACTCTACAAGTTCCACCCTGGCCTTGTTTCCCCACAGTGGCTACTGATCCACTATGCTTCTCCTTTTCCCCCTTAGTTAGTAAAACATCTGTTAAACATAGCTTTATAGAAGGGACAAGCTCTTCACAATTGACTAAATTAAGATACTAATTTGTCCCTTAATTTGTGGTGAAACTGTGTCTTACCTTGTTCAGGGGTAACTAGACCAGTGTACCTTAACACTGTTAAAGCACAGGGTACCCATGAGTACCTGAACTTCTGGACAGTCAAAAGTAACCTATGCAGGGCCATGGTAGATGTCGGATACTGATACCTTAAATACCTTCAGTTCAGCTTTATAAACACAGCACACTGCGTATGGATCAAAGAAGGACTGATAATTACTTTCCAGTTTTACTTCACTACAGCAAATTGTTTTTGGAACAAAGAATTAAGAAAACTAATACAGTCTTGTACACCTAACCAATAAAAAATTACTGCTTATTCTGTCTGCATTTTTTGTTAAATTTCTGCCATGTGAGGTGGGTGATGAGTTGCTGAAGGTGCCAGACACAGCCAGTGCAATGGGGCAGGTGAGGAAGGTGTAGATTTGCATGCCTGTGACTGGACCACACCAAGGTGAGATGGACTGAATCACACAGGCAGGCTGATGAGGCTGATGGGACAGCACAAGACAGCACCCAAGATCTAGCACCCACAAAACAGACAGACAAAATGAGCAAAAGACCTACAAGCTGCTTTCTGTGCCTGTTAGCGTGGCTGTTTGTTCTAACCCCTGGGTGTCTGCCTGTGACTGAAGGCAGCAGAGCACCAAGAACCTCCCACATCACCTTCACCCACATGCCCTGTCCCCTACAGTCTGGCATCATCCTCGTTTCTGTTCTCCTGTCCTGAAAACCAATGGGAGGCCCTAAGGCTCCCAGGAGGAACCATGGAGTATTCAGGGATGATATTCATCTCTTGGTTTTGGATGTGATAAAGCAGGTGCCTTCAGTGCTGTCACACTGGTGGCCCTACAGCTTCTATTCTTTTCCTCAGTTTCTGTTTAGATCTACCTCAAGCCCTTAGTCCCCTTATTCCTACAGCAGCCACAGTGATGCAGTGTCAGACACGCAAGCTGGGTGTTACATCTTCTCAGGCACGCAGCCACAGTCCCTTTCACAAATGCTTCTTCCCAGAACCCATAATGGTCCTTTGCCTCTGCCCGAGCAGAAGCAGATTGAGCCAAGAGGCCTAGCATGGTGGAAGGGCCCAGGCCCACTTTGGCCCAGGTGGGGAAGGTCCCACAGTGGACAGCCAAACATGCTCCAGGCCCACAATGGCATTTTGGGCACTTAAGTTGGGCATTTAAGTATCTGCATCATCTAAAAGTCAAGTGGAAAAGCCTTACCTACAGATAAAAGACATAAAGTACCGTTGCCTGAAAACTTCACAGGTCTGACAGTGGCAGTTTTTGATGACCCATTCACTCCCCTGCAACAACAAGGGGCTCTAGATCAATATGAATTTAATGACTGTAACTCGCTTGTCTCTCTCAAGATCTAAATGTTATTAAAAAGACAGGTAGTAACAATAGGGCTTACAGGAAAATCATTCACTGCTTCCTCTTTCTCCGTATTAGGTGAAAATCCATTATTCCTCTCTGTATTTTGTTTTGTCTTATAGCCAAGATTTTTATTCTTTCGCGTGGTTGAAGCAAGATCCCCCACTGCCTTTAGTTTAACTAGTTTAAATGGAACTGCCTCAAAGTGTTCCTGTAAATCTAGATTAACCAGGGCATATGCATTTCCCAGATTGCCTCTAAATTCCCCTAAATTATGCACACAAATAGAATGACAAGAAGAACAGCTAAGAAGCTTTCTCTTTCTAAAAGATGAGTTGGTCTTAAAGATTTAGGCAGTTTAAACCCAGCATTTAAATCAATACTAATATTTCACCACATGTTAATATGCTTTGCTGAATAGGAACTGAGTTTAGTTTGTGCTTCACTTCCAACAAAATAGGGAATTTCATAGATGGGCTTATGTGCTTTGCTGATTTTTTGGGCCTCCAGCAAAACAACCAAAGAACATAGACAAGCCCACAAGCAGGGAAGCTTTTCTGTTTTCTTGTTTTGAGGTGTATTACATCTGACAGTTGTATTTGCAAGTGGTAAACAAATTGCACTGTGCATTCTTTAGATGAACCATTCTTCCCAGGGAAAGGATTGTTAGTCAAGGGCAAGCTAGTAACAGAAGGTGGAAGGGACAAGAAGGAACAAAGAAAGATACACTCTTAGCACAAAATAAATATGCTGAGAAAGGAATAACTCAAGGCATGACAGAATATGAAAAGACAATTTTAATTTGCTGTATAACAATGATAAAAGCCTGAGTAATAGGAAAGATGAAATTGTTGTTGGTGGCTGCTTATTTTTAATTAAGTGTATACAGTCCCTGATTTTTATTAATGAAACATGGTGGGAACATCTGTATTATTAAAATAATAACAAAGCTTAGACTTGGAATTGCACAAAATAAAAGAAAACAAACAAAAATATACAATTGGGAAATTATTTTTTTTATTGTACTGAAATTAATTTAAATATTAAGTCATTAGGCAGATTTGATTGGAAAAAACAAACAAACAAAAACAGAAGTATCAGAGTAAGAGGTCTTACTCCAAGTTCATTGAACAGCACTCCCTCAAGACTGGATAGTCTGGGGCTGTGGTATTTTCTCTACCTTAGAAATCTGAATTGACCTCTCTCCAAAGCTGAGGAAATGCTGCAGCCACCAGCTGCTAGACTTGGTTAGAATAAGGGTTTTTCCTCTTGACACTTTTCACTCTCCATGAGAGTGATGGTGACTTCACTAAATGGTGACCAGGGCAGGCATAGATCCAGGTCCTACCTCCTGAGAGAATGCCCCAGCCACCAGCCTGAAAAGTCATTCCCGATCACTTCAGTGTTTCCACGGTAGTATTATTACACACAGTCAAACAACGTTCACAGAAGCCTGAAGGACGCCAGAAGCCTGTAGCACTGGATGTGGGAAATGGGAGAAAGTCTTTGACAATGAGGGTGTGGGAAAAATAAAAGCTTTATTTTTTCACTCCCACTTTCAGATTGGTTTGCCTACCCTTCCTTATAACTTAATTAGGATGGACTGAGTGGGCAGAAGGGATGGGGAACGTGCACTATGTTTCTGAACTGGTTTCCAAACCACTCACAGCTTGGAAGTAAAAGAAGGGCTGAAGGGTGGAGTTTCTCACTGCACAGAGGTCTACATGGTTCTGCGAATTCTTTCCCACACCATCTGCTGCTCACCACTCGTGGTCCTTGACTCATAAGATCACCTCTAACCTCTACCTCATGCCAAATATCCCACATTTTGTAATCATAACCAGAACTACAGATTGTCTGCCCACAGCAATTTGTCTCAGCTTAATCCACCAATTTGAGAAGAGCAGAATATAATGTGGGAAGCCGTGTAACTGCTCCCAGAACTCCACCCCTTCCTACACTGATTTTTCCAAAACCCATTAGTCAGATCCTCGCTCTGAGGACAGCAAAGGCCATTCCTGGTTATTTCCCATGAAGCCAGGACTGCCACCCCAAACTACCAGACTCCTTTGCAAATATGCATCGTGGGGAACAGAGTGGAGGGCTTTATTGTTTAAGAGAGGTTTTTTTGTTGTTGTTTTTTTTTTTTTTTTTTTTTTTTTGAGCACTTGGAAAAACTACATTCTGTTCCAAAGTTAACTACATGCCAAGTTTCAAACTGAAGTTATTTTGGGGTTATCCAAGCAAGCAGGAAAAGAAAACTCACGTCCTCAAAATGCTTTAACTGAAGAAATTTTTGTTCAGGGTCTAAATAACTCAGGAGATGCCTAAAAGACTTTTTGTGAATGATAAAAAAGTAACTTAAAAGCATATGGGTCAAATAAAACATGAAAAATAACAAACTACAGGCAAAAATTATTAACACATGGAAGTGTGAATTTAAAACTTTAAAACCAGTGTTACCTATGCTGTTATTTCTTTAATGAAAAGAATAAAAGTAGATTACGTTAAGAAATTTTCAGTATGGATTTTTCCATGTCAATTTCTTTAGAAATAATTTTAAAATTCCATTTTCAGGTAAAATGAAAAACTTTTAGGAATGCTCCAGGGAATGTATTCGATATTATTCCAGGTCTTGTAATTAGTGTTTTCCAAAGGTTATCTTGCTAGCTTTTTTTGCATTGATATACCATAAATTGCATAGTCCAGATCTTGTTGCACTAGAGACAGCTAAACCTTTAAAGAATGCTGAATCATTTTCAGTGGCACTCTGTTTCTTGATATTTGGCACTTTGCTTTGTTTGACTCATTCAATGTACAGGTACAGAAGTAAAGGGAGGAGCAGAAGGTGTTGCCTGCATGACCTTATGGAATAAAAAAGCATGTTGTATCTTGTTATCTGAAGTATTTTTAAAAAGATTTTTTGAAAGACTCTCTCTCCTTTTCTACTTTGAAATCAGGTAACCACAAAGAACAGAGCTTAGAAAAAGAATGGACTTATGAAAGGAAGGATTTTACTATATCAGCATATAAACTAAAGATACGTAGTTTATTTGGCAGTGTAAGGACATGCCTGTCTTTGCAAAACAAATTTCATAGTTCAAGAGGAAAAGTGCGGTTTGCCTAGCGTACTTCACTCTTTGAACAAGTGCACAGGGTCAAATTTTAGTATCGGACAATTTAATGAATTGCCAATTTATATGCTTACAGCTACATGAAGAAAAATCTTGACCCTGTGCATGGGCTCCCCCTTGCCCCTTTCTGAGTCATGCAAAAAACATCCAAAAATATTTCTAAGAACTTGTGCTCCAAGAAAGGAAGTAGGAGGTGTGGGGACCTGAAGTATAAGAGAGGAGGCTAGAAACTGTGGCATGGGCAGGGTGGAAGTATCTTACATCGAATTTATGTTGTGGAAAGTCTTTCATGAACACTAATAGAAAGCCTCAGAGCAATGATCTCAAGCTTCTTACTTGGAAAGAAGAGCAGGAAGAGGCTTAGGTGAAAATGCAGATGCAAAATTTCTCACTGATTTGCCATGACAGGGGCATATCAGGATATCAGCCCACTTCTTTTTAAAACAAAATGTCATTTCATCTCTCCCTACCCCACAAAGATGGGAGGTGGGTTGGAAAAAGACTTGAGGGAAAATAAATGATTGTGTGTCACAAAAAAAAAAAAAAAAAGGATGCAATGCAAGAGGGCAAAGTGTCAAAAATGTCAAATAGGAAATGGGTGAATAGGGAAAAGAAGGCTTGCTGAGGTTGCAGAACTCACAGGAAAGAGGAAAACAAGAGCCATTTGTGCATCCCAAGGTCCCCTCCAAAAGTCAAGGACTTCGCCTTATTCTCTGCAGCTGGATGAACTCAAGACTTTTCTGCAGACCACATCAAGGGACTGCCTCTCTGCAAGCATCAACACCCACAGAGTGAAATAAAAAAAGATCAAATGACAAACAATCATTCTTCTGTGCTGTTGGTGCTGGAGAGTGGAAAAGGCCGAATCCTAAGGCAGTTCCTTCACACCCTAGACAACCCACTGCAACAGCTTGGGATGCTCCCTGGTCCATGGCCCAGTTGAGCCCCATATATCCAGAAAGTACTGCTTTGGACTTTAGTTTCAGCGAGCTGCTTGACTCTTTTTGCTACAAAATGCTTATCCACCTAGCTCTCCTGCAGTGACCTGCTTTGTTCCCTTCCCACTCGAGCAAAGCACGTGCCCTCTTACACACTGCTTTGCTCAGCACTTCTCTGGACACCAAGGCAGCCATAGGAGCTGTATTTTCTTTTTCCATTCCAAGCTCCTGACTTCAGGGCAGCAGCTTTCTGCATTATTTATGATGCCTCAGTGTGAAGGCCAGGAATAATGCAGGCTTACATTCCAAGAAAGCATCTTTTTTTCTCTCTTTTTCTTTTCCTTTTTTTTTTTTTTTTTCCACATGCAAAACATACAGAATACTACTGCCCAGAAAGATTGCATTTTATACTGCAGACAATTCATTTCCATGGTATGTGGTATGTATAAATACCTTATTTCTCTTTCTTCCCCTGTAATCTTTGTCTTCCATAGCCATGCAAAATAATGACAGACCTCTACAGGAAAACAGCAAAATTTTATATACATTCAATTTATTTATCCTATCTGGGTGGGGTTGCACATGTGTAAAGCCTCAGTGAACAGCCATTTAGTTACTTCTGATTATGAATATTTCAATATTTTCCCAAATCCTTCTGTAGTTTCATTGACCCCACTCTGCTACTGCAGTCAAGATTGTCTCAGAACAAGTGGGCTCAGAGTCTCCTAAGAGTCTTGGGCCATTGGAGAGCAAATCCATAGATAAAGCGGCAAATACAAACTGAAGGCCCAAGGACTTTACAGCGTGATGCATTGATACCTGCTGGCTTCATGCCTTGATGCCTTCACCATTTTACACTCCACAACTGCTGTACAGTCAGTTTAAACCAGAAGGATGCTAAAGGAGCTGGAGTTGTGGATTGGTGTAAGGCAGACAAATCAGTCTTGGGATAGTCTGGTCTTGCTTACAAAACCCCTGCACCTGACCATAAGCTGCCCTAATTTTTTCTCAACACCTTCTTCAGATCAGCTTCCTTGTTGCACACACAGTTGTGCCAGGACAGTTGGCAGACGTAAGGGAAAAAAGAGCCCAAACCAGAAACTTCTTAAGCTGTTTTATGGACCCCTGGTCTGAGACCTTCTAAAATTAAAGTCTCCACTGATCATATGTGGTATAATTTTTTTGCCCAAAGGTCTCTGAAGCCATGTCTACAACACTAGAAAAAGGATGGTCTGGAAAGGAGCTTAAGCACTGGGCTGCTAATTGCCCATTATGCTTAATTGTAAGCGTGTGTCCTGGAAAGGTTTCTGCTCATTTCAGCTAGCACTGTCCCAGACAGTATCCAGACCAGGAGATGCCATATGCTGTGGCCCAGTCCTGCAGGCAACATGAACCAGGGAAAAGCCACAGAAACCTCCCACCTTTCCCTCTCCCCTTCCCTGTTTCCGCCACCCTCACACTCCTAGGCCACATCGTGAATATTCTCTGCTTCAGATGAAAAAAATGAGTCTGTTAAGCATTTATTACAGGAACTTAAAAAGAAACAGCCAAGACAATAGCACAAACAAAATAATAATTACTTCTTTGGACCACAGGAGGGAAACGGTTGCTTTGTAACGTGGATGTGGCCTGGTTCTGGCACCTGGCTGGAGGATGGTCCTTGCCTGGCTTTATTCAGTGTTACAAACACAGCCCATTTGGCTTCACGGGGATGGCAGAGGACACATTTGTGATGCTAAGCCCACCATCCTCCTGAAATCCTTGCTCTAACAGGGGGGCATCAGAACTGACAAGGACTGGTTTTGCTTGGTTTCCCTTGAGCAGAACAAATGTGAGCTCTGTCCCTACAGGCAACCAATAGTTTTGGCTGAAACTTCTCACTTTGAAACAGATACCAAATGAGAACATTAGGAGGAATATCCTTCCTAGGTAATGATAACCTCCCCATCTGTAGCTTACAGAAGCAAAGCACTTTGCCAGAGATGCCCGTAGCTTCACAGTAAATTAGGTGGGGTTTTTGTGTGTGTATGTGTGTTTTTAATATCTCACAATTTAATTATGTTGAAGCAGGAAGTATGCTTCATTTAACTGATGTTAGGATTTCTCTCCAGAGCTCTTTCATGGGAATAAACTTCCCTTCTTTTTCTCTATTTAGGCTGAAGGTTTATGAAGCCAATGTAAGCAGCTGAAATGAGACTACCAGGGCTTAACTTCAGGAGATTTGAAAGGAACAGGGTTTGCCTTGATAAAATGAAACACTTAGTTCACAGAGTTCATGAATACTTGTGTTCCCTTTATTAAACATTTACCACTGGAGCTTTTCTGAGGATTATATCAAAGAATCTGGGATAGCGTTATGTTGGTGTTCAAGTTAATTTTTACTAACTTCAAGGAGAGCACAACTGGGCTATTACTTCATCACGGTGCAAATAACATATCCTCTGTGCATCACAATCCTGAAAGATTTCTATGCAAAAATACTTTTGAAGGGTATAGACTGCTCTGTTTCTTATGAACTGTGCTTTGATTCTAACTGACTCCTCTGCATACTCCTTTGAATGCCCTGTAATATTAATGGGAAAACTTATATGATGCTAATACTATAACCAGTGGTTATAAGTACATGTGAAAGACTGAGTGGGCAAAAAGGAAGAACGTCACTCTGCCAAAAATAATGTATTCTCTTCCCTTGGTCAACCCCAAAACAAATAATTCTGCTTTCAAACAAACAAACTCTGCCAATGTCCACTGTTAAATGAAAGTATAGGAAAAAAATTACACAATCTTAAGGGATTTCAGTCTAAGCAATGTGATGAGAGACTCATGTAGCCAAAACACTCTTAGAACACTTAAAAGTTTCTGCTTGCAGTTTCCTGGCCTGAAAGAACAGAGGAGGCACTTTAAAGAAAAACTCATTTCAGGGCTAAAAAAAAAATAAAATAATAATAATCAATGCTTAAGCATAATGGAGCTGATGTTTCAGCAGCATTTATAAGAAGCATACTAACACTGTGGATGCTGGAGTTCACGCCAGCACTGCCAGCATGCCAGCACTGCCAGTTCATGGCAGCACTACCACTCACCTCTACTGCTATGAAATGCATGTGGGTCAAGTAGTGGACCAACTAGGCTGACCCAGGTAACTACACACCTGCCAACCTAACATCAATCCCAGGCAAAATAATGAAACTCAGGGAG
The DNA here is from genome assembly GCA_011075105.1 of Heteronetta atricapilla. Taxonomy (NCBI): domain Eukaryota; kingdom Metazoa; phylum Chordata; class Aves; order Anseriformes; family Anatidae; genus Heteronetta; species Heteronetta atricapilla. Next base: position 129,443,570 of record CM021731.1, on the reverse strand, counting down.
GATTAAAACAATAGTAACTATTTCGCCTATGTATATCATATCAAAGTAATTGCATATGTCTTTAGGATATTACAAATTCAACTATAAAAATATCCATACATGACAGACTCCTGCTAAATGCCTTGCCTATTTTTGATCCAAGCATTTACCCAATATATAGGAAAATGCAGTTTGCTCACATTAGGAGAAGCTGTTAATGAAACTGGTTCCCCTTGGAGGCAAAGCTGTTTGTTTACTACTCAAAACATCTCAAACACAGCAGAAGGCTGTGTTTTTGATCACTGCTTTAGGCATCCTTTTTAGCAAGGATTTTGCTGGAAAGGCTTCCCCTAGAGTCCTTCTTTCAAGATGTACTTCTATTCATAGGACTTACTCATGTCTGATGTAGTACTCTTTCCTCCAGACAAGAAGAAAACATTGATGAAATAGGTAGTGAACCACTGAGCCAATATGTATCTTGCAAATATGCGTATTTTACTTGGTGGTCTGCTAGTGTTTGAGAGCCAGTCATATTGTTTCTTAGAGATACAGCTATATCCCACAGTTTAATGTGATTTAGACCAACCTACAATTACTGCATAATTTACGATTAACCACAAGCAAAGTGTATGTGTCTCTACTGTTGCTTCTGGAAATTAATTTTTGCAATTTGTGTGCTAGGTATGCAAGACCTTCACTATACCGTTTAAATAGCCAACTTGAACAGCAGGGTCTCTGAAAATTCTTTAGTGGAAATCAAAATGATGTTGGTTGATTACTTTCATCTTTTAATACTGACAGACTGAAAATCAATCCCTATGATTCTAAGACCGTGGACATAGCTAGATATTTAAGATGTATTCTAAGACAGTCACTTTTTTTTTTTTTTTTTTTTTTTTTTCCTGCAGGTGTGGAAAACAGATCTGTAAAACCAGATGACTAATAAGAGAAAACAATGAGTAAAATAAGGTTGTACATACTGCCATTAAATTAGAAACGTATGATCATTAGTATTGCTAAAAACCAACAGCTGCCATCCTCTGAGTGATGATCGTTGATTTTAGTGCGCAATGTAGGTGAGTTCATAAAGAAATGAAACTGGTGTTTAAGACCCTTGTGTCTCGCAAGCCCCCTGAGGCACCACCACCTGCTCTGGAGGCTCCCAGCCCTGAAGCCAGCCTGCTGTTGTTCCACTCTGTCCCCTGGGCACTGCCCTCGCCCCCCGTGCCTCCCCAAAGCGTTGTGCAGAAAGGGACACGGCAGGAAAATCCCCCCAGTGCTGCTCCCCGCAGCACCCCGTCCCTTGCTCCCTGTGAGGCAGGAGGACGACCCCCAGCGGGGCGGCCACGGCTGGCCGGCCTACATCTCCCAGCATGCCGTGCGCCCGCCGCCATCTTGTGCGGTGGCGGCGCGGGCCGTGGCCCTGTGCCTGGCCGCGGAGCGAACGGCGGCGGTTGCGTTGTTAAAATAAAACCTGTGTGGCCGCGGGGCTGTCTGCGGCCTGCCTCCCGAGCCTGCGGTGAGCCAGGAGCTGAAATACTTCATCGAGAAACCCTTCGTGATCCGCGGGGTGGCCAGGCGAGGGTTTCCTCTCCCAGGCTGCGCGGTGTCCCAGGGGAGCTGTAAAGCCGTATTTCTTCCCTGCCAGAGATGCAGTGTCCTGGGAATCCACCGAAATATGCAGCGGGTCAGCTCATCCCGTGGCTCAGAGGCCTTAAACAAGGACTGCTCCTCTGGAAGTTCCCAGCTTTCATCCAGCATCCCTCTCTGGCATTTTGGACACTGACCCCAAAGAAACTGAACCTAATCAAGCCGCACAGCCTTTGGCTTTTTTTTTTTTTTTAATTATTATTATTATTTTTTTTTAAGGGACTTGCTGGATACAAGCAAGGAGTTCTATTTCAAGCTTTGCTAAATCTGATACATCTTTCATTAGGCCTTTTGCTTATATGCTATACATGACAAGCTCATCACAGACCAGTGTTGCAGATGCAACATGTACATGCATGTGCACAAAGCCTGTTTTCCAAGTGATTTTTTTTTTTTTTTTTTTTTTTTTTTTAATATCCACTGCTTTGGAGAATTTGGTACCTTTGAAAAACGATGTTTTGTTTATTTAATGTTCTGGTAGGTCTAGGCATTTCCTGTGTAACGCTATCACAGAGCCAATGCTTCTTAAACGTGCCCACCTTTCTTCTCTCGGAGCTCCCTCTGGATGGATTTTTGTTAAGTGCACCCCATGTCCAGGTTTTTAAAAATCCTGCAGTAGTGCCAGTGAGAGATCTGGCAAGGTGGAGATCTGCTGGCATGGGTGATGCACGATCAGGTGGCTAAGGGAGATAAGGGCAAAGGCCGTCTGTCTCTGGGGAAACCTTAATGAGAAGAAAAGTGAGTCAAAAGGAAAAGTTGCCTGGTTGGAAGCCATGAAATTGGGCTAGGGTAAATGAGGAGAGGCTATGAGGAGTTGAACGAGAAGCAGACTCTGGAAACAGAGATCAGCGGGGAGGCAGGGAAAGGGCTGAACCTAGGAGACAGCATGGAAATGCAAAAGGATGTTTTGGACAGAAATGGTTGAAGGATCGAGCCCCTTATCCCCTTGCGTGAGTTCTGTCAGCTGGCAGACCAGCTTGGAGGCCAGGACACAAGCAGAAGTTTTTCCTCTGCTGTTGTTGCTTCTTTTAAGCATGGTAGCCCCTTTAAAACAGCTGTTCTACAGATACTCTGAACCATTTCCTTTTTTTTTTTTTTTAAAAAAAAAAAAAAAAAAAAAAAGAAGTTCGGTAACACTTTCTGCAACTGACATTTGCAACTGACATTACATCCACATATTTTGGAGCCTGTTTCTTAACCTGAGCAGCAGTGAGCTGTGAACAATTTCAAGAATACTCCCTTATTTTTTTTTCACTTCTCTCACTCCACTCTATCTTATCAGCAAGTTCCCATTTTCTTTCCCATTGTGGAAAGTATCTAAGTTGAATCATCAGAAATTTAGCACTCAGTACATCTTTCCATAAGGGAGCAGTAATCCTCACATAATCCCGTTCTCTGGATATCCTCTATCACCCTATTCCTTTGGAAACTGCCTGGTAATAACACTAGCAGCTCCCTCTTGGCATTTCTGCCAGCCTCCAGCTTTGTTAATCAGCCTCGGGCACTGGAATAAAAGAGGATTTAAACCTCTCTTGCACTAGCATCAGACTGTGTGTGGTTGGACTAGCATATGCTCAGTGGGACAGACCTTTCTCTGTTTAGAGTCATGCTCCTCTAGATCAGCTTTTACAGAAAAGGAGCTTCAGAAATGCTAAATGATCACAAAGTAACTGGTCTGCCTACAAAGGCTGCCTTAGCTGGGTCTCCCGGCTCTGCTATGGCCTCATGTAAATCAAAAATGCAGAATTAGCATCAAAACTGCAACAGCCTGAGGGAGCACCTAGGAACATTGTGTGGGAAATTACAGTATTCTCGTGACTGAGCCCCAGACCCTTCCAAGCATCAATCAGCAGGATTTTCCACGAGCTGGAAAAATGTGAATTGATTTTATTTCCACTATTTGCATCCTGCTCAAGACTCCAAGAAATTTGAAATTGAACATCGGAAAGATAAATCGAGCTCTGGCTAATCGGGTGCCTAGGATCCTATTTGTTTTCTAGTTTGCTTTCTCGTAGGAAGGCTGATGAACAGAGAGGAAAACGAGCCTCGAGGGCGGTTACAGCGGATAAATTGCCGTCTTGGGGGCACGGGACGGCTGTTTGCTTAAGGGAGCCGGGCTCGGGGCCACGGCCACCGCCTGAGGGGAGGGAGGTGAGGAGAGGGGAGGGAAAGGAGAAGAAGGGAAGGGAGGAGAGGGGAAGGCAGAGGCGGGTCCGTCGGCGGCACCTCCCCGGCGGGCGGGGCGGGGCGCCTCTCCTTTGCGCCATGATGAACAAATGACCTCGCGGGGAATGAAATTTAAGTTCCACCGGGGGGAGAGAGTTCTCTGCTTCGAGCCCGACCCCACCAAGGCCAAAGTGCTCTATGATGCCAAGGTGACCCGCCGCGCGGCGCCCTCCCTCCCTCCTGCCCCCGCCCCCGCCGCGGGGGGGCGGGGCCTTTGGCGGCCGTTAACGCTGCCCTGCCGCCGCGCTGCGCGCTCCCGCCGCCCGCCTTCCGGGTGCGCGCCCGCTCGGGGGCCGGGGGAGGAGCGGGAGGGAAGGGAGGGGGTTGACCAGGCGGCCCTGCCGACACCGGTGCAGGGTGAGGGGAAGGGAGCGGCCGCTGGCTGCCGGGAGGGAGGAGCGGAGCCAGGCCCGCGGCCCGCTGGCACACGGAGGCGCCGCCCGGCCCCGCGGGCGGTGGGTGGGCGCTGCTGCCTTGTCCGCGGCCGAGCCCCGGGCGACGCTTTTCTGCGGCCGCTTCCTCCTCATGGCCTGCTCGCTTGGGCCTATTGTGCCCAGTAACAATAGTAATTGTAGAGCTCGATGTAAGCATTGTGTGGTTTCGGGGTGGCGGTGGACATGAACTCAATTTTACAAGCCTACGTGATCTGTACTGAATCTGTAAACACAGTTGGCTTTGGTTGTTTGGTTTGGGTTTTCTTTCCTCTGAGGGACAAAAACAGATTTCAACTGGATTCCAGTTCAAATTCATACTTCTGCTTCAATTTTTTTTAGTGGTGTACATCGTTTTTGTTTGTTGATTTTTTTTTTTGTTTTGTTTTTTAAACATGTTTGATCAGGATCTCTCCCTTCCTCTAATATTTTGAGCTGCCCTTTTGTTCGCACATGTAGGCCTTTGTTTTGGCTTTCCCTAGACACACCTGTGTGTCAAAAATAATTAGTCCCTTTTTACTTCTAAATACACTGAGCTCCAGCAAAGCTGCCTTCGGCTCCATCTGGCTCAACAATTCTTAAGCTGTGAGGTCTCAGTTTAAGTGTTCCCACGGCTTAACTGTTAGCTGCACCTAGAGATACATGGTGCACCCACTGATTGTTCTGTTTTTACTAGTCCTGATGATCTTAGTGATCCTTTGTGAAATACCTTTTTCTTTTGAGGTGCAGGCTCTTTCAGCCTGGCTGTTTATGCGTTTTTTTAAACGCTGAATCTCCATTTCCTGGGAAGAGGGAGAGCAAGAGTAGTGCATCTGTGTATCTTTCCACTGGGGAAAAAAATCAAGAGCAAGCTCTTTCCTAAACAGTTGGTCAGAAAATGCCATTAGCAAGAATCATGGTTTTTGTTTCTACTTACCCTCATCATGGTTTGGTCAAAATAGACTTTTGTGTTCATGTGCTAAAGAGGACAATGTTACAGGGGTGAAAGAAGAAGAAACAAAGGCTCAGGTATTTACAAACCACTTTAATATTTGTTGGCCGGATCAGATGTTAAAGTGAACAGTGTTTGAGATTTACATGTAGCACTGTTTTCTCCTGCTTTGAGGACCTGAAGAGAGAGCACTCAGGAAAAAGTGTTATTTGCCCACGTGATGTACCTACATGTTCCTATTGTGATACTAAATTGTTTTGCATCTTTGTTTTGAAAGTATTGACTTTTGAGGACATGATAAAGATGGCAGTCCTTTGTTTGCGAAGCACTTAGGAAAAAAGCTTTTTTTTCTCGCCTTGAGTATAATCCATATCTTCTGCTCATATAAATACTCAATGGCAAAATTCTAGGTGTACTTAATTTATGTAAATTAATACTTTTTTTTTTCTATGTGCATAAATTCCCTAAATGCTAGAAGCTTCACTTTTTGTCAAGCCTTTTAATACATGCTATTCACTGTTTGTTTCAGATTGTTGATATTATTGTCGGAAAAGATGAGAAAGGCAGAAAGATTCCAGAATATCTGATCCATTTTAATGGTTGGAATAGAAGGTAAGAACCCGTATGCACAATTTTAGTTCTTCCATTTCTTCCATTTTATTTTGCAAAGAAAGATGTTACCCAGAATATCAAAGGACTTTGTGAGTATGTTTGGTTTGTGAATGCCTTTAATATGCTATGTTTCATTGCCTTGTATCTATAAATATCAATGGATCAGTTTGACGGTCTTGAATTTAGATTTTACGGGATATCTGTCTTTGGCATATACCTGTGACACCTAGGTTATTCATTAAAAATGATTTTGTGTATTGTTAGATCTAGGCCTAGACTGTTTGCTTATCAAGGTCAGTACATAAGTGCAGTCTCTGACTGTGATTTATAGCATGTGTTGGTGCTACAAATTCTGTCATGTGTTATGTCAAGGTTTGAGAGCTTTTAAATAGCAATGTGAGAGTTGAAGCCATGTGAATACAGAAGCATGCAACTCAAAGTTGATCTGAATGTCATTGAAATGCTACCTATTAGGTTTAATGTATATTAATTCAGCAATAATCATGAATGGAATATATTTTGAGCCATTAATATTTTTTCTTTTTTACTAATCCTTAGCTGGGATAGATGGGCAGCTGAAGATCATGTTCTTCGTGATACAGACGAAAATCGCAGATTACAACGTAAATTGGCACGGAAGGCTGTGGCTCGCATGTAAGAAATCTTTTTGGTCTCAAGATAAATAAGAGTTTCATATTCAAACAGGTACATCCAGGTGTCTATAAGTGATTTTGGTCTCTAAGTTCACAATGTCAGTGGTAAATACCTGCTTACTACAGGCAGTACATTCATACTAATTTAGTTACATGTTATCATTAAACAACGCTCTAAATGACCAACACATTTAGTAACTGTATGTCACTCTTAACTGTTGCTATGAAATGCCTGTGTACAGGCTCAATTTACATCTTCCAAAAGAAGTGTACTTGAAAAATAATTTAGGAAAGCCTGAGGTATTTTTCAGCCAAAGGCAATAATCTAATATTGGTTGGACATGGCTTGAGGATCTGCCCGGGAACACAAAGATGAGGTAATGTACAGACATTAAGGTATCCACTCTAAAATAAGCATTATCCAAATGATTTCAATGTTAATTAATGAAAATAACCCCAACATACATTTCCTGTGCATTTATATGTAATGTCATTAGGTAGGATAAACAAATAAAATGAAATTAGCCAAGTTTAAGTGAACTATTTTGTCCTCTATAGGAGAAGAAAAGGAAGAAAGAAGAGACGTTGCAGGTTGCCTGGTGTTGACTCTGTGTTAAAAAGCCTTCCTGCTGAAGAAAATGACGAGAGTAGCGAAAACTGTGAGCTTGTTTTCGTTCTTTAGTAACTGGCGTGATGCCTTTAATTTTGTGCTAGGGGTACAGTGAGTGCTGTAACTTGCTAGTAGGGTGACATGAGTGTCATGGCCTGATTGGAACTATACCAAAGCAGTTGTGTGAAGGGTGAGCGTAATGTTTAATGTTAAGTTTCCCTTAATCCATCTCCTTTTTTTTTGTGTTTGTTTTCTAGAGGCTTTTCCTTGTGTCACCTCAACAAAAGTATTCCAGTTGGTGATACCAGAGTTCAGTGCTGCTTTGTTTACTGTAGTAGTACTAGGTGCAAGAAGCCCGCAGTTTTCTTGTTTGGTGTTAGCAGACAAGATGCTTTCCTTTCCAATGTTTCTATATGTTTTGGGGGTGATTTTTTTTTTTTTCCTCCCAGTCTGACTGACCTATTTCACTCTTAAGCTGCCTCTTCTGATTTCATGGCACTTCTCTTTGTAGCTTGAAAGCTAGCAGGACCTTTTGCGCTTAACTGATGTACATACTGGCAATAGTTGTTGCTGCACATATCCAGAGCTCCCAATTGAATAGTTAATATATTAACCCCTTGTTCAGTACTAAAGTACAATAAAAATATAAATTATCTGTGAGTGTACATCAATAGAAGGAACACAAGAATACTTCCTTTAAACTTACCATCTTCCATATTCAAAAAGTTGATACTGTGCTGTAAATACTACTTGTGTGTTTAATAAGAATGAATAATTCTAGTGGAATTAAGTATAACAAGTTGTTATTTTTTTTTAATTTAGGCCTGAAATTGTTTGGCCTGAACCTCTGTGCAATGTGATAGTGTGAGATAAATATCTGAAATCTCTTTTACGCAGCTATAAGTAGTTCTTCTGATGACAGTGATGAAGGAACAGATGAAGAAATAAAAAGTGAAGACAGTGACATAGAAGATAGGACAGAAATGGTATATTCATGGCTTCCTTAAGTTAATAGAATTTAAAAATCAGTATATAAAACACTGGAAAAGTTTAAATAGATTAAATGTAGGCCACAGTTGGTTATTTAGCTAGAATTAAAATGCATATTTTTCTCACTCCTAGTGCCTACTGTAGTTGAGTTTTTGAAAGTTAAACAAAACACCAAAATTCTACAAGAATAAGACATTAATCAAACAACACACATTTGTATCTTCTCTTTTGATGTGTAAGGCTTATATGAAGAAAACTTAGCAAACTAGATTACCCATGTTTATAGGTGCTATAAAATCTTACTGGTCTACTCAGGTTGGACATAGCAGTAGGGTCTTTCTGGTTTTTGTATTTTATTGTGAAATGGGCCTATCAACTCTGGTCTTAATTGTAGAAGGTTGACTTCAAGAAAAAAAAAAACATTTTTCTCTATATTAGCAAAAAGAAGTACAGGGTAAATAGCTGTTCTGACGGTCTGTAGAATCAAACTAGTACCATGGAGGTGATCTGAAGTAGCAAAACCTAACAAGTTCTTGTTTGTTCTTTTGTATTAAATGCTTAAGTGAATGCTAAATTAAAAACAAATTTTAAAAAGTGAATTTGTAGATGACATGAAAACAGTATTGCTAAATTGCTTACAGTTAAGACTAGTATACACTTAAATAGTTATTGTATATACAAAAATATTTTTATATTGTACTGTACATACAAAAATAATATTTTAATAAAATGCTTTTATTTTTGCATACAAAACATTTTTATATTGTATCCTGGTTATTGTATTTCTTCTTAATTAATATTAATAAGCACAAGCATTGTATCATTTCTTGCACTGGTCTGTTGTAGAAAGAAGAACAGGACACCCATACAAAAAGGGACATGGAAGAAAGAGCAATAAACATTGAAATTCCTGAAGTCTTGAAAAAGAAGCTTGAGGAAGACTGTTACTATATTAATAGAAGAAAACGGGTATGAAATAAAAGCTATGAAATGAATATGCATGGGGTGGGTCAAAAATACTTCTTGCATATAACAACCCCTCTTCTGAGCTTTATTGTAAAGGTTACTTCAGACAACATAAAGAAGAATAAAAAGTTTTGAGGAGCAGACTTCTCTATAGCTAAAACAGTGAGTTGTCATTGTATTTAAGGCTGTAACACTGCAATACGTAGTTGTGTTGTGGAGTGCAAGTTGCTCTTTAAAGCTGAAAATAGAGTACTCTTGTTTACCTTGTTTTCTCCAAATATTCATAATGGATTGATCAAAAATGCAGTGTACAGGGTGAAAATGATAACTCCTGAAGTAACTTTATGCTTCATTAAACTCATTAGCTACTGTTTTAGGTTGTTACACTTAGTAATATTTCTATAAGACAGCAGTTTATCATTTCTTTTTCAGCTGGTGAAGCTTCCTTGCCAGACAAATATAATAACCATCCTGGAGTCATATGTGAAACATTTTGCTATTAATGCAGCTTTTTCAGCCAATGAAAGGTCTCGGCATCATCAGATGACTCCACATGCTAATATGAATATTCATTATGTTCCACCAGAGAAGAAGTAAGTAATCTTTAGCCCAGTGCTGTTGTCAGAAGAAGAATGAATTTGCATTTCATGCTCTGTCTGAAGGCTGTTCATTTTTGTGAGTTTATACTGTGATGTACCTTCCTTCATTGGGATTAAAATATTTGACAAATATCTAAAGAACAGTAGCACCGACAACTTGTTTATCAGTGAAGGTGTCATTATGCAAAAGCATCGATATCCCCTTTTGTCATGTAAGTTTTCTTAAATACTGTGACCTGTTCTGGAAGAATGCGTTGCTGTTGTCTAAGATTTTTTTTTGAGCACTGGGAGAACATCTAATATGAGAATTCCCTGTTGAAATAAAACTGAACAGGTTCAAATTTTATAAACATTTTACACAAACATTTATAGTAGAGAACGCCAAATGGAGGTGATTTATTTTCATGACATATGATCTTGAATCCTAGAGTAAAAATGCAAGGAAACAATATGTGTACCAGTCCTGTTTATTAAAATTGATTACATCTTAGTATGTTTTCTCAGCTGAGCTGCATAGTCTCCTACCAAGCTACAAATGCAATGTTAACCTGGCATATTTGTTGTGTTGTGGGGGGTATTGTGTGGTGTTTTTTGTGGTACAGGTTCTCAGTATTAGTTGAGGCTGTTCTTTTACATAAGTCTATACTGGGGTGAAAATTCTCATTTTATTTAATTTCCAAAAATAGAACATAACAAAAATCAAGATTTATTTCAGCACTGCGTAATTACGCTATTCCCTGCAGTATTTTGGCTGATGTGTTTCACTTTGTATAGGTCATTCATTACTTAACAGATTGTATTAGAAAGAAGGAAAGTGTAATTAATCTCCCAAATGAGAAGTTAGATGAGATATGAGAAACATGACCAAAAGGTTGTGTGTATGTTATGATTTTTAAAGGTGTATGTTTTTGCGACTTCTGCAATAAAGAAGATGCTTTAATAGGGAAAATGATTGTAATTTCAGTGATCCATTAAGTAGGAGAGATTGAGCTGACAACTTTATTGTGTTGCCCTTTCTGCATAGAAGGTAACTGACCTTTTAAAATGTGATGGAATTTCTGCACATGGTGCTGCCCTGATCCAATATAGTGTTCACTTTTGCCTTTAAAAGAAATCTTAAGAGGGTGTAATGGGGGGTATAGACTTTATAATGTGGGTTGCTTTGATAACATTATTTGATGCTGCCATACACATATGCACTTGAGACGTGAGAAGTGATTACCTTCATAGAGGTTAGAGGCGTTGGAGGCAGACTGCACCCACTTCTAGTTTCTTGTACCACTGCGTCTGCCCAGCACCTAATGCTGTGAATGTTTTACGTAAGCCTAAACCAGAAATTCCTAGTAGCCTCTAACTGCAATGCTTCAGTTGCCAGGAGCAGGACACTGGAAGCTTATCTCCAATGCAAATGTATCCATTTCTGTTGATTCACTGGAGATGTCTTAAGCATAGCCTTATCTGCATCTTAGTTAGCTGCTATAGGTCAAATTCTGCATATGGCTTTTAGTCAGGCATTCAGTCTACTAAACACTAAGCATTTTTCTGACAGGTGACTCTTCTATTTGAGTACAGTGAACTTGGAAAAAATACTGCTTATGTGGAAAACATCTGTCTGACTTTACTGTAAAGTGGATTTTATTAATCCAGTAAATAGTAATAAAACAATTGTATAACTTTGAGTTCATTAAGCAGACTGTCTAAAGTTTGCACTTGTATGAATGAAGTTACAAACAGGAATCAGTGTCTTTTCAAATACGCTTTTAAAGGGTTATTACATAGCGATTAAATGAGCATATCATAGTTAAGATGTTAGTGATCTGTATTTAAGAAAATTTCCTTAAAATTACATAGAAAATTTTGGTGTGCAAATGAAATTGAAAATGGAAATTCATAATCCTTCTTTCCCTGTAGTGTTGAGCTATGTAAAGAGATGGTCGATGGGCTGAGGATAACCTTTGACTTCACACTTCCATTAATTTTGCTCTATCCTTATGAGCAAGCTCAATTTAAGAAGGTGACTTCATCAAAATTCTTTCTTCCCATCAAAGAAAACTCAACAAATACTAACAGGTAGGTTGGGTATAAAAAGTCTAATACTGCTTATCTTGTGAGGAAAATGCAATTGTAAGTGGTTATATGTTTAGAATATTGTGATTTCTCATATGCTTTGACTTAAAAATTGTTTTGATAAAACATTCGACTTCTGTGTGAATTGCTTGCCTGAATTCAGAATACGATTTCTGAATTTCAATGTGATTAACTCCAAAGAAGTGTTTCTACTGACTGGTGTGGAGCTGTTCTGCAACTTGGTGAAATAAAATTGCATCAAAATGTAAGTTTATGTTCACTAATCTTTAAATTTGCAAATGAATATTCTTTGGGAAAACAACACTTAACAGAAGATTGCATTACTTTGCTTGTTCTTGGGGGAATACTAATTTGAATAAGTAAGAGGATTTATGAAACTTGCTGTTTTAAGGAAAGAGCATCGGACATCTTCAGTTCTGTAAAGTTGCCATTATTTCCTAGAAATCAGGAGGAGCTTTCCCCAAGTCCTCCTCTGCTGAACCCACCAACACCTCAGTCAACAGACAGCCAGCCTCCAGCAGGGGAGCCAGCCACACCAAAAAGGCGAAAAGCTGAACCTGAAATTCTGCAGTCGCTGAGGCGTTCTACACGCCATACCTCTAACTGTGACAGGTTGTCAGAAAGTAGTGCTTCCCCACAGCCGAAGCGGCGGCATCTTGACACCCCAGCTTCTATGCCAAAGCTCTTCTTGCACCTGGAAAAAAGTAGGTTTTGCTATTACAGTTGTTACTCTAAACAAGATTTTAAGTCCTGTCCTTTTTTTTAAATGTTGTGTGGACTGGGAACTGAATGATCGAAGTGGGAATTCAGTACTTACTGTATCAATTATTTATCTCTGAAGTTGTATACCAGAGGGAGAAATACAATATTTTGCTGTATTTCCCAACAGAATTCAAGGAGCTACTTGAGTCTACTCACAGGATATCTGTGAGCCTACTTTAGGATAGCATTTGTTGAATTACAGTATTTTAAGACTTTAAATGTTTTATCAGCAGGCGTTAGTTGCCTTTTAATGTCTTGTAGTTCCCCCAAACAGATTATTTAATATTTTTTTCTATTTTTTTTTTGCTTTCCTTTTGAAGAAACCCCTGTCCATAGTGGATCATCTTCACCTATAACTTTGACACCTAGCAAAGAGGGGAGCGCGGTTTTTACTGGCTTTGAAGGTAGAAGAAACAATGAATTGAATGAGGTAAGAAATTTTTATGCTACTGGCCTTCTTCAATGATGAAAGGTATTGTGGACCTCAGAGTAGTCCTACATGAGAAAAGGTGTTTAGATTATTTCATCTATTATTTTTTCTATTCTGTATAGACTGAATTAATTATGATGCTATAATGATTTCATAACCAGTATTTTAATTTTATGTTTAGGTTTTGTCCTGGAAACTGATGCCAGAGAACTATCCACCAAGTGATCAACCACCACCTCCATCATACATCTATGGATCTCAACATTTGCTACGGATGTTTGGTAAACTACTCTGGAATTAAAATGGTTTATTTGTTTGCAGTAGCAGTATCTATGATTTTCTGTTTGCTTTATCACAGTTTTATTTTTGGAGAAATGTACATTTTAATCTCTAAATTTCTTAAAAGGTTGTTGATAAATTCAGTTATCTTCTACTTGATTTACAAAAACAAAACACGTAAATAAGCATTGCTTCCACTACACTATCATCAAACACTATTAAAGCAGACAGCATTCAGTTACTGAATTTGTTTGTTACAGTGAAGTTTCTGGACAATCACTGAACATCTTGTAAAGAGTAGTGGAGGCTGCAGTGAAAAGATATTCTTGCTTTCTTCTCTTCTTTATAGTAGATAAAATGTGTAAACATTATTTTTCTTTTTTTTACAGTAAAGCTACCAGAAATACTGGGGAAGATGTGCTTTCCTGAAAAAAACCTAAAGGCTTTAGTAAAACACTTTGAAATGTTCCTGAGGTAATGTGACACAATCTACCACAGTAGTGATTGCATTATTGCATAGATGTAAGTGTTCTGGAATTACGAGGGATTTTTAGAAGATGTTTTTGTGGTTAAAGAAATGAATATGATAAAATTATTTTTTTTTACTCTTGGAATTCAAATTGAAGGGAGTCCAAACTCTCTGTTTAAAGCTTTATTAAACATTGGTAGAGAACTGAAGTGTAAAACTTTGTATGATAGAAAGTATAGAGTGATAAGTCTGATTTTGCTGAGAATGCTCAGAAGCATGTTTTATGAAGAAACACAAACCCTGCATTGTTCTTGAGAGCATAATCTGAGAGCTTTGATGTTGCATCAGTGTTAGCAGGGAGAAAACCCTGTGTTTTAAAACCTGTTCCACATGATAGTAGTGTGGTGGTTGTTGTTGTGCTTTTTTTTTTTTTTTCTCTCAGAAAAGTCTGCCCTAGTCCAGCTTCTAAACCAAAGGGTTCCTCTGTTACACAGTGTAGTGGTTTGCAGGGGTACTTAAACTCTTCTAACCACAGTAACTCCACAGCTGGAGGTAGTGCAGTCATACCTGCATCATGATCCACTTTATCAGAACTCTAGTTAGTATCTCTGCACTGTAGTTGTAGTTTACATGTCTAATGTGGCACTGCATACTGCAGCATCAACACAGCAAAACAAAAATTCCTCAGGAAAACTTCTAAGAAAGCGTTGTAAAGATTAAACACAAAATGGTTCCAACAAACACGGAACTTGTAACTTAACATTGGTCAGATACCTTAGAACAGCTACATAGTGAAAAGTAATATGTCATTAGCATATCAAAAGTTTTATTAGATCAAGGAGAGCTGATTGTCCATACAAAAACTTCAAAGTGCTTTTATTTTAACCGGTTATTGAAAATTAAGGTATCTCAAATGTCAAAGTTTCTACAATACAGAAATTTCCTGTTGAATTACTTCATTTTAAAGTTTTACTGATTCCTTGTTATATTTCTATTCTGTCAGATCCTTTACTAGTATTCAAAATGTTTTCATACTAAGTGGGACAGCATTAGCACTGACTGTTAGAAAGCAGGTACTAGGTATTTTTGCTTGAAGTGAATATAATTTAGGATGTTTAACTCATTGTGGATCAAATCAGTTTTTCAGACATCTTCCTGCTTTGATTCTACTGTATCAGAGCAGGTCTTGACTCTTTAACGTCTTAAATGTGGTTTCTTTATACCTGTTACACAGATGAGCTGAGGTGGAATGGGGATGAAGGAGGAAACATAACTGCATCCAAGCAGGGGAGTGATTAAACTAAAATTTCTAGTAATGGTGTCATGGAATTACAGAAATGTAGGGGTTGGTGTCCACATGTGTTTCACTATTCCACGTGACCGTCTTGTTGAAATGTCTAGTTACCTATAAATAGGAGAAAAAAAAGTGTTTCCACATCACCATTTTTAGGTCAGATAATACTGCTTTAGAAGCAAATCTCCCAGTGTTTCCTACTTACTGTACCTTTATGTTGCATTGCAGAGTGGTCTTAGTACACAAGTTGGATTCCTTTTTGGAAAACATTTGAATGAAATTGTGCTCTAGTACTATGGGGCATTCATTGCTTAAGACCAGGCTACAGCTAACCAAAATGACCCCCTACAGCTCTTCGCTAAGCAAGCATGTGATATTGCTTATCCAGTATAACTAAATATTTGAGATTATATATATTTTCATAGTGCTCTCTAGGCCAATGTAATGGATGTTTTGCTAATGCTCTTCTTGTTTTCTATAATTATGATTTCAGTAGCTTTGTCAGAAATTGTCAAGTTGAGAACCTTCCTGAAAGAAATTCTGAATTACAGTAGGAAGCTGTAGGAAACATTCAGTCTTATGTAGGTCCATCATGAATACTCTTAACCTTATTACTGTATTGTGCTTCTGTATATTCATATAAATTACATAGAAGCCAATGCAAATTATTTACTTCTTTTCATGTTTTTGTGATGCTTTAGGATGTATTTCATTTGGGTATTTATGTCCCATATCTGTCTGAAAGTGCTCCAATAGCTAAATTTTTGGAAACTCATTCAGACTTGACTTTTATTGCAGAAGTATTTCTGCTTTATCTGTTTCTCATCACAAGTGAAAACTTGAGGCTGAGGTGGTATCTTGTAAATTTTTTTCCTCAAATTTCACATTGTCTTTTTCCTTTTTGGGAATGACAGGATGAATTGATGTTTATTAATATTTTGTATCAGCTCTGTTCTGGCTTACTTTTTGAAACCTAACAACTATTTTACACAGTCTGTATACATTAGATAGTTTACTTCAGACTACCTAATTTCTTACTGTGAATTGCTCTGGAGTGACAAGCTGAACCACTCTAGTTTTATTTATTTTTCTTATAGCAGAAAAGGGATTGAAGCTGTCTGTTAAAATTAATAAAACTGCTCCTGAAACATCTTTGAATTCTAGGTAGAGTACTCTGACGAAAGTTGTTTATGCACTTTTAAAACTTTAATATGATACACAACTGATTTAGTTTTGGCATAGCTACTGATTTAATTTTGAATTTTGAATTATGATTATATGGCTGAAATTTATAGTTTCATTAAACATTTACACTATTAATCTCTTGCAGGCTTAGAAACTGAGACTTGTTTAATATACCATTTTGTCTGGAAGCTTGTTTTATTGAGTTTACTCAGTACTTGATAGATGTATTAAATTCACTTTGAAATGCTGCATGGGTAATATTTTCCAGTCATGCCTCAGATTGCTGCTAGACAAGATTGATCTCAGACAGCTTTTTTTTTTTTTTTTTAAAAAAAAAGGAATGTATTAAATACATTTTTGAGTTTCATATTAAATAGAAGCTGTACCTTTGTGCAGCATTCTACAAGCATACATAATCAAAATTTCTTCATAGAGAACATGAACATTTATTTCTCAATTGCGGAATTTGCAGAATTTGCAGAAGTAAGGAAAACTAGTTTTTCAAATTAAGTGAAAACCTCTCAGTCTTCATGTCAACTTGTGTAGTCCTGAAATAATTCATAGTATCTGCAGAAGAACACCAGTCTGAAATAGAGTTTAGCAACTGACATGCCACTTGGTTTCAGTAAATTTCACTTCCACTTTCAATTTAGACTTAAGGACCAAACAGGGGAAGCTCGCACGATAACTGGTGCCTACTAACTGGTAATTTTCCTAGCAAAGGGTACCTGATTAAATCTTCCTGCGAGTTAATAGTTTTTGAGATAAAAGTATTGCCTTTTAACCAACTCCATAATTTCAGCCATGTTGTTAATAAAATGTTCTAAGTTCTGTATTATGTATGACTTCTTGTTTTGAGGTGCTTAGCATGCCTCCAGGTGCTGCTTAAGTCATGAGTAACAATAGGCAGGAATATGCCACTTCTTGCTTTCCTCTTTACATTGATTTGAATACAGTCTTGACTTGGAAAACTGTCATATCGGGACTATTGACCAACAGTACGTGCTGAAGAGCTAGGAGAACATAACCTGTCTATTCTTCGTGGAACAGCAAGACCAATTTTCTTTGAGGTCATTTCAGGCAATGTAGTTCATGGTTTGGGAAGGCATAGATAATTCTAGTTTCTTGAAATAAAGAACAGGGAGGAAATTAACAATTACATTCTTGAAATGCTTTTAACATTTCTAATACAGCTGTCGAGGTGAGGCTAATAGGTTTTTTTTAGATGATAGAAAAGTACATTCCTAATAGTTAAATACTCCGGTTTTGTTGAAACCCATTGATCTGTCAAATTCAGTGTGTCCTGTAAGTTGACTCTTTCATTTCAGCTTTCATTTTTATTTCTGATATTTTACAGCTTTTTCCTACTGTGCAAATCTGCTCCATAGATAGGGAAGTACCTTCAGTATTGAGTATTTTATGAGGAGGGAGCCAAATCAGAAAGTGACCAAATTATAGAGGACTGCAGTGATAAAATGTGTTAGATAAATTGGAAATTGTTTGAAGTAACTTTAAAAAGTAGATCCCTGGTTTTGATATCTCAACATTTTCCCAGTATAGTGATGTTATATTTAATTGCAGTGGTGAATTATGACCACTAGTCTGTGCTAATGTGCAATTAATGGAAGGTTATTTGGGACTTCCTGAGAATGGAGGGGGAAAAAAAAAAAGGAATATTGTATGTGGATGAGTGACAAATGTCCAGTCAACAAAACAAACCTGATGGTTTCTTGAGACACTGGATATCAGAATTAACATCCAAAACTTGCCTGAGCAGCCTTCCAGATGGAGACATGCCTAGCAATTGGTGGGGGTAGGGAGGCAGGTGGTGGCATAACACCTTTGAAACTAAGCCTTGTAGGCTTAAAATCCTGCCTTTCAGTAGTAGTCATGGAGAGGAGATTGTTTTGTAATCTGAAATCATTTTTTTGAAGAGGTGACTCAGTTTTAGGACCCATCATGCTCTTCCAGCAAATTCATTTGGATAAATCATTACAATTGCCTTTCAGTTGTCTTTCAAACAGTATCTAGCTTAGACTGCTTATTGGAGCTTCTGCTTACCTTCTAGAAGCCAGAGCTGTAGAAGAGTGTGCAAGATGTTACCTTGTTGAAAATAACTTCCTTTCTGCTACGTGCTGTTTGTCACCTATGTGTATATCATACCTTTATAGCTGAGGTTGTCCTTTAAGGTTTTCCGTTCTTGAGGATGTTCATACTTTTCAGGCAGTCCCTTTGTTTGTGTGGTGACAGCTGACATTCAGAAGAGTTATTTTCTTCATGCAGAAACTTGAACTAGTAAGTTGTATTGAGGCTGCCAAGAAAAGGACATTTTTGCTACCAGATGATGCTTTTAAAGCTCATATTAATTCAGTGACCTTGCTGAGAAACATTCCTGACATACATGCCAAGTGGCTATTTAATGTGGATGATGCTAGTTCTGTATCTCTTTCTGGTGGATCCGCCTGCATAACTCACAGCCCAGATGGCAGTACGTTTGTGAGGCTATTGCTTTAGAGTCACCTGAGGTAAGCTTGCTACGTGTAGACTGCTGCATTTGAAGTCCAGAACATAAGGTTGCCTGTGTGCCTGTTTTTCTTACCTCCATCTCAAGTCCTTTCTGAAGTTTCTCTTCTTCTAGGAATCTGTGGCGGAGAGGGAAATAGCAGCATTATGCCATGTTTCCTCTATATTCTGAGCATGAGGGTTAACCGTGAATACCGTTAATGTTTTTTTTTTTTTTTTTTTTTTGTGGATGCTTGTCAAGAGAAAAGCATGTGGTCTTAGATATCTTAGATATGAGGAAGCTTGTGTGTACTATGTGTCTCAGAACTACCACTAATAAGCAGTTTCACTTCTCAGGTGTAAGCATACAAGCACTCTAAAAAGTAAACAAATGTAAAAGGCAATAATAATGCAACAGGTGACTGAATTTTTTGTCAGGTTTGTAAAGGGACAGATAAACAATTTCTGAATAGCTAAATAGCAGCGTGTTTTCAGATCTGTACCAGAACATTGCTTACTAAGTTGGTATAGCTCCCTCTGTTTTGAAATTTTGGCTCACAGCTTGCAGGTGCCAGTGTAATTGATCTTTGTGCTGTTTCAGCTTTTCTAAGAGCAAGGCATTAATGAAATAACCAGTTAAGGGTTTTGAGACTCCTAATATTTCTGTGCCAGCTTTTGCGCTATGATGCAGCATGAACAGAAAGCAGCTTCGGAAGGGCTTTTTTTGACTGCTTTTTTTATACAGGTAGATAAGGGATAGGGACAGAAGCTGACCTTGTGTTCTCTTGGCTGTTTTGTACCACTTCTCTACAAAAAGTAATTTGTATCTGCTAGCCCTGGGGTATTTTGCTTTTCACAGCTATTATATTCAGAACAGTGAGGTATACATCATTAGACTGCATGTGTTCTGGCTGCTTTTTTTTCCTTGAGTTGTAGTCATGCCACAACCATCTCGGCTAAAAGTTCTCCCCTTTATCTTGCACCAAGCTGCCGTTCATGACCGATCTTAAGCAAATATCAGGAAATTTTTGAGAGAATGAACCTGTTTCCCATTACCTACACTTGAAGTAGTCCCTCATAAAATCTAGCACTGTGCTACTGTGTTTTAGGGAACATTGTGCAATGTCACTAAAAATTTGATCAGCCTCAGTAGTTTGTAGTCATTGTTTCTTTCTCAAAGTCAGAACATGTGTTAATGAAGAATTAAGAATTCAGTTCCATTTGTTGCTTATCTTAGTCCTGTGCAGTCTCAGAATGTTAAAAGTTAGACTCAAGTCTGTTAAGTTTTAGGCCTTATCACACTCGCTTCATTCCAACGCCCCAGAAAACCTAGGAAATAATTTGTAGCTAATTGCATTCAGAGATCATGGCAGTTAATGACTCAAGTATTTTATGATATTCTAAATTACTCTAATTTCAGTACTCTTTTGTAGTAATCACAGAATGGCTGGGGTTGGCAGGGACCTCATAGATCACCTAGTTCCAGTCCCCTGGCTAGGGATACCACCCACTAGATCAGGTTGCCCAAGGCCCCATACAGCCAGGCCTTGAACACTTCCAAGGATGGGGCATCCACAGCTGCTCTGGGCAACCTGTTGCCTCTGAGTGAAGGATTTCCTCCTAGTCTCTAATCTAAATCTCTGCTCTTTTAGTTGAAAGCCATTTCCTCTTGCCCTGTCAGTATCTGATTAGAAAGAAAGTTTTTGCTCATTTTTTTTTTTTTTTTTGTAAGTCCCCTTCAAATACTCAAAGTTTGCAATGAAGTCACCCTGGAGCTTTCTATTCTGTAGGCTGAACAGCCCCAGCTCTCTCAGCCTGTCATCATAGGAGAGGTGCTCCAGCCTCTTGATCATCTTTGTGGCCCTCCTCTGGACTCATTTTAACAGCCCCACATCCTTCTTGTGCTTGGGGCCCTAGACCTGGACGCAGCATTCCAGGTGGGGCCTCACAAGGACAGAGCAGAGGGGGACAATCCCCTCCCTTGCCCTGCTGGCCATTCTTCTTTTAGTGCAGCCCAGGACGCAGTTGGCCTTCTGGGCTACAAGTGCACACTGCCAGCTCACATCAAGCTTTTCTTCCACAAGAACTCCCAAATCTTTCACTGCAGGGCTGGTCTCTGTGAGTTCTTCACACGGTCTGTACTCCTGTTTGGGATTGCCTCATCCCATGTGCAGCACCTTGCACTTGGACTTGCAACCTTCAAGCCAATTCCTTATCTGCTGAATAGTCCACCCATCAAATCCATCTCTCTCCAATTTGTAGACCAGGATGTCATGTGAGACCACATCAAAGGTCCAGGTTGGTCTTCTTTTGACCATCAGTTGACCATCAGAAGACCATCAGATGGTCTTCTTTTGTTAACTGATGTAGTC
This sequence comes from Heteronetta atricapilla, assembly GCA_011075105.1. NCBI lineage: Eukaryota > Metazoa > Chordata > Aves > Anseriformes > Anatidae > Heteronetta > Heteronetta atricapilla. The sequence continues at coordinate 129,422,542 of CM021731.1, read as the reverse complement.
ACGTCATCAATAGAAAGCCACCAGCTTGGTTGTTTCCCTAGAGTAAGGAATGTGTGTTTGTGTGGTTCAAATGAACAATGTGCTTCTGTGATCAGAAGGAGGATCTGGTTGTGTGAATTGTTCTTGTGTGTTTATGGATCACTTTCTAAGGAGTACTTCTGAATCTCATAAAAGAATCTTTTTAACATCAAATGAAACAATAATTTTACTAAGTATTAGAGCAATTTATGGCCTGGTAAGCCTGGAAGAGAAGGTGGTGAATGCTTTTAATGACTTGGACTAGAAAATCACTTAGTACAGTTCCGTGTGTTAATCAAATCTTGGTGGCTCTAATCTAGATTTGTCTCTTTTATTGTTTAAATTCCAGGAAAGTGTAAAGTTATTGTTTTTTTTCTGGCCTACTGTCTTGCCAAAGTTTAACAATTGTGGATTCAGTACTTAGTTCATTCGCTGCGTTGGTTGACTGTCTCTCTTGTTCCTTCAGGGGAAAAATACTTCACTGCTGTTTTTTCATCTACTTAATGCCTTTACTTCTGTGAATAGGAAATTAGAATAATGCAGTTGTAACAATGCTGTAATATTAAAGATGTATTTTTTTTGGTTTAGCAGAATATCTTCTGTAGTTTTTTCAAAATGATCTCCCCAAACTGAATTATGTAATCCTTTTTGCTTGTGCTATTAAAATAAAGGTCAAAGTTGCTATTGGAACCAATGAGAAACTAGCACAGCATGAATACTTATAAATGCTGAAGTATTTATCCCACAATCTTCATTAATGCAATCTTATGTGTGTAACTTTAACTTAGCTCTTACTCGTTTATTATGATAGTTTATGTGGTATCAGTTTGTGGCAGAGGCAGTTGGATCCTTGCTTTAGGTACAAGAGAGATGTTTCTCCCTCTTTGGCAGTACCTACATCAGCTGAATATTGCCAGAAATCAGGTTCTTGGTTAGATGCTATTATGAGCCATGTAATGGAGCTTTTTCTGATTAATTCCCTTGGTGATGGTTAAAAAACAAAAACGGACTGCCATTTGATCTTCTGGAAGTGAACTGGTGGACAATCAATATACTTGCATGTCTTTAAGCCTGAAATGTTTCACATCAGAAACCAACCTAGGTCCCTCAATGGAGTTAGCTATGGAACTTTTAGGAAGCGAACAAGTATGGGGGGTGTTGACAAAGTGCTTTCTTAACAAATGGTGGCACATCAAATAATTGACTTGTTCTAAAAAGCTTGTGTTTCTCATTGTTTTACCTAGAATTAGTAGGATATAATCAGGTGTCCCTCTGTTTTTGCAGTTGTTTGGTGGCCATGTTTAAGTACAAGGACTGGGGTGTGCCTGTGTTGGAGTCAGTCTTTTTTTCTGTGTTTTTTTTTTTTTTAATGCTTTTTGTATGAGTTCTCAGCAATTAATTTATTCCTGCTTTAAATTTTGCTTTCCTTTTTATAGAGGGTCTTGTTAGTGTTCTTTGATGTGGTTTTCTTAAGATCAAAAGACATGCCTAGTTTAGACAGTCTAACTGCAAATGAGGTTGGAGAAACACTGGTTTTAATTGTACTCACCTTTACAGTTGATTTTTAATTTGGACTTATGTCTGGAGCTGGTTATGCAAAGCTAGGATTTTTAGCTTCTGATAGGTAAGTCACCTCTGCAGCCAGTGGTTCTTGAAAGAAACCAGATTCTGGAGATCACATTGTTCCCTGATTCCATTGCTTCCTACAGTAACTCAAAGAGCATGCAGCTAACATTTTGCTATTTTTACTGATGCAGATTTTTAATATCCAGGTATTTTTGAAGGTTTCTTTTTCCTGAAGTCAAGTTTGATCAGGTACTTCAAGGTTTCAGTGCTGCTTTGGCCTTTCACCCCATTTGTATAGCTCATCTCTATATACAGAGTAGGGCAGTTATAGTCACTTTAGCTGTTCTGCTGCTGTTAGTAGCAACAATGTTTTCCATTTTCTATACTTAACCAGAGAAGGAGTTGTATCTTAGAAGAACAGAACATGTTAAAATATTGTGTGTGTTGCTGTAGGAATAATGTTTGAAGGGCAAGTTGGAGAAATTTGAGGGAACTAGATTTTCAAAAGGTACTATTTGTCTGAGAGATTCATTTAAATCAGACACACTAGGAGGGGGACCCTAAATGCATATGGAAGAACAAATCATAATTCTACTTACCTTAAAAGGTATGGTTTGACTTAATGGTTAATGGCCATTTGCATAAGATACTGATGTGGTGATAAGTGAAATCCCTGTGTTTTAAAGTAACCGAGATTAGTATGTTGAACAGGTGACTGACAGAACTGTTGCAGATGCATCTTCCCACTTTTTTGTCTCACAGTTCTTAAAAGCTACGCTCAGAAAAGAATACAGAGTGTGGATTTCTTTTTATGGAGCTTGAGCAAAATTTTTTCATTCACTTGGATTTGAGAATTTGTTTCTCACTCTACAAAACTTGTAAATAAAAATAGGACAACCCTTTTGTATAACAGATTTCAAACTAATAATTTGTAATTTGCCATTTATGGTTTTGCTGAGCTTAAAAATTGATTTGAAAATTGCTTTTCTTAAATGTTTCATGTTCTGTTTTTGTGTGTGTGCTTTCTTAGGTTTTTAGCAGAATACCATGATGATTTCTTCCCAGAATCTGCTTATGTAGCTGCCTGTGAAGCCTACTACAGTACTAAAAATCCCCGGGCAATCTACTGAAGCTATTAATAAAGATTAAATCCTACTATATGTAGCCCGTGACAGTGCTGTTCCGCTACGTGGCTACAAGATGAAGATGAAAAAAAACAATTGAAACAACTTTCAGAGGTGAAGTAATAGGGGATATCTTCTCTGATGGTTGGATTACTTAAAATGAATGAGGAACTTCTTTTCAGATGTGTATAGACTGTCTTCTGAATTGCTTAGAGGATTGAATATAAACCCAACTCCCAATGAATGCAGAAGCCCCACTCTGACTTCTAATGCATAGGACTGCACAGAACTACTAAAAAGGAAGGGAGGCATAAGCAGATGCATTAGCAACAGGACATTTTCGTGAAGATAGAACATCATGCTGTTTCATTTTAGTTTGACCCTTCCCAGCCTGAGTAGTAAGACTTGGCTACACCATCGTGTGAAGAGAATGCATAACTGCTATCTTATGGATTTTTATCTTACAAATTGCACTTCGTTTTGTGAAACTGTCAAGATAGAAAAGATTGCTTAAGTTAAAGGATTTTTTTTTCTGCTGTTTGGCTTGTGTGACATCTGTCTCAAGAATGACTTTGCTTGAATGAAAGATGTATTGCTTACTTTGCGTTTTGCAAAGATGTTTCTAGTTCTTGCCATGGTAAGGCTGTCAGAGTTCCAAGGAGAGCCTTGCCAGTACTTCAACATTTACCTGGCTATAAATGATTCCAGAGCCATTATGAAAGAACACATTTTCTACAAGTAAGTGGAGAAGTCAATAAAGTGATGGCAGTTTAACTGGCAAACACTTGTTTTCTTAATAAAGTACAAAGTGGCTGCTGTTTAAATGTGTGGTTTTGACTGTCTAAAATGTCTTGTTTGGGCTTGATTAATACTTTTTGAAATTATGTGTAGAATGAGGTGGAAGTATTGACAACAGGGAGGGAAGCCCTTTTTGTATCACTGACGTTTTTTCTACAGACTTTGAAACTGTCTAAGGAGGCATTATTTAACACTTTAGTTCTGGAAATAAAAATTGACCCAGAACTGATTTCCTAGCATTCTGGCAACACATTCAGTAGAACTTAATTGAAATATCCTAGTCTCAAATGTTATCAAAACCTTCTCCACAGCATTTTCTTCTTTGTCAAGACAGGCACTGGGCAGAAAACTGGACTCTAGGCTCATAGACCAGTGCATTAATCACTGTTATCCTTCCTTGTTCAGAAAACTTGTTTTAGAACACTTACTATAATGTAAAAGACAAAATATGCCTTCTCGTTTTGCAGAAACCAGTAGTTGTGAGGAATCATCTTTGAAATGTAAATGGAAAACGTAGTCTAAGAGGTCAAAGCAAATCTGAAACCTGCTGTTGACACTCAATTTCACTTACTTTTCAGGGTGTACATTAAAGCTTTTGAACTAAGAAGCTAGGGATTACTTCAGTTTCAGCAATTTAGGCTCTGCACTTTAGAAAAGCTTATGTAAAGAGTCTGTTGAACTTAATGGTTGCTAAACAAATGTTTGACATGGATGCAAGCAGATCTGGTGATTGTTATTTCTAAAGATTAGTGTTCAGTAGTACTCTTTTTAATTGCATTTTTGTAGTACCAAAAAAATTTGTAGACTTTAGTCTTTCTCAAATTTCAGAAGTTTTGAATCTAGCAGTCAGAGTATCTCAAAATCCACTTCCTGAAAATGTTTCATGATAGGCTTAGACCTCAGTCTTTTCTAAAGATGATTCAACAAAATACCAGTGACAATCTAATAAGACATCCATCTTGGAATACTGCCTGAAACTGCATCCTTAATCTGTTCTATTGCAGGAATGTCAGTGTGTATAATATGACAAATGTATTTTTGTTCCACTGTTGGTATCTGAGTACAAGGCAAGTTACGAAGAGTTTAAATGTAATTGTGTGACTGTTTACCTGTTAGAATGACGGCTTATTAGTACTGTTATTATGGACTCATTGGTATAGGCCATGATGGTGATTGAAAGACTTGAGAGGGGGCAGAAAATCCTGAAGGTCTAGGTAGTGTATTCTTGATGTGAACAACCTTTATGGTAAAATTTTCTTGGAGCTGCTATTGGATACATTTCTTACATTTCTACAAAATGTTTTGCTCTCATAACAACCTTTTTTTTTTTTTTTCCCCTCCAAAAGCAGCACCCATTTGCACTTCTTGCCACTTTCAATTATCCTGACCTCCCAGGACAGTATCTCTGAATTTAAAAACAAGTTCAGGTTTGTATATTCAATTACAGTAATATGCATCTTTGACAGCCCCTTTCTTTACTGTTACTATTGTTTCACTAATTTCTGATTTTTATACCTTTTCTTAAACTGGAGGCTGTGCAAGACACTATCAAAAATTTGAACCAGATTGGGAAAGAAGGTAGTTCCTGTTAGATAGATCCTTGATAGATCAGATCCTTGATAGATCTGATTTTTTTTGATGGGATTCATATCCATCTGAACGGATGAAAGAGGTTTTTGCACTTAGCTGTTTGCCATTCAATGTTCTCTGTTCATGGAGCTACTCATATCAGTGCTTTCTAACCCAATTCAGTCAAAATGGCTTAAGTGTGCTGAAGAAATGTGAAAACCTGACTGAAGCAGGCTTGGGAGTGTTCACATGAGCAAGTCTGCCAGCAGGCTTCAGTGGCAGTCTCCGGCAGAGGAGGAGCTGAGCTGAGAAAGCAGGCTGACAAACAGCAGTGGTTTACACTAGCATAGCTGTTCTGCTTAACTCACATACCCTGGTTCCAAATGCGGTAATTTGTGTGATTCAAGGAAGTTACACCAGTGTAATTACAGGGCATAATTCTGCTGGTAAATCTCTTCTTGGAAGGCAAGCCTTTGTGCTTGCCTTCAAGAGTAGGCTGCATCAACTTGGAAGTATGGTGTAGGGTTGTGAGTAAAGCTAGTTGACTGTTCCTGTGGGAAGAATAGAATAATAACAGCCTAGGAACAAAAGGAGGTAATGCGGCTGATGTGGCACCTAGAAGCACATTGCCAGTGTAAGTACCTGAGGTGCTTGGTCTGCACAAATACTATTAATTCCAGTACTTGTTCTGACTTAGTCGGCATTAAGGTATCTGGGAAACTTGATGCTGGGTCACAGACGTATGAAACTGAATATATAAAGTCTTTTCAGATTGCCAAAGAAACTTAACAGAATATAACTTTTATTTTTTGTGCTTATTCCTAATTTTAGATTTTACTTTCATCCAACTGTGCTTCAAAAAAACCATGTTCTTTCACGTGCATAATCTAGAGTTGCTGCATTGCCTTTCATCTTGGTACTACAGCACTGTGTTTTTCAAACTCTGTTGAATAGATAGCTCCGTTCCAAAGCTCAGGCTTTTGCCTAGCAGCCTATTCTGCCAAGGTGACCAAGGCCCTTGTGACCAAGTGCTATTTTAAAGTATGCTTTATGTCTGGTTCTGGAAGAAAGCTCATGCAGATGTTAGGATTTCAGTCTGCATTTAGGGTGGGCCAATGGCATGTGTGTGGTCAGCTGGTCTGTCTGAAATAGAATCATAGAAACACGAGGTTGGAAAGGACCTACAAGATATCTAGTCCAACCATCCTCCTATCACCAATACTACCCGCTAAGCTATTAAATCGTATTTCATAGGACCTTGTCCAGGTGCTTCTTGAACACTGCGAGGGACGGCAACTCCACCACCTCCCTGGGTAGGCTGTTCCACGGCCTGACCACTTTTTGAGAGAAAGTTTTCCCTGATATCTAATCTAACTCTCCCCAGGCACAGCTTGCGGCCATTTCCTTGAGTCTTAAATGTTCAGTGTGAATTTGTCATGCAGTGCTGCAGGATGACCGTGCTCTTTGTTATGTGGAGGAGAGTGTCTGTAGTCACAAGAGGAAACAGAAAGCTGATTGGAAATAAAAAGCCATTAGTGTTTTTTTTTCATGTCTGAATCTGAAGTGTTATCAAGGTATTTGGGAAATACAACAGGGAGCTGGTAATTGGAGTTGAGATACATACAGATGTGTAAAATACTAAGTTTTTGAAAAATTATCTGTTGTTTCTCTGGAGTCATAAATGTGTTCTCAAAAGCATGTGTACAGGAGTGGAAACACCAGCTTTTCAAGGTGGGGGGAAAGGCAGCAATGTGTATTTATCATTAGCTTAGTCTCAAGTCAAACCTTTATTGTGGTAGTTAGCTGCATAAAATTGGGCAGCTGCCTGGATCTTAACTTCTGGCCTTGTGGGTTTGATCACTTAACTCCTTGACCTATTAGCAGAGCTAAATTGCAAGCTTTCACACGAGTACATAAATCCTACTTTCTAAATTCAAGGAGAAAATGCCAGATAGTCACGATGTGTAAGTATGCTTAGCACAAATGCATCAGGAAGTGTATTTTTGTGCTGTGTTCCTGTGTACTGTGGAATCTCCTTTGTGGTGTGAGGTGGTTGCAATTAATTGCATTGACAAGCTGAGCTAATTACTTATTTTTCTGTGTAAATGCATCTCAGTGTAATGAGCTTCCTTGGAACAATGGTTCTTGATAGTATGTTACTTTCTTGATGTGTTTGACCATAATCAGCACAGTCTGGATCTGTTTACACAGTCATTTTTTCCCACTTGTTTATGACACAATGAATTTGGAGGGATTGTCAACTTCTTGTATGGCTTCACCATTTTTCTGTATGAAATTAGTGAATACAGGTACTAAAACAGATAAGTATGTTATAGAAACACTACCAGTGCAGTTTCTACTTCAATTTTGGTGCTTTAAAAAAAAAAAAGTTTGGAATATATATTGCCATGGGAAAATGCTATTAGCAATGAGTGAGGGGCAGATGTAGATGCTTACTAAGATCTAACTCAATGCATCCTCTCTATTGCATGCATTATGTATTTCGCCTTTCTAATTCATATAGCAGCTGACTAGCTGACTTTTTTGCATTAAGGCTAAGGATTATTGCAAGCTGAATAAAATCGGTGGAGTATAAACGCATCTCCAAAGATGAAAAGGAGAAATCTGTTTTCGAAAAAAAAAAAGTGCTTGTTGTTCCTCCTGGATTTCAGTTGGTTGATCACATCATGTGAAATGGATAACATCATTGAAAAGGAAATGAACAAATTCATGAGATGCAAATTGATAAATCTTGCCATGAATGCAGGCCTTTAACAGTATCTGCTGAGGAGTGGGGTAAGTTCTCTGCCATTTTGATGCTAGACATGACTGAAGGTTTTGACTTGAGAATAACTTTTTCTAACGCAAGACTGGGTATGGGGAAAACAACCCAGGAATTAAGGCTCCAAGTTGTACAGTATGTAGATATTTAATTGTGATGCTGGAGAATAAAGTTTATGAAACATCTGTATAGCAAGAAATGTAGAGATGAATGGGTTCTGTTTCTGGCAAAGTGAGCAGCAGACACTTCCATCAAAGCAGTAGTATACTTGTGCCTCTCATATCTGTGAATGTTGAGTAGATATTTATTAAAAGTTTTGTAGTGTTCAATTATAATCTATTAATAAGTACAAATCTAGTATTTTAATTTATTAATCCTTAAACTCCTTGAAATAAAGAGATCTCCCAAGTGCTTTTTGACTTTACTCCTTTATTCTTTCCTTATGCTTTTCTAATACTCTAGCAAATAACGAAAACATGCTTATGAGATTCATGGAGAAGATGGGAATGGTTCTGACTCAGGCTAAGCAAGGTTCAAACAGGTTTCTTAACTACCTAGATGTTTCTGATTCTTCTTAAGGTATAATCATCAAATATATTTTAAATATAATTCGGATTTTGTTGGTAGATTCAGAAGTAAAGACAGAATTAGAGAGGTAGATTGTATGGTGTGACTATACAGTTGCAGGATAATTTAAATACAATTGAAAGTAGCTCTAGTGTATGAAGGTTTTCTATTTTAAATATTTTAAATATGGCTCTGATTTGCCTCGGTCAGTTGATGGCAAGTACAGTAAATTAGGGCCTTTCTCCAAAGTGTAAAATTGATTAAATGTCAGCGTGAGTAATCAAAACATCAAATTTTGCCATCAATTTTAAACATATGAAATATTACCATCCTGTATTATGAAGGGAAGAGACATTCTGTTTTTTTATTCTTTTTACAGGAGCTCAGAAATGCAGTCTATGACAGATCTGCTGCCACGTGGCTGAACTGGCAAAGTTGTCTGCTTGGGGGGAAGAACCAAGGTAACCTGTAGCTCTTGGCAACGTCTTCAGCCTGAGCAGAACGTGCTGACGGTGTTCAGCTGCTGGCTTGGGGGCGTCAGTAAACGTGCTGTGGGAGATGCTTCAACTGGAACAAAGCTTCACAAGTTGCATCTTGTATTTTAATGGTAGGGATAAAGAGGATGGAAGCTTAGCTGATATTTAGTGAGACTTTTCAATCTTACAGCCTTCTGTTTTGTAGGCTGCTGACTTAAGAGATCCAAAGTAGTTCAGTTGTGTTTAGGTTTCACTTGCATGACTGAGTAGGAGGTAGATTTTACTAATTGTTTTTAGTTAGAGTAATGAGGAATTTTTCTGTTGCTGTGACTCGTGCAGTGATATAACTTCTTTGGCACCAGATTTATGTGTTTTTCTAAAAAAAAAAATCTATTAGAAACACTATGAGTAGTAGCTAATTGGACATTTCGTAAAGATTTTGCTTACTGGCAGATGGATGGTATGACACATGTAATGTATATGCAGTATTGCCAACTGTAGGCATTAAAATCATGAGTCAGACTGTTAAAAGTCTTGGGAGTGATTAAGAAAATGTGAAGATTAACTCCTGTTCTTTGAGCCCCTAGGGTAACGTGAGTCAAGCTTGCAAAAAGAATTGCTCTAGACTTTAGAAAGGAAAGCTGAGTTTTTTGGCTAATCACATCTTTCAGAGCTGGAGTTCTAGGGAGGAAAAAAAAAGCACAAAACCTTGCAAGACTGGCAATAAAATGATGATTTGGCAATGCTCTAATAGAGCAGGATGCCATTAATCTGAAAATAATCAGAAGCTGAATTTATTTGCGAACATCTGTGAGAGCATAACACAAGCCTGAGATAGCAAGGTTTTCTGGGTAGGGCGGTTATATCTGCTAATCTAACAAACAGTCTGTCTTTGCCAAAGGCATAAATCTAAATTTGTAGATTCAATTTTTTTTACTTGTTTGGAATGACTATTAATAAAGTGAGAGATAAATTGCTTACCATAGTAACAGAAGTGCCCTGTGCATGATGATGAAGCTGATGGAGTCGTACATTGGAAGAAAACAGGAAATAAGATGTGAATTCCGCAGCTTCTCTGCTGTATGTGCAAGAATAATAGCTTGTTTGTGCTGTTAAACCTGCTTGTTGAATTATTTGTCTCTCAGGTTGCAGCACAAGAGACAACACATTGTCACTCCTCCCCTAGGCCCGTATCTGTCAAAGACAGTGGGTGTCTCTGGATCAGTCTGTGCTGAGGTCAGATCTGTGCAAGCTAAAGGGAGCAATCCACCAAACCTTTCACTTTCCAGGTAGGGTATGGCAATCTGTATGGCCTGTTTCTTCAGAGATGATCTGCATTTGATAAGTACTCACCTGACAGAGATGCTTTACTCTACACTCTACAGACCACAGTGTGTGAGGCCATGCTCCACACAGCTTCTAACATGGTATTACTGCGCAGAAATGACTGCGATCCACAGACCTGGAAGGTGGAGGCCTTATCCCCCCTGGAGAATAAGGCTTTTCCATTATTGAGTAAAATCCACTTGCTTCTTCTGATTCTCCTTGTAGCTCTTTTTTTTTGTTTTGTTTTGCTTTTTTGGACACTTGTTAGTTTCAAGAAGCAAATAGAGCCTTGTCACCAGCCTGCTAGGAGATACTGAAGTAAATTATGTGAGGAATACTGAGCCTACATTGTGAGCTTCCTGAGTGGACTAAAGTGGTACTTTATAGTCTTTGGGAAGAAGTAGTACTTTTATGGTGTGATTGATCGTGGTATATTGGGTGTGTAAAAGAGGCTATTGAGCCTCAACTTTGCCATTGCTGGTAAGAGATTTTAGAGCAAAGAGGCTGACATTCCTACGTGTACATACATTTAGGTGAGATGATCCCTCCCTGTGCTATCTGTAAATTCAAACTAATTTGGGGCATTCTGGAAGTTTTAGTTAATACTTTTGTATTTTTTACTTTTGTTCTCCTTTATTTAGAGGGTTTTTGTAAACATGCCACCCTTGTTCTGAGCCCATTATAGGATACTACACTACTACACTACCTACTTACATTACAAGAGCATTCAGAAAACTGTGACACGAGGACAGATAGATGCTTGAGGAAAAAATAAAAAATTACATGGAACATGTGAAGAGCAACAGTTAACTGGAAGGAGAGAATAGGCAAATAACGGGTTAATGAGAATTGTAATATGTGGTTGAAAACAGATGAAAAGCAAGGAGCAAAATTTACATTGTGGCTTTGCCTCTCCTGAAATGGAATCACAGCACAGCTGATGTTGGAAGGGACCTCTGGAGGTCATCTGGTACAACCCCCCTACTCAAGCAGGGATTACTAATCAAGAACAGGTTGCCTACGATGTCACCTATGGATACGTCAGTAGTCAATGACACCTTGAGGTTGGGGACCAGCACACAGACTGACCAGCTGAGAGGCTGCCCAAGTGTATCTCTGCCTGATTCAGAGGGAAGTGCCGTTGGGGCAGTGGCTAGTGGAGGCATCTTACTGAGGGGCTGTGTTTGAATTTCACACAATGGTTGAGGTTGGAGCAGATGTATGAATGTCATCTTGATTTGGGAGAACATCTGCTGTATGAGGTGCCAGCATGGTCTGTATGGTGCTGTTAAAAGAAGAGCGTAGTTCCCCACCTGGGATTTAGGCTCTGGAGTAGGGGATTAAAACTGAATTGCCATATGCTGCTCAATCTCTGTGTGTAATTTGGTAGTTGTTTCTCTAAATAATTAATTGGATAATGCTGTCTGTTAAGTAATCAGTCTGGGGTTCACTTGAAAAGAACTAATGTGAAGTCTATCAAACCAGAGAGGATTTTATTAGGAAAACCGTGATTAAAGATTCAAACTCTGAATGAAGACTTCTTCATTGTGCTTCCAAGTGCAGAGGGAGAAATATTTAGGGTATGGAAAGATCACAGAACATTCCTGTGGACGCCTCCTTCTTCCTTGATTTTTGTCTTGAGCAAAACAGGAAGAAAATTCACATCTTCCACTCAGGAAAATGAATTTGACAAGTCTTGTGGAGCTATGAGTGGCAGACATGAAAGCAGAAGAGCAAATCAGTCAAAATATTTTCTAAAACTTTTATCTTCTCCAGTTTGACAACACCATTTCCTTGAATGCAGGGTTATGTTAGGTATTTTTCCAGTCACTTTGTAACATTTATTGTGCTTTAGCTGTAATGTACTAGAACAAAGTGAAGTCAGTACCTTTGTCTCTGATAAATAGCTTGAAAAATGTAAGTATGGGTGCCTGAGTGCTATAGCCATATAGGAATAGAAAGATGTGCACGCTGCTATGAATACTGGGGTTAATATATATCATTAAGTGGTTAGAGTGGAGCAAATCTGTGCTATCCTGTCTTGATAACATTGGACAAGGCACAAGATCATATGAACAGCAAGGAGTCCAGTTGATCTTGTATAGTCCAGCACTTTCTGTTCTCCCTGCTTCATGGTGGAAACTGTATTATAGTAATGAAGTGATGTTCAAGAGGGGAAAATTGTAGCTGACCAGAATCAGACCTCTTTATGTGGTATTTAAAAATACTGGAATAGTTCTTAAATTAATGCTTATACTTTGGCTAGAAACATATATATATATATATATATATATATATTCTAGAAGTTGTTACCTCTTATTTTGAACCCTCATATTAAGAAAAGATTTATAAGCAAACAAATATTGAGAGAGTTGTTTTTCCATTTAACATGGAAGAAGAGATAAGAAATAGGAATTAAAGGAATAGTAAAGATCCTCAACATTTGTATCTTCAAATATGCAAGAGTAAGCAAGCATCATTACAGTGAGTCAGAAGTAAAATTTTGTTATGCTGTGGACAAATTCCATCCCAGCATCCATACAGTATGTGTAGAACAATGGTACGTATAGAAGTATATAATATACGTTCTGCCTGTAGAGTAAATACTAACATAATTGTGTGAGCAGTTATATATGAGTTTAACTTCATATGCTGCAGGCCACATGGGTCTAAGGGAAGCCAGACACAGTTGATTGCTTTCTTTGATTCATTTGTGATTTCAGTAGATAAAGGACTAAACGTAGCTAGATTTCTGAAAAATAAAATAAAATTGAGGGATTTCATCAAAGTAATCAAATTTAAAGATTTTTTTTAAACAACAACAACAACAGAAAAACACACACACACACACACACACACACACACACAAAAACAAATAAAAACATGAATAATTGTGTTTTTAATACAAAACTGTCTGAATAATCAGAAACCGAAACAATTGAGTGGTAAAATATGGAAGTAGAGCTTACTAGGGTTGAATGTTGAGACTAATACTTGCTTCTCTGTAAATGACCTAAAATAATAACAGAAGAAAACTTGCATATCAGTTGAGTTCACAGATGGTATCAAGAGATTACAAAGAAAGTAGGGACAACAGATAAACCACAAAATAAACCAGAACACACACACACACCACACCACACCACACACCACACACATATTCAAGGGCAAGATGCAACTTAGATAACTATCTTATCCTTTAGTGGATTAAGGGAATGCTAAAAATGCAAATGTATTCACACAAGTCCATAGACACTGATTTCACCAGGAGGCAAGAACAATCTTATGTAACAATGCCTCATGTCGTATAACTGGGGGCAAACAGTGTAAATAATTTTTTAACAGTAGTCTTTGGTTCTCACATACCTAAGGGAGAGGCATCCATAACCATTTTGCTTCACTGCATAGAGACTTCAGTATTTTGTTTTTATTCTCTCTTGAAAATAAGCAAAACTCTTTGCATCTGTTATTCCCGGTTTTGTCATTGCCTGTATTTTAAAAGAATAAGGTTTGGCTGGTGTTGTGTTTTGCCAATGACTTTCCCTTTACTAAAAGCTCTGACAAAATTAGTTTGCTGTAAAACTTGTTGACTTTCCATCTGCCAGTGATGTGACAGGTTGGTGTGTGACTGAATTTATCTCTGTCTGCCCACATGTGATGTATGCTTTCATGTACACAACACAACCAGCTTGTTTTGATTTGGCACACCTAAGGCAAGCTGGAAAAACTGATGAGTTTAGCAGAGGGCTACAAAACTGCATGGGTTTGTTGTCCTTGGCTAAAGGACAAGTGAACACTACTATCCCAGATGAGCAGGTAGCCAAGAAATAGATTACCAGAGTTTGGGCTATCAAAGTGTTCTGCTTGATGAAGGAGAACAGTAGTTACAAAAGGATGTTATTTATTATATATTTAGTTTATAAGCAGAAAAGGAGACGTACAAGTAGGTTGCAGGGATGAGAAGAGATGAGGCTTCAGAAGAACACTGGAATCTCTGCAGACACTGAACAACTCCAAGAAAAGTGGTAGGAAGGAAAATCTGGTGGCTAGGTCTGGAGAGCCTGCGGTTCATGTTCACCTTTCCTATTGCATTTGCTATTGGCTTAAATCCATAAAGGATTAAGGTTCCCTAAAAGGGAAAGTGTAATTTAGCATCTTAAACCAACATTTTGATCCTTAACATTTTTATTTTCATATTTCTATTTTCATAAAAATAGGCTTTGTGTATGTACTTGGTGAGGCTTATTTCTGCCGCATACTGAACCTTATTTCTGCAATCATCTCATAAACATTCTATTCTGCATTTTGGAATGTACTTATTTCCATAACATATTATAGAAAAAGTTTGTCCACTGGCTGGCTGTAGTCAGTATGGTTCTTCAGTATAATGGCCAATCTGCTGTTGAACTTTAAATTTCTCCCCCTATGACAAAGGACTTCTGGATCTGTTGGTCTGAACGATTTCACATCCCATTTGGGTCTATGGTTGTTCATAGACTTCAAAATCACTGGTTTGATAAAATGAGGAAGCTTTCTCTGTTGCAGTGTCATTTTTCATATTTTGTTTTTCTCTGGTGATTGTAGCAAGTCTGCCTGCTTTAAATTTAATTAAAGCATCTTAACTTGGCAGGGCAATGTAGTTTTATAACATATCGGAGTCTTCCCATAAAACAAAAATACTTGATTCAAATGCTTACTGTGGGGAAAATAATAAAAAAAAATATTAAAAAAACTTATTTCCAGTCAAATGTTAGGCTTTTCTCAGATGTTCAGTCCAAGTTTTAAATCACTGACTTAGGGGTTAACTGAAAATGCATAATTAAGCAAACTCTAGAAGGTTCCAATTATTTTACTGGAACTTTGAAATGTTCTTCATGCTTTCTAAAATGTTTTCTCAACATACTGGCTTTTTCTTCTAAAATAGCAGTTGGGGGTAGTGAGCAATGAGCGCATAATAAATCTCAGTTAATCTATATTCTTCAGAGACATGCTGCACTGTTTTTAAATGATGCATTCATGCCAACATGATCATCTTGTCATAACTACTGTATCATGTTGCTGTAGGGCTTTTTTTTTTTTTTAAAAAAAAAATATTTTTATTTATTTATTTATGGAGTACCTGGCTATATTTCAGTTTAAGTGCATGGCTATTTTAATTGATCTCATTTTAAAAAATAAAAAAATACAGCTCTCTGTATTTTTAGAGTCACAATGGCAAGCACCCTGATGTAGAAGCATATGCTCCTCCTGTTTCAGAAGAATTATCTCTTCTTGCCAGAACTTCTTGCAAGTTTCTCAGGTTATCAGAATGGTAGCATGAAAAGTTTGTAGGAGAAATTGTAAGACGAGAATGCAGTCAACTTCATTGTTTGGTTTCAGCAACATAAAGACTCTCCAGCATACTTCTAGCATCTCTCTTTTGGATTAAGTGTAGTCCCAGATGTCCTGTCAAAATAGCTAAATGGTGATAATTATCATGCTTGTTAATTACCACCATTTTCTGCTCCATAAATTATTGGTCTTCCACTTTCCCTTGTTAAGCTTCATTCACTGAAACACAACCTAAAATTTCTTACCTCGTGCCTGCTGAGAACTGAGAGCAAATGTGTGGAGTCAGCTCAGCTGAGGAACGGTTATTCATCCCACTGCAGAAACTCCAGCAAACGATGATGGCTTTGTCTTTTCTTCAGCTGAAACCTGGGAGGGAGGGAAATTTTGCAAAAGGTTTCTGACTCTGTCAGTGTCTGAGAGCTCAGGGTCAAAAAAGTATTAATCTTCAGTCTAGGAATTTTGGAGAGTATCTTTGTTTTATTAGCTAGATGATCTCCAGCTGTGCTGAGCATGGGGTATTTTGATATTTCTGGTTCTGAACTCTAAGGATGAGGTCTCCAAGAAGTGCTAGATAAGTGAAAGAGAAGTAATTTTATCTTTGAAATTCTATTTGTTTCTAAGCTAAAATCTTTTCAAGCTTCATTTT
Organism: Heteronetta atricapilla; assembly: GCA_011075105.1. Taxonomy (NCBI): domain Eukaryota; kingdom Metazoa; phylum Chordata; class Aves; order Anseriformes; family Anatidae; genus Heteronetta; species Heteronetta atricapilla. The sequence goes on along the minus strand of CM021731.1, from coordinate 129,406,339 downwards.
CAGTTTCAAGTGCTATATTTGAGGGTATAATGCTTGTTTGGTATCACAAATACATTGAGTGACTCAGCTGAGTAAGCTAGAGCAATCTCAAATGCCACCACAGGAATGTTCCTAAAATAACCATATAAATACAGTTTTGTGTGCTGGATTTTTTTGTTTTTGATTTTGTTCATTGGTTTGATCTAAGATAAATCTGAAGATTGCAAAGGGTAAGTGGTCCAAATTTACAAAGAATGTAAATGTGGGAGGAATCACTGTCTATGCTTCCTTCAATGATACTCCAGTTGGGGCTCTGCAATTGCATACAAGTAACATAAACATTGCCAGAAGAATGAGCAGCCTGGCACCCATGGGCTTGATCTTTAGACATTTGCTTTTGGAAACATTGCTGAATGTAGAGGTGCATCAGAAAGGGTAATCACTGAAGTAACAACTTTCCAATAATTTTTTGTTTCACAAAATGCCTTGGGAAAGTTTTTGCCCTAATGGCAGTTACGGAGTTCTACTTTCCAGTAAGAACAAATGTAGTAGAAAGAGAGAAACTCCAACAGTCTTACTTGAAAGTGATCTATCAATGCAAGATATTCAAGACCAAAAAGAGTTATTTGAAAAATGGAAATTGATTGGTCTGTTCAGTGAAAAGTCAGAATGAACTAAAACTACAACTGAAAGGGAAAGAGGGGACAGCTGTTCAGTGATCACTTTGCCCTTACTTTAAGTATTGTGGCAGTGGGCTTGGGAGTGACCTTCCTGTCACTGCAAAATCTCTCTGAACACCACATGAATGTGTTTGGTTTGTTTGTTTGTTTGCTTTCTCCTAAGGTGCTGCAGAGAGACTCCTAACCAATGCTCCTATCTTGAGAACTCTGGGCTTTTGCATTTGAATGCTTCAAACATTGTCATGGCATACTTGAGTTTATATAAAATGAAATGAAGCATTGACTCAAGTTTATCATATCTGCAAGAAAGACAGTTGTATTTGTAAGTTAAATTAAGTTAATGTATGCACTCTGACATGTCTCAAGGCAACAGAAGCTCTTTGTTTTAGACATATTTACATAGCTTCCTATGCCTTTTGCATCTTGTTGTCATTCCCCCTTATTTATATATTTCCTATACCTCAGAGAACACACAACTGGAAAATAAAAGCTAGAAAGTTTTTTCACCATTAGATTAAGATAATACTTCTGTTTTTTTAGAAGGAGAGAACATTTTTTTTCCTTTGTAGTCTGATTCTTTTTCACATTTCCAAAGTCAGTGCTTTATATATAAATTCTCCAAGAAACACAGTTTCTATTTGGATGAACTGTTCTCAGAATAAGTGAATAGGTGACTTCTTACCATTGCCAAATACATTTGTGCACGTGGGTGTTCACTAAAAATGTTTGATTTCCTGAATCTAGTTTTAGCTGCCTGCATGGTGCCTGAATTGTGAGATGAGTAACCCCATGTTCCTACTCCTTGTTTGCACTTTAATAATGATGCAGACTCAACCCTAGAGCTCAAGCAGGTTGATGTTAGAGCTTCAGTTTGTCAAAGAGTAAGTACCACCTTCACAGGTCTTATATGAACAGACAAGTGGTTAGAGAAGGTAAGGATCTTCCCACAAATGCTGACTGGGTTCCCATCACTCTTCAAGTAGGCAGGTACCCATTAGAGGAGGGGGGGGGGAACCCAACCCTGTTCACAATGAAGATGGGTAAATTAAAAGATATACTAATTGCACTGAGATGACAAGGCAAACCCCCCAAAACGACAAAGGAAAATGTGGTGTGATTGGGAAAACCATTGAACATGTAGTGCCAGAGAAATACTGGAAGAAGAAATAAATGGAGTTTAATCTAGTGGAAATAATGGATTTCATGAAAGATGCATCTTTTATCTCAATTTTACAGGTTTTCAATAATACCATTAAATCATAAGAATAAATATGAACTCAGTTTCTAGAAAAAAAAATAATGATTTCACTTCAATGGAAATAAAAAAAAGTTGGGGTAAAATTTTCTGCTTTACAAAATTGCATTAAAAAAATAATTTACAAAATTTACAAAAGTAACAAGTGGTTCTTCATGCTCTTGTTTCAGAATATCTAAATGGAAGACCTGCACTGGCCCATTTGTCAGAAGTGCTGAGTAGCCTTTTTTTAAACATCAGTCCTGTGTAAAGGATATACGCATGCTCATCTGAAAATAGAGATTCTCAAAATCACAACTTGCCTTCTAAAATATTAGTCCACGCTTATGAAGGAACTCTGAAACCATCCTCAGAACAATAGAGGAGCTAAGCTGTTACTTACTTGCGACTTCAGATGATATCAGTTGTTCCTTTCTTGGTTGTTTTTTGTTGTTGTTGTTGTTGTTTTGACTTTCATTTGTTAAAAATATAAAATGTGAGTTGGTTCGACACTGTAATACATTACTAGAGTAGCTCCATCATAGCAGGGCTGAGACCTGCAGAGTGAGCAGAAGTGTAAAGCTTCAATTTAGATAAATGAAGTACTTAAGTACAACAATGCCTACAACAATAATGTTATCTCAGAATGATAGCTAACACTTATGGTACAATTTTAATGAAATATATGAATCATCTGTCTTTTGGGGAACCTGTTGTAGCTTCTCCTGTTTCTGTGCTAATATAGCAGTTTAATTTCTGTTTCTTACCCATCCTCTGGAGAGAAAAATAGTAGCAAACACCAGCATTTAATAACCACAGCCTTGAGAAGGCAACATATGCATTTCAAAGGTGTACAAATAGGTTGGGAGCATGCAGAGTTATGGAGGAATGAACAGCATGTTCCTCAAAATCTGTGAGCGTCCGCTTGGAGCGGTGCTGTGGAGCAGAACTGCCGCGGAGGCTGGCACCTCCCAGTGACTTGCTACGTGTGCCAAGGCTTACTGCAGATTATTCTGGACCAACGGCTTCCCCAGCAGTAGATGCTATTGAGATAAGTTGCACAGCTTTCATGCTCCATCCTTCGGAAAGATCCTTGGAACGTGTGCTGGCTTTGCCTCAGGGGAGGCAAAGTTTTGGATGTGATGTTTGCCTGGTGTATAGCAATCTGGGCAGAATGGATACCTTTGGATTGCTACAGTTTATCTCACAATTGATTTTATTTGGAGACAAGATTAGGGCTGCTAAGACAGTTTCTTGGCCTAGCTCTCATTTGCACTGTGAGTTCTCCCTGGAAATCCACACAGGCACATCTGGGGATGTCTTTAGTTTGGTTAGCACAGGGTGCCACGGGAGCTGTCTGTATTGTTTGGTTGAGCTTTGTGAGAGATCTCTGTGTGTGTTTTTGTAGCCTTTTGTTTGTTTGCAAATGGACCATATGGTCACTTTGAGATTAAAAACCTTATTTAAAAATTATGACCGCTTATTTCTCAATAATACAGTAAAAAACATGGATAATGCATGTTACACTTTCTGTTTTTGAAACACATTTTTAATGCCTTGTGCTTTGTTTGGATCAAACAGGGAAAACTTATCAATTATTTTTATTTCCTGCTTCCCATCCACTAACATAAAGGTTAGCAAAGTATAGCAAATGTTGTCATAATCCCAGAATGCTTGGCAGCGCAAAGTCACAACAGTGTTGAAATCTCAGCAATCTTTTCACTTAAGAATAAAAGAATAAATTTAAAATCAAAGCAAGCGTATTGGAGCAAAGCATAAGTGTGGGCAGAAACAAGCTTACAGGGCTCACTGTATTGTAACATTTTCTAGACAAAACTGATTCAGATTTCAGGAGATTCTGATTGTAATCTGGGCATTCAGGATGCAATCCAAAAAAGCTGTGGAGTCCATGCAGCCCTCCGGTTGTCCACAGGTACTGTGAATGAGGGATGTCCTGGAGATCTGGATTAATTTGGCTGCACACGGAGAACATTCTCATGTTCAAATCCTGTTTTGCCTTTCCCATGTCTCATTTTCTCCTAAAACCCATCTCACATTTAAGAATCATAACGGCAAGAATTGCAAGTAAGCCTGTGTTTCGTTCTGTTTCATCTTGTGATGTGTAGAAAAGACAGGGATGACTAAAAGGTTAGTGATTAGTCTCAAAACGTAACTGTGTTTCTCTGATCTCTGGTTGAACTAATAAGAAAAAGTACGGTTCCTTTCTGTTGAGCACCGCTTATTGTGTGACCTTAGTGATGCTCTCAAAGCGTGCATTTGAGATAGTCTCTGCCATTCCACTGCTTTTTTTAAAGCAGATTTCATTTCACTTTGGCGAGGAGATGCACTGTTTCTAACGTCGGTGCTCAAATCCCTCATGCTGTTGAGAGTGAAAAATAATCCCTTTCCTGTGCCTTCTGCCACATACACAGATGTACATACACATCCTGGGGCAAAATCCTGAACGTGCTGAAATCTGGCAGGGATGTTAAGGTGGGGCTGGAGAAGCATAGATACGTAGTATGTCTCTCCCATGTAGGAGGAGGGTGTGGAAATGTGTAACCTCCTGACAGGGGCAGGATTTATTGTCAGAGGAAAGAATGGAGACAAGTTATACACAGCTGGTATTTTGATGTTTATACTGATGAATGAAGAATAGTATTGGCTAGTTATGGCCAAAATTGTCAGGGGTGAGTGTTCCGCTTATCGTTCTGATATATCTCTCTAATTCCTCAGACTGAAGTTCTGTTAATTTTCTCATAATTAACACCCCTTTTTTATAAGGTCAAAGCTTTAGAGTGAAGCATGACTTGTTAGAGATGCTCAAAGATGGTGATCTTCACACTGGTCGGGACTTGATGTAGTAGGTACATTAAATTTAAAGCTGATTCTTGTCCCCAGCCATTGCCCAACAGCAAAAGGTGTTATTCAATTATTGCTTCTTCAAAATGCAGTACATGCTTACAGTGGATCGATTTTGCACACTTCCTACAGGAGTAGATTACACGATTAGCTCAAGGTTATAAAATGAGTCAGTAATGGGTGCTGTGTTATCTGTTGGGATCTCAACTGAGTATTTAATCTATTAAGCTATCACAAGCAAGATTCTTGGCCTGAATGGTTGGCAGAGCTGTATTTGTAGGAAGATGACAGAAAAGGACACAGTCAACTTAAGGGAAACATCAGAATCCATCAGCTGAATCATTTCATAAAAAAAAAAAAAAAAGGAAAAAGAAAAAAACCACCAACAAACAAACTGGTAGCCTACCTCCTGCCAGCTACTTACTAAAAATATTCAACGTTGTTTATTAAAATGCAGTCATGAAGTATTGCCTTCTGTTCTATGCCTCCACACTAATAAGCAAGATATTTAGTAAATCAATGGCTCCCAACCAACAAGAGCCAGCTAATGAATACGAAACCCCTTTTGCAGCTCTATAAAAGATTATCCAAAACAGTGAATGCATCTAGAGAACAATAGAACATAGCTGTTTCTACCAGCATTTCATTTGCACGGGTGCAGTTGGCAATTAATTAGAAATTGTTGATGTTTTATAAACCTATTTGTAGTGTGGCTTACTGAATATTACTGTTTTTTTTTTTTTTTTTTTTTTTTTTATTGTTTTAAAAATAATTTTTTTTTTTTTTTTTTTTTTTTTTTTTTTTAAAGCATGTAACATAATTTTCTCTGTGCTTTAGAAAAAAAAAAAATCATTCTTCATAGCAAAGCTAATGTCTTCAGCAATGTCTTGGTAGACCAAGGGTACAAAGAAAAGTGCAAAACAATCATAATGAGACTGAGACTGTTACAGTTATGAATTCTTGTCTGTGTTTCTATTTGCTCTGTTTTATTATGTAAACTTTTGAATCTAAGGCCTAGCTTTATGATTTTCCTTTTTGCAGTATCTGGCAGAAATGGCTTCCAGACCTTTAAGTTATAGGCTGCTTAGAATCATAGAATCATAGAATATCCTGAGTTGGAAGGGACCCTTAAGGATCATCAAGTCCAACTCTTGACACCGCACAGGTCTACCCAGAAGTTCAGACCATGTGACTAAGTGCACAGTCCAATCGCTTCTTAAACTCAGTCAGGCTCGGTGCAGTGACCACTTCCCTGGGGAGTCTGTTCCAGTGTGCTTGGTGGAGCACAGCCCAGACAGCAAGCACAAGTTAGAAATTGTGTGTGTGGAGCCATGAGCTGGGCTAAATGATCCTTGTGGATCCCTTCCAACATGGGATATTCTATGGTTTTGTTGCTTCTGTGGGTCATGATACTGGCCACTCTTAGAGGATACTGGTAATCAAGCTGGAACTGGGCACCCTTGTCCAGCCAAGACAGTGTCAAGAAGTGAGAAGGTCTACATGTTGGAAGGGTAGGGAGAGGACATAGTCAGGAGATAGGTATGCCACCTGACTGGTAAAAAAAAAAAAAAAAAAAAAAAAAAAAAAAAGAAAATTGTCAGTTTCAGATAAGGATCATATGCACACATGCACTAATGTGTACGTATACAGAGTCAGTTGGTAAACACGTGTTCAGCAGTAACACATACCCCAGACCAAATTTGTCACCTGTGGTGTCAAGAAGCCTTCAGTAACACTCTCTGACCAAGTCCCATGGTTTTCCAGGAGCTCCTGAGATTCACTACTGAATCTCACAAAGAGAAGAAGAGTTGAGGCTTCAGCTTGGATCTGAGGGGTTATGAAGTTTATGATACCATATAAGTGAAAAGTAAAGGAAATATCTGCAGGTGTCAACCTCCTCTTAGTCTTCCCCATGGACATTATTTAATTCATTCAGAGAGAAGAGGAGCAGCCTTCTTCCCATTACTGATGTCTGTCTGATCTCAAGGCATTTCCTTCTGTGTGAACTAGAATTCCAGACTTCTTTCCTTAATATCATACAGTAGGTGTCCCTCATTGAGCTAACATTTTTGAGGGGGGCAGTATTATCATTATTACTACTCACCCTTTCTCTTTCATTGTTATGAGCAGTGGCTCGATACAATGGCTACCTCTGAGTCAGTCAGTCACTGTGCTCCATTGCATTGCTTGGAGATGAAGTATGTTACAGTGTGGTTTGTCTTTAGCATAAAATGGCAAGTCAGATAAATGGGTCAGATATAGTGAGTGCAACTCACACAGATTTACACTGTAAGATCTGAGGTGAGATGAGAAGAAAGCAGACCAATTCTCCATGTGCTGTGACCACTGCTTACCTCATTATTTTCTCACCATAACACTGCTGTATATGTTCCTGTTGCCTCTTCTCTACTTCCCATCTCTTTCCCCCAAGTAAGTTGTTTCTCTCTCTTGTACTTTGTAGAATTTACAGAGCAGAGAAACTTGTGTTCCAATTTTTGCACAGTGCCAAAAATGCTGGGCCACTGGCCTGTAAGCCATTCCAATACAAATTACTGTAATAAGCCTCATTAACAGCACATTCCCATTAGGAGGCTACCAAAACACATTTGTAAAACTAGGGATGTGATTATGTTCCACTGAAGACAATGCTACCAAGTTGTGAGCTGAGACTTCGGTATGTGCTTTTATACCCGGTCATGGATTGTAACTTAGTTGTCTGAAAGAGTTGATGTAAAACCATGCATCAGCCCTGAGAGAGGGAGAGCCTGGACTATATGTAGTAATCAGAAAAATTACCATTTGACTACTATTGACATTTCCTTGGCACTTCATCACTGCAGTGTGATTGCCCACAATCATTCCTTGCATTTCTATTGCATCTCATCCCAGTCAAGGATCTCAACGTGTTTTACAGATGGCACCAGATTCGGTGCGAAGCTGAGTGTCTTGGTGGCTGATTGATTAGCTGTCTACCTAATAACAGCTACCTAACATCTTGGCTTTCACATAAAGAGTCCAGTTTGACTTGGGAACAGGTTTCAGATTCATTCTTTTTATGTTGCTGACAGTAATAACTGTTGTTGTTATGTTTCGAAAATAGAGTTATTTAAATTTAAATCCTTATATTAAATGTACAGTGCAGGTTTGCAGCCCTCTTCACAGCGTGGGGTACCTGTTATTATTGGGTTTGACAGAGCTGAGCCAAAAAGAAAAAGTTCACCTGATACAGGATGCAAAGTAGCAGCAGGGCCTTTAGCACAGCAGTGGTTTAAATTGTTTTTGTCAGCTGTTATTGTTTCTAAATGACTTCCATTTTTAAGCAGTGTAGCTCTTATTGATTGTGCTGTTTCCAAGATGCAATGAGATCTTACAGTCCAATCAAGCAGTGTTCCACAGCAATGTCTCTCTGAATTTCTGTGCACTTATTGTATGAGGACAAGCTGTGTTATTAGTTTTCTTTTTTCTTTTCTTTTCTTTTCTTTTTTTTTTTTAAATTGCCAAAATATTTAGCAATCCTATCCAGGCTGGGGCTTCATGTTGCTTGACCAGAGGAGCAAAACATGGTGTGTGCAGAGGAAAGAGGGAACAGAAGAGCAAACAGTTTGTATGAAAGGGTTCCTTCTTCCACCCCAAGGTGATGGGCTGTGGAACAGGACAACTAGCATGTCTGGTTGGGTTTACTTTTTAAATTTAATACTTTTTATTATTGTATTTTTTGTATAATTTATCCATAGTACAATATGCTTTAGGTACTTTTAATATCTATTCTGCTACAAGAAAGATGGATGCATGTACGAGGAGACAAACAGTTTGGGAAATTGTGGATTGAACAGTTGTGTCCTCCATCTCTTATTAGCACTGTCAGGTGCAATGTGTTTTGAGGTTCGTTCAACACTTTAGTACTAATTTGTCTGCCTTTCACACATGTGGATGTTACAAAACAAAAAAAAAAAGCTTTTAATAAGTGTTCTTTACATACAGGTTTTAAAAAAATCCCTTCTCATAAGGAAAGGTTAAAAATCAGTGTCATTAAAAGTACAACAATCATACAACTACTCTTTGAAAAAAAATCTTATTAATTTCTCTTTTATTTTAGACTAAAAGGAATATAGAGCTTTTGATAGATTAATTAGAAGATGAAATGTGTTTATTACCTCCTTTTTTTGCATCTCTTTATTTTCTGTTGATCAGACTGACTTGTTCTGCTCATCTCATCTTTGAGATCATTTCATCATGAACTGATGAACTGCTTGAAAGAACCTGTGATGCCTGATAAAACACCTCTCCAAGAAAACTTTGTTTAGGCCCACAGCTCTAAATACTTCTCTTCAGCTCAGAGGAGGGGAAAGCTTACAAGAGAAAGGAGAGTTGCTTTCCACCTGCCAAATTCTACCCACCTTCCAGCAGCCGCATTCACATAGCCACTGAGAAGAGCAAAATAAAGTAGCCAAATCTGTCCTTAGTCAGGATGCTATTATGAAAACAATAATTTTGTTGTTTAGGAATTAATCTCCTCTTCACTCACTTGGAATCAGCCTTGTGTGCGACAGAATTATTGTCTCAGCAGCAAAATACGGCTGTGTGAAAAGCAGGTGCCTGATAAATTTTGGAACAACCACCTCGTTCTGAAGAAAATGTCACATTTATGACTGATGTACAAAGAGGTACATAAAACTAGGTGTGTTAGTGGACATCACAGTGTAATCTCATCCATTGCTGTCTTGTTACTATCCAGTACAAGAAGGGGCTCTCTATTTTTCAAAGATAAGAAAAGAAAAAGCCAATCTAATGAGGCAACGTCTTGCCAATTTTACAGAATAGGCATGGATATGTTTCCTAGAAATCCTTCAGACCCAAATTGCGTAGGTATCCTCTAGGTGGGTGGCACTGAGTTGATGGGAGGGCATGCGTGCTGTCTTTATCACTGTCAGTTATCCTCATTTCACTGATTTCACAGGGGAGTCAGAGGCACACCACAGTGACCATGTGTTTGTTCCTCTCTCTCTCTTTTGGCATAAAGGACTGGGAAAAGACGGGATTTCTCTGTGCAAATCTTCCTTTCCACCAGCACAACCACATTACAGACTCAGTGCCCACATGGTGGGTAGATCTGATGGAGGGGAAGGGAAAAGCAGCATCCCTGGAGCTGCAGATAAGCAGGGGCCACCACGCTCACTGTCAGCCTGTGCTTACTGACAGGTGTTGTTTCAGTGATGAAAGTCAACAGCATTTTCTCTTTCCTCTTCCCCAGCTAATAAGACTCAAAGAACGGGAAGGAATAAAAAGCAGTAATGAGACCTGATATAATTTCACCCACATAGATCTATGAAAGAAATAAAAGCTCAACTTCATTACAGATGTATGTAAGATTTGTGGGGAGCTGAAGTGCAGTTATGTTAATAATAAAAGCAACAATACTAACAATTACTCATTGATTCCTGGCTTGGTTAAATTCAGCTTCTCTTATCAGAGACAATGTGGAACTCAGAAAATATTTCAAGGAGTATTTTTTGCTTTTATATGGAGATAACTTTTGAAGTTGGAAGTAAATTGATATAAATTACCAAAATTGGAAATATGTTTCTGACAGAAAGGTAAAATCCAACTCTGTCCATAGGATGCTGACTTGCTCCATTGCTATTGCTTGTCTTTGGACAATTTTGGACAATTTTTTGGACAATTCATTTTTTTCTTTCCCCGTGTCATTTCTCTTTCCAGCTCCCATCTATCCAGACTGCAGTCTTTTGTGGCTATTGGCTATCTCTTACTGTTGTACAGTACTCAGCTTAGGGGAATCTCAAGTCCATCACTGCAATTTAAGCACTAAAAGAAATCATTAAGCTGTGACCAATTTTCTTCTTTTACTGTCTGGGCTAAAAGGGTTAGAAATGTGATCCTGTGCACCGCAGGAGCTGCACTGAAGTCTTCTGGACAGGTATTAGAATTTACCATTGCCCTGGTGACCCTTTTTTTGTAACTACACACGCTCGCCGTCAGTAGGTATCTGACCAAAAGGTGTCATCCAGGGGAGCCTGCCAACCAGTGAGAATGGCACAGAGCCCAGAGTCCCTCCTGCAGGAGGCACTGTGCCTCCAGGAATACCTGGCTACATGCACAGTGCCCTGCTGCTCTCATCCCCCATGGGACCACAGCCTGCCAACTGCAGGTGGGCCCTGTGCTGGTGCCTCGGGGAACATCACACGTTGATGGTCCTGAGCTCCAGCGTGTGCCATCTCACACGTATTTATCCATCTAATATGAAAAGAACAAAAAGTTATTGCAAATTCCCTCACTTGGAAAGCCAGCCACAAAACAACTTATTGTTTAAGTTCCTTATGTCAATTAAAATGTATTTTTGAAAGCCACCTGTGAATGAAAAGCTCATTAAGTTCATGGTGACCTTCGAGAGCCTGAACATCCTTTGAAAAGCCTTGCACTGCATGCAAACAACTTCTTTAGAAACATTTCTCATTTGACTTCAGTTCTAGAAAAGACAGTTATAAAAACCAATTTGACTAATTACAAAGATATTTCCTTTTATTCTTTATCTGTGAGAAAAGATAAGGTTTCTTTCTATATTTTCTACCTTGTTACATATTATGAAAACTAGCCAAGTTATGCTGATGTACCTGATACATGACACCTTTTGTCTCCTTTTCTCATTCACATTTTTTTTTCTACCCACAAAAGATAATGGAAACATAGATGAGAAGAAGATAGTGGATATTGTAGCTCATGTAATTACAGTTTTGTTCTTCTGAAGACTGCATGCACAGGCACAAATATTATTGGTATTAAAATTAAACAGAAATATACAATGCATATAGATTTATATATCATTTGTCATTCCTGTATACTTTCCCTAATGTTTGAATGTTTTTCTAATATGTAAATTAGGAGAAATATGTAAATAACATGTAAAATGTAATATGCAGTCTTTATTTCCTTGTATGACTTTCTCTTTCTTCCTCAGGGGTCTCTGAGGTTGGAAAGGACACAATGTGAGACCACCAACTCACTTAGGCTGGTATTGCCTGTGGTTAATGGGTGATCTCTGTCTGATAGCACACTGCATTTCTTCCATTGATACTGCTCCCTCACCTGTGCTCCAGCTTTGGTGGAAATGAAACCTCGCTTTGGCTTCTCTCTTTGTGCTTTTAGTGAATATAGAAGCAGGGGAAAATGAACATATGGCAGGTGTCCCTAAGTGCACAACAAATTGTGTGCTCATAGCTTTCAGTCTGTCAGGTGAAGGATCTGGTTGGGAAAGGGTAAGATCAGGCTACAGAAAGGGTAGGAATATTGCTTCCCTCAGGAATTCTCCTACCTGTGCTGCACAGGTTGTTTACAGTCAGCAGAGGCCCCTGAATAGGAAAATATCTGAGCAACAGAGAATCTGCTCCTAGCAATTCTTCAAGGCTTTTTATTTTCTCAGGCTGTAGGAAGGGGAGAGCATACGAGAGCATGCTCAGGGCAGGTGAGGCATTTAAAAAGCCTTTGGGATGGAAGCTTCTCTCTCTGAATTTTTCTTTCTTTCTTTCTTTCTTTCTTTCTTTCTTTCTTTCTTTCTTTCTTTCTTTCTTCCTTCCTTCCTTCCTTCCTTCCTTCCTTCCTTTCTTCCTTTCTTCCTTTCTTCCTTTCTTTTTCTTTCTTTCTTTCTTTCTTTCTTTCTTTCTTTCTTTCTTTCTTT
>CM021731.1:129377817-129393884 GCA_011075105.1 Heteronetta atricapilla | reverse complement strand
TTTCTTTCTTTCTTTCTTTCTTTCTTTCTTTCTTTCTTTCTTTCTTTCTTTCTTTCTTTCTTTCTTTCCTTTCATTTTAAATGTAAAAGGAAGAATTAACTGATTTTTTTTTTTTTCTGATACATTTTTGTAAAGGCTCACAATAACAGCCTGCCTGATTTGTATTTTTGCTTTTCCTTCCTTTCTTTATTTACCTTTCTTTTCTTTAACTGTCACCTGGATTTAGGATAATGACACTTGAATGTATTTTTTGACGAGTGTCTGTGAGCATGTGGCTCATCAGCACACACGGACAGACTGTGTGACTCCATTGTGCACCACACTTCTGCTTACAAATGCAGCTGCAGAAGAAATTTCTGAAGATCGCTGATCAGGCAAAGAGGCAGAATTGTAAAGAATCACAGGAATACAGACCAACCCAGTTCCACAAAAGCCTGCATATATTTGTAACTCTGTTTATATGAGCAGTCCCATGGGTTCAAATGGAATTGGTCTTGGAAGCCAAATTAAGAACATGAATGCATCTTCCTGAGCTGTACTTAGCTTTCCTTTGTTGTCATGACCATTTTATGAAAATACTACAGTGCAGCCATACTCCTAAGCAAGGAGGTATGTTCAGATACCTAAGGTAAAATAAGGTAGACTTTCCTCCTTTCACTTGTGAATGTCTTCCCCTAAACCACCTGAAAGAGATCACCTTCATTTCTGGGCAGTGTCAGTGAGAGGGATGAGGCCATTTCTGCTGCCCTTAGAGGCAGCGGAGGACCGTGGCTGTGCCTGAAGAGGTCAGGAACCATCCCAGGAGGGGACCTGTAAAGGCAAGGTACTCCCTGTGTCAGTATAAACTGGCTTTCTGGGATAGAGAACATTATTGTACTTCTGGACTGACATTTACTTTTGTAGAATAAGTCTCAAAGGAGAGAGTGCAATTCTGTCTCCACTGCTGCAGTCTTACCTGCAGTAAATTGCTCAAAGCCACAGAGCCCTTAGCAATGACTGGTGAGTCTCCCAGCAGTGGAGGGAGGTTTGAGTTTCTTCTTGGGTCTCCTAACATTGTAATACATGCAGGCAAGAGCAGATCTATTATCCAGACTCTGGGGTTCACCAGTCAACTGCTAAATACTCTAAATACCAGTGCAGTGTGTGCTCTATACAACGAAGTGCTCCTAAATTCCCACTGATGGCTGTTTTAGATACATGAAAAATGAAACTGCCAAGTAACAAGTCTGGGAGAATGTTTGAACTGGGAACAGGGGGACTGCACACTCAGGGCTCAGAGAGGCCATCTGCTCTCCCACTGACCACCTCGACATTCATCTGTGTCCTAATGGGACAAGTGACATTTGCATCAGTGCCAGCCACGCCAGGATTTCCAGACTAGAAATTAGCCATGAAGTAAAAAGCATTCGGAGCCCTCGTTAAGTGAAACAAGCAATAGATGTGATATTGCCAGTGATAATTTCTAAGGACCTTGGGTGAGGTTTCTCCTGCCCCTGTCTGGAGAACCAGCACACCCTCTGCTGCAGCGGTGAGTACGAGGAGCAGCCCTCAGGGGCGGGTGTGGAGCTGCACGGCATGTTAGGTGTCTTAAAAATAGGCTTGATATGTTTTATTCCCTTTCTGCTCCTGTTTGATACTATTTATGCTGAGGCAAATCTGGGTGTATAATATTGTTGTAAATAATTGAAGAGCCACAGTCCCTTAAAGTGTTTGCTGTAATGCGCTCACAACCATTTGGATTTTTGAAATGAAATTTGTCAAAACGGCTGCAGTGTCTTTATTTTAGATGTAGGAGAAAGAGGGAACACCAAGCACAGTCCAGCTATAGAAGGAAATGGAAATGCCATCAGATTAAAATGATGCTGTCTGAGATCTTCTGCAATGCCAGAAGTACCTCAGGGCAGTGGAAGTAGAGGGAAGAAGCAAATTTATATCATGAGCTTACGTCTGTGTTTTGGGGCTCAGAATAATAACTGCTTCCATGGTACTCTGTGGCAGGCCAGGAGCTGCTGTGTTACATAGCAATTTATCGACCCCAAATGTCTGCAGCACCCTGGTGCAGACAGTGCTGCCTCTCATCTTTGCTACCCATGCTGTGGTTGCACAAGCCAGCCTTGGCCGTGAGCCATGGACCCACAGTACCAAACAGTGGTACACCCAAAAAAGAATAAGTCACTTTTTAGTGATTTTCTTATATATATACAAAGAGACAGCCTGAAGGAGGCAGACACGCAGAAGTGGTCAGTGCCCAGCTGGGCCAGCTTTGTAATCCCCTCCACAGTCTGAGAGCAGTGGGAAGCCCTTCACACTGGGATATTTACCCTGTGAAAGCATCACTGTGTGCTGGGTCCCTGAGAAGGCTGATGGTGATTTCCAGCACAGACCACTTAGAAACAAAAGTGAAAGGCCTGGTCACCTTGCAGAAGTGGCAAGCAGGCACTGGTGAGCTCCTGTTCCCAGGTTCCAGTTCCCCAGACATCCCTGAGCCATGGCTGTGGCCAAGAGGTGGATGCTCTCAGCATCTTCTCCCAGCGTCTCTGCCTTCACACCTGTACTGTCCTTCTGGTTTTTCTACCTAGGATGCTGTGTAGACCTCCCTCATTAGTCACAGTGCACATGGATCAGTTTTGATGGTCCAAGCATGGGCCCCTGTTGCAACATTGCAGATTTGTCTAGCAGTGTTTTGCCTGTGCGATGGGACAGGTCCACAAGGATCCTGCATGTCTTCCTCCTTCGGCCAAGAGATGAGTGTCCTTCACACCATGGAGTGGTCTTCAGTCCCAGGAGATACTGAGCCTGCTGCAGATTTTTAAGAGCTTCCTCTGACAAAAACTCATTTTTGTGTGCAAAATGTTCCCTGCATTTTCCACCAAAGAAAAACTCTAGCCTCTTTAAATTCAGTTTGTGCTATAGGAGAGGTGTGAAATATAATAAGCAGATAAAAGAAGCCAAACCAGTGTAGGGATAGACTGTTCAGGGGACTTAAATTCTAACTTTAAATTATTTAAAGCCCTGCATTTGAATTTACAATATCCCTTTAAATGATTCAGTGTCATCCATAATTGGAGGTAAGAACTGCAAAGACATTCAGCCCTCAGCCTGTTCTGTGTGCTCAGTGCCTCACATTCTTTTTTATTTTTATTTTTTTGTTATTGTTGTTTAAGTACCTGATAGCTTTCTCTTCCTCTCTGATTGTGCTACCTTTAAAGTCCCCTTTAGGTGGGCATCCAGCACCTGGAACGTGTGTTTGCCACATGCTCCTGCAAGCAAAAACCTCTCCTTGTTCCTACAAGCATTATATTGTTAGCCTCTGTCAGACAGAGATATATCAGGAAATGTGTACACTTTATTTGCCATGTTGTGTAAGAGTGCCCTGCTAGCATCCTCATCCAACACAGAGCAGAAGGCTGCTGCTGCTTTCCGCATTTTTCACTTGTGAGGGGAATGAGGATACACACACAGCCACACTCACCGTGCCATCTTCCCCATCCCTGTAGTAAATTGGCCTGGCTCAGAAAGGGAGGCTTTTTTTCCTTATCGAGTGTGAGTGTTAGGCTCAGGATCCAAGGCTCCACTTATTGCTGTGGAGAGGGTTCATAGTGCTGCAGAAAGTGCTAAATCCTACATTTCTGCGAGGTGGTTGGAGGCTCCCCCCAGCCGTGTGGGTTTTGAAACTGTTTTAATATATTTTTAAGTGCTTCGACACTCTTCCTTATACGTGATAGGCAATCTCTAAGCCTGGATGTTGGACAAAATATCAATAAAAAGCGGTGCTTCTGCTGAAAAGAAAACCTCCTGCGGCTTCCCATACAGCCATCGTGTTTGTAAATCACTCGGGGCACATGACCTCTTAGACGTATCTTGTTTCTGACTCGCGAAATGATGAAAGGTGATTGGGCTCCAAGCACCTGCCGCCACTCTCCCCCCTTTCCCCCACATGCGCTGTCCCTTCCCAGAGCTGCTCCAAGCCCAGCTTGCTCCATCCTTGCCCAGCTGAAGGGCACGGAGAGGCTTCATGAGCTCCTTGCTCCCGGGAAGGGCAGGGTCGGTGATTTATTCCTGCCCCCATCATGGAAAGGGATTTTGGCGGCGGGAGAAAGCAAACCCTTTGCATTCCCTGGGACATCAGCATTGTTGCAGATGAAGAAGAGGAGCACTTTTGTCAGTGAGTAATGATGATTAATTTGGTAGCCGCTCTGTCTGTGTGCAGTAGATTCACAGTGCCACAGGTCTGCTCCTCGTGTCCCTCCGGGGCCACCGGCCCCAGTGGAGGGTCACCTCACAGGGGACAGCCACAGCACCACGTGCAGTGGTGCACAGCAGGTTTTCAGGAGCAATTGGGTGAAGAAAATCAAGCTAGATACGGTTCTTGAAAGAGCGGGCAGAGAAGACAACTCCAGGCTAACTCATGTGCTAGTACACATCTAATTTTTTACAGGTCTGTAGGAAAGTCTTTTTTCTCCGAAAGGGCCAGAAGTCCCCTCCAGCACAACAAAATACAAAGTACTTGTTTCCACCTAGGTACTGTAACTTTTGAAGCTGGAGACCAGAACATCCATCTGCTAAAAGTGCAGTAAGGAGAATGGATTCGGAGGGGTGAGGGAAGGGTTGGCACAAAGCAAAAGGCGCTGACAGCATTTTAGACTGATGTAGTGACAAAGTCAAATTTTGCCTCAGTTTTAATCTTTGATAAGATGAGCAATCTTGGCTGAGTTTCAATACTAATTGGGGGTGTCTCTTTTGATCATCGTACACACACCAGACTCCAGCAAAATCTTTAGAACTGCCTAATGATACACAAGCATATTCAGATGTCCTTTGCAATCAATAATACGGGTACATTAAGGATCAGATGTTTTAAGTGGAAAGGACAGTTTTCAGATACAGCAACTGTCAGGTGAAACCCTATTATTTCACTACACTTACTGACCTCCAATTTCCTTTGGCCTAATCAAGCTTTCCTTATCTCTGCTGGGAACTGAGGTGTGGGAGAAAACTGGGCTGCTCTTTATTCCCCTGACCTTTGTGGAATAAAGGCATTTTATGGGGAGCGATTTCTGGGTTTGGGGTGGGGAAGGGAAAGTCTTCTGCATGCTTCTGGAGGGTGGTGTGCTAATGTGTTGCTGTATAGTCAGACAAAGTCTTGGTCTTTCAGCTGTGACTTTTTGTATTAACTGCACAACAACTGTACTGTTTCTTTTGTGCTGGTACTCAAGGGAATGGGGAGAATTGAAAAATTTTATCTTATCCAGAGTATTCCTCTGAGTCAAGATCATGTACTCAGCCTTGGCAGATGCACTTGGATGTGTGCCCTGGCCTCTTTGCTTGTAAGGCATCCTATGATTTCCTGGTTTGGGAAATCACACAGAGTGTGTCTTTTTCCAGCAGGGGTAGCAGAGACCATCCCAGGAGCTGTAAACTGCTGTAAACCCCAGCAGTTTTGCTGGGGGCCTCCATAACCAGGTACCCCAGGCATTGCAAGGGCACTGATCACAACCTTCTTTCCTAGATGCAGCCCAGTAAGGCAGAGATATATGTCAGGATATGACCCAGTTCAGATCTGGGATAAATTGCCCCGTTGACAAGCCCCTCTGGTGAGGCTGGTGGAAGTGGGTGGCTTGAGAGCTGCCCCACAGCATGCAGTGCACCTGGGCCCCAGACCCAGGGTCTCTCTTTGCTGGTGGCCATTTCACAAAGTGAAAAAGAAGCTGCATTTAGGAAGAAGGAAATTAATTTTGCTGCCATACAGATTGTTTTCTTTGTTTTAAAAATTTACCATAGGAAGGAATGGGAAAAGGAATGAGAGAGCAGAAAAAATGGCTGCTTCTCACAAGCATAATTACACATCTCCTGCCACTACTAAGAGCAAAATGCAAACCTTTAAAAGATGTTAATTAGATAAAGAAAGAGAACAGATGATGGAAGCGTGGATTCTCTCTGACAGTGAACAGTGTCCCTTTCTTATCACAATAGTCTCTGTTTAGATTGTTGTTATCAGTTTAATCACAGCTAAAATAAATCTTGAAGTATGCCTTTATACTTGCACATATGGCATGCTTCCAGCCTCCCTCCATAACACAACATACAAGTCCATTCAAATGGTAACTAATAGCTGAAAATAGTAAGCCCTAATGAGAAAGCTAAAAAGCTATTGGTACAAATACAGTTTTCTTTTGCAGCCATGTGGATACCCTACCAGAGGAGGTCAACTCCACTGTGTTTTGAAGCCCAGTGAATGACAGGCGGGGAGGTAAAGGCACAGAGGATTCAGTAGGCTCTTTTCATGAACACTTATGTCACTTTAAAATGCCATCATATAAGTTGTTTTTGACTCCTGTCTTGCAGTGCCCACACTTTTCAGGACAAGTCCTCTTAAGATGCTGAAGTGACTTCAGTGTTCCACGTTATTTGGTTTGGGCTTCTGTCTGTTTTTAAGCTGAAAATTAATATTTTAAATGAGTTGATCTAACACTTGTTGAGGTCACTGTTGGTAGGATGAACTCTGGCAGTGATATGGAACCTGGTTTGTTTTTCCCTTTCAGTTATGGGGTAAGTATTATTCATTGCATATGTGAATAAAAACATAGGAGCTGACTGACCGTCACATTAGGATTTATATCTGATTTGCCAGCTGCCCACAGATTGTTTGGCTCAGGAACCAAGATACCTGCTCCATTTACAGTGAAGCTTCCAGCAGATGTTTTTGATGGATTTCAGGGTGGTGGTGGAGCAGTTCAGTGAGCAGCGGAGCCAGTCTTACGCTTTGATTCCCTGCAGATTTGTGTTTGAGGTTGAGCCACCATGCGGACACTGGTTCAGCTTGCATGGCAGTCGTTTCTCCGCTTTGTTTCCTCTTTCCATGAATCACGCTCAAACTGAACACACTTGATTTCCTGATACTCTGTCAAACCTCTTTCAAATTGGTCAGAAAAAACTGGTCAGTCCAAAAGTTCTTAAGAAGGAATGACAGGCAGATGTATAGATAGCCACAGTAGACAAACCTCGATAGGAAACCACAGCAGATATGTACAGATATCTCTAAAACATTACCTGTAGTTGAAGCAATTTATGTTGGCTCTAGGAAGTGTTGCTTACCTTGAATTACTGTTAAATTCCACATTACTATTAATATTAAATTTCACATTACTATTAAGTTCCACAAAACTCAGTGATTCCGGATTTTTCCGGAATTTAGGCAGGTTCCCTAACAGCTATTAGAAGTTAATTTGGAAACAGACACACACACACACAAAAACACCTTGACTAAATGTCTCAGAACTGTAATGACCCTAGCTATCTTTATACAGAGTTGCACTTACTAATAAGAAGCTTCTAGAGCTCATTTGACCATTTTCTATTTCACTTTGGGCAGATGATATAAAATGCCTAAAGTAATGCTTTTACTCAGGCAGATAATGATAGGACAAGGGAAAATGGCTTTAAATTAAAAGAGGGGAGATTTAGATTAGATATTAGGAAATTCTTCACCCTGAGGGTGGTGAGACCCTGGCACAGGCTGCCCAGAGAAGCTGTGGGTGCTCCATCCCTGGAGGTGTTCAAGGCCAGGCTAGATGGGGCTTTGGGCAGCCTGGTCTGGTGGGAGGTGTCCCTGCCCATGGCAGGGGGGTGGAGCTGGATGATCTTTAAGGTCCCTTCCAACCCAAACCAATCTGGACCCCCCATTCAACCGCCCACCTGGTACTGGTCCGTCTCAAGCCAGCAGTAATGAGCCGTGAGCAGCTGGCTTGGAGCAGCGCTACCTGTGTGATTGTGCAGGGTGTTATGGGTGTAGGTGCCCAGGGCTGGTGAGCAACAGGGGGCAGGGAGAGCAGGACAGGAGAGAGGGGGCTTGTGGCCCCCCAAGGAGGCCATCCTGTGGTGGCAGAAAGGGTGTCTGAGGCTGTGAGGGCTGTGGGCAGCTGGAGGGGCAATGAGAGAGATTTGGGCTGACCTATGCTGGTGCCTGGAGGGAGGAAGGCTGAGCAGCAGCACTGTGTATTTAATGTTTTGATGTGCAGTTTGCTGCTCTGCAACTTCTGCTCTTCCACAGCTGAAGGTCACCTTCGATGCTGGCTTGCTTTATATTTGGTTCTATACAGGAATTGTCTCATCCTTCCGTTGAGCATCGGTGGTTACATTAACCAGCTGGGGTTTTGTCTGAGAGGTTGCACTTTGCTGCAAGCCCCAGCTTGTTCTGCAGGGATACTGAGCCTTGCTTGGAAGCTGCAGGAATGAGAGCTACTCAGAAATTTGTGGCATTTGGGTTCTGGTACCGCAGTTACTGTGTTGATGCCTACTTCATGTACTTCATGTAGTCATCGCCCCCCCCCCCCCCCCCCCCTTTTTTTTTTCTTTTAATGAAAAAAGAGTGCTTGCAAGTTTGTGCAAGGCAGGCACAGTGCTGAGTGAAGATGCCAGTAACATGGCCTGCCAGTCTTTCCTATGGCTAGGTAGGTTGCGATGGCTTTTAAGACTCAGATGAAACAGAGAAGGAGTGGCAGCTTTAAGGCTGGAAACTCTTTGTTTAAAATCTGTTTAATAGCAATATCTGTACACAAGTTGTGGTATTAATGACTTACTTTTTTGACAAAATTTGATATTATAGCATTTCAGAAAATAAGCGCTGAAGATGTCTCCTGATGACTTGTATCACAAATGTGCAAGAGATTACTTTACTCTTTTAGCAGGAGAAAAAAAAAATCTAATTAATTTTACCTGTCAGCAAGCCAACTGTTACTTCAGAATCCACTGAGAAGACTTTGATTAACTAAAAATTGTCCTTTTATTAGGCAAATTAAAGCCATTCAAGCAGCACATGAGACATTTGTAAAGTCACTATTAGAAGCAACTTATTGAGTGATTTTACAATAAGAAGTCTATTTCCCAGGAAGAGGAAACCATTTTAGTTTCAGAGAGTTTGGACATTGTCAGAGGACTGCCATCACAAAGTAGAGTGAAGCTAAATGTCTGCATTTCTCAGGATATTACTATTTACTTGTTAACTGTGTGGAAAATCTGCTTCTTGTACATTAGCACTCAGGAATGTTAAAATATGAGTTAAGGATAAATAAGCTGAACTGCACTTAGTCACTGTGCCAAAACTCTCCATAAGAGTTGACCTTAACTCAATTAAGCAGAAATTATTTTCAAAGTGATATAAACTAAGTGGTGTGGTAGAGGCAGCAAGCTCTTAGATCACAAATTATTGTGTATGAGGGACCTGCACTAATTGTCAATGATTCTTAATATACAGCAGCTGTGAAATCATTCAAGCTAGAGCCACGCTAGGGCACAGAGCACACAATGATATTTATGCAGGAGCTGGCATGCAATAAAGTCTTACCTTAATATTTGGCATCTGAGCACTGAATCACTCTAAGACCTTTTCAGTTCTATATAAGAGCACCTACACGAGAATTTAACAAAGTTTACCTGCACCTCCTTAAAACTGGAATGGGATTAACTCTGCTGCCTGTGAATGAGCTGGGAAAATGAGGATTCTGGAAGCAGCCAAGGGACAGCCAAAACCTGTTACGTCAATTGCTGTTATGAGGGGGATCGGAGGCTCCCTTGGAAAGGAATGGCAGATGTGCCCAAGCAGGGAGTGCCCTCCAGATGGAGAAATGGCTCCAGGAAATGCCTTGACTGTGGAGATCGTGGGTGTGAGGGAGCTGGGGGCTGCCAGCACCGGTGCAAGCTGTCAGCTTACAGCACCAGTCAGGGTGCAAATTCCTAACACCCAAACTGGGGTCCAGACGTTGCCTTGCCATGGTTCATTGCAGTGAACGGAGCCACAATGCCCAGCTCCAGCCCTAATCTGGCAATGCAGCTTTAAGGTGGGTATTAATTTTCTGTGACTAATGCAAAGGGACTTGAAAACTTGTCTGAATCTCCCACTGACTCCTTGGCACAGATCCCACTTTCCCTGTTTAATTTGGCATTTCTGTGCTCGCTTCTAATGAGCATTCACAGAACAACAATGCAGAGGAAATTTGGGGAAGAATAAAGGTAAAATTATTAAGGCTAGCAAGTGTTGTGAAAGCTGATGTGTGCTGTGTCTATAATTTTGCCAATAAAACCATGACAGAAATAGCATTTTAGGGTTTGCATTCAACTTAGGCATCTGCATTTCTCCTCTGTTGCTTCACAATCAGGCTAACAGCTACTGCAGCAACCATCGGTGACAGCGACTGCTTTCTGACCTTTTAAAGCTTACTTTCAGAGTAAAGATTTTTGTCCAATATTACCGATAATTGCTGACTGAGTTTAATACAATCCTCCCAGTGCATTGCAACTGCAGGGTTTGTGATTTCCGTGACTTAACAGATCAAGTGTCACGGCAGTAGGGGAGACAAACTATTGTAACAGGATCTTTGCCATTTGGTGAATTTCAAATTTCCTAATAAGATGCTCCATGTCTCTTGTACATCTCTGCTTCGCCAGTCCTGCAGATGACATTAGCCCCTGTGTTAGTTTAGATATGTGACAGGTGTAGACAAACTTCAAGGGTTTTTCAAAGCTTTGTGATAATGAGAATATTATTTAATTAGGTCTCCAACCAATCCATGGGAGCAGAGAGCAAAAAGAGCCACATGAATCCCATGTTTCAGCCCTCCATCTCATGCCCTGTTCTGGCAGTTTTGTACTGTGTGTGGCCCAACAGGTGCTCCATGTGATGGGGACAGGCAGCTGTAAAACGCATGGCGCACTGATCTGTGTCTCCTTCAAGCTCCTGAAGCACATGCTTAAACACTTCCCAGACCCCAGGTGGGAACCCCTGCCTTCCCTGTCACCCCTCCCTCTGAACAACCAGCTTAGCTCAAAGTTAACTATGAGTGTCATCGCAGGCAACCTTGTGCTGATAAAAGTTGCCTACTCATCAGCTGCCATCCCAAACTTGTGTAGGTTGCACGGTCTGTCTTTGTTATTGGCAAAAAGCACAAACGCTTCTGTGCACGGCTTGGTCATTCACGTGGCCAGCTTCAGTCATGTGTGGCATGTTAGGCTGCACTTGTTACACTTGTGTGTTACAGACAAAGTCTGTTAGGTGCAAAATAAAAGCAGAATCAGGTCATTAGCTCTGTACAAACCAAGCTGTCCACAACACCATTTTGGAAAGGGCACTGTCTAGAGAGACTGTGTTGAGATGTTGAGCTGTGCCTTGTATGTCCTGTTTTTTATTACATGAGACACTAACATTAATATTGTACTAATAAACAATTTGCTTATCAACAACAGAAGATGCCACAGCAATAACTGGACCATTTTCCCCAGGGAAATGCCAGGGAATGTGATTCTCTGCCAACCCAAGAAATGCACGATAACGCAGGCCTTGTACAATGCCTGGTACGTTTTGTGGCTACCAGGCAGGAGTAATGGACACTTGGGCTCCTGACACCAACCTGTTTCTTCTGGGGCTGCAGCTTAAGGAACATGTCTGCCAGCACATGTGCACACACACACAGTGTGTGCCTGCACATACCTGCATGCACATGTGTGTTCACATGTACCCCCACACCTTTCCCCCTGGTCCAGCCAGCCCTTTTTGGGGGATAGAAAAATCTGGTAAATAGTAAAGTAAAATAAATAATAAGGTAAAATAGTAAATAGTGCTCAGTGTGATGAAAGCATCTCTGAACCCTCATCCTGTTGTTTCTTTTAGATAAAGATATCCATGCTTGTCGCATGGTGGACAGCAGTTTGTTTCCCACCTGAAGTAATTAGCACACCAAACCTGTGCCAGCGTTACCACTTCTAGGAGTCCTGTGGGCATGGGCTTTTTCACCTGCTTAGTCCTTGGTCGTGGTTGATAGGACACCTGGCACTTTGCCAAACACACCGGTGCTTTATGGAGCAAGAACTTGTGTGCTGGGCTCTGGATGAGACTCCTGAGCTGATTCACAGGTTCACTAGTAGTAACAGCTCGTCCTCACTGTAATTGCTGTTCTTGGCATCAGGGGAATGGCTCTTTATTAATAACCTGAAAGTATTTATAGCCCATTTCTTACTGGTTCGCTGAACTACCTGGTTCCCAAAAATGATATTAATGCCCCTACAGTGCACTTTCCGCATCAAGCAGAGAACCAAATATTTGTCCACACCTCCACTTGACAGAGGTCTGTATAAACAAGGCGGGACTCTCATCTCTTAAAATTTCTAACACAAGAAGCTTCTGTTATTTTCTGAAACACTGAAATTGGGCCCTGACCATTAGATATAACAATTATTATACTTTTATTGAAGAGTCCTGGCATCTATCCTTTCCATGTATTGTCTAAAAGAGCATTAAGTAGATGCATGGGAGTTATGAAACTAGTCAGCTAACATTCAAAGCAAACATTTTAGCAGCACGCCCCCACAGTTTTCAGTGGCTGAACTTTTGTTTCAGCTGTGATGTTATACAATCCTATTTCCATGGCAAACTTACAGATACACACTTGTCAAAATTCATGGTTTATTTAGCAAAACTGTCGAGGCACATATGTGCCATATGCATTCTCCCATTCTTTACAGATATGCTTTTTAAAACAGCAATTTCCTGCTGCAATTAAGTCTGTTGCTCGGACTTCAATAGACGTATTTGGCATTGAAAGGGAATCTGGCTCAGATCCCTCTAACTGAAATGAGCACTGGTCAAAAAACCCACATGTTCTTCTACTGTTCCATCTCCCGCCTATTACAGCTTTTGTAACACCCCCTGCTTTATTTGGTGTTTCTTTTCTCCACCCTGTTATTTATCCTATATTCAGAAGGGACTTTTTCCCTGAAGGAAACTACAGGCACCTACTTCTTGTGCACACCTTAATATCAGATATTTTTAGCACTGTTTACACATGGGTATCAAAAATCTCTGCCTGTTAACTATCATGACATCTCCTTAATACAATCTGGGATAAACAAACACATGGGAACTCTATGGACCAGTAAAGGAGATATGGGCTTCTTCCATCACAGAGGTTTGGCAGGCAGGCAGTGGGAAATGGGATTTGGGGATTTCTTGTCCTACACTGCAGACAGAGATTTTGTCTCCTTGCTAGGCCTGGGGTGATGAAAAACAGCAACAGATGTTGGAAATAGGATACTCAGACCTTGGACTCCAGCTCAAAACTTCATGGGGCACTAATTTTATTTATTTATTTTTGTCAGAAACTATTTATAGGAAACTATATATACACATGTATACACACATATATATATTTATTTGGAAATGCTTTCAGAGAGGAGAAAAATTGCCCTCCTGCCTTTGTGCACCAAGCCATGTCTTAAAGTTGAGCCAGCTCACAGCATGGTCACAGCACACCAGAAACTGAATTTCCATGCCCGGAGAACAGAAGCAAAATGCCTTCCCCATCCTTGCCTGTGGTGTGGGAAGGCAGAATTTGTTTTTGCCATGGTGGCAAAGCCATTTGAGTTGGGAGATGCAGGAGAGAGAGCAGTAACGTAGGGAGGGGACTACACTTTGCTCTACAGGAGGCATCCCTGGGTGAGAGCAGAGGTGGGAAAGGGCAGCTGTGAGCTTGCACGGGAAGCCATAGGTGCTTTGAATTTTTTCCCACTAAATCTCCCCAACACAACCTTCCCCTTCCCTGTTCTAGCTTCCTTTGTCCTTAGCAGCAAACTGCCTGTCTCCACAAGAAGTCCCTCTCTCTGTACAAGCCCCACTCAGACCTTCATCTGCTTAATTTTGCCTTTTGAGGGGCACCTGGGAGGGTGCTGGGGAAGGAGAGGGCTTGGTAGGGAAAGACTGGTGATGCAAAGTTGGACTTTTTTTTTTTTTTTCCCAAAGAAAAAAAGAAAAAAAATATTTACTAGCTAGCTGGGGTGAGAGTGTGCAGAAAGCTGTGGTAGGAGAGAAGCCCCAGGGTGAGCGGTGCTGAGGCATTCCATAAAGTGACGTGGGCTAGAGGGCAGGTGGTGCACGGAGGGACCCGCACGGTGGCATCATGTGGCTGTGGGTCTCTGCAGGGCATCGCTGTGGCACCTCTGAATCTTTTTGTGGGGACAGAGACAAAGTGGGAAAACCACTCAGTAACTTTCCCTACTCGTTCCCTGTGACAGTCACTCACCAAAAATGCCCTGACCATGAAGTCCAGATTGTGGAGGGAGGGAAGAACTTGGCAAATGTCAAAAATGTACTGAAAATCAGTCTTACATCTCTTTTGGCTTGCACTCTCACAGACATTTACACCAGTACTTTTCTTTGCATGGCAGCCTTTGAAACCCTAGTGGATCCATCCATATTATTCAATGCAAACACCTCTCCACATGTTGAAGCAATGAGTGACTTCAGGTTCCACCTGACCACCAGCTCAGAGTACTGGGGTTTAGACTTCCCGACTAAGAAGTGAGAGAGTAGATACTTAATTTGCTGGACTAATTTACAGGAAAAGGAAGACACCTATCTGAATTAGACAGTTTGCAGCTTTTTTCTGCTCCACAGATGACAATCAGGACAGGACTTATTTTAAAGTAGTCTGCTTTTAGGTCAGTAGTTCTCACTGCAGCATCTTCAAGCCTTCCATATGTTGCTAGTAGCAATGTACATAGCAGTCTTCAAGAAGCTGTAGTTTTGCATCCTTTTCAGGGTTTACGCAGTGGTTGAGTTTTTTTTTTTTTTTTTTTTTTTTTCCCAGTTTGTTTATTTTGCTTTGGTTTTGGAAAGAGGGAATACAATGAAAGAAAGAAACTCAGTGTTAGTAAGGTGCTTAAAAATTAAAGACATGCAATTTTGAGGGCTGCCTGTAATAGAAAGGCTTCCTAGATGGGCAAGTTCTTACAGCACTTCAGCAATTTAGCTGCTCTGTGAGACTGCTGAATAACTGAATCCTTCAGTTGAAATTACTCTGTCCCTACTCATCTGTACCACTGTACAGGGTAAATGTAGGTGTTGTGGCAATGGGTAGATGAAGTTTTATCTTTGACACAGCTGGAGCTTGATCCACTCACTAGTAATACATACTGGAAGATAAGCAGAAGCTAAGTTGGATAGAAACCAGAAATACCTGCCAAGTAAAGTTTCTTAGTTGGTCCCAGAATAAATCAAAGAGCCTTCTGAGATAGCTGCCAGAGGTTCAAAATTAGATATATCCTTTCAGTAAAATGAGCATAGATCACTTTGTAGATTTTCCCTTGCTTTAGAAAGTATGATAGCAGCACTGAAGACATGGTAACAATAGTCCCATTCTCCCATCACCACTCTCTGGGGGAACATTTATATTTCCATTTCACCTGTGCCAGCACCCTCATACTTCACTTGTTTCTAGAAGTGTTATCTATAGAAGTATATAGTTCAAACATGGTTTCATTTCTCTGGCTAGTTTTTCTGCTTTGCTTACCTAGTTTGTATGTCCAGAAGCTTAAAGATTCATTAACACCTACAAGACTTAGGCAGAGCTTGCTTGAATTATTCATCCAAAATACTGTCTAATTTCTTCCTGAATTGATTTAATTTATTCCTCCCCTTTCTAAATTTAGAAAAAAATAAATGTATTCTACAACCACTATTATTAAGTAGCTCAAGCTATTCCTTCAGTCTGTAATTGCCTAGATACAAGATTTTTCACATGTGAAGTAGTAGTAGGTTACATGTATTGGCCTGAATCATCATTGCTCCCCTCTATGCACAGGTCAAATGGCTACAAGTAGCACAAGTAGCAATAATGACCTTACTCCTTTTTTTTTTTTTTTTTTTTTTTTTTTTTTTTTGAAATACATGTGAATCCAGTCCCTGTAGGCGTGCTCCCAGTTTGTGGGCAATTTGTTCATCCATTTTTTTCAAATACAGTACTTTTCTTCTAACGTCAAAATTTTAAATAACAGAATTGTCTCCTCTGTCTTTTCTAATTTTTTCTTGCATGTTGCCAGCTATACAATTATTTCATTAATCACCTCTTTCCAGACAATGCATTGTTCCCTGTCACCTAAAAAGGATTGGAATTTCCTTTATTCCTATCACATGGCGAATAACTGGAAATATATGCGTAAGTTTTACCGCAGAAATTTGTATGTGGGCAAGTTTAAATAGGATAGGATAGGATAGGATAGGATAGGATAGGATAGGATAGGAT
>CM021731.1:129353798-129377807 GCA_011075105.1 Heteronetta atricapilla | reverse complement strand
ATAGGATAGGATAGGATAGGATAGGATAGGATAGGATAGGATAGGATAGGATAGGATAGGACAGCCTATTGCAGAGTATGACCACCCTCAAAGAGGTGGTTAATGTCCCACACCTGCTCAAGAGGCATTTGGACTTTTCATGTCAAAGTCGTGGTGTGTGTCAAACCTCCATTACTGCAGGGATTGGCCATATTTTCAGTTTGTGTGCCAAATGATTCCTCATGCCCTACAGGTCATCAGCACACCAATAATCACCTCAAGACCAGGACAGAGAACCATGGCACAAAAACAGTAATGGAAGAAGTCTGAAATGGGAAGACAGATTTGTTACATGAATAAATACATACTAAATAATAACTGAATACATGCTGAAGTGAAAGCAATGAACCTGACCAAGAAATACTTACCTTATTGTTTTTCTTCCTTTTTTGGTCTTCTTTTCTCAAAGCAGTCATTTGTCTGAGTTAGGACACAAGTAGATAGGTGACACAATTAAGAAAATGATGGAAATATTGAAAATATATGTTAGTGTTTATGAAACCATGTAAGTAAAAGCACCAGAATGTTGAATCAAGTATAGATAGAATTAATATTTATTAACAAATGTGATATTTTAAATCCAGTACTATATAGAAATATCTATTGGTATATAAGCAGCATGTTATAACTACGTAAGCATCAGTGAATCTTGTACAGTAAGTGCTGATTGTGTAAATACATGCACTGATCAGTTTAATATTATCACACCCCCATGCACCCCATGCACTTGCAAATAACTTGCTTAAGATGTATGAGAGTTTATTACATGATTTTTTTTTGAGTGTTTGAGTTTTTTTTTTTTTTTTTTTTTTTTTCCCTACAGCCTGAAAATCTGTTTCCCCTGAAAGTTTTGGAAAAATGGGTTTCCTCAGACAGCTATGGATACAAAAATCAGTGAAGTACCCCTCAGAATTTTTTCACATTCTTCACAGTAAGAAAGTTAGAGAAAAGAGTTTAAAAAACCCACAAAAGTGGCATAAGCAGAAATAGATTTTACAGTCATTCCACTGGAACATGGTATCATCCCAGTGGAAGTCATTAGGCTGTTTTTCTCCATATATAATGAAGGACTACTGTGACTCATTCCTGCATTGTAAATGAATTGTAGAAACCTTTCAGAGACATGGTCAGGGACATCATAAAAACCAACCACTCAGGATATCATTCTAACCTGTAATTCCTTAGCAAGAAGATTATACAGGTCAGCTGCTGAGTAAACCCTGTCTTATGATCATTGAACTTCAGGTCAAGTGTACTGCTAGGAAATTAATTTTCACTGGAAATTTAAGTGCTGACAAACAAAAATCAAAAGCAATTATGACCACTTATTTCTGTATAAAACTAAACATGTTGTCTTTACTTGTTTCAAAACATTACTGACCAGAAATCATCACAGGTAAATCAACACAGTAATTTTCACAGTTTGTTTTTTTTTTTTTTTTTTTTTTTTTTTTGTTAAAGTGCCTGTTATTTTTCTTTCTGTCTCAACTCTGTGGGATGGAAAATGACACCATGACAGTCTTTCTCATTAATTACATTACTGTATTGTTGCCTTGCTGGAAGTGGGAAATCTCGTTCAAAGACTATTTTCAAATATTGTCCTTTCCAGCTATTTTCACTAAGCCTCTACTTTTCAAACCAACTGTTTCTTCTGATGTGATTTTTCTCCTTTTATCCCACCACCTGCCCTAATAATGGTATAGTATCCTGGAGAACAGTGACTGAATGTCAGCCAAAGCATGGTATCCCCTTCTCCACATGATGCGGTAGTTTAATCTTTCTTGTGTGTGTATCTTACAGGGTGTATCTTTGCCAGTGGCCTGAAATATATCAATTCTGTGAGGCAGGTGTCAGGTCAGGCTGGAAGCGTTGCAGTGGGATCACAGGACAATGCAGCCTGATATTTTCATTCCTTTCTGTGGTACTTAGAAAGTTACCTGAACCTTGAGTGCTTCAGGTTCTGCATCTGTAGCAAGCACTTCATTACTGATCTCACAAGACTGTTAAAACTTAATTCAGCAATATCTGTAAAGTACACCAGTTTCCATAAGTAGAAAATATGAATATTTTAGAGTATTAAAGTACTATAGAATCCTTTAAAGGTTTTAAAAACTCTATCCAGTAGGAACACCCATTCCAACCTGCACAAAACAGTCAGTCCCTAAAACTTTACTCAGTCTTTTTGTGAAAACCACAATGAGTTCCAGCCCATTGGTTAGATCATAGAATCATAGAATAGCCCACGTTGGAAGGGACCCACAAGGATCATTGAGTTCAACTCCTGGTTCCTCACAGGACCACCCAAAAAATCAAACACTGTGTCTGAAAGCATTGTCCAAACACTTCTTGAACTCCTGGGGAGCCTGTCCCAGTGCCCGATCACCCTATGGGTGCAGACCCTTTCCCTAACCCCCAGCCTGACCCTCTCCTGTCCCAGCTCCATGCCGCTCCCTCGGGTCCTGTCGCTGTCCCCAGAGAGCAGAGCTCAGCGCCTGCCCCTCAGCTCCCCTCCTGAGGGAGCTGCAGGACGCCATGATGATACTCAGTTTAGATACTCAGTTCAGAAAATATTCAGACTGAAATCCTATACCCACTGAAGTGGCAGGCTAGGCTTTTGTTTCCAATTTAGATTTAGAGCCTTGGGACAATCTAATGCTTCTCATGTCCTTTGGATCGTATTCCAGTGGCTTACTGGCATCACAGCTAAAAATCTTCACTTTGGAGATGGCATTTCCCAAAGGAGTCTGCTCATCCTGAGAACTGTTTTGAGCCACCTCCCTTCTCCCTTGTAATTGGACATTACATATGTTCAGAAATACATTTAATAACATCTTGTGGCTGCTGGTCTTTGCAAAAACAATAACATAACTGTTTTCTAATAATCTGAAAGCATATTGCCTTACCAAACATCTCAGTCTTTCATTTCACAGGAAAGAGTTCAGACTGATGGAAAAAAAAGACCATTCTCATTTGGAGAACTATTAAAGTGGTTTTCAAAGGCTGATACTGAGAAAGTAAAAGCAATGGAGAAATGGAAAAAGAATTTATTAAGGGATATATAACCCTTCTGTGCAATATAATTCTTGAGTAGAATAAAATATATAGCAGATATTCCATTTTTATTAAAAGAAAAAAGAAGTCTGAATGCACTGTTTCATATCCAGTAAGAGAACACTGACCTTAGGTCAGCAAGCCATAGAAAATAAACATATATGTTTCATACAAGTGGGTGCAATTTTATCTGTGGGGTGTGCAGGAAGGGGGGAAGAAAAGAAATCTTACAACACTCTAGACGTTATCACTTTCAGTTCCTCAAATGGTTCTGGATTTTAGTGTTAATGGATGACTGATGTTACAATGTGTTTGCTAAATGCCTGGGTTATCATGTCAAGAGAAGTCTAGTCAGCCATAGCTGCATTGCTGTGGTGAGCAGACCTTCAGGGAATCTCTTTCTCCATTAGCAAGCTGAGCTATTCCAACCTATGTCTTCATGATGAAGTGCATTCAGAACAGCACGACACTAAAATCTGCTTGAAACTGTAGAAATGTTACTCTGATCAGTCTGAGTGATAAATCAGACCTTCGGGATCTGATTGCTTCCTTTCTTTGCTCTGCTGCACCTGTGGTATAATCCACATCTTCTAGTCTGCTCACAGTTGGATGAAGGAGGCAGCTTCCACTTCTTAAAGAAGTGGAAAGGGAATGAAAACTCATAGTGCTTGCATTGTTTAGGATGGAGACTGCCTAGGGTGACCTCCTTGTTAATCACGTAGCTTAGGAAATGGATGCTAAGACATGAGGCTAGCAGCTAGTGAGAAAAGGTCAAGGAGTCTTGAATCTTTTCTCCTGCCCAGAATACCAAGTACAGGATGGGCAGCTCATCCTCATGGGGAGAAGGATAGTTGTGGCAATGCAGAAAGGAGGTTGCTCATGATGCTGAAAGATAACCTCAGAGAGAGATCTCATCCAGCTCTCATTTCTTTGCCTGCATCCCTGAGGGATTCTCAGGCCAAACTCTCAAAGTCATGTTTTATAGCTCACTACAACTGTTCAAATTGATATGGCTTCATGTCTGATGTTTTTAATTTAATGGAGTTCAGGAAACGTTAAATCTCTGGTTACAGCGGTGAACCTGTGTCTCTTAAGCAATGAAAGTAACATGGACAGTTTTGTTCAGCAAACCGTAAAACATGCTGGATCCAGATGGATTTTACTGCTATATTTTAAATCATTTATTATAAAATGCAGTTCTACAGTCTAAATGCATGTCTCAGACCCTCTGAATCCAGTAATAGGTCTCAGGAAGGTTTTGCTGAGGCTGTGATTTCATAGCTGAGCGTGACTCTACCTCCTACCCTAATTATCAGCCAGTTTCTTTAATAATTCAAAATTCTTGCTAAAATTCTGACCTTAGAGATTAATAAAAAATCCTTTATAGCCTTTCCAAGTCAGACCGATTAAACACAGATTTGGCACATATAAGCTGAAAAACTTCAGTAACGTTATTCATTTAGCTAACAGAGTTACCTCCCCTGCTGACGCACTTCCAATTAATGCCAAGAAAGGCATCTGATCAGACGGAAGGGGACTATTTGTTCTACGCTCTCTATTACCTTGGATTTGGTCCCAATTTGATGATAACATCACTGTGTTTTACATGAGAATTTAATTATTGTATGGACAGCGTTCCATCCAGCTTTCTGCAGCTCTGGACAACAGCAGGTGTTTGGGAGGAAGGTGCTTACTCCACTGAGGGCACCTGAAGGAGAAAGATTTCCGTACGGCAGCAGGTGATTGATTAGTTTATGCCCTGCGGCAGGAAGATACCCTAGCTGAAGCATTTTATAATTGCAACTGATGATCTTACTTGTGTGAGCACGTCACCTTTTCCAAGCCTAGGTTCCTGTGCACAGAGCAGTGCCAGACTCCCTTAAATCCGCCTGCGAGCCACTATGGTAAAACTGATGCAACCATACATGAGAAGACAGATTTAAAATTAGTTTTTTTGTTACGCTAGTGTTTATGAATGCCATCTGAGTCACTGTGAGCTGAATTTAAACCAGTTTACTGGAGTTCATACCTAAAATTAGTGGGGTTTGGCTAAACTGGTTTAAAACTTTGCTGCAAAGGTGGCAAGTCGTGCTGTGAAGCCGCCGGGACAGGCCTGCAGCCGGGGAGGAGGGATGCGTGGGGGCCAGGGGACACCCCTGGCCGTCTCTGCCTCCTGCCCACCTGAACACCCATGGGGCAAGAGGGGCCAGGCAAGGCTGTGGGACACTGGGGAGCTCCTACTTCAAGGTGGCTGGTGGATTTGGGCAACTAGTGATGGCAAGGGCTGCCCCTCCACCCTCAGGCCCAGCACCCTGCCTTCAGACCATCGCACTGCCAGGCACCACAGCCATGAGGCAGCGGCGCAGGTCACCCTGAGCTGTCTCTGCTTTGCGCAGAGAGTGGACTAGAGACCTCCTAATGTCCCTCCCCATCTGAATTATCATCCCATCAAAGTCACCAAGTGTTTTTAAACCAAGAGAGCTTTGCACATAAAGCATCTTGTACTAAGGCCTTAGCCTCCATAAGGTCTTGTAGCAGCAAATTATGTAGATTAATCAGCTAACCATCATCTCAGTCAGCTCTATTTTCACTCTAACTTTGGTTTAAGGCAGCAAGACGTTTTCATCTTTGCAATCCTGTGCACTCGAGGCAAACTTTCCACCATGCATGATTAAGGAAGTAAACTCATTTGAAAGTGCTGAGCTCTCATCAACTGTCTCTCAAAAGGAAATTATCATCAGCCGAGTACTTTGGCAAACTTGCTCCTTTGTTTACTCTCCTAAATAAGGCTTTTGGACCCTAATTTTTGGCAAATCTTCCTGAATGCCTTGGCCACAGCAGCTTCTATGTATTCTGAAGAGGCAAATTCCTTCCTTACAACAAAGGTGCATTATTATATCAATGCTAGTGTTTCCCCAAGATTAAAGAAAGCAGCTGACCCATCCAAAGTCTCACAGTAAGGGGAAATAATTACTTGCAAACACAACAACCTGTCTATTACCGATAGATCTCATTAGAACAAGAGCTAAAATTCTCCATCCTTATTTAATCAGGTATAGGATGTGCTAAGATGCAAGGGAATATTCTGTCTTACATATGAGCTCTGTATGTTTATCTAAAATATTAATTTTTGTACTCTATTTTTAGTCTTATGTTAACTGTAAAAGAAAAAACATTTTTCTTCATTTCCAACTTTTATTTATGTATCTGTTTTCTTCTAATTTTGCAGAAAATTATTTACTAATTTAATCATCTTTAAGATCCAT
Organism: Heteronetta atricapilla; assembly: GCA_011075105.1. NCBI lineage: Eukaryota > Metazoa > Chordata > Aves > Anseriformes > Anatidae > Heteronetta > Heteronetta atricapilla. The sequence goes on along the minus strand of CM021731.1, from coordinate 129,371,451 downwards.
ATGCTCACCCACACTATCTTTCATATGAGTACAATGAGATAAAATTATTATTTGCTGAACTGGGATATAATTAAACATTCCAAATTTAATTAATTTCAATTGATTATTTTAGTTTGATTATATATAATCATTGTACTTTATTTATATATTTTGATAGTATGGATTGATTATAGTGAGAGATCACATGGCCTTCCGCAATTCAGGGAGACAGCTTCTTCATTTAAAATGTTTCAGATTTTTCTACACTTTCTTAATTTAACTTAAAAACAGAGTTTACTTACAAGAAACCAATAATTCACTCCACTGAAATGAAATATTTTTTTTTTTTTTTTTTTTTTTTTCTTTTTTTTTTTTTTCTTTCCTCCTATGGCCATATTGGCAAGTTTCACAGCTGAGCAGTATGACAAATACCATATGTTCACCTTCAGGCCACTGCGTTATTTGCTGGTAACTGCATTTCCTGCTGCTGTAGTTGCTGTGTGAAATGTAGAGTGACTATGCCACTTCCCCTTTATTACCTTATGTCATCTTATGTATATTGGAAACTTTCTAGAGTCACTGCTCCATGAAATGGATAAAAATGTGTGTAGATTCATATTTCAGATAGGTAAAACATAAGCAACATTTGAATTCTCAACAGAAATGGAAAACATTCTGATCAGAAAGTTGCCTACAAAAATTCAACACCTTTCTGCGTTTATTCATTTATTTCAGCATATATTGCTTATGAATCTAATGAAATGCTAGGCTAGAATTCCATTTCAGTATGAAATGACTCAGGGGAATAGAGTAAATGTCTGACTTCATGAACAATATATGACAGAGCTACAGAGCAAGTCCTTTGATTACTTTATCTATTGGCTTGTAACCTAACTCTTGAATAAACGGAGGTTGTTATACTGGGGTAGCTGAAGAGTTTGCTATCAACGCTCATGCAAACATGCCAGTCTTTAGCCTAGCACAGTTTGATGATGCTTTTCGTCTGTCTTTCTCTGATTAATTGACTTGCTTAATGAGTTTTTGCTCATTTCTCTTTAAAGTTTCCAAGAAAGAGGGCATGGAAGAACGACTGACCAAATCCTCATTTCCTACAGATTAAAATAGCTGTCAACAGAAGCTGAGACTTCAATAGAAAGGCAAGATTGAGCCTTGTATTCACTAGTCTTTTTAAGTCCTGCTTCCCTCTGGACCACAAAAGAAGGGCTGATTAAGTAAGAGGCTGCAGAATTTGAGGGATCCTTGCTACCTTTTATCCTGCAACATGTTTTGCAGTCCAGGCAGTGTAAACTTTCCTGTACTTGCTTCTAGGCTAGTCCCATGCCAAAGGGTTTCTTTTCTTTCTTCCCTGCCTCTACAGAAGATCCTGCCAGTCCTCTTCCAATGGTAAAGAAAGAGCAAAAAAAAATTAACTTCCAAGTTAGCAAGGTTGTTAATGACTTAAGAAAATCAGTGGCAGGTTTAGTATGGAATCTTGCTGGGACTTCGCAGAAGTGAGAGGAGAGAGCTGAAGATACATAGCTGGATATAATTTATATGCCTAAATAATAATTAATAGTTCAATCTGCACTCACAAGAAGGATTTATGAGCAGGAGTAAATAATTCAGTAAGAGTTTCCTTTAAGAGGTACATCTACTCTTCCTCTAATGTGTGAAGAGAATTAACACTTATGAACAGAACTCATAAAATCCAGAACAAGAGTTGTCCAGGTAGCAGCTAGCAATTGAAATGCATAGCACCTTAGCTCTGTTTTGCTTCACAGTCAGCATTATTTTGGACTAATTACAGATAGCTTCACAACTTTGAGTCCTGTCCTAGCATTAGCTTCCCAAGCAAACAAAACCAAAACATTTTAATATATAGAAATAGAGAAAATGACTAAGGCTTTGTCTACATACAGTGTTCTTCAATTGCAATAATTAATATATGTTAGCTTTGATTTGTGTATTTCATGAACATTGGGTCATTGGATTAAGGACACTGATCATGGATTTAAACCCCAGCTTTTTCCTTCCTTATCCCTCACACATTCCTATAAGTATTTGTTTAGGATAAGGCTTTATCATGCTGCTTCTCTCTGATCCATGTGTCTTTAAAGATGCAAAGAAAGTAGAGGAGGTCTTTAAACATAATTATTTTCTCATGTTCATTTTAACTACAGAAAACATTGGAAATAGCTGTTTTCCAGCTAATAAAGCTGAAACCTTGTGAGACTGAAGTGTCAAAAGAAGAGATGTTAGAACAAGCTGCTATATTAAGTAGTAATGTATTTAAAAGAAAACTTGGCTGCTACTCCACCAAGCATTCTGTGGAAACACAAGAATAAACTGTTAACAAAATACATAATATTATTTTATCAGCACACCTTAGGGTACCAAATTTCACTCCCATCTCTAACAAGGGCTGTACGGTAACTGCAAAAATTATAAACAAATTTGTTTAACTTCAGTATCAAGTAACAGGATGAACCAATAATTAAAAGAAGTAATTAGAAACCAATAGGAAGCTGAAGATACATAATACTCACTAATCAACATAGGTGCTGTAAAAGAAAGTGGTGTTTACAATCTACTGACAATTTATTGTATGTACTAGCATAGAGGTGTCTGAAGTAAAATCACCTGAAGTAATTTATTTGGACTTTTAAAAATTACTTTTGCCAAAATTCCCAAAATGGGGGCTGTTAAGGAAATTAAGTAATCACAAGGTGAGAGAAATATGATTGCAGAATGGCAAGCCATAAAAAAGGAAAGGGATGTAACTAAATACCCAGGTCCTTGGCTGGCACAAGGCCAGCCAAGTGATGCAGGGCTGCACTATGAATGCTGTCAAGTACATTTCAAATGACAGAAAGTTCACCTGCAGTGCAATAGAGTGTGAAAAACAACCAACAAAGGGACCTAGCAAAGCTAGGTAAAGTGGCAATGTGACGATAGGTGGAATATGTCAACAAAACAATATCATGGAAAATACTGCTAGTTTTAAACGGGAAAAAAACAACAAACCACACAATACCTGGGGGAGAGAAGGACCTTAAAAATTCATCAAAATGTTATTTGTCTGCAGTGATGGTCTAAGTGTGACTGGATGCTTAAATAACAAGATAAGTACCAATAAAAATAATGCTACATTGTATACATAACATACTGTATTGCACATTTATGATGTATTTTCAGATGTTCTGCGGGTGCATGGGTGGGAGTACATAAATATATCTGAGCTCATATATGTACTGGCATAAAATAATGAACTATTTACAGAGTTGAATTTGTACAAGTACCAGTATTTAAAAACATAATCAGATTATCTATGCAATATTGTGGTGTTATACCTCTGAAGCGTCAATACTTTAGATATCCTGTATGTGCACATATGCACAAAGAAACACACATGCATAGATTTTGATTCACATATAAAAATATTTTCCATTGTTTCACTGACTTTTATAACATTTTGCCTTCTTATGGACTCCTTACAGAAATAATTATAAGCAATGAAAGCTTTCCATAGGAATATAAACTGAAGAAACAGAGACTCTTTGCTTCAGAGAGGAGATAAAAAAGGGTAAGAAAGGTATATAAATCATGGTGCAGGGGAGTGCAATCAAGTGCTGTGTTTAAGGAGATATTTGATGCATCTGGAGTACAAATATACTGAAACACATATAGGTATTCTTCCACTGAGTACTGAATTAACTGTATAACTTCTATGGTAACCACAGAGCCCCAGAGTTAGGCAAGATTCTCCAAGTGGTTAGAAAGTTGCATCAATAACAACAGCATTCAACTCTACACCAAGGAAAAAATAAATAAATTAATGAGCTGCTTTCTATTCCATTACAGACATGGAGGCAATGAGGCTTAAAATGATATTTCCTCTAACAGCAGGGCTTTCTACAGCATTTCTTGTGAGTGCTTTGAGGCACCTGGAAGACACAGCTGGAAAGTATGAGCTTAATGGGTAACGGTGTGATCTGCTAAGGTAGTTCCAAAGATACCACTTTCTTACGTTCCTACAGCTAAAGGCTATACCAATAACCATGCTGACTGCATTTCCATTGTTCTTTCATAGCAACAGGATATGTTAAGCTCCAAAGAACGATCACCGAGACTCCAATAAACCTCAAATCTATGAAGTATAACATTTGTTGCTAATGCTATACCAGGAACAGATTTTTTCCTACAGGTAAATAGAAAAATAATGTCTGTGTTGTGAAACGCATTCTTTAGTCACAGTTTTTGAACACAGTTGCAATCTTGCAAATATTAAAAGTGGGCAAGTGGGCATTCACAAGCAGATGATCTCCACTTATGTTTGTTTCATGTACACTTATTTTGTACATAAAGATAAATGAAGTCTCTCTCTGTGTGTAACATACTTGGATACTGCAGCTGCAAAAATGGAGGGAAGGCCTACTCTGGCTAGACAGGCCTACATAAGTAATTTTTTTATATTTTTTATTTTTTCCTGATTAAGTATGTTAAAACTGTGAGCTTAGCTGGCTGAGTTAGGGATGGTTAACTCTGCTCAGTGTGTCCTATTACATGACTAGAAGCTCCTCTAGGTGGTCAGTACAGAGGCTGACCATGCCGGCTTTCTAATATGCATAGAGTCCATAGGATCAGGCTCACCTGCCAGTGACAACTTCTGTTCTGGTCCCATGGGATTCTGAATGAAGAGCTTGGATGAGAACTGTTGGCTCTGGCAGTCTCGTGGCCTATGTTTGTGTGCTGAAGTTGTCTTCTTTCCTTACCCTGTTGAATTTGCTGGGCAGTCCTGGCTGTAGCTGACTAAAGGGAAGAGATTCACAGCTGGTGAAAATCAGTGTCCTATGGAAGAGAAGTTGCAAGTATCCACATCTAAGAAAAATCTGCAACCTCTCATCTCTCCTTTATCCTCCCCCCCATTTTTTTTTTTTTTATTATTTCTTTCTTTTTAATTTCAGTAGGAAAGAGGCAATCTGCTGAGGGAAATCTAGAATTGGAATTTATGTTCAGACACTGAAGTCAATCACCTACACATCACGCATCCTCAAGAAATGAGAAATGAGGGTGCATTTGCTCATTGCTCATGGGACTGGCTCCTTCCTTCCCTCCTTCCTTTTTTTTTTTTTTTTTTTTTCCATCTATGGTTTGAATAAAAGGGGCTTGATCTGATTCCACTCCAAAACATTTTGGATAGATTGTTAAGAAAAGCAAACCAAATAGCTTTACTTGCCCCACACCCAATCCTTTGGTGTTTTTTTTTTTTTTAATTATTATTATTATTTTTTCAACTGAAAGGAAGTATTTGATGGCTGGGGAGTGGGGGTGGGGGGAAGATATCCTCACCACCAGCATCCTTGTTTCTCCTACTCTTCCTAATGGTGTAGCCTTACTAGATGCTCCCATCTTCCCTCTGGCTGCAGCCAAGGACCAAAAGAGAAATTCTGAAATGTCTAGGGGACATAGTTGTTCACATTTGGTGGTCTGTTTACATCTCTGTTCACTTTCCCTTCACAAACATTTGTATTGATTTGGTAGTTTTGAAGCTGAATTCTTGCAACTACAAGTGCTGATGTGCAAAGCTGGTGTCAGGAGATCCTCTCTCCAACCCATGTTCTCTTGGGCACAAGAAGAAGAGTCATTACTGTCAGCAACTCTTGATTTTAAGAACTGGAACAGATCAGGCAACCTAATAACAACCAGGTTTTTCTTTCATATAGAGTTTCGTTTTCTTTCTTAATTGAAAAAGAGCTAGTTTTGCATAGTGCAGGGCTTCATTGTAAAGATTCATATTGACCCTCATTTTGGCTCCCAACATCTTCTGGAGCAGTTTTGCTGTGGTCACTGGAGATTGCCCTGGAGGAGGAGCAAAATAAGCTCAGCCACTATGGTACATATGAAAAAGCACATTGACTTCTGTTTGTTCTTTTTTTTGTCTTACTTATTCTGGGTCATATTAATATCTTGTAAGAATGCCAAAAGCATGTCTGTAAAAACTGTTGCTGTAATGATTAAGTCAGTCACTCAACGGCTGCTGTGTACAGGTAAGTTAGGGCACTGAGGTGTGAACCATGTTAATTTTGTGCTGTGTTAATTTGTGTGAGGACCTCTTTGTATTCAATAGTGGTTCTGTAACTTTGTGTTATTTTAGTTTTCTATGTTTATATATATAAGTATATATATGTATATAAATCAATATTGCCTTATAATTCATTTTGTTCCTAATCCTGAAAGTGTGTTAATTGATGTTCTTCTTGCCTTTTTGGTGACTATTTTGAATGAGAGTTAGCAGTAGATATGTGTATTTACAGACTGGAAAAGAGTTATAACTCTCTCTCTTACTGTAAAATTTATTGTTGCTTATATTTTTTCCGTCCTAGTGGCAGTAAGCTCTTGAAAATGGCCTTTGTTGTTCAGCATCAAAATAACACACTGCTTACACTGGTGGTTATTCATCACAGGATATCATTTATAATATTATTTGGAAGGTGAGCCAGGTGGCTCTATTTCATGTAGGAGTTCAGATTTCTCCCCCTCCTCCACCTTGTATGAGTAAATATATAGTTTCAGGAAAACATTCTGCATTGCTAATTTTTGGTGTGGCAACCATTGAGTTGAGTGAGCTGGATAAGCAGTAAGAAAGTTTGCTCTCCTTCTTGTCCTTTGATCAGAAACTGTTTTTAAAGGACAGCAGCTCTCTGGCAGCTTGGTGTGTATGTGAGCAGAGATCTCTGAAGGTTGTTTGACCTTTTTTCTTTCAAAAGCATGCTTAGATGCATGTAGAAAAAGGGTTATCTAGAATATCTGCAGATCCAGTGGTGTTGATACCTTCCTCAATGAAAGTCAGCTCCACTGGGGCTGGTATCTGGGGTTGCTGCCACTCAAATGGAAGCAGGGGTTACAGTGCCATGCTCTGAAAGGCCAAAAGGCTATCTAATATATTTTGGCTCTTTTGGGTCTATGAATGACTGTGGGCCACTTGTTGCCTTGCACCTTTCCCCTCTCTCTCTTAATGCATATGATAATTACTAATGTATGCTGCAGCAGATATTACTTACTCTTCTTCTTCCCTCAGGGCACTTTGTGACTCACAGAGCTGTAAGGCAAGGCAGCGATCCTGAAATTTTTTGGGACTAGAGTCAGTGACAATTTTATGGTCACCTAAGTTTCCTGTGAGTATTCTGTGCTACTCTAAGTGGTTGTTATGCACTGCTGAGAGTGCCTAATGAGCGTAGCCACTTCCCTCTGACAAATTATAGAAACAAGTTTGAATGCTCATTAACATATATAAATTAACCCTGTGTGAACATTGAAAAGATTTCTGTGGGGAACAAAATTATGACTGGCTTACCCACTTGTTTGTACATGTACTTATCAATGGGTCAGAAGGAGAAGAGTCTAAGTAAATAATACTAAAAATACTTCTTCTAATAGCTGAAACTGTATTTATGTAAAACTGAATTAATGCCCACACTCTTGGGCAGTTTCCCTCCAGGAATATCACTGAGAAGAGACAGAGGGAAGTAACTGCAAGAAGCATTACTGGTGAGAGTAGAGGAGCTGGCTAGGGTCCTCTGTGCCAGCAGCAAAATAAACCAAGTGGAAGTAATGTCACCTTGTTTCATTTCGGAGGAGGATTGGCTCCCTGGGAATGGTGAGCTGTTCATGACACTTCCAAGGCCACCACTTGTTTTTGGTTTTGCTTCTTTAATATAATCCCATTTTTCTGTAGCTACATTCCCCTTATATTATTGCAATATTTATGGTTGCCAGAAGCTGGGGTACAGTCTCTTCCAGGCAATTTTTTTTTTTTTTTTTTTCCCCTAGGAAAATTCAGCAGGTAAGAGGTTTCTAATCATGATATGCAAAATAAGTCAAAAGGAGCCATTTCAAAAAGTAGCTTTTGATCCAGTATTGCTTTTTTTTCCCAGTAGGCCTGATCAGATAACTGGTTGCATTAATTGGTACTTGGTGTAGGAAGAGATGCTAAATACTTCTGCCTGTCAGCTCACCCAGATGTACAGAATAATCCAAAAAAGCACATGCCATAACTGACAGCAATGAATTCTGAAACATCTGACAATCATGAATAATGCAGTAAGGTAAAAAAAAGAAGAAGAAGAAAAAAAAAAAAGACCATGGTTGAGATGCAGTTCACAGGTTGTTCTGCTAGCACCTTCCTTAAATATCAAGTGTTGTTCATAAATGGAACTCTTTCTGTGAATTTAACTAAACTAGACAGTAAATCATGAAGGTAAGCTTACAAAGGAGAATCATCACATCTGAAACTTTTAAATATAAAAATCTAGGGCCTGGGAAGGAAAGCTCAACTAAAATGACATGTCTGTATTTGCAAAGCAAACATTATTTCTTTGCCGACTGTATATAAAACAGAGACAGATTTCCGACAGATTGGTATGTAGATGTATTAAAAAAAAACAATGCTTCTGTACACACTACCTAGTTTGATGAAAAATAACTGAGGTCCAGAAAAAAAGGTCCCAATAAATTCAGCAGATTCTTGTGAGGAAATATTCTCACTTTCCCTATGTTAAGCATGCAATTTTATGATGTAGGTGCTGCCAGTATGCCCTGATATTTAAATCAGCACACTATTCTCGGTTGTGTGGTTATAATTCCCATTACTGTTTCTGCCTGCATGTATTTCGTTTTCACCTTTGTCATCCAAACACAGGACTACAAGAACAGTGCTACTGGTTGTAGCCAAATGTTCTCCAGTGATGATCAGGAGCAGATGCCTAGAGAAGAGTATTTCAAGCACACTGTGCTTCTTCCCCAGGCTGTTTTTCTACCCTCCAACAACTCACAGCCCAGTGACTGAGCTGGAAGGTGGTGGTCATGTATTCAGTAACACTCAATGGCTGTCTCTTTCACATGTGACCATTCTGTTCCAGGAGTTCCTGCAGCACTCTGCTGGAACAAGTGCTATAGCTTAGCATGAAAACTTCTACTTCTTCATGTGTCACTTTACTCCTCTATGGTGTTTCTTATATTCTGACCTCCTTTATTTATTTATTTATTTATTTATTTTATTTTATTTTATTTTTCCCAGCCCAGACAGAGACCTGCCTGTGGTCCCTGTAACCACTAAGCCTCTGGTTGCTTAGTTTCCCTGAGGGCTTTCAATGACCAAGCTGGCCTGGAGCCTATTGAAATCCTAGTGAGCTGTCCTGGTGTACTTTTTGACTCCTCCAGCAGTTTGTGAGGCCAGACTCCCTTCACAAAGCCCATGCTATCTCTTAGATCTGACACACAATTGTATTTAAGAACTAACAGACAAACAAAAAGCAGATGTTTTTTGCCATCCTCCCATCCAGGGGGTCATTAAGAATGACATTGGGTAGTATCATAATGTAATTCCCATTTCCCAGAAGGCAGCCTTCACTGTGGTAGGAAGGAAGAAGCGTCAGTCCACTGTATCCTGTCCAGTGTAGGAAGAAGCTGAATGTGTAGATCAACTTTTTAAAAAGAAAGGTAAGAAAGAAAAGCAAACTGACCATGATAGTGTGGACCAAGCTACTGTGATACACTGGCATTCATAAAGGGCATCTCTGAGGAGTAAGCTGGCTTGCTTTTGATTTTTATACAACCTGTCCACAATAAGAGTCCTTGTACTGCTTTCAAGAGCTGCTTAATAGAAGAGGACCTGGAGTCAGACCTGGTCCAAGTAACGTGCAGTGTTATGTGTGGAGCAATCCAAACCAGAGCCAAGGGCTCAGAGGACAATTAAGCCATGTGGTCAATCGGTGATCAAGCTTTTTCCTTGTTTTACTTAGGAGTATAGAGGCACTCAGTGTGATCCTTCTAACGAACAGGGACAGCTTGTAAAAGGATAAGAGAAACTGAATGATTTATGAGTAAATAATCTGACTTAGGGCACGATGTAAACCACTAGCAGAGGCGCCTTTGTGCAGCACAAAATCATTAATGTTATGTAAGAGTTGAAAGCCTTCACAAAGGGCTGGTGTGCTTATATCAGGACATGGTTCATGCCCTTACTGACATACAGCATCCTCTTACTCTCCAAGCTGGGGTGACTTGAGAAGCTCACTCTGAGTAAATTTTATTTAGACTGTAAGTATTTTATGTGAACTGAGCTGAAAAGAGCTTTCTTGATGAGCTCCTTAATGAAAAAACAGATAAATCTTAATTTTGAAAGGAATGGCCACACAGATCTTTTTGAGCTGACTTCCTACCACAGAGATAGATCTACAGTATAACCTTAAAAAAAAAAAAAAAAAAAAAAAATATGTGTGGGTGTTTCTTAATCCACTGGCCTAAAAAACAGATACTGCTTTTGGTGGCTGAGAACTGCAGCCATGAGCAGTGCAGAAGAGGTAGGAGGAGGGGGTGAGTGCCTTTCAAGCCAGTGCACCAGATGCTGGAATAAGTGGTAGCTAAAGTTTGCTGATTTTCAGGCTGAGCTTTCTTTCCATATTTTATTTCATTTATTTCCTGAAGGTTAATTAAAGGAGATGTTCTCATAATACAGTTCCTATTCCTGAAACCAAATCTTCACTGTTCTTGGTCTAAATGGTAAGCATTAGCTGCTTAATACCAGCAAATTTGCCTGTGAAGTATAGCTTCCAAAATCATAGCAGACATGCCTCGTTAATCAAATGAGCTCTCTCACAGAGATATAAAAGCACATGATTGACAAGTAGCGTGCAGTCAAGGGAAATATTATCCTGAGAAGCTTTCAGCGTGTGACACTGAATGTTGCACTGTACAAAGTTCAACTAACAGAAATAATGGGCTTCATTAGAGGAGCCCAGAGTACAGTGATCCTTCACTGATGAAAAAACACCTCAAAGCTAGCTAGAATGAATGGTGATTATTTTGTTTCTTTCCCAGTAGCAAAATGTTTTGTCTTTAGGCCTCAGAGTGATGTCTCACCACCATAAGAGAAAGAAGACATTAGTTTAAAAAAGCTGTGATCTGCACTGCCCACGAAATCTCTCTTGGACCTTGCCCTTTCTCTCCCTCTTCCCTTACAGGCACCACAACAGACCTGTTCTGCACTCCATGCCCCAGGTGCATGGAATGGCACATTGTTCTGTGCAAAAGCAGCCAAAGCATTTCTCCCTGCAATGGGATGAGAAATGCTCTCCAGTGGCTCATGGCCCTGGAGCAGAAGAGACAGTGCAGCAGCAGGGCAGGGAACTGAGCTAGAGGAAGGGTCTGCCTACTGATTAGCAGTCAGCACCTTTTGGATGGCAGTAGTCAATGTTACTGTTTGCATGCAGTTTTAATTTCCTCAGCATCTCAACAATAACTGACATTTTTTTATCTTTTCAGTATGTACATCAACCTTTTCTGAGACCCTGAAGTCTGAGAGAGACAAGGATTTTTCATAGTAGACACTTGCAATCCTTTCTGAACATATATAAGTGAAAGCTGTGTAAACCAAAAGGGATGCAGACTGATAGGATACATACTGCAGGGTTTATCTCAATGTAATTTTCAGTCAGTGGAACTACACTTGCATTTCAGGGAGACAGAGAAGCTGTTATTTTGGAAAGCAACACATTTAAGCAAATGTAAACTGCAAATGCTCTTCCATAGATTCAGGCACCATCAAGAGTGAGGCTAAGATTGTTTTCATGAATATAATTCGCTTTTAAGTCAGCTGCAGTGGTTAGCTGCAAAGTACTTCTTTGGTACGTTGATTTCATTTGTTTCAGAACATAAATCAGGTATATTTAGCTAATCCTCTAAAATTCAGCTGTATTATCTTCTTTCATTAACCTCTCTAAAATGTATTTTTGCTGTTATATTTTAAAAGAGGATTAATTTTTCCCAATATAAATCACAATAGTCTCTTTAGTTATGGTACATCTTATGGTTTACACAGTTTAAACTATTTAAAGGTTGATTTACTTTGCCTAAATTATTCTATTAGCACTGTTGAGAGAGTAAGGATGACATTAGGATTATTGTCCTGTCTGATGCATCAAATACAGACCTTGTTCAGGACTTGGCTGTTTCTCAGTTACTGTCCAACATCATAACCAGTCCTTTCTTTTTCTTATAAATTAGAGACCAACTAGTGACAGATGTAAAATAATAGGAACATTAAGTTGTTACAAAATTTATTTTGAAAAAAAAAAGCAAAGCCATCAATTGGTGGACTGTTTGTATGTCACTGATAACTGGAAATATTAGTGAGCCTTATTTTGGCTTCTGAGAATCTGAGCATTAGCTGTCACATGAGCATATCTCAGATCCTTAGATTTCCTTGCTCAGTGCTGTCATTCTGCTACAGACATTTGTCTACTATTTTTTCTCGTCTAATTTGAAATACACGGAGCACTCTTGCTTTCAGAAAAGACTATTATAATACCTCTGCAGCAGATAACCTCTTCTGTAAAATGCAATTGGTGTTGACCTAAAACTCTCAGCAGAGGTGTCCTGTCTTGCACACGTGCCCTGTTTACTCTGAATCACAACTTCCACTGAGAGTGCACTACAGGGGCTTAGCACAGAAAAAAACAAGGAGACCAATAAGTGAGCATTGCTTGAGGCAAAATAAGGACATGAATGCTTTTCTTCAGATGGAGATTTTAAAGTCACTGCAAGTGGTTTACATATAATTCCTTGGATTTATTAAAAAATGTGGTTTAATAGGTGGGTGGGGTTGCTGTAAGAATGAGGAATCTAGTCACAGTTTTGCTGTTTTGCCACAGATTTTCTGGTTGATCTGTTAGTAATGAAGTCAGGACATTCAGAAAGGGCCTGGAATTTTGGCTGTCCCTATTTAAAGCCATTATTGCCCTCCTTTTAAAAAAATAAAATTAAAAATTACCTTTTGTTTCTTTATAAAGAACATTTAAAAACCCTGTCTATTTGCTTTAGGTAAAAACTCAAACCGATTTCTTTGAAACAAGTCAAGCACATCTTAGCCAGGGTGTTAGAACTTATTTTTAGAAATTCGCTTTTTCTTGTTTATTTATCCACATAATGAACATATTAATGCTAATCATGTAAAGCTCTTTTGCATCTTTTAAATGGACATTTAGCTCTGCTTCATCTAAAATTGCTGTAACTGTGAAAGCTAGAAATCAGGGTTGCTATATTTTGAGTGTACAGCCAAGGTTTTGCACATAAAATTGCATTTTGAGCACATACATGTTTCCAACTAGCTCACAGTTTATGCCCCTCAAATGAGATTGCTCGTGAGTAGCCAGTTGACTGCACGTTGCTGGAAGGATCAGAGGATAAGAAGAGCATCACAAACCATCATGTCACATGCTAGTCTCAGCCAGGCTGAGCATCTAAAGATGTGAATACAGAGGAGAGAAAGGTATGTATTCATTATACCTGTGGCTCTGTGAGCCTCACATTCCCACCAGCTCTGAGGAAAATGATTCATTCTGAACGTGCTAGCATGGCTATGACAGCTGGCTCAGGGCATGACAATAGTAATTCCTTAGTGTATGCCACTTGAATCTGAGTGAATAGAAAAAGTCAGCTTCATTGATCTTCTGGGTCCATCATGATCTTCCTTAAAGAAACTTTGGTAGAAATTTTGATCAAAAAGGCAGTGGCTAAATTTTTAGTTTAAGTGGCTATAGAGAAAAGGAGAGCACTTTGCAAAGATCTTAATGTAAGGTTATTTGTTGTAGCCAGCAAACATGTGAATTATACAAATTATGTCCTTGAGAATAATTACAGTCTAAAGAGGGTCACCAGAGAAGTCCGGTAACCGGAAAAACAAATCTGCTCTGGCTCTCGGACCTAACAGCCCCTTCAGTTTTGTGTAATTCAGAGTCCTGTTTAATGTAATACGTGTGAATATGTTTATGAGGGAATATAACAAATCCCTGAGATAATTTAGTCTCCACCATAAAGGAAGGTGCTTGAGCAAGACACGAGAGAAAGGAGATAAATTTACAGTACTGTGCTTCATCATAATATAAAGTCATGAATTAGAACAACTGAGTTATCTAATACTTTTTGAGAGTTTTTTGTTTGTTTTATGTGACAAGTAGAAAACAGAAATGAGGTGAATATTATGAATATTCATTCCTAGAATTAAAATGCATTTTACAAAAGGCAGAAAAAAACTATTTAAATGTTTTTTCAGCTCTTGATATTTAAAGACATGATCATTTTTTGACAGCTTGAGTAGCCTTTAAACAAAATGGAGTTTTTTGTTAATGAAAGATACAATATTAAATGCTTATATCACAGTCTGTTTGTGGTATATTAATATTTTTATTTAATATATTAAAAAGATAATATTTAAATAAGTATTAAGCTATTAATTCCCTTTTAGTAAGCAGTGGTATGAATTGGATGCTTCACTAATTCAATATTTAAAACAATTTAATATAACTTTAATTTTTTTTTTTTTTTTAATACTACCACCCCTTACTTTCCAGCCACATATATTGTACAGATTTAATATACAATGGTATATCTGCTATATATCCATCAATGAAAGCAAGGTCAAACAAGCATGACTTAGAAATAGAAGTGGTTTATGGTTATATATAGGAGTATGCTTCACACTCTGGATTCATCCTTTACTTCTCTCCCAAGAAAATTCTTGCATCTATATTTTTGCCATAAATAATTTAACTGTATTTGAAGAACAGGTTTATATAGGCATATTCCTCATCTGAAAATAATAGTAATGTTAGATGTAGTATAGATCTAAGCATCTGAGTGCCTTCTAGATGAAGACAGAAATATTGCATCTGAGTCTTTTTCCCAGGAAGTCAGCATAGAAATTGGAGGACAGGTATAACAGCCTCTTGGTGAACAAGTTAATTCTCGAATTACATTGATAGCAACAACGATCAAACTCTTAATGTCAGCTTTACAAAGGAGGAGTTTGGAGCTTGGTGCCATCTTCCATTACAGATTTGTGTATCCTTTGGAAGGTGTTAAGTTACTGCAACATGTTCCCCATATTCCTGTTAATTCCTTTCATTAGTTATCTCCAGTACCTTGTCACTCTTGGCTGATGATATAATAGATGTCAGGAGAAAATGGGTGCCAGTCCTCAGCCTACAGAAGACCATCAATAATCCATCAAATCCACTGAGATGCATCTCCTCTGTATTCTGGTCCGAATTCATAATAAACCAGGCTCAGAAAATCTATTGTAGCTGGTCAACTATACAAATAGCTTTTCCCAAGATTTTGATAATTTCACTCAGAAATCTAAGACAATAAATAAGACTTTTTACTTATTCATTTTATGTTTTTAAGTTTGTAAAACAACTTGAGGAAAAGGGCAGTGGGGAGGGTAGATGTGTGTGTGTGTGTTATTTAAAAGTAATTTCAACCCAGACAGGTCAGTGGATCACTTTTCTTTGTAAGCAACCGAAATGGTCAAGGAGCAAACTCTAGGAGATCTTTGTTAGAATAGTTGTTATTTCCCAATATCCTGATAGGTATGAGTGAGGCAGAGAGAGGTGTGTTCTGGCTGAATCTGGAGGAATACTTTATAATGAAACTAAGTGTCACTGTAGGCTAACTGCAATGACACTCTCTCTTACTCTTAATAAATAATTGTTAATACCAGACTTGTTAATTCAAACACTGATGCAATATAATGTGACCTAAGATGGCTTGAACTAGTTACCATAAATAACAACAATTCATTTCCCATTATTTTTGTTAGTTTACATGCAGTGAACACATTTGTTTCATTCCACATAGTGAAAAGTCATACATCAAACAAGAATGCCAGTACTGAGAAAAGGTTTTTACGTCTGACTTTTTAAGACACCTTAAATGGCTATTGCCTTTTTTTTTTCTTGTTCCTTGTCCTTTTCTTTTTTTCTAAGAATGACAACTGTTAAACCTTTATTTGTACAGATTAGAAAAGGATGCAAAGTTATAGCAAGGATGATAAGTGTTATGCTGTACTTGTTAAAATCTGATGGACTACAATGTAAACAGAAATAATGAAATGTCTGCTGTAGCCTTTTACATTATTTTTTTTTCATGTTCTACAAGGAAATTTAATTGGCAGAGATTGTTTATTGCACTTTTTAGTAGTCCTTAGAGATCTTATAGAAAACAGTGATATTTCAGAAGTGCTGACTGAAAATAATACATGGCTTCACTTACTTACTAATTTGTATCCTTAGCTATTCTAGTTCTTCTTATAATCTGCACAGCATGGTAGGTTTCAAGACTCCAATTACAACACCAATTCCAGTAACAGCTTTCTCTCTTTGCTGGACATAATGCTGAAAAAAGGGAAACTTATTTTTTCCTTTAACCTTAAGGTTAAGAAAACCTTTCCTTAAGTTAAGGTCCTTCTAAGAAAGAAAATATGCACAATACATGTTTTTAATTGAGAAAGAGAGAAATAGCTCAAGCAATTGCAATATTTTTTTGATATTTGCATCTATTAAGATTTAAATATGCAAATATTTATGTATTACATTAATAAAGGAGAAGGCATTCCCCTGGATTATCAGTCTGTTCTTGACAATGGAATTCACAGCATGGCAGTACACATGAGCATAAAGTGCCTTCAGAGAAAACAGCTTTTTTACTCTCAGCCCTGCCAACACTTTATTATTATTTTTTGTAGTGCTGTATTTCTAGACAGTCCATGAAAGGACTGCAATTACTCAAAGAAAGAAAGCATAACCTCTCTTCCCCCTGGAAATCCAGAGCAAAAATGAACTAATTATCTGGAAAAAAAAAAAAAAAAAAAAAAAAAAAAAAAAAAAAACGAACAAACAAAAAACATGCTTATTTAGTTTATACCTTCTCTGGTGGAGGGTGGAATCTGAAGATCTCAGGTAGGTACAATATGGCCCCTCCATGAGTAGGATGGAGGTGAGGTGTATACTATTTTATGAATTCCTAGCAGGACTTCTTAACACCCTCCTTGGTCAACATGTTGACATGCATTTTTGTGTTGTCCAGTGATAAGACAAAAAATAAATACGATGTGACTGCTGACAGCAGTAAGTCTTTGATCTTTCAGTTTCAGGAACCTAATTTCTGGAATAGTGGGTCTCCCAAAGCTGCTGTTTCCACTGGAGGTAACTGTCACAAAGTCTGAAGCTGTGATGATTATTAACGTGCAGCCTCTCATCACTAGCTGTTGTTGAATAGTGAGGGAATGTCACACTGAGGTGCACACATGGAAAGTTCAGTATCTCTTTAGATCTAAAACAGGAGAGTTGCAATGGGCTGTCTTGTAGTAAGTCCTTACGTACACAGGGTTCACACCTCGCTAAAGATACAGGTTACCAATTGTATTTATGGAGGTGAAAATTCAACCCTTCATGACCATTTTTGGAAAGAACAGACTAAGATGGGGACTTTTCACCTATAAATATACAAAAGAAAATGTGTAGAAATTCAAATCTATCAGTAAGAGATTCTGCATCTGTATTAAGATTTGAACAGTTTAAAATTCCACTTCCAGCATATATTCACCAATGATGATTTTCTTTACATTTGCTTTAGAATTTGCAAAGCCCCAAATTAACTGTGCTTTAGTTCATCCTTTACTTCATCATTACTTGTTGCAGTTGGGTCAGAATAATCTCAAAACAGTATTGAAGGCAGGGCAAAGACATCATGCCAGTGTTCATCGAATACTACCATTTATTTTGGCCATCTTTGATTGGTAAGAGGCAGTAGTAACTTTTATTTTATTATTTTATTT
>CM021731.1:129220190-129353788 GCA_011075105.1 Heteronetta atricapilla | reverse complement strand
TTATTTTATTTTATTTTATTTTATTTTATTTTATTTTATTTTATTTTATTTTATTTTATTTTATTTTATTTTATTTTAATTTATTTTTCTTCCTGTGCTTTTAGTAAATAATATAGTCAAGACTTCCACAGACCAACATTAAGACAGCTGTCAGCAATGCCCAGCAAAACTGATGGTGTTCCTGGAAAGCCATGCAGAATGCTATGCATTACAGAGTGCCATCTACTGGCACCTTTTCCTCTAAAGTATACCAATATGAGTGCCCTGCAAAACAGACAATCTCATGGTGATTCTCAATTCTTGCACCTCTAAAAATGTTTGTAAAGTCTGTCAGACTTGATTGTTTCTACATAGTGCACTAATTTTTTTCATCTCATCTTTAGACCTTTTGGCCTATCTCTTCTGCAGGAAATATTATAATCAAATTCCTAATATGCATGACAAATCTACTATTAAATAGGCAATTATCAAATTACAAAATATAAAATGATTATATTATGTTCCATTAGTGGTTTCTAATGGAAATAAAAGCTAGAACATACAGCCAACAAAGGTCAGTTAACATACTGAGCATGACAATTAAAACCATAATCAATAGGCAAGTGTTGCCAGTTTCAGTTTGCAGTTCTGCAGTGATGTCCATGCAATATTGCAATATTCCAAATTGATATTTCACTTTTTCACACCAAATTGGCCACTAGAATATTCCATACACCCCCTGACATTTTGAAAAGCTGTTTGAGCCACCATTTCATCTGTGTTTTCAACAAAGCATTCAATGTTTTATGGAAGCTGGGAGACCTCTTTGGTTTATGAAGTTCTAGTTCAGCATATGCTCTTGCTTGGCAGTTGTGTAATCATCCACTGTGTCCTGTACTTTTCAGAAGTGTATATATCTATCACTTAGGAATATCTCTCATTTTGGCATCAAGCTAGATGAATCAAAAGCCTTCTGGGACTGCCATAGAGCAATACAAGTTATCTTAAAGATACAAAAGCCTTTTAATTTCATTAAGATTGTGTGCTAACAGAATAAGGGATACAGCTAAAGACTTAAAACTTTGAAGGATACATAAGGTAACCATGCCAACATTATTAAGAAATTCATTATTACTGATATTAGGAAAACAACAAAAATAAAAACAAAAAACCTACATTGATTATGAGAAAAGATAGTTTTTCAAAACTTAGAAAGTCTTTCTCAGCTATGTGTCAACAAGATGATGTACATGTTTAAGATTTATTCTTCAGGATGTAGTAAGGTGGAATCATTTTCTTTCAGTGCATAGAAGTCCCCACATGCTTCGAAGTTCAATGAACTTCAACTATATCATGATACTGCAGAGGAGGATGTCAACTAGTTAGACATATGCTTTGCAGAATAAGTTGTGGCTTACAATATGCACAGGCAGAATCTGTATTTTGACATTGAAAGTTCAACCCTTAACTCTGAAAGTACAACACATACATTTGCACAGCATAAGGAAGTGCTTGCACAGTTGTATCTCTGAATTGCTTAGAAAGGTTAAATCACTGGGAGAGTGAATCAATGACATAAGAAGAAAAAAGGTCATGACTTAACCTGAGAGCTAAAAGTAATGTACCTTGTTTCTAAAAAAGTGTACACAGAAAACGATCACTTCAGCTCAATGCATCTTAACAGCAGAAGCTTTTTGGTTGTTAATTAAATATGTATGATTCTTTGCATCACAAACCATCTTCAAGGATATTTATGATAGCTTGATCTAAAATGAGCAGAGTCGATTTTGGTGGTCTACAATCTTGCCGTAAAAGGAACAAAGACAAGTTGCAAGTTGTTATTACTCGGTTCCCTTGAGAAGATGCTGGCTTACTGGACAATGTGTGCTGAAAGAAAGCAAAAAATGCAAGCAAGGAATAAATGTATAGGTTACTAATCTTGTTTCTTTGCAGAGCTTCATGAACAACTTTCAGTAAGTGGCCACCTTGCACATGTGCAGTCTTAGTGTTTGGGATGGATTTGTCTGAAAAGGCCTTATTTTCTCTTACATAGCACCATGTAACTACCCAGTTCTAAAGACTTTTGCAGATGAAGTTTTACTAAGTTCCATGGACTCTGAGGCTTTTTTGTTTTTGCTGAACTTGTAGATCCACTAGGTGTGGAAATGTACTTCCATCTCTTTCCTGATGCGAGGGAGAAATGAAGGTAGCCCTGAGAGTGACTCTGCAGAGGTTCCCACAGCAGTGGGAGTGATGAGTGAAGTGCATAGCCATATGCTTTTTATGAAGAGGGATCTCTGTGCAGCCTCCCCACCCATTTGTACACCTTCCTGTTAAACCAGACATGAAGCAGTGTGAGAATCAGTGAGAAATGCACATCAGCTGCACCACACTGCAGCTGTAGCCGTCTCCTATTTTGGAAGAAAGCATAAAAAAGCAAGGTAGTGATCAATTAACTGTTGGCAGGTCTTTGTAAGTGTTCTGTGGGGAACAGTACTCTGGGCACAAGTGCATTTGGGCAACAACATTATTTTGACCTAAATTTGTCCCTGAGTTTTCAGTCAGAATTGATATTGTTCACTTGGAAATTTCTGTGTGCTGCTGCTGATGTGCACAGCTGAGCAGCTGTTCCCTCTCAAGACAAAGGAGGCTGCACTTCAGGACATGTTGAAGTGATTTCTGATTGTAAAGCATTTTGGGGTCCTTCAGTCTGAAAAGCATTTTTACCACTTCTGCAGCTACTGGTCTAAAGGGAACAGACAAAAAGTTCCCTGGAGCTGTTACAGATAAAACTTGACTTGAAATAGAACTTATGGAGAGTTTCCATTCTTCTTCATTTTAATCCAGAGACTATAATGGCTGGGGTTTATACATAATTCTCTTTAGGGCATGCTCCAAGTGTAATTAGTGACAAAACCTGACTTGAATTAATGAATAGGATAAGGCTTTAGGGATGGTCATGCAGCAAAACTTCTCAGCCTAATGAATTGATTTCCATTGAATTGGCTATAAATATAATATCATTAATAATAAATTGGTGCATTGTAAGGATACTACTAGACACTAGAAATGAGCAGATATTACTATATACATATATATGTATATATATATATTTGCCTCAGAGGCAAGTACAGAGGGTTGTGTCCCCAGTAACTTCTTTAATGACATTGGCAGAATTTGCAATGATCAATGCGGTTGTGTTTTGGACAGACATAAACAGCAAGTGCTTCATGGCTGTGATGGCTCCTGTTGTATATAAAGCAAAGGTCCCGCAAATGACGCACCTAGTCACTCCTTCCACAGAGGAAAGTGTTGAAGGCAAATACCTGACAAAGCAGGTATGTTCTTGCAGGCACTGTCTTTTTAATCTTCCTGAAAATTGTCCTTGCATAGATAAGGGATAAGTTAATAGTGAAAAAGGCATCCAAAGCAGTAGCAATATTAACAAAATCCTATGACCAACAATAATTATTCAATGTGGAGGCTGGAGCTGACCCCAAGCAGATAATTTCAACACTCCCAGTGCTTTGTAGACTCCACTCCTGCCCATTGGGAAAGGGATTTCCAAAATGCTACACTGCCACTGGTGGTGTTCCCTTTTGGAAACTGAATATCCATAATGCAGTGACAGTTCTTTCGTATTTGGGGTAGAGGCTGTGATTTTTCATTTCTTATTTTTCTTGTTCTATAGACTAGGTTCCTTCTATCATATTCAGAAATCTGTAGGAGACTTCTTCATTTGCATCTAGACTGCTAATTGAGAGCAGAAGAAACCCCAAAATAATTGGATGAGAAAAACCAAAATTATCATTTTTGATTCTCATAAATAATTCATGAGCAGCAACCAAACCTTATTCACTGTGTTTTCTCTTGTTTGAAAAGTTCGAAGCTTGGGAAGTTCAAAGGACTTCCCATTCCTAACATGCAGATGACAAAGCCTTTATTTTCCTTTCACACACCTCCAGGAACACTCCAGTAACAGACGACGAAAGATTCATACCAGTTGCTCTTATGAAGTTTGCTTTCAAGATTAGCTACAAACTAAACTTACTTTACATATGTGCAGGCATACAGGTATTTGCATATAAGCTTACTTTTACAGGAATCACCAGGTAGTGCTCTGCTATTACACCTTGATACACCTACTGCCACAGCAGTCCAGTAATGTTCTGTTGATTTCTTCATTAGAAAACTTAAAAGAAATTTCCTTAGAATTGCATACCCATATTCCCACCAAAAATTTCCAGACCTTTGAGCCAATATACTTGTTCCTTATGTGGAAAGGACTGATTGTCTGAACTGCAAAAAATTTGCAACTCTAGTGAATTCTACTTGAAAGGAAAGGGGACTAACATTCATGAGAATCAGGTCACGCTTATTCAGATGCTCAAAAAATAATCTAAGTATCTAATATGTAAGCATGCTTGTTCCAAAATGCTTATCATGAAAATCTATCTCTTTGTAGGCATTTTTAAAGAAAAGAAAAAGTGGGCTTGGATTTTCAAACATGGCTTCTGTTTGAACCTATCTTAACTGAGCCTGCAGTTCTGCCCCAGAAGGACATTGTCAAAGAAAACACACAAAGATTTAGAATGGTTAAAAAATATGTCTTCAAATATGGAAGTCCAGTTAAATTCCCTGAATTCTGGCAGCTATTAGCTACTGAGAAAAATAAGAAAGATTAATAGGTTGATTTTCATGTATTTATTCAGATTTGAGGAAGCAAAAAGACATCCATCCAAGGCTTTATGTTTCTACTATCATTAACCACACAATAAATACATTCTCAAAACATTAAATAGGAACTTGAACAGGAATTAATCCAACCAGCCAGCTATGTATGGGGAGTCCTGGGGGACAGACAAAGAAGTAAAATAAGTACCTGCACATACTCTGGAAAACAGTAAATCTCTACTTCCCAGCAGCATAGCGCACCCACTTCTAGCCTACATGAAGGACAAAACGTTCAGCCAGCGTTATGAACTTGTTACGATACAAGATTGAACATTTCCTGTCCTGATTATTTTGTTAAGTGTTATTTTGTAATGTTGTTAAGTGGCTAGTGTTATTTTGGGTGGCAAAAAGAACTTTCTCTTTTGGAGGGAAAAAGAGAGCCTGGCTGACTGTGCTAACAGTCTGACTGAAGGTGAGGGATGTATGGGCTGACTTCATGGGTCATGGTGGAAATAAGCCAGCATGCAGAAAGGAAGAAGCTTAATAGAAGTCTGCTTCTAGACAAAAAACAAGGATGTGCACAAGTAATGGGCTGCATTTGTTACACTTTTTTTTTTTTTTTTTTTTTTTTTTTCAAATGTGAGTAGTCCTTTATGTATTATATGGTGTATTGAATGTATTCATAAAGATATATATATTAATGCAAATGAAAAATTTACCTTATCAAGAATTTCTAATACCCTGAGTGTACAATATCATTTATATAGAACTAATGAGTGCTGAATGCTGCAGAAGGAAGATACAGATGCCATGCACATTCACCTGTGCAACACTGCACTGTGGGGGAACCTCTACCCGAATGCAGACAGTGATTGGTAAATGTCCAGAACACCAAGACTGGTAATGTTTTGTGCAGCCACAGAATATGATCTCGCATTCTTCAGTGGTTCTGCTACTGAGTTTGGCACACTGAGATATGTCAGGGAAATGCACTCTCTGTGCAATGAAAACACAAATGTAAAGATTTGTTTTTTCATTCTGGTCACAGTGTTTTTGAAGTCAAAGACATTTATAAATAAGCCTCTTAGTCTGGAAAGGAAATAGATGCAGCTATGAAATAATTATTACAGCTATAGCAAAATTCTGAGCCTTATGAAGGAATTCTTCAAAGGCTCTATATTAACAAAAGATTTCATATATTTTTCCTTGCTTTTGTAAGTTTTATGAGAAACTGATAGAGTTTCATTATGGGAAGCAGTTTTTGGATGTTAATTCTCTGCTCATCTGTCTCCCCAAGCCCCTCAGACATTAATTAAACTTTTATAGACATTCAAACTAACATCTAAACATTCCAACTCGGAGCGGCTTAAGTACAGCCTCCGGCTATATCTGGCCCAAATCCACCAGAATGGCTCTATGCCTAATCCTCTATTCTATCTATTGACTGTTCTTGACCCCTTTTTCTTTTACTTCTATCATCTATTATCTTAAGTGGGTTTATTCTGCTCCCATCCAACTGTGTCCACCAGCATAACTATTTTTGTGCACCCCACTTCCCTGTGGCCAGCTAGTATTCCTCATTGTACCACTTCCAGGAACTTGAAATACGTTAACTTTATCAAAGTTACATAACAGGTGACTGTAGCTATTTGAGCTTGTGCTTCCAGATGGCATGTGATCAATATATAGGACGTAATTCACAACTAACTAGATAGTTGGCCTTTGACATGAGATGTTGCAACTCCTTAGCATGTGTTCCAGACCCTATTGTTTTGAAGGGAAGTGCATGTTCTTAACTGCTAAGGAAGGGATGCAAACCATACAGGTGAAGAACATTTGAGCTGAGGTTTGCTGTTTGAGTTTTACATTTGTTGCTGTATCCCACTACATTTCATACTTCCAGATGCACTATGGCCTGTAGAGGTGTCTCAGATCCCATCAGCATCAGTGGAGATTACAGAGTAGGTCCTCTAGATCTCCATTGCATGCATTTGGACCTTAGACAAGCAACACATACCTGGGGACACCATAGATAGGTAAAATTAGGTCAGCTGTGTTGTATGCACGTATAAGATCTACCTACACACCACAGTTGTATGAAAAATGTTCTTTAATGGAGAAAATAGAGAACTGAGAAAATATTTTCCAGCACACTGAGGATCCTTCAACTATTTGGGTAATGTTTTCTTTACATATTGATAGCACTCATTTATTTATTTATTTATTTCCAGTTAAACATTATGGAATTCTTCAGATTTAGTAACTCATTCACAAAAATATATAGCAACAAAATAATATTGCTCTCTGGGATACTGGGATAAAGCCCAGTAAGTATTTAGTTTGTAGTTTAAGTCAGTGAGTAGTAAGTAGTTCAAGTTTGTGATAGAAAGCTTCATACGAAAGGAAGACTCTATCTCTGGTTACCAGTCAATTCCAACAGAAATAGCAAGAGGGTTGTGGTATCCTCGTGAGTCATTAGCCTGAGAGTATTTGGGACTTTAGAGAGTATTAATGAAAGGATTTTTCCATGCATGTTGTTTTATTTTTGGCTAATTTTATAAATTTTATTTTTGTGTGTGGCAGAAGTGTCCCTTGTTTAGATGTTCCTATGTGGAAATAAATAAATACATAAAATCTCTATTTTCCTTATTTGTCAAAATATTTTTGAAAGTGTAAAGTAATAGATGACAGTATCCATAATTCTAGATTTCTGAGGAGGAGATAAGCTCTTAGCAATATTTAGCAGTTAGTGTTGGCAGTGGGATGTCAGGCAGTTGTACTACAAGGTCTGGCATCCCCGAAAAGCGGGATCAGACAGGGCCAGCGAGAGGGAAGCCAAAGTCTCTCTGCCTGAAGGTTCACCTGGCTTAACTTTGACAGGAAGACAAGTAAGATCTCAGCCAGGATTGTAACAACTATACTTAAAGAAATATTAAAGATTATATAATTTAATCAATTTAAGCAACTTCTTGGGTGTTCTACAGTTAAGGAGGATTAAGAACACTGAATTAAAACCTGAGGCCTGAATTCAGATGGCTCAGTTTGTCTCAGTCATTTTAAATATGTAAAATCAGACCAGCATGTAACAAATGCCTCCATACTCCAAGAGCAAAACTTGGTTATAGTTCACAGTGGTAGTTATTATCGCTCTTCAGGTGTGTAACCATTACACTTCCTTAATCACATCCATAAAAAGGTAGTGCTATTTACTAGTACTGGCTGGAAAAATGTTAACAGCTCCACGCTTCAGAAATTATTCATATTCCCAAAAGCACTATTACCCTTTTTACTCCAGGCTCTTACCAAGGCAGGAATCTTCAGGCTTAATATTTTGTATATACATTACTAGATACGTCAAGCAAACTCTCCAGCATTTTAAAAATACCCAATATTACAAACTGTTTACACATAAAGCTAATAATTATGATTATGTTTATTGCTCATTCGACATTTAGCAAAACTTATAGAAATGAGGAGAAAATGACTTTGTGTGGAACCTACAGGCCAAAAGCTACAGGCAGCTCTGTTTAAAAAGCTTGTTGCCGAATCCTACTTTCTAATCAAGAACAGGACATTAAATTTACACAGTAAATGTACTGAGGCATAAAGAACTGATTATTTAGATCAGTCTTCTGCTTAGAAAGGGAGGGAAGTCAAATGGTGTGTATCTACAAAGCACAATTTTTATGAGGGTTGAGCATTAATCCTGGAACCTGCCACTTCACAGTTTTGATATATTAAAAAAGCTGTTAGATAAGTGTGGCAGTTGCCAAAGCAAATTAATTAAGAAAGGAAATTATAGTATTTTACTTTTTTTTTTTTTTTTTTTTTTTTTTTTTCCTGGTAAAATATCATAAAGTTATAAAGCAAATGCTGAAAGATCTTTCCCAGCCCACTAATCCTCATTCATTTTGGTGAAGATTAATGATGAAAGATCTAACTGAGCCTCATTAGATGCCAAAAGAAATGGCATATAAGTTAATATCCCTCTAGGAGCTGTGGCTATGACTCTGGGAAATTAATTTATAATTCATTATGATATGGTTAAGACTTCCTGGTGTTTCCTCCTGAATTCTACAAGACAGGCTCTAAATATCAGAAATTGCAAAAACTATACAATAAGTAAGATCAAGCTGTTCCTTGCACCAGAGAACTAGTATAGAAGCTGTATTTTTTTTTTCTCTCCTTTCTTCTGGCATCTTCATCTTGCTTAAAATACACAGTAAAAGCTCTGCCAATTGGGATGTAAAATGCATTCTTGATTGTAGCATATAATTAAAACTTCCCTTTCTGCTATTTTCCACACCAGTTTATAAAGGACCTACTTGAATTTGAGGCAAAAAATAAGACATCTGGTTCCATGGCTTTGTGTGGGCTGAAGCTAGTTATATTCCTTTTTTATTTTTTTTTTAATATATATTTGTACTGAGTCAAGCCTAAAATAATGAGCACTCCTTAGCCACTGGAGTATATTCCTTCGTGCTGAGAAGTGAAATAAATTCTGCCAAGATCACTGAAAACATGCCAGAACCATTACTGCACATCATGTTACTTTGACCAATTACCAAATATATTGCAGTCTTAATACAAAAAAAATGGCTCTTTGATACAAAAAAAACCAAGACCCCAAAGCCTTTTCTTCCAGCTCCTGCTTGTGGCTTTAATTAAAGAATAAAACAGATTAACACTACTGTTACTACTACTACTATAGCATGTTGTATGAGAGACAGTTTCTAATAAAACCCTATGTATTTTTCTAGAGCATGCCAGAACTACAGGTTTTAAAGTGCTGAAAACACTTTTGCTTGGTCAACACCATCACAGTTGTGCACTTATATGTTGTCCTTTGTAAGAGTCACAAGGGTGCTTTACCATAAAGCTCATTAAAAACAATTAATATTTAAGAACTGCTAAAAGCAGCGGCAAACACATTTCTTTGATGTAGTTTTAAACACTGGAATAGAACGGGTGGTTTTAAAATAGTGGTCGAAAGTAAGTTTAAAAATCGAATGGTGTATTTAGAAAAATGCCTGGGTTCTTCACATTTCAAGGTCATAACCAGGGCAAACAAGGCAGCTGTCTGGTTCTGACGGCAGAAGAAAGCCATAAAATGTGGGTTGTGAGAGCTGTGTATAGCTGTCCTCATTGAACGGACAGTGTAAAGAGGGGGAATCCCTCACCCATCACTGTGCCTCACCATTAATGGGGAAGCTTGCCAGTGCCTGAGTGACCTCCAAAAACCTGGGCAGAGGGGATCCAGCTCTGCCAGGAGGGCACAGCTCTATGCTGTGATCCCCAAAATTGCTTTGTTCAGTGTCAAAGCTAATTGGCAGCCCAGCCATCACAGTGCTTTGGCTCCCTGCTGATGACAGCCCCTGCGGGACTGCCCTGCCACGTTCCTCTGTGGCCCAGTGGTGAGCAGGCTGCCTGTGCTCCTGGGCCGTGAGATGGGGCTTCTGTTGTGTGGGCCCTGTGTGCTGTGGGACTTTCCAAGAGCACTTGGCGCACAAAGTATGCTGGTCTGCCTGATTGGCAACACAAGAAGAGAGGGTTAATCCCAGTGAGGTGCATGCACACAGCTTAAAAAGACTGGGGCCAAGGTGATGACAAACAGGCTAGTCTTTATTTCACCTTGTGTGAGGAGAGAAAGATAATGAATAGTCATAATGCTAAGCACCTTCTGAATTTTTAAAAACTCCTCTGTCTCCTCTCTTGATGGACAGGTGAAGTGGAGATTGCCATGCACAGTAATGAAGTGTCTCAAGCACATGGCATCGTCACACCTCACAGAGGCTTGGGCCTTTACCACACGTACTCCTCTGTCAGGCGGGGGTGCAGTATGTAAAAGCTGATACACTTCTAAACAAGATTTGAACTGACAGATTTTTGCATGCCCATTACCCCACAGGTCTGACTGCTGTCTCCCGCAGTGACAGTGACAGACTGTGTGCGGCAGGGAGGATAAGGAGCAGGGAAAGCGCAAGGGAGCCTTATTACCAGTTTCACTATATGTGCACATGGTAGCTATCCTCTACAAACAAGCAATGATTCCCTTTTAATCCATCATTGTGTTTTCAGAGTTTCTTTTCTGCTTGAAATGTGACTATGAAAAATTGTCAAGTTTTGCTGAACAAATCCACTCCCTGTGTGTATCCAGTCACATCTGCTAACCATAGTGATGATAGCTAGTTCTCAACTGAAATGTTCTGGCTTTTGTCCAAAATATTTTGGTTTTCAGCCTAAAAACAATAATGTTGAGTTATGGTACATAGTTTTTAAATAAAAAATAAACCTTTTTTTTTTTTTTTTTTTTTTTTCCTAATAACAACTCCCGGATTTTGGTTCAGTAAAAAACAATTTTTTTTTTTTTTTTTTTTTTTTGTCAGGAGGTGGTTTTCACAGAAAATTTTACCAAGCTTATCAGGTATCAGCTTCATTTACAGACAGCAAGCAATGTGAGCAATTAAAGCCATTAAAAGATGATTTTTTTTTGACTGTTCTGAATTTTTGGCGTTAGTTACTACTGCATATAAGAAGTCTTTTGCTGAATAGCGCAAAGGATGGAAAAAAGCATTAGAGGCTGAGAAGGGAATTTAGCACATATCACAGGGAAGGGCTCAAATAGCGATGTTGCCGTCTTGGGTACTAGGGCGATCCTGATAGGAAGCAACATTCATATTGCAGAAGCTGTTGCATGGTTTGCTACTTATCTAGCAGAAATTAAGGCATGGAAGGAGTGGGAAAAGTGACATTCAACAGCAAGTGCTTGCTGATTGTTTACCTGTCTGGCTACCTTCTCTTAGGGTGTTACTGCCAATAATCAGTTGTCTCTGTACATCCATTCCATCCAGGGTAGCAAAGTTTTCCTGTAAAAATGATAAGAAATCTTGAATGTTTCCCATAAAATGCACAATTTCTGCCTTGGCATTTTTACATGCCTAAGTAGTTTTGTAGTCTACTCTAATGAGCATACGTTAGAGTGTTAACTTTTCCTTTGGACACAGACGCATTTCCTCCTAATCGCCACATTACTTGAGGATTGTGAAACAAGCAGAAGAGTTCCTCACATGACAACAGATCTTGGCACTGATTCTTGGAGGAAGATTTGTATCACTTCACAAGACCTCTTAAGGACTCACAGATTCGAAGAACAGAGGAGATAGCATCTTTCATAGAGAAAGAAATATTGTCTGCCTCTGTGGAGGAACAATCTCACAAAAAACAGCAAGCATAGTGTGTTCTCCTTCTAGTCCATATCTTATCAATTTGGCAGATTGCAGATTGCCTGCAGACATCCTGTCTGGACACACCAGGGAAGATGGTAATCGTCTTACTGCATTCAAGCATGCAGCATCTTGAAATATGTGGCTCTGACCATGTTGGAGGCATGGCTTAAAGGCTTGCAGGCTGAACAGCAGGTAAATTGACAACCGTACAACTGCCATACATGGACAGTACTGATGTATCCATTATTGTAAATCAGAGATCCTGCATTTTCCTGCTGGATCTTAGGAGGGCTACCATGTATATCTGCAACTTACAGAAGGCAGAGAAGTAAAATTCAGATGAAATTACATGAGAAATACTGAGGGGATACCTGCAAGAGAAAATCAGTGATAATAAGGTATAGGGAATATGGAAAAACTAAGTTCTGTCTTTCAAAGGAGAGGGAACTGTGTTTGGGCAAAGAAGGTATGCAGGATCTGTACACATTAATTTAGAGAGGAATGGTATTGGATCCCTAGTTTCTGTCCCTAGCAATCTTACAGAGAGTACCAGTTCAAAGAGGAGGAGAGTTCAGGTACACTTTTGCTCAGCTGCTGACATGACTAGGGCTCATGGCATTAACACCCTGCCTCAGGGAGAAACCTGGATCATTGTATCACCACAGGTGGTACAAAGACAGCTTTTGGGTACTCTTCCTTTCTTAATCCTCCCTGATAAGCTAAGGAGAAGTATATTGGAACATCAGAGAAAATGTTTCTAATACAGTTTAACAATTTTAAGTTTTAAGATAGCTGATGGTGGGGACATAAAGTTTTATAAGCAATTCTTTGGCAGATTTTTAAGCAATTCTGTCTTGCTGGAATAATACGGTAGGAATTTATATGGTTTGCTAAAGCAGAAAATACTCAAGAAAAGTTTCTATGGAATGAGTTGTAAAATAGTTATTTTGGAATTGAGAACATTTTAATTCTTCCATCTAACATTTATTTAATGACATAAATATGCTTGTTTATGTTCATCTATGTGTTGTATATACTAAACACATGAAATTACATGTGGATACATTCTTAAAAATATGAACATAGTTCTAACTTCTCAAGTATTCTCAGCTCTGGGATTAAAGTTTCTACCAAATTTCTAGCCTTCTAACAGTTTTGGTTGATTGTCTTTACAACCAAATAAAAGAAGTCGTGGGACCACAGATTCATCCTTGGCATCAGTAGGAGCATGGTCAGACTTTGGTTTAATGTAGAGCAAAATACTAATTTGTAAACTGATGGGGGCCGACTTTGATTTGACTTTGAATCAGACCTCTATGGAAAAATACATTCAGCAAGTGAAAGAAATTCAACATTATAGTGAAGTCATTTGTTCACCAGCTGTTAAAAACAAATAGCTATACAAATTATGTGCCATAAACTAAGACTACTGTTATGCATAAGAATGTCTATTTTTCTTTGATGATTGTTCTTTGTGTTGTGGTAAGGTTGTGAATGTGAATGCTCTTAGGAAGGCTCTGTCAATATAGGTGACATTCGTTAATTGTGCGTTTATGCATCCCTTGTGCCACCCAAAATAATTTCAGGTCTTCAATAAAGAATAACTGTAATTCTTCCTGTAACACTTCTTCATGCTATAAAAAAGAGACTTTTAGTTGTCCTACCAACTCCCAGGAAAATAAAAAAGTTTATCACTGAGGCTATATTCATGTTCCCTCCAACACATGCATAACCTAATGGAAAATGTGAAATAAGCTTATTGACATATAAATGAAAAACTGCATTGTCTTGTCTTGATATGGAGAATGTTTAGTATGAGGAAAGTAATGGTGCTACCCACTTACTTGGTGCCTTTTGGTGAATTTTTTTGAAAGAAATTTTACATGTGTTTTGCCTTTGTGAGATATGTAAGGTCAGTATTACTTTCCATCCTGCAGGGAAGCAAACTGAAATGCACAGAAATTGGGACTTATCCAACGGTGTAACAAGGCATTTACATGGAGCTGTGTCTGGAATGCAAGACTCCATTTGCTATGATTCCCTAAACACTATTCTTCTCTTTTGTATTACACAGTTTCTAGTAAGGATTTGTTGAGTAAAATGACACATAGCATTTTCTGTTTAAATTATTTGACAGTCATCTTTGACTTTTAAAGTCTGATATATAATTCTTCATGATCTTTATTCATACGCAAAATATAAATTAGCACAGCCAAAAAAGATACATTTTAAAAATACATTTTTGCAGTATTCAAGCAATTTTTTTTCCTTAAATTATTGGCTGCAAAGACTTTTCTCCATCAAGAGCTGAGGGAAGAGAGAAAAAAAGACATTCATCACTGAACTTTATAGACAGACCTCAATTTCAGCAAGTGTCACTTGATCGCAGGTTTCTGCCTACCTTTCAGTATGTGCTAGGATAAAAGCAGTGTAGCAAATTAAATAGGAAGATGAGCAACTTAGTGAATGGGAAGCATCCACACAAGAAGCTGTTTCATACTGAACAGAAACATTAAGTGGAATCCTGTAGGTTGTTGGTCAGTGCCTGTATCTCTGTGGCACGTAATATATGAGAGTGATTCCGGGGAAGGCATGAACTGTGATCTGGTTCATCCTGTGAACAGCATAGAAACAAGGAAACTAATGAGATTCAGGTGAAATGTGAAGGGATTTCAATCAGATGTATAACTGGTCTGACATAAGACAACTGTCATTTCACTCTGACAGATTGAAAGCGACAAAAAATTACTAGCACAAGGTAGAAGGAGTTCAAATGGAAAGCAGAACACTGAAAAACCTGCAAAAAGAATACAAAGCATTTCTAATTGAGGATGTAATAAAGACACTTAGGTTTCTTCTCTCTCCTTTTCAAAGCACTAGTTATTTGTAAAGCCCAAACTGAGAATCCTGACTTCATAGGAGTTCAAGCTGATGCCAGGCTGTAATGTTCTATGCTTACTGTATGTACACACAGCATTAAGAGAAGGCAATGTTATTCAAATGAGCCTGTGGTTTACTAGATGAATTTAATTATTTCTGGTTTGTTTTTGCCCCTAGGGGTTAGTTTTTGATGGAAGAAATTCAATATTAGTACTTAGATGACTTGCAGTATACAAGCAACACTGCTGAGAGTGTACCAAAAGCGGTGTTCAATTATAGCTCATTGGAGTCAGTAAGGACAATGAGGTTATTCACAGTAAGGACATCTGTTATTCACAACCTTCAGTGGAGAAAACTAGGTTGCACATAAACTGAATATGTAGGGAAAAGAAGATGCTGAGATCAAGTTTGGGTATAACTTTGAGTGAGTACCTATAGCCTTTTTTTTTTTTTTTTTTTTTTTCGCTACAATAAGTCACAATAATTTCTCACAATAATAAAGTTCACATTCTCAGCCAGGTCTGTAATTCCAAACATCTCACATCTAAGGTTCCTGGAGTTAGCTCTTTAAGTGGGGATGATTTTTGGAAAGAAACATTGCAAAAGTTTTGTAAAGGAGAATTCTTTCTTTCATCCCACATTAAACCTCCCCAAATTGCTAACTGCTTATGAAAATCAGTCCTATAAGTAGAAAAACGCAGAGGGATATATAGGCAGAAATTCAAAGGAAAAGTAAGTCCTTGTACCGTCATTAATCCTAGACTGAGAAAGCTAAAACATTTTCATGTTTAGTGGAAGGAAAAGCCAGTATTTATATGGATGAGGTCTGGCAACTGAGCTCCGCTTAGGCTAAAGAGCATTGAGGTCAGTGCTCACGTAGATTTCCAATAGTACATCTCTACTGGTACATGCAGTTGTTAGTAATTAAAAAAAGATTAAGTTTCAGCTGCTGCTTTGCCTGAATAGTTTCCCAGGCAAGAGCAGGAATGAGTGGGAGAAGGAGGTGTGCAGTAGAGGGCTTTTAGTGCTGGTGGGAGATGGCCTAGCTAACATTTGAGCACTTCCGTGGTTACCTAAAATAGCAACTAACCCAACCGAGTCAATATGAAAATGATTTACTGAAAGGCTAGAGTGTTAAGAGAGGAGAAACATGCAAAAAAAGATCCCCTCTTTCTCCAACAGATGCTGCTGCCATGTACAGGTGAGTGAGGGAAAACGCTGACACTGTCTCTCAGTTGCTGTGGGATGGGGAAGAAATAAAGGAGATGACATGAGAAAAATGTCATTACCCTCCACCATGTTTTGTTGTAATGGAGTTTCTCCACATTTTGAGGAGAATTTGTGACCAAAGCACAGCCCAAAAAGCCCTGTGGAAGAGCAAAGATTGGCTAGTGAAGACCAGCTTGTGGGCAGCACGTGTTCCCTGTGCTAGCAGGTCCCTGGGCAGCCACCTGGCCTGGTGAAGCAGGGCTTGTCGGTCTCTCAGTCACCTTGTAGCAGATCCTGGAGAATGTCAGTGAGCCCACTGCCCATATGTAGGATCACCTCCCTCATAATCATGAAGTGACATTATCTGATATTGTCTATATACTAAAAAAAGAAGTTGTGCAAGAAGCAAGAATGTCATTAGAGTGAAAGACATGAGAAATTAGCCATTCCATTCAAAGGCAGATACAGAGAAGTCAAATATATATCTAAGATGTATTTTGATGCCTGTGATTTCTGTCTGACTTTGAAGTGTTTTCTGATTAGCAGACTGCCCTGTCCAACTGACTGCCAAAATGCCCTACGCAGCCTTCCAGCACTGGAATGAACTCCTTTAACAACTTTATCCTAAAATCTGCCTTCTCTGATGTTGAGACTGACCTGGGGCTGGAGGTTCTCCCTCAGTTCACCTTACTCAGATTCTGGTTGGAAATGAATTGGCCTGTGAGACTTTTCACGGACCTTTGTAAGTAATTCAATTAGCGCAATTGCTTGACTCATCACTGCATTTTATCAAGTTCATTTTTGTTTGCTCTGGTTTCCCTTTGGTTACTTAACAATATATTTGGGATCTGCCATGCAGCTGGGAGGACACCACTTGTCTGGACATTTAAGTTGCCACAAAACCCACCACATTTACAAAAGAGAAATATGTCTTTTCCTGGCAGACAGATGGATGTCACCCGGAATATACATGTTTAATAACATAATCTTTAATGTCATATAACTTCCATACTAGTCATTATTCTGACAACTTGTCCTGGTTTCAGTTGGGACAGAGTTGTTTTTCCTCCTAATGGGTGGTGAGGTACTATGTTTTGAATTGGGATGAGAAGAGTGCTGATAACATGCTGGTGTTTTAATTGCTGCAGAGCAGTGCTTACACTAAGCCAAGGACTTTTCAGCTCCTCGCTCTGTCCTGCCAGCGGGCAGGCTGGGGGGGCAGCAAGAGCTGGGAGGGGACAGCCCCAGGACAGCTGACCCAAACTGGCCAAAGGGGTATTCCATACCATCTGACGTCATGCTGAACAATATATAGGGGTGGCTAGCCAGGGTGGGTGGCCGGCTGCTCAGGGTTGGGCTGGGCATCGGTCAGCGGGTGGTGAGCAATTGCATTGTGCATCACTTGTTTGTACATATTACTATTATTATTATTATTATTATTATTATTTTCTCTCTTAAATAAACTGTCTTTATCTCAACCCACAAGCTTCAATTTCCCGTTTCTCTCCCCCATCCCAGAGAGGGAGGGGGGGAGGGTGAGCGAATGGCTGTGTGGTGTTTAGCTGCCGGCCGGGTTAAACCACAACACAACTGAACAAGAATGATGGATATGGTTCATTGGAAGTCCTTGATAAAAATTAGGTATAATGATAATAAATAAGCTTGACATATTGCTATGTCTAAATCAGATGATCTTGAGTTATGGCTTGTTGAGTTAGTGATCCTCCAAAATATAATATCAAAGTGTATCATCTTTACCTCCATTAGTGCTTGTAGGAAGTGCTTGTAATTTGAATGGGTTGTTTATTAGCCATTTTCTAATGAGGAACATTGCTCATCACTGCTGATGTAACATGTCCATGCTCGGGCTCCATGCACAAGGTGTGAGCCTTGGGAAAGTCCTGCAGGACCTCTGCAGTGATGTGGCTCTGGGTACACATTTCAGGTGCCACAGCAGCTCCTTCCACTGGAAGGAGCTAGTAGCCACCAAAAAAGACAGAGCAATTCATGCCGGCTTTATTTTTAACAAACCTGCTTTGTCAGTCATTGGAAAACCATCTGTGGGCTGCCTAACCTTGATCAGAAGATGTTTCTCCTGGTTGCCGAGGCAACTTTGTGCTGGAAGGTGTTGGAGTGGATATAAATCTTCTGGTGGGACCTGTCTTGGGTCACACTCATGACTTACTTACAGTACGGTGTCAGCTTCTGTTTGTTCAAGGCAGGGAGGAATGTGTTTGAGTTAATTATTACTTGGGATTTCTGAATATCTAAGTCTCTAACACACAAAAAAAAACCATTAAACACTTCAGGCAGTGCCCAGGCTTCTCTCATTTTCCTTTACTTATTCAAATTATTAAAAGATTGATTCAGCCACACGTATTCACAGTGAGTTTTGTCTAATTCTGCAAAGGGGATTATATCATAAGATCTTACTTGCCAGCTGGAAGGTTGGAAAAATACAATTTTAAATTTTCTCCTGTTTTCACATTTCCCAGTAACTAACGAATGTGTATAGCAATAACCTGTGTTGCAATTCTGTAGTGCACCTGAAAGTCAGTTTGTTTGTTTTTCTTTCTGATCTACTTACTGGTTTTAAAATGATAAATAGTAGCATATGAAGAAATTTCCTAAGCATGTCAAATGCTTTATATAGCTGTGTTGATAAAACATGAGTGCCTAAAAAATATTTCATTTAATGGAAACATCAGTAAATACAAGTCAAACACATTCTGAATACTAAACAAGTGCATTGCAATTGCAAGTGAATTGTAGATATGAAATTAGCTCCATCATTGCTCTTGTCCAGCTTTGCCCACCCTT
Source organism: Heteronetta atricapilla (assembly GCA_011075105.1). Classification (NCBI taxonomy): domain Eukaryota; kingdom Metazoa; phylum Chordata; class Aves; order Anseriformes; family Anatidae; genus Heteronetta; species Heteronetta atricapilla. Next base: position 129,335,000 of record CM021731.1, on the reverse strand, counting down.
TGCAGTAAACCTGGGACTTATCCACAACTCCAGGTCTGCCCACAGTTACTCATCCCTCTCATTTCTACTTATCAGTTCCGTTCACTAACAGCTAGTGTTGAAGATGAGTTTGGAAGGGGAGGAGTAGCCCATGTTGCAAATGAGAAACACTATATGAAAAGCTATGGTAGGGCTTGTAAATGTGATAAGCAATGAGAAGAGGGCTATTGCTAGACAAGGTCACCATCATGGTCTACCTGTAATATCAGATTATGCACAAACTCAATGTGGGGGTCTCATTGATGTGTTGGTTGTCTTTTGTTTGTTTGTTTGGCTTTGGGTTACATTCTATTACCTATTGTCAGAGCATGGTTTTCACACAATTTCTACTAAGACTATACCTACTGACATGTTAAAGATTTTATTTGAAAAAAAAAAAAAATCCATATGCCTGAAAGGCCAGACTCAGTCATGCTGAGAAACATGAATTTAAGGGATGTTGCAATGGGACAGCAAATTTTGATATTGACAGCTCAGTAGTCCAGTATGACATCCCAAAGACCGGCTTACATTTTGCTTTCATATAGAGCCTCAGGAAAGGCTCTGAGACATAAAACTTCACTTGAAGCATAAGGTTGAGAGTTCCTCCTCCAGCTCTGGCTCTTCTTTATTGTACACAAAGTATTGTCATTTGTGGTACCACACATTGAATAGCTCATATAGAAAACAGTGAAGACATCACTTTGGGGTTCACCTGATTCAGTGCAGACCTCTAATTCACAGCTTGTCACTGTGAGATCCTTTTGTAGAGAAATGGACACATCTAGGCATTATTCATTTTATCTGTAAAGCAGTCAGCTGAATTAGGTTAGATGAATCACAGCCTAGAAGCTGCTGTGGAAGCAAGCAGTGGGTGACTAGCACAGACAGCCAACTGCACCATAGCTGTCTGAAGTTAGCTGAGTCCTATTATGAGGGTTGCCAAGATTACATGAAACTACAGATCAAGAGCATGTTTAGGTTAGCTATTAAGTAGAAAAAAATCACCCCATTCTTATCCTTAAACAGGGTTCAAAATATTTCTTTTTAATTATTATTTTTCAAATTTAATTTGCCTATCATGCTTCTTAACAATTGTCCTAAGCCCCACACATGTTCTTCTGATTACTGAAATAGAAACTCCTATGTATTGAAATGCTGTCAGACCTGAGTCACTGACATGACATGCAAAGTTCTCATTTTTTTCATGATTCCTATAAGGCAGTAGTTAATCTTCTTTCTAGCAGCACAGTCAAATTGGCAAATTATCAGCAATATTCCTAGTATTCATTTACTTAGGAAGCACGCCTTCAGCTTTACAAAATGGTATTGACTGGTTATCCTTAGAAACTGTGTTGCCGCAAGTGCAGTGAAACAGGGGTGGAGTAAAAATAAATGCTTGACTGCACTGCAATGTAACCAGCTTCAGTAGGATGAAACTTCACCTTGCCTCGGTTTAGAAGGCTGTTTCTACTCTTATGATGGGATTCATTGGACCCAAAATGTATCTCTATGAAGCTGAGATGCATTATATCCTATAGGTGCCTTGTTCTGTTCTTCAGTGATTTAAGAGCCTCATTAGAAGGTGTTAAATGTCTGCACTTCATCAGATGGGTCCCATTCTTCCAGTTTAAATGGAAAAATGTTTGAATTGATAGGGAAGAATTTGTTTTGTTGTGAGTTCTAGGAACACTTATTAGGATTTTATCTCTCTCTCTCTTTTTTTTTTTTTTTTAAATGCTATGGCATCTTCCAAGGTCAATGTTATAGACATGTTCATCCCAACATAGTCAATCGTATTAAAAACAAATCCTGTATGGGAATTACTAGTTACATAACCTAGGAAACCTTTTATTAAGGACCAGTTGTAACTTCAAGCGTATATAAATCATCACTGCTCTACTGGTTTCAACGTGTGTGCATCAATTTGTGCCAGATGAGCATCTGGCCCCAAATGTTCAGTACATGCTTCTCAAGATGCTATTAGGAGTGCAGTGAGAGAAAAGGATTATGTTAAATGCTGGTTTATTTCTGTATTGGTTGATTCACAAGAGATGCACTGAGAAAAGCAAATAAATTAACATATGTCCCTGTTTTTCCTCTCTAGCTTTTTCAGTGTTTCTTTTGCTTGGATTTCATAACAGGGAATCCTGGAATAGAGAAACTGCTTGTATTGAATTGCTTGTATTGCTTATGTGGCCTATATTGGCTTATAGGACCTATCTTATTTTGTATGATGTTACTTCTAAATGGATCTGCTGAATTCCTTGAGAGTAATGAGTTACTGGGTACGACTTTGAACTCAGTGTCTAATAGTACATGTATAACTTCAGTAGCATGCCTTACATAGCACAGAGGAACAACAAGGCTGTTGTGCAGAACAGTACAGAGTCTGAAACAGGAGTAAGGAAAAGATCCAGCTAAAATACGTGCAATGGGGAGAAAACATGAGAATGTAAGTGACGGGATTATCTAACTCAATTACACATGTGAAGAAATACATGTGCACAAATGGGGCAACTACCTCCACCTTCACTTTTAGATATGTAAATTCTTATTGCTGCTTTGGAAATGTGGAAACTAACACAGCCTAATCAGCTGCTTTACTCAGATTCAGTAGAAATTTTCTACAAAGCAATCTCTGAGATAGAGAAGAAAAATTGTGTTTTCAAAAGTAGTTGCTGATTACAGATAAGTGATTAGTGATAGCTTGGACCTGAGCTTTAGGGACAATGATTATCTGCAGCTAAGCCTTCATGATAAAACGCTCTTTGAAAATACAGCCCTGTACATCTCGGGCTAAAAAATATAAATAAAAATATATATATATATATTTAAAGCTGAAGATCAGTAGCTATGTATGAGTAGTTAGTTGTCTCTCTGTCCAATGTCTGTTAGCAATGTGCCTATCACCAGAAGTCAAATTAGTTTCAGTGCTAGCATCTGAATTCAGAAATGATGTCCAACCCCATGTTTATGCTTAATTTTTCACTACCCTGTAGTTTTTTTTTTGTTTGTTTGTTTGTTTTTTTTTACTCTTAGATCACCTATTCTAACCACCCTTGAGAAAATAGCAATTAAAACTGTGATAAGCTGCTTAGCCTGAGTCAAAGCTTATCTTGGGAAAAAAACCTGCCTCTTCACAAATGGAGACACTCACCTCTCCTGTGATCCCAAGAGAAAGGCTAAAACATAAATTTGCACAGAGGCCAGACTGTCCTGTCAGTGTGTAATGGGCTCTTCAGACAGTGGCATTTCAGCAAGGCTGGTGTGGGAATGTGCTCAGCCTCTGTCTTTAAAGTTAAGGCTCTGGGCTTTGCATTTGGCACTTCTAAATGGAAAGCTTCAGAATGGTTTCCATTTCTTTTCACCACAGAGTAAAAATATAAGTTAGGCAACACAATAAAACCCCAGCAGGATGTCAGCTTTGTGTTTGAAATGAGCCTCTGTAGGCCTGGTGTGGATTTTCCCGATGTTTTCTCCATCCACTGCAGCCACTGCTTTCCCTTCTCTATTCTAATGTCTTGATATTCTTGGGGCCTGCAATAAAACCTCCTAGGTCTGGGTCATTAGAGTTTTGTTTAAATGATCTTTGCTAAGCACTGGTCATCTCCCTCAAAAAAAAAAAAAAAATCAGAGGTCTCCAGTTGGGCAGAGGAAAGTCAAGGCACAGAAAATTAATATACTATTACTTTTGAAAACCTTACTGGCTTCTGTTGACAGGTTTGTAACCCTGTTTAACCTGTGATACTTACTTGACAAAGATGATTTCTCCTACTGTCATTTCTTTTTGGTTTAATCAGAAGAAAACTTTATTTCATTATGAGCCCAAGGTCATTTCTATGCTCTGAATACTAATCCCAGCAAAGGTAAGGATAACAAAGCAGAACTCTGCCTTTCCTTTCAGATGCTAGAAGACACTGACTCATCATTAGTGTTAGTCTGAAATCACAAGTAATGCTTTCCATATATTACAGCAGATTGCATAAAAATACTTCTTTATATTTGTTAAGGCTAATCTCAAGGCTTTTTTCAAGGTGAAGTTACTGGACGTTTTCTAAAACTGTCATTAAATCATTACAGCCTGGCCCATGGGATGCAATTTGCACATTGATCTCCCCCTGCCAGTGGCATCGGCAGGGAATGGCACGCAGGAGCGTCACTGCAGCAGAAGCCCCCCAGCATTGCCTGCCCAGTGCCTGTGCTAGCTCTCAGCCAGTAGCACCATTAGTGGTTTTGTAGCTGATCTGAGACGGAGAACTGAACCGGGTAAAACTGAGCAAGACGAGCAGAAAAGGGCTGTGCGCACGCATATACGCGTGTAAAGGCAGAGCAGAGGAAGAGGCAAAGATTCACTGACCAAGGCGGCTGGGTCCCAGGAGCAGATCTCTTGACTAACTGCTTCAATCTACATTAAATAAAATGGATGTTTGTGATAATCCATTGGGAATCTTTACCGTGATTCAGTGAGTAAGATAATACATCTGTACTTCATATTTTAACTTAATGAGATTATCAATATTTAAATATATGCATACTTTGCAAGGGCAATATGGTTTTAAATGCTCACACTTCTGTGCCCTTAATGATAAGACATGTTTTGAAATGGCTTAGTTAAACATTGAAAATAGTTTGACCTTTGAATTAAACTAATCTAAGTAACATTTCTACAAGAGGTAACATGGGCATCCTAGATAATTTATTGAAAATGCCATAGAACTGCAGTGAACTTCAGAAAGTAAAGAAACACATCAGGTACTTTCTTTCTCCAAAGAATGCTAACCCTCTGAGAAATTTTAAGAATTCTTAGCTGTTTTAACAGGCATATATTTATTTCACAATTGGAAAATGCATTTGAAATATTCTGAAAGATATGAAACTAATTTCCCATTACACCAGGAGGTATGCTTATCTGTAAAGAATGAGCTCATATCTTAGATAAATTATTAAAGATTTTTCTGTCTTCTATGAATGTTGGGTCAGAGCATAGTAAATGTTTCTTTTAAGTGTGTCTCACTGCATTTATACCCAAAAAGAGGCTGTCCAAAATTTAGAATCATAGAATGTTTTTTAGGAGGGCTGAGAGTCAGTATGCCAGGATTATGCTGCCAGTTTTACCAAAGACATCTGTTTAGCCAAATACACTTTGAGATTATTTTTTTTTTCTTAAACTTGTGGTTTTTCATCTCTAATATGGGTGTAAAGCTAGAACTTAACAGCACTGTGGGAGAAAACTTAAAATTTACATAATCCTAATCAAATATTCAAGAATTGTAAAGCTTTGTTTCATCTGGTTCCTTTCTACTTGAATAAAAGTTTCTTTCCCTGTGGAACTAGAATACGGATGAAACAACTTTTTCTGGGTCTTCCAGTGTTTTTTATTTTTGTGAATTATTTACTTTTTTATCTCTATTTAATCTTCCATAAATGAGACAAAATAACCTGAGCCTAAAGATGTCTGCATGTTTTCATACAGATATGATCATAATTTTTGAGTACCATCATTCCTTTCTGCATTGTTACCTTTTCATTACTTTTTCTCATCTTCATTTATCGAGGCAAGTTTTAAATCTTTGCTAGAAATCCTTCTAAATAGGGAACTTGTCTTTGCAGGTCTCCAGTGAAAAGGCTAGTGTATGCTAGGGGTGAATCAAAATAAATGCCAGGATTCTGCATAGTTTCTTTATCAACCTAAGTCCATTTTTCATCCTCTCCTTGCACTCAAAGACAGATTGGCCACTGCTTTGGGGTCAGCTTTACCTTGCATCCTGAATGCTGCAGATGAATACAGAAACTGGGCCAACTGAAAAAAAAGAGAGATTAGAAACAGAGACAGAAGTAGGATAGCAAATACAGAACTATATTCATAAGTATTCCTCTTCCTCCCCTTAGCATTTCCAAAAATAAAATAAAATAAAGTAAAGTAAAATAAAATAATTAATAAAATAAAATAAAATAAAATAAAATAAAATAAAATAAAATAAAATAAAATAAAATAAAAACCAAGCTTGGAACAGGAAATGCAGCAGGAGTCCAAACTGGCATTTTCCAGGAGCAGGAGAGGTTCAGCATCTGGAGCTCCATGCATACAGGGGACCTGCCTGGGTTAATGCTGCTGTGGGTGCTGTGGTCCCCCAGAAACTCCTCAGACATTGTCTTTGGGGCCATTTGAGCTGCTACACAGATCAAGGCAACCATTGCCAGTCTGATGAGGTGTATCAACTGAACCCCTGCAGGGAGATTTTCCAAATAAATTGGTGGAAAGATAGGATAACCTTACTCTGTGCTCCTTCATAATTCAGTGGAGTTGAAATGTGTTTGCAAATTCATACTTTTTCAGCATGGGTTAAGGGCATCCTAACCCCAAAGACTGTACACAATGGGTACAGCTATTTAAGTTCATACGCAGCAGAGTTATGCTCAGCAGGCTTAGAAATGATCATCTTTTTATAATTTTTTTATTTTTTATTTTAATTATTTGAGCATATTACGTCAGAACAAGAGATGTTTGGAATGAGTGGGCAGTGGTTGTGAGGGCTCTACAATAGAGCCATGAGTGAGAGGGAGAGCTCTCTATTATGTATGTTCCCCTTAAAGCGTGAAGAAAGCTGGCAGGTCTTGCAGAAGCATAAGTAATACCAATAAGGAGTTTGAAAGCTTAAAAAGAAAGGAAATATTCAGAAACAGCCATTACAGCCTCAGTTGTTTGATTATATGGATGAAGAGTGCCAGGGATAAAAATCTGATACACAGCGAATTAAATGAGGCCTATTTTATAGGCATCGAGTCCCTGCATTATTTGCTGCAGAACCAGCATTCAGTCATTAGAGAGGTATGCTGAGCTTTTTTCAGAGCACCCAGCTATCCCCCTGGAAGTCAGTAACACAGCTCCCTATCCCTAACTGCTTGTGAAAAACCCACCCACAGAGCTCGATTAGGCATATGCTCCACGATATAAATGGCTGAGTCTTCATCTCTGTGAAAGCCATTTATCTCCAGAAACTATTTTGCCATGCTGCATTCAAACAACGACAACAAACAAACAAAAAACAAAGCATATCTCATCATCTTCCTTGCAACAGTTGAGCTGTAAGTAAGGGTCACGCCTATAAGTTGGGATGTTTTTCTGATTCCTTTCCTGACATGCTCCCGTCTGAGTGCCCATCAAGCTGTCTGTGAAGTGAGCTCGAAGGAGATTAAACAAGGGAGTCAGCTTTTCAGAAGACAGTGTGTTTTTGGTTTTTTTTTGTGATTTGGCAGCAATAAACATCTCCCCTATGCAGCCACACAGTGCTGTCCCCAGAGCACCACTCCTGATTCATGAAGCGTCACAAGAACAGGCGTCCCTCCGTGGACATGCTTGGAAGATGACAATCTCTGGCACCGACGGCCTGAATATGCTTTAGGAGTTGGTTAGTATCAAAGGCTGACAGACAAGGCTCACAGTGTCAGAGGACTTCAAAATCAGTGACTTGTGCTGCTCATTTTTAAACATTTAAATTACAGATGAGCAGGTATTTCTTAATTTGAAGCTCTTTGAGAGTCCTAACTATGTAACAGAAAAGCAGGCTGTAGTCCTGCCTTTTACAATAAAGAAGGGAAAAAATTTACTAGCAGTCATAGTGGTTCATCAAGCTTTACAGCCTTGTATTTAACCCTGTCCTTTTATTAACTCTACTGCCAGAATCTCTTCCTGCACAAAGGACTTCCCCTCCTAGGAGACCCAAAGGCGTGTCTGCATTCACAGTTTAGTTAAGATCAGGAATGTTCTTGGGAAACAAATATCCTGTTGTGCTTACTGTGCTGTGATTCTCAGTGCGATGTGGTCATGAAGCACAGAAACTAGCTTCCCCTCTGATGAAACCAGGCTAAGAGGTCCAGGTCGGCACCTGCTGTACACCAGCAACTACTGTGCATTTTATACAGGGCCCAAGCAAGAGCTAGTCCAAAATCCTTAAAATGTGTACAGGGTGGCCCTTGGCTCTTCTGCACCCACAGTTTTGCTCTGTGGATCCAATCCAGCCATGCCTTGCTACATGTTAATGTAGAGATGCCCTAGACTTCTAAAGGGGACAGTCAAAATTGGGCTGGCATTGAGCCAGATCAGCTATTAGCTTGCCAGCCTTTGCAGTATTTGCATTGAGATTATGGAGAGGTGCCTAGCAGGAAATCTATGACTGCAGTGTGGGTGGTGTTTAAAGCAGTTTTTAGCTTTAGGTTAGATGAGGGTTTCCAAAAGAGTGGTCTTAGTGACTGCTTTTGCTGCTAGATAAGCTGTGTTGTTCTCTCTCTCTTTACACTGTGCTCATCATGATTATGTGGAAGGTTGTGTCAGGACAGAGCAAGTTTGAGACAAAGTCCGTAAAAATGCCAGTGTAAAACACTGTCATAAGCCATACATTCAGAAACAAAGGCTAGCTAAAGAAAGTATTACAAACACTCTGTCAGAGAGATCATCTAGGTGATGTAACTCCATCTGTGACCTTCCTCAGCTCACTGGGGATCTTCTCTGCTCAATAGGGCCCTGAAATAGCTGACTTCTGGCTAGATTTAAATAAGCCACTTGTAAATAATTTTGTCATGTGCACTGGGAGGGAAAAATTCTAGCTGCAATTGATTTTGTTCCTGTATTTTCACAGCACATAGCCACAAGCTCTTGCTATTGACAGTCTTCCCAGACCCACAGTGAATTCATACTGGCTGCCCTAAATGTCTCATGTCTGCAGTTCTCTCTTTTCCTGAATGCTGATTTTGAATAAACACTGAAAACATTCCTCTCCCTGATTTTTTTGCATACTATGGTAAAGACTCTGAAAAGGCAGATGGATAAGCTTGTTCTTTGACTAACACAGTAAAAGACACTTTGCTGAGAAGGTACATTTGAGAATGAAAAATGGTGAGAAGCTGACAGATGTGTTATATGCTTCTACCTACTGGAAAGCTTATATTCATGTAATGGTTGGATACTCAGATTATGGAATCTTTTCTTCAGCCAGCACTTCCAAGCCTTATAAGAGCATTTTAAATGATCATGGTTAACTTCTCACATCAGATCGTTGGCCGGTCTTTGTGGAAGGATAGGGTGACCTCAGACATAGGCCACTGAGCTCTTGTTGGATAGGAACACAATGGTAGTCTTGGAACTGGTGGCCTACATCTTAAAGCCAATAAATTATTATGTCAAATGTCACTTCTCTCATAAATGGCCTAGGACTAAATAGTCTGTGAAGAAAGCCACATTACAATGTGTCTTCTAATGTGACGTGAGACATTTGAGTGCTGGCCCTGCTTTGAGCAGGAATTTGGATGAGAGGCCTTCTGACAACCCTTCCACTCTCAACAAGTCTGTGATATTTTGACAGTACAGAGGAGAGGACGTATGCTACAAGCAGCTTATGGAAAGTATGTTTCTGTGGCTCTCAGAAACCCTAGATGTTATTTAAGTGTAAACCAAATATTATTTTGTGATGTTGTTGAAATCAAGAGTGCTGCAGGCAATGAGAGTACAAGCGTGAAAGACTGTATTAGTGAATCTGATACATGGTTACATTAGAAATAACACATTTTGGCTCCTTCCTCTTCCATGCCCTTCCTTCCATTTTAGTATTGACACTCGACAGTGACAGAGAATGTACGGGCAAATTTAGTCTTGACAAAGTTGGTAAACAGGAAGGCTTTTTTTTTTTTTTTTTTTTTTTTTTTTTTTTTTTTTTCCATACTGAGAGTAGCCAGCTGTTTCTTGGTCTTTCAAATTTTCACATTAGGAGATCCAACCGAAATGTGGCTTTTCAGTGGTCCTGAGTGCTTAAACAATCAAAGACATGCCTAGCTGTAACAGCTGCAGAGAAATAGCCTTAGTTTTTGTATGCAGTTTCCATTTGTGAGGAAAATCTCAGTATCAAAGCCAGCCCTAAACAAGCTTGCATCAGTCTGGATGTGGCAGAGTGGAACCTGGTGTTGGCTGGGAGATCTTGGTCTTCAGCATGACAAACCAGAGCTTCCTCTGAGCAAGTGAGTGCAACCTTACTCCACAGTGTAAGGGCAACCTTAATCCACAGTGTAAATACATTCTTGCTTCACTTCAAGTCAATAGCATGTAGGTATTTTTTTAAACAGTCATCTGGCACCTGCACCATGAGTCACCTTTGATAATGTGCTTCTTTGAGCCCAGTTTTCAGAGGTATTGACTGCTGGCACTTCCACTGAGGGTGAATCTGGAAGGGAGGGCTCTTTTCTGCAGCTCTGCAAATTGGGCATCAGGCATTTCTAGCATTTGACAGCAGAATCAGTGGTCATTTTAAAAGGTTCTTGCATATATTTCTGTGATTTCATGGTGTTTTTACTGCAGAGCTGCTGAGAAAGGAAAATATTCATTTGCATGCTGCAAAGCATAGGCAAGGAGCCAGTTCTGTGCTATTACAATATCTGATCTCTGTAAGGCAAACATCCTTCTGAAAGGAGCTAATGTTTCTGTCTATTCAATTCTGATTCACAGTTCAGCACTTTCTTCACTCAAACACCCTGGGGAATATTGTTAACTGCATTTTTCTCCTCTTCTTTTATCTTTATTCCTGGATTAAGTGAAGAAATTATTGGTTCATGTTACAGTCCCTTGTGCAGTAAATTATCTTCTGCAAAATATCTATATATTTTTTTGCTATTGGTTTGCTGCATCTTGAGTATATTTATGTTAATTTGAGGCTGAAGTTGTATATTATTTGCAAAGAAAACACTCAGGTTGCATAGTACAAATCATGCCATAGGGGATACATGTTGTGAACTGATGCATGTGCACACGTATCTTCAAAGGCACTGGAATGTGCTTTTCATTGAAACCAAATAATTGCTCTAAAACATTTCATAGCAAAAGTACTGAAATATATATTTTTTCTTCTGTTTATGAACAAGGATCATAATATTTAATACAGACATTAGTAGAATCTCAGCAATAATTTTTATCTCCTGCTCACTTCCTGCATATGCATTGCAAACACTTTACAAAAATCAGGTGACATGGGTGACAAGGTGTGGTTTCTTCTTTCTGAGTGGATGTTAAGAGGGGCTTTTCTTCTGTGAATACAAACTTTACAATTATTTTTCTATAAATACCATGCAACACACAATTCACACAATTCATATTTATCACTTGTATTGCTGCCAGGAAATTGAATTGCTGTTCACAGAGAGCAAGAAAGGGGAAGCAATTTCATTTAAATAACTAAACCTTTCCACTATGTGTTTTATCTGGAAAAATAAAAATAAAAAAATCCACCACCTCCCCTCCCTCCCCCACCAAACTCTTATAATTGGACAAAACTGCATTTATCAGCACAAAGGCTGGTTATGTCTTTCTAATCACTCAGTCTGCTTCTGGTTTCTCTAACACAGCAGTTGCCCTCCACACCTGTAGAGTCCGTATGGACCTCTTGCTTTTCCAGATGAACAGACACAGGAGCGAATTACTCTTGCGATGCTCCTCCAGATGAAGTCTGGGGAGCATTTTGGAAGGACAGCAGAAGCCTCTCGCTGCTCCCACTGATAGTTGCTTAACCAACATGCCTAGTAAGCTGAAATGCTGAATAAATAACTTCCCTCAAAAATCAATGTGTGTTATATATTGCTTCTCCATTTAAATAACATCCTGTTTATCTAAGGGCTTCAGGGCTGTAGCTGTGCAATGTGAAGGCGAGCTATCCCAGCTCGGTTTCAGGTTTCATTTGCAGCCTGGCGAGGTTAGCACAGGCTGTTCAGCAATCTTTTTCTTCCAAACATTTCTACTTACCTGCCAGATTCACTTCCTTGTAAATGACAGTCCATGGCAGTGTCAGGTAGGGAATTTAAGGCCATGCCAACCAGCCCTTCCTTTCAGTGTTGGGGTCGGATCGCCTGGGGCTGGTTCAAGGTCTCTGCCTCAACCTCCCCAAGCAGCTCTGTCTGCAGAAGGGACACCATCGATGGTCACAGCACAGGGTGGATGGATTAAGGATATCTGGGGCTGCTGCAGCAGATGCAGCTGCCCAAGCAAAGACATCTGAGATCTTGTGGGGCTGTCCATTCTTGCCCCTTCCTCGGTCACACCTTCTGGCACAGCTGGAGGGGGCTTGTCTAACAGCTGTGCCTTGCAAACTCAGCTTCCCAGGGAAGCAGCTGCCACATTAAGAGCCTTCTATGGTGCTCCAGCAAGAGCCTTTTGCAGGCGGGACACTGTCTTCTAAATGCCTGTTTCCACAGATAGTTTTTAGCAAAGAGGCCGCGTTTGCACAGCTTTCCTGTAGCCTTGCTAAGATCCTGCCATCAGTACTTGAGACCTGGGGTGGGGGCAAGAGGATGCTTTTTGATCGCATTTGTCTTTTGCATTAGATTTTGTTTTCTTTTATTGCAGAAAAGGGACATTAATATTTTGTTAGCATGGACGTTGATTTTGGACCAGGACAGCTGAATGACTGCTAATGAGCTTTGTATAAATGGAGAAGAGATGTGGGTGCTTGTCTAGTACCAACCTTCACCACCTGCAAAGGGTCACAGAGGGGACATGCATGGTCCTGTGGGACATGCATGGGTAGCATCTCCTTGAGAGAGAAGGTGCTCAGCATCCCCGCTTGTACTGACACAGGAAAGCATTTCTCCAACTGTCAGTCCCTCAGACTCCTACAAGAGAAAAAAAAATGCTACAGTTTATTGTGACTACTTATCAGTTTAACCAGTGTTTATAACCAAGTATTTTACCCACACAGAGAATAAATTTCAGCAGTCAAATATCAAATGTAACATTGAATTGAAAAAATACAAGTGTTACAAGGAAAATTGTATCCTTTTCTGTGTAAGAGCATCAGCAGCAGCAGGGAGAAAAATGTCTCATGCAATTTTTTTATGTCAAAAGTTGCTATTTACTTACTTCTAAATGATTAAGCTTGCTTTTAAAGGATAACTTAAAACATGAGGAAGGAATGCATTCATTGCAAGATTTGCAGTTTTCTTCCTGCTGAAGGTCATGTATTTTGGCTCTGCACCTCATTGACCTAGTCAGGAAGAGACTAAAACAATTGTACAGTATTAAGCAGTCAGTATATCCCTGAGCATCTACGTGGAAGGGAAGGTTTCTTATAAATGAATTTCCCTTGCCTCTAAGAAGATTTCTCTCTGATTCATATGGGTCAAAAAAAAAAAGTTCCTCTCTTGAAAACAATTTAGAAAATTCAAAGGTAATCCAATTCTAGGCTCTGTGCCATCCAGGTGCTTGTACCCAGCAGGAAAAAAATATCTTCTTAATCCTTTTTTTTGTTTTTATAATTAAACTTGTTTTTCTGCTTCCCAGCAGTTCTTCTGTTCAGTACAAAAGTTACCATATCCAATTACAACTTTTTGTCCTTGCTTTTAAAATCTTCACATCTCATCTGTTATCTATTAACACAAGATTAATCACTTGATTAATCACTGATTTTTTTCCCCCCTTCCATGGTGACAGCCACTGTGACAGTCACCTGGTGGCACATTCTGGCACTTATGTGTGGCCAATAGAAACATGTGACTGCGTGGGGAAAAAAGAGGGCAAAATAGAGACAAAGCAAGAGAAAGTACATTAGTATCATACTTAATATGGCAAAAGCCACAGCATTTTGGAGAGCAGCTTCCACACGTGATCATCTAATGGCTTCTGATCTACATTACTTTCTATTTCATTTTTATGTAACAGGGGCTGACAGGAAGGGCACTTCTTGGCAGCTAATGATCACTGTCATTGACCCAGCCAATCCGTCAGTAACTGGAAATATCTGACCTTTATGTCTTCCATCCTTTGATGATTCTCTTTAATCATATATTTTTTTAACCTTTCTTGTTGGACCTAATATGCTGTTCTTTGATATTAATGTGATGTGCCATGTTTCAATGAGTACAATTTTTTTCTGGACTATTCCTGACAGGTATTGTAACCAAAAAGAAAGCAAGGTTTTAACCTGAAAGCTCCATCATATTTACACTGTCTTTTAGTGTTTTCTCTTCCCTTGTCTTACCTTGCTGGAGCCGCTATCAATTCAAACTACTTGCAGTATCTAATCTTCAGAGTTCACCTCAGGAGAAGTCTGGAATCTGTCAATGATTATTTGCTTAAGGTCGGCTACCAATATGGGGTTTTTAATCTAGGAGATCTAATAGGGTCAAAAATTGACTTTCTCTGACAAAAATACACTGGTTGGTGAATATTGTGGCCTTTCTTTGGAAAGAGTGTTTTTAGCTTTCACATGACCTGTTTTTAATGTTTAAGCTATTATGAGTTCAAAAGCTGGCACAAACAAAAAGCAATTTAGTAGAGTATGTCATATAGTGACTTTTATAAAAATGACTTTTCTTTCTAAGCCATTTTCTGAATAGCTGCATTTCTTAGAGGAATTTATTATATTCTTCTGGTCAGGAAGAAATGGTCTGATTTACTTAGATAGACACAAATAAAAAAATAAATCTTGTATTTACAAAGTGTGTTATCTAATAATTTTCTTAAATTTGTACCTAATCAGTAAAGCACTTGAGGAGGAAGGGGGGGGGGGGCATGCCTAACTTGGTTGAGCCAACAGAATTTAAGCACAGAGCCAAGGTTAAGCACAGGTGCTACTGCTCTGAGCTGCCAGATCCCTAGAGGGAAAGCTTTGCTCCCCGGGACTGAAGCTTGGAAATGCGTTGGCTGCCTGGACAGACACAGCAGACACGGACTGAGCTCAAGTTGGTGATAAAGACCCTTGACTCTAATGGTCAGCAGTCTCTGGAATTGCCAATGACATAGTGCCTCTAGCAGGAAAGATGCAGGAGGGTTAACATTTGCTAACATTTTCTAGTTTTCCTTTGATGAAACAGAGCTACACTGTCCTGCCAAGCAGGGAATCTGTGTGGTTGACTCAAGTGTTGCAGAAAAAGTTAGAGTCGTTTGTGAAGTGTATGTTTAAGCAATAGACTTTATGTATTGTAGCATTGGTGTAGATTTAGATGGTATTTCTAAAGTGATACAAAACTTACTGCTTGATGTCTTTTGAATTATTGTTTGTGAAGTGTTTATGGAAATCACTGTGCTTCAGTGAATCAGTAGAAAATCATCTATCACTGAAAAGCCTGAACACCTGAGATACCACAGTAACTTTCTATGCTTAAAACAACACTATAGTGGTATAGCATTATATAAACACTGTGCAGAATTAGGTTCTGCTCCATCCAAAACAGCAAATTAGCATTATAAATAGACATATTAATTATTTGCGTGAGTTTTATTATTGATCTCATTCCCTCAGAGGAAAAAAAAATGATAACAAATTCTACTTAGTAGAATAGTTAAAAGGACATCTCAACAAGATTATAAAATTAGTATTTACTAAATTTTATTATATTTCCATTTCCTGTTGTTGTTGACTTTCTTTTGCATTGGTTTCTGTGCTATCATATTTTTCCAGTTTTGAGAAGTCAAGTCTTCTTTGACCATCATATTCAAATTTTGTACACATTTTATACCTAGATACAACTAACTACTCAAGTATAGCTACAGCAGCTACTTGTGTGGATCCAAAAAAAGGAGAGAAATTTATATTCATGTATATAAAACTGGATTTTTTAGAATGCTGGCTAATTCATTGAAGAGCCTTGTACTCTTAACACTTGCATTTTTTTTTTTTAACATTGTAAGTCTTCTAAAAATTAAATAGCCTTTTTTTGACCTCACACTTATCCAGCTTTCTTAGATTCTTTTGAACCACTCACACTCAGACAATGATATTTGTCATGATCTATTACATAAATTACACTGGCAGTGTCACAGCTGTGGTAACGCAGAATGCAGTACACACTATGTTTTATTGTCTAAGATATTCATAAACACTTGTCAATATCATTCTCTTTAATAAATCAGTCTTTCAAGCTACACATTAATACACCTAGAAAAACAGAATTCAAATATCTGGGGTAATTAAATATTACAACTGTCCTGATTACATTCATATCACAATGCTGAAGTTACACATGCTTTCAGGAGAACAAGCTTCCTCAGAAATAACTCAGTTTAAAGAGGGGGACTAATGCATTTGTAGAGTGGGAGAAGACGGATAACCAAGAACAAGGATCTGCTGGGGGAGGATTATAGCTGAGACACAGTCTCTAAGGAATGACAGCACAGTAGAACAAAGCTGACAGCAATTTGTTGGAAATACAGGTGGTGTATGAGACCTTGTTCTGTGTAGATAGGAAACTCACAGTGGTCTCTTCTAGCTCATGTTTCGAACTGAGCCCAGTTTGTACAGGCTGAGATTCACTTATGTTACATGAGCTGGACAGCTTGGGCTTTGCTCATCGTATGAAGATGTGCAGGGCCCTGGAAAGGGCCCCCTGCACATCAGTCAGGCACCAGGAGAAACATGGACCTTTGCATCTTCCTTGCAGACCTTATGGATGTAAATCTCATCAGTGGGCAAAAAAGACTGGCAAGACTAGTTCATCCTGAGGGCAGGCACTTTTCTGCCTCTGTGCAGAAAAATCAAAAATATCAAAAAATATTAGGGAAAAGTCCATAAAGACACAGAGAACATTTAGTCAGTGGGCCTGTTGGCAAAAGTGGGTCCTCATTTCTGATGCCAAGCTGCCAGTAAGCAACACGAACTGACCTTCAAAATGCCTGGCCTCCTCTCATCCCTAGAAATACTGGGGACAAGCACCTTGTTCACCATATGGCTCCTCGCTGTGATTCGCTTGGCAGCCCTAAGCAAGATGCCTATTGCTTGCCTTCAGCGGTGATAATTACAACCAAATCTTTGTGAAGAGCCTCCAGATGGGATGATGAGAAATGCCACCCATGAGCTGCAGCCACATAAATAATTGTGCCAAAGCCCGTGCTGCTGCTGAGGTGGGAGAGTGCTGTGTGGGGCATCTGGCTACCAGGGGACACCAGGGAGCCAGCTCAGGCTTGCAACTCAGCTAATCAAACATTAATAAAATCCTTTCAAAAGAGGGGGCTTGCTTCACACTTCTGAATGTTTAAATCCAATCTGTAAATGTTTGTTTTCCCCATTTTAGCTCTTTAATTTATTCCTCAATTTTCTAGCCTCTGAAATGATAATAAAATGTACTAGATTTGAAATAGAATTCTCCAAGCAGTATTTTGGCAATCTGTTAGGAGCTGCAATACCTATGGATTACCCTGTAAATCTAAATTATCGGCACTCATGAGAGATTATTTCCATTTATTTTGTTTTATTGTGTAATATTTTGCGGCAGTGGCTGCAGCACAGTTATTAACTTGTGGTAGTTCTAAGCCCTGGTAGGTGATTAGATCATTTACCATGTAAAATTCTGGGCTCCAAAGCAAGGTGGTGCTAAGCAGCGAAGCCATAGGAGTCCCAGCTGCTGAGCCTCCCCAGGATTTGAACCCTCCCTTACTAGATAAATCTCCACAGAATTTTAGTTTGTTATTGGAAGCAGTAGAATTTATTTTTATTGACCTGTTATAATGGAGATAAGATACCAAAAGCACTGCCACAGCATATGATGATTTGAATTTATACAAAGAATTTAATGACAGGAAACCAGTGTTTCCAAGCACAATAGTACTCTTTGCAAACATGGGCTTTGAACCATTTCAGATGAAAGCATTTTTCTCTGTCAAAGTTAATTCCTTTCCATACTAGTATGAATCATTTATGTATCTTAAGAAATAAGATGCTTCTCT
This sequence comes from Heteronetta atricapilla, assembly GCA_011075105.1. Classification (NCBI taxonomy): domain Eukaryota; kingdom Metazoa; phylum Chordata; class Aves; order Anseriformes; family Anatidae; genus Heteronetta; species Heteronetta atricapilla. The sequence continues at coordinate 129,317,287 of CM021731.1, read as the reverse complement.
ATATTAAAATAACAACTGGCATGGGTGAAGGATAATCTTGCAGTTCAGGCGCACAGGAGATATGGCATTGCCATAAACTCACTGCTGATCCTCAGGCAAGTCATTCTAGTAGATTTCTTGCCTGTAAAGTGAGATAATTCATCCTGCATAGCTAAGGTAGCTTTTTTATTTTTTTATTTTTATTTATTTTTTCTTCCCTTCACATTCTTGTGCATTATATGAATCTGAATTTCTTCACTTATGAAACAGTAAAACATCTTTGCTCATGAAGCATCCAAACTGACTTAATCAACAATTTTCAAGAACTGCAAAGTGCAGCACCATTTGCCACAGGGAGGAGAAGAGAACAGGTAGAAACTAAATCATTCACTGCAGGTCATGAAGATTTTTTTTTCTTAGGCAGCTGGAATATGGCGGAGGTAGGACTTTTGCCAAAGACTTTCTAAGCCTAGCTGCAGACACCACTGATGCAGGCAGTACATATTGTTCTGGAGACCTTTGGTAGTGACTGGGGTTGTTTTAGCCTGAATTATTAAGGGCCATGTCTGTACTGAGTTTTATAAATGCAGACAACCACTGTATCCACATACATGACTGACATAAGCTGTTTCAGTTAAATCAGTGACAAAGAGGGAACACAACCCCAGAATTCCTGGTTCCAAGTCCTGTATTTAGCAGAGTATAAAGCCTCTTCCCCCTAGATACTCACAATATTTGATTAGAAAGTATAAAAATGTATTACTCCTGCTGTGCTATGTCTATTTGGGACTCATTTAATGCATTTTTTACTGTCCTAGCCCAATTGATCCAGATATACCTGAAATAAAAAAGTTACTTAGGAGTAGGTAAATGTTACGTTAAACCAGAAGAATGCCATAAAAATTTTCAGTTCCTACTAACTTACACAAAAATGCTGGAGGGGAGTGTTCAGCTTTTTTTGCAAACTGTCACTTATGACTTAGGTTTCTGACCACAAGTCAATGACAGCAGTAAATTCAGTTAGAAATCTGAACAGAGATTTAGAGGAGTAGCAATTTTAACTCCTCACCTCCCATACAACTTATCCTAGCAGAATGTGTAATGGATGAATGCCTCACTTCAGGCAAACAGTAAGTATTTGTATTTGGTGGCTGTGCTTGCAGACTGATGTGTTATCTTTCTTCCCAGTTAAGGTAAATAACTAAGTAAAAATGCCTATAATTTATGCATGAGATTCAAGCAGCTGGAGAACAAAAAACAGTGCTATGGCAAATGGAAGGTCCTCAGAGCATCCTGAAAAGGGTCCAGAGAGAGAAGTGTAGCAATTTCTTGGAGGATCACCAACTAGCTTTAGGCTTTGCTATGATTCTTTCTGTAACTGTTTTCCTAAAAATCAAATCACCATAAGAAATAGCATATGAACTCAAAAGTGTAGATTCTGTGTTATGTCTTTTAATGTGCAGTGTTGCCAAGTGAAATTCTGAGGATCCTTTCCAATCAGAGGTTTACAAAGTCTCTCCTCCTGTGGTTCTGTGACTAATGTCCTGCAATAACTAAGGGCACACCACCTAATAGCAGAATAAAAGCACAGTCTTCTTTTTTATTATTTAACCTCTCCCTCCTTCCCCCTTTTTCTTTCCTGAAAGCGGCTCCTGCAGAACATCTTTTTATGTACAATTAATTTCCCATACCAGGCTCACTGGAAACAGCCAAATATTTCAAATGTAACTGACCAAAGGTTTTAGTTTTCTGTATTTTAAGGAAACCAGTTTAAGCTATATTGAAAACAGGAATTTAACGTCAGCAGTTTAGCAAAGGGTCTGTAAAGCAATAGTCCTTTTGAAAATCTCAGCTGATTTTTTTTTGCCTCTTTCACACTTTAATGGCCACTTACTAGAAATTTAGACAAATGTCTCTGCTTCCTAGCTTGGTGGCTCATAAGGCTCTTTTTTATCCTTGTTATCCTAATAGGACAGTGAGTTCACTACTCATGTATGGAAACACTCAGTTTACCTCCATAACCCATGCCGGTTAATCACACGCCACCCTCACCAGGCTTGGTGTGCCATCCATACAATTGGATGTCCGAGAGAGCCAGTGATGTATTGGCCTCTGCCAGGTGAGCGATGGTGAGCACAAGGCGATGGTGAGCACAAGGGAGGCTCCTTGTGAAATGGTGTTGCAGCTTCTGCTGCCACCAAAGATAGGAAACGTGAGAGAGCCAACTTGGGCAATTGAAGCTGCTTCTTTTTTATCCCTTCACAGTACCTACTAGTTCACAAGCCCTTTGCTTCCTTTGGTAACTCTGTTTTGCCTCAGTGCAGAGCCATCATCACTCCTACATGTTTTAGAGACTGAGGAATTGTATATTCTATATCTCAGGTTTATGTCTTCTACTAAGGAAACCTTTAATACCTATGGGTGTTTGGGAAGAGATGAGATCCAGGTGTTAAAAATATTTATGGATCTTACCCAGATGGCCTACATCCTTTATGCTGTCACCTCCAGGACATCTGATCTACAGCGCATGTTCTCCTCAAAGTCACCAACACAACTCATGACAACAGCTGTTGGCAGATTCAAAATAGAAACTTCCTATACATTTGCACAAGTCATTCTCACTATTTTTTTTGAAGGGAATCTTTTAGAACTATCATTTAGAAATTTTTATTCATCCAGTAAAAAACATGTTTTCTTTTTGATTTCTCTTACATAGCAACAATGATCTAAATAGCTTTGGATTATTTTTTTTATATATATTTTTTTCCCAAGGAGGACTAAACAAAATGTGATTTTTACTCTCTTGTGCTTGCTCATATTTCTCAAGGAATTAGAATGTGGGGTTCCTGCTGTTCAGATGGTATGGTGGTTAGTGCTGTAATGCTTTAGAAGAAAAAAAAGTTATATTTTCAGAGGAGGTGAGATGAACAATTTCGGTTAATTATTTTAAAATTGAATTTCTTTTAATTAGTTATGTTTCTCATTGGTTTCATTGTTTAACTCAGTAACTTAAAGAATTTTATTTACTTATTACATATCATGGTCTAATATCACTGGGCAGATTAGGTTAAAAAAAGGTTAAAAAAGAGTTAATTTTTCATTATGTGAGCTTCACATCTTTATAAGAAAAAGAAGAAAAATAGATAATATGAATTGTAACAGAAGAGCAACTGACTAGAAAAAATACAGGAGGTCAGCACAGGGACAGTTTCACATGCTTAAAACTACAAAGGATTACTAATCCAAGCATTCTGTCTCTCTTCAAAACAAAGTTCATATGATCAGACATCCATGCACACTGTGGTATGTGTCCCCTTCACATTTTTGGCAGTCTCATCAACTGAGCTCAATAAATACCTAGGAAAAACAAAAATCTCCTTATGCTTCTGATACAGGTGTTACATTACCAACATTTGCAGCAACGTTGCACCAGATCTTGTCAGAACTCATAAAACTAGCTGAGCTAGGTCTTATTGGCAGGGAGATGGCAAATTTCCAGCAGCTCCCAGGTGCTGCAGAGTTCAGCACTGATTGCTTTGCTGGTCTTCCCCTCTGAACCAGGACCAAGAAAACCTGCAAAGCCCTAGAACTAAACCAGGAATATAATGTTGATTTATGGGCACAACGTAAAACAGAAGTCCTGGCTACAAGTGGTCTTTAAACCCCCCTTCAAGCCCTTGGAATATGTGAGGTGTGTAGTATGATAACTCCTTTGCCCTTGACTGATGTCACTTGGGTTTACCTCTCTCTTCTGACTGTCAGTGCTCTCTCTGTAGCCACCAGTGAGGCTGGTGGTATGGTTTTGTGGACAGGGCTGGGGGGCAGGAGCTCTGACTCATGCATGGCTTTCATTCTCAGCACGACCAGTATGAAAGCATGTTTTTCAACTTTCAGGCTGTCTGGACAATCCCAGAAATGAGAGGATGTGGACAGTGTTGATAAGGAAAATAGATAATCTCATTATTTGAGGAGCAGAGCCATATAGGAGTTTTGTGTGTTACCCTAAACTTTTGCATGTTAAACCTGTTTACTCTTCCACACAATCACTTCAGTACTGACTTTCTCTTAGAGTTAGGACCTTTAGTTTCTTTCAGACATCTTTTAGAATATGTGAGGCTAGTCATCCCTTGAACATGCTGAAGTTTCTTTCCCCTACAGCCTGGACTTAAGATGTTACAAATCAAATGATATCACAGTATGCACAGTTTGCATTGATATAAATAACTGCAGAATATTCATAGAAATAGTCATAGAATAGTCATAGAAAATGAAGTACTTTTTATCTCCTGACTGCCATATTGGATAACTGAACAATGTCCAGCTCTACAGTTCCAGCATGGAAAGCAGAAGTTATGAATGGTAAATGGTTTGTGTTCTCTAAATTACCTAAAATATTCTTTTAGTCACTGTTACGGTCTCTCCAACATAGCATATCAAACTGAAAAGTTGGGGTTCAGCAGTTTCCAGTGCAATATAACTACAGTTTTCTGGCCCTATGAGATTCTGGATAATACAATAAAGCTGTCACTGGTTTAGGAATATGTATTGCCCATTCAGAGCTCCAGAGAGGAAATCTCTGTGGATGGGCTGCATTGTTGGAACAAGAAATCATTAAGAGAGCTGCTCTTCAAAGCTATACCACTGTTTAAAATGTTACAAAAAATATTGTAAGGTCAGGCAGTCAGCAAAGTGATTCTGAAATGGTCAAAGGTTAAAAAAAAAAGAAAAGAATTTATTACTGTGATCTGCACTTCATCATCTAGATATCACCATTGGATTCATGGACTGTTGCTGGAAGGTCCAGGAGTAATGTGATAAAAGAAAAAAAGGCATGAAAGGTTTGGACTGGAATACAAATCATCCTTCTCTAACTTATTTTGAACTGATGTGGAACAAATGGCTACCTGCATTGTATTCAGTCTTACTGATAGCAAACTCATAAAAGAAATAAATAATACAAAAACTAAGTGAAGGAGAACGCTGCTTTCCAGACCTCCCGTCCTTGATCCCTGAAAACACCAGGAATCACTCAGCTTCTGTTCCACACAGTCTGATTAAAAGGGTTTCTTTTTTTAAATTTTATTTCACAGCTTTAATGTTTTGAAAATGTTGTTACCCTCAGTTCAAATCTCCAGAGAGCCATTCATCTCTTCCCAAGACAAGCATCTAAGACAGGTCAGCAAATTGTTTTCTGAAGATGATTCTATTAACTATAAAGGGAAAGTAGACTTAGATATCTAACTTTTAGAAGTCTGTAATTAGACAAGATGATTTTCACTCATCAAGCTACTTTTACACACATACACTTTTTTTCTTCCTATTATGATGTAAGATCTCACATTTTATCAGTTGGAAAAAAACACTACATCCCTGCTAATTTCCTAATCCTGCATGTATTAAGATGAACTTTATTCTTATTTAAACTATACTGAGCTTTAAGTTAAACTGTGTTCTACAAAATGAGCCATAGCTGAAGATCCTTTTTCACCACCAAATGCCAGAATATTACAGCAGCATTGCTTTCTCTGTATTTCTAGATGTAACTCATGGCAAAAGTGTTTGAAAACTCATGAGAAACACTGTACTTGTCATATTTTCAGCTCAGGTTCTGAGATTTCCAGTTCATGTAGTCCAAGTACAATTCAAAGAATCATCTCAGTATTCTGATGCTTATCCAAACTAAAAAGAATTTTCAGCTTCTGAAGATTCATCTGTCATTGATGATAATGATGCCATGAAGAAATATCCAATTATCCCACTAGAGATGAAATACTGACAATAACCATAGTAAAAACTGCACTTAAAGAATTTGCAGTGATGCAAAGCTATGAGCTACCAGGGAGATGAGCAAAGAAAGTGGGAGACATTTCCCATTATTCATACCAGGAGCTATACTCTTCTCCTTGCTGCAAGGATACCTTTACTGCACAGCCCACAGAAAGAAGGATAGATCCTGTCCACTCCAAACAATTGCATGTGTCAGGCGAAATTGCCCATTGAACAGCTATGCCTCACTCATACTCCCCGCACTGTTCTCTGTATCGCCCCTTTATTGTGACCCTTTCTGTCAGAGATGTTAGTTTTAAAGCCAGCATGAGACTAACTGCTTAATGCTCCCCTTTCAAGACTGCCTTCTCTTTACCTGTGTCCAGCCGAGTTCCACACCAGGATGTGCCAAGCCTCCCCTGAGGACAGCAGCTACTCCCCGTAGCCTGTTTGCATAACATTTCGCTTCTCTTTCTCACACGGTCACAATAAGAAGAGGGGCCACATTGTTTCCAGAAATAAAACAGATTACTCTAATCCTGAAACTACTGCAGTGGCAGCATAATAATTCTCCCCTTTCTTTTTTACCACATGTTTCACTATTTTTACAGAAGCTAAAATAGCTAGTCATTTGTTTACCTATGATTATGGTTTAAGGAACAGTCCTCATCTGGGTTTATTAAGTTGTTTTGTTTTGTCTTGTTTTCACCTGTTTGAACAAGCATATTCCCAAAACAAAAAGAAATCAGAAGATTTGCTAGCCTCATCAAAACATGCATATTTAGATTTTTCTCTCACTCTGCATGCTGGCTCTCCAGACAGCCGTTACTCAAAGGTAGGTTCACCTTCTTTGGAGGAACAGTTATTACTACATTTTTTCCATGAAAGCCTCTCCTCTCCTTTCCGATTAACAAGCTAATTGACACCTTCTATGAGGAAGCTTTCCTCCATGCTAGCTTCCCTGTATTTTTACTGTCTGCACAGTACATTGATTTACTTGCATTTCCACTGTCCCTGACATTTCTGACTTCTTCCCTTCAAGCTACTTTGTAATAAAACAGGAAAAATGCTGCAGTATTGTCTCATTAAAATAGAATAAAATTCTAACGTGGATGTCATTTACAGATCAAATTCACCCCTCTTAGCTTTTTACTACTATAACCTAAGCCTCTAGTAATCTACACCTCTGTAAACTAATCATTTAAATTCTCCGTAGGCCATTGGGACAGGAATGCCCAGAGGGTAATTTATCCCCTGTTGTGATGGGTAGGCAGGCAACTTTGGCAGATACTTGCTCCTTCCTCATTCATTGAATAAATGCAGAACTTTGATGAAGTGGCTTAAACTTGACATGTAACATTTGGCAGGCTCAAATTCTATGAGATGAGATTTACCCAGCGTGTCTGAATATGGTTAAGAACCCATAGTCTTAAAAACCCAGCTGTTGTCAGATCATCTGAAATCACCTTCAAGGGATATGAGAAGTGCAGGATCCTTTATCACATTTTAAAATGAAAATGAAAGTAATCACTGAGGAATGAGTTCCCAGTGATTGCAGAATTTTGTTTTCATTTCTGTGTCCTTTTGGAAAGAAAATTGCTCAGCCATTGGAACAATGATTTAGTGTAGCTTTGATTGTGCATCACCCAGCAACACCCTGTTTATATACATAAGAAATACATATACTTATTATGGTAATATGGTGTTGCTAAGTACTGCTCAAGCTTCATGTCTCTTTGAGGAAGAAGAAGAAAAATAAGAGTTGTTTTATCTCACTCATACCTACTTCCACATAAAAACTTCATCCTTTCTAGAATACATTTTAAAATATCAACTGTCCCAGAGTTTGGAAAAAACAAGCATTTAAAAGCAATGTTTTACATGACACGTAGAAGCATCAAAATTAGTAATAAACATCAATTCAGCTGAAAAGAACAGCAACCTGCTGGAGCATTAATACAGCTATGATCAACATGAAGGTATGAGATTCAGGAATTACAACTCTGAATGAATTTCATAAGCTTGTTCTAAACATAAGCTTATTCCTAGTTTTGTAAAATAACATAAACCGGCATAGTTGAGAGTAAGCATTTGATGTGAGTGGAGTGATTTTTATTTGCTATATGCATTTACTGCATTGGGCTTTCTTTATGTCTTCCTCCTTCTTTTCACTCTAGACCTAGACATATGCTATTAACCTCAATGCCACCCAAAATAGAATTACTTTGACAGCAGGATCCCACTTATGCACTATACTTCACCTACATCCCTATGATAATGTTGGAAAATTTCCTTTCTCCATCTCTGTTGCTTCTTGACATATGTATGCAAGATTAGAGGGCTAAGAGAAGGAAAAATTCTTCTAGGTAATATTAGTGGGTGTAACTTCTGGATTGTTTGACTAAAGGGAAATTACTACTTTCAGACCAGCAATAAGTTAAATCTTTTTTTCCCATCTCCCTTTGGAAAGGAATTCACTAGTTTTAGGTCGTAGAGTTTTCATGAGTTTAACTCCTGCATTGGACAATAGTACAGTACATAAATACTGAGGGAAGTCTTGCTTCTTTTATGAAATAGGCTCGTGCCAGTGATTTGTATATAGAATATAAACACAAGGAAAACTATTTTGGAATGAATTGGCATTATAAGAGGAATCAGTCGGGTGTCAGAAAGACAGCAAATGCCTGCAGCGGCCTCTCAAATATTGTTTCTGCATTTTTAACTAGTGGTGAATAATTTTTCAAGTCAGTGCTCTGTCCCCTGGGAACATGAGTTATCATGAACCTATCTAAAGATCATGAAGTCCCAGACCACTGTAACCATGTTTGTTATCCATGAGGAGGGATTTAGACTTTCTGCTACTCAAAGATAAAAGAGTATTTTTATCAGCTTGCATGCAGAATTTGTGAAGCATACAGAAGAAGTCCCAGGTCAAAACACTATTTACTTAGTGTTGCAAATGAAGTCCCCTGGCAGTGAAAAGAGCTCTGATATGGCATGTTCATGTTAATATTTCTCTTTTCCTATCATTGTTTTGTCCCCAGTGGCATTACGGAGGAAGTTCTCATACCCTTTCTGGGGGATGAGCATAGCTGGGTGCCTCTGCAAAGTGCCTGTACACTAATGCCTGCAGCATTGGAAACCAACCTGAGGAACTAGAAGTGTGTATGCAATTGCAGGGGTAAGATCTCATCTGGAGCACAGAGACATGGTGGGGTTGTTCACAGAACTGGAGTGTTGTGATGGATAGATACAGGCTTTCTGGAAGGTGTTAAGAGTGAATTTCCCTATATGCGAGTGGGCATTGCAGATGCATAGAGTTCTGCTGTAGGATGGTGAAGAGCAAGCTGAGAGCTTGTGGGTCAGGATTAGTGGGCAGAGCAATGTGGTGACATTGTGTGTGTCTGCTACAGACTGCAGTCCCAGACATGAGTACAGACTGGGAGAAGAACTTGAGAGCCGCCCTGTGGTGAAGGACTTGGAGATTCTGGTGGATGAAAAGCTTGATGTGAGCCAGCAGTACGTGCTTGCAGCAGAAGGCCAACTGCATCCTGGTCTGCATCACCAGAGGAGGGGCCAACAGAGTGAGGGAGGTGATTGTCCCCCTCTGCTTTGTTCTCATGAGACCACGCCTGGAATACTGTGTCCAGGTCTGGGGCCCCCAGCACAAGAGATATGTGGGGCTGTTAGGATGAGTCCAGAGGAGGGCCACAAAGATATCAGAGGGCTGGAGCACCTCTGCTATGAAGAAAGGCTGAAACAGCTGGGGATATTCAGCCTGGAGAAGAAAAGGCTTGGGGAAGAACTCATTGTAACCTCTCAATACTTAAAGGGGTCTTATAAAAAGAATGGAGAAGGACTCTTTACGTGGGTAGATATTGACAGGACGAGGGGGAACAGTCTTAAACTAAAAAAGGGTAGGTTTAGATTAGATATAAGGAATAAATTATTTACTCAGAGGTTGGTGAGGCACTGGAACAGGTTGCCCGGAGAAGCTGTGGATGCCCCATCCCTGAAGGTGGTAAAGGCCAGGCTGGATGGGGCCTTGGGCAACCTGATCTAGTGGGTGGCATCCTTGCCTATGGCAGTGGGGTTGTAATTAGATGATCTGTAAGACCCCTTCCAACCTGAGCCATTCTATGATTCAGTGATAGTTAAAATAAAACTAGTCAAATGTCAACAGTATCACAGTTTCCTACTGGAAGCCTAGAAGAGAACAGCAGAAAGAATTTTAGCTAAGGAGAACAAACAATGCAGTCTATACACTTCATGTGGCATTATCCATGGATCTGAGCAGGATTCACTCTGACTTTGGACATAGCTGACAGCAGATAACTTTTACAGAGTAAGAGAATTACCATCCATTGGGACAGAAAGTGATCCATGTTGTTGGTACTTTAAATGATGTCTCATAATTTTCCCCAGTGCCTTTGTATAGATATTGAGAAGAAAGAGTGATTGATGTAGAACCTGGAGGGTCTTCATATCTGTGGTGAATAAGACAAAGCAGGCCATCAGTACTCTGATTGCATTCTGTACAAAGCATGTTTTCCAGCTCAGTGCTTAACCATTAACTTCCTCAAGGTAAAATAACTACTTACTACAGTGAATACATTGAATGTTGTAGAAAGACAGAAATCTTTAGCTGGGCAAGAGTAGGTCATCCATCACTGCAGCCTATGGTGTGTCTGTTCCAAACTCTGGATAGTGAAAAAGTGTATAAGGCAGGTAATGAATAAGTTGATTGTGCACAGACACAAATCAAAACTGGTGGGATTGCAGAGGTGATAGAAAAATGGCACATTACATCCAAAAAAGTCTTCTAAATTTACATTAATGAGTCTGCATTTACAAACTTTTTTTTTTTTTTAATACAGAACTCACTATCTTCTACTGAACTAATGCCTGTGGTCACATAACTGTGGAAAGAATCTGGCATTCAAAATATAAAATCTTATCTCCATTTTGCAAAGTTTCTGATTAATAACACCGGAGAAATAATATATATTCAATATAAAATGCATATATTTCAGCACATCCTTGACTTTCAAGAAGAATTTATAGACTTCAGTAAGAAAAGATGGTATAGAAAACTGTCTTGAACTATAAAACTTAAAAGGAAGATTTTATATGTTTGGTGGAGGGATAACCACTTCTGCTTCAGATATACATATATACACCTATACATATACACAATGATGCATGAAAGTGTTTTTATAGTTAGGTAGTATAATAGTAAGGAACAGTGATCAATGCACCACAAAGACATATAACCATGCTGCTTTTTTTTTTTTTTTTTTTAAGTTAATGGAAAATAAAGAGAAATAATAATATTAAATTAGGCAGATAATTGAAAATGTATCATAAAAATAACACTAGTGAAAGGTCAAAATTTTGCAAAAAGAATACTACAAAGTTCTTAGAGAGGGCTTTGGAACTGTGAAGGCCTCCACTGACTATTGGAAGATAATTAGGAAGATCTGGATAATCAGAAAGTCTCACATATTTAAGTATGCCAAATTAATAAGCTAGCTTTGGTTTCTACATTCACAGTCTATTTTTTAAGGCTATGTAGAATCAGAAAAGTTTAGGGGACCATGGAAATGTATCCTCCAAAAGAGATTTAAGAATTTCCAGATTTCAGAATTGTTATTCACCACATTAAAAACCACAATTACAACTGCTGTATTCCTTACTTTCTGAGCTACTGTGGCCAGAGCTAGTAGGTAACTGTACTGCAGGTAAATTCCCTGCAGCAGCCTATACTGTGCTGTGCTCTGCACTTGGAGCTAGAACAGCACTGGTATCACACTGGTGCTGTGCCTGCTGCTGAGCAGTGCTGGCACCACATCAGGACTCCCTCCACCCCCCCCCAGAGCCAGCAGGCTGGTGGTGGGCAAAAAGAGACCAGGGAACATCACCAGGGCAGCTGACCTAACCCAACCAAAGGGATATTCCATACCATGTGGTGTCACACTCAGCAATAAAAGGTGGGAAAAGAAAGAAGAGGGGAGGGGTGGGCTGTCATTGTGAAAATGTCTGTCCTCCTGAACACCGGCTACATGCATTGAGGATGTGGTCAAGCATCACTCGCTGGTGGAAAGTAGAGAGTAATTTCTTTCCTCTGCACTTCCACATAGCCTTTGCTTGTTTTTTTTTTTTTTTTTTTTTTTTTTCCCCTTGTTACCCCCCCCCTTTTTTTTTTCTCCCTCTATTTAACTTGTTTAATTAAAAACAATTTTTCCTTAATATATTTTTTCCTTTAATTAAATTATCCTTATCTCAACCCGTGAGTTATTTCTTTCCTTTTCTTCTTCCTTTCCCCTCCTCTTCTGAGGAGGGGGAGTGAGAGAGCGGCTGTGGTGGGGTTCAGTTGCCTACCAAGGTAAAACCACCACTCTGGGGAATGGGGCTGCAGCTTTCCCCTTCTAGGTTCAAGCAGTAGCAAAGCTGAGCACGTATCCCTGAGATGCACAAGGCACACACAGGCAGAGACAGGACCCTAAGATGACTGGCTTGTTGGGTTTGTGCTTTGCATGTTGTGGTGGCCAGGGCTAGGGTTTGGGGTGTGTGTGGTAGCTGTGTGATGCTGAACTGAGACTGGGGACATAGACTGGGGCCTCCCAGGGCTGCGGTGGTCACCATGGTGCTCTGGTGCCCACAACAGAACTGGGATGGGTCAATATGGGAACTGTCACCGGGGCTCTGTGATGCAGTGCGCTTCAGGCCATCGGTGAGTGCGGCAGGCGAGGGGAAGGCTGGCCGAGGGCAGGGGCAGGGGCACAAACACCAGCCCCAGGGCGGTTTCTATGGCTGGGATGAGGGCGCAGCCACTCTGGGGAGGGCCTTGGGCTGGCCACAGAAGAGCCCCAGTGAGGGCAAGTGCCCAGAGGCTTCAGGGAAGTGCCAGGCACCTGTGGCCCCATGAGACGCTGCTGCCCCACAGGGGCTGGGGCCTGGCAGAGCCTATGTGGTGCCACCTGCCTTCCCAGCACCCCTGCCCAGGGCAAAGCCCAGCCCAGGAGTGCTCATGGGGAGAGCTTTGCAGGATGGTCCCCACGCCACCTCTGGCCAGGGCTCGCGGCCCTGTCGGACACCTGAGATCTGCGCCCAAACACTTGCCTGGGGTGGCCTGCGGGCCTGGACGTCCAGCACTCACAAACCCTGCCCCTGCTGCCTCCAAGCTCCAGTGCCCCCTCTCCTACCTACCCTCGCGTCTCTCTGGCTCCTGTCCCTTCTCCCCCAGCCACCAGCTCCCTCGCACCCAGCCCTGCTGAGGCCCCTTCTCTCCCATCTCCTCCAGACCATGGCTCAGATCATTCTCCTCCTTTCTGCGTTAGGCCTCCTGCAGCTCACTCTCAAGGTTGGGGACAAACCCGACAAGGTCACTCAAGACCTCATTGAACAGCAAGAGCAGATGTTGAGGCAGGAGATATCATGGCTGGTGCAGGAGATTGAAGAAGGAAGTGAACTGGAGAGCAGGAACAGTGTGGTGTTCATGTTCCTCACTATGTGCCACCACTGGCAGTTCTGGGCACTTGCTGAAATCCTTCCCATTCTGTTTGGGATGTACTGGCTGCCCAGGCAGGGAAAAGCTGACACCAATGGTGACGCTGACATGTGGAGCTCAAGCAGTGAGGATGGAGATGGAGGAGAGGAGGTGGATGAAGAAGTTGAGGATGAATTGATGGAGGAAGAGGATGAGTGAGAAGAAATGCACGTTAATTACCAACATGATCCGGGTCTGCCTTTGTGTCTGCTCAGGGAGTCTCTGCTGCTGAAGCTTCTTGATATGGACAATATTATGGAAGAGATGGCAGGGGCAAACTCTGCATCAGCAAACTCCCTTCAAAGATCCGCTTTCCTGATGGAGCTGCAGGCAGAGAAGGGGTTGGTTACAACTCTGATTGAGAAGAACTCAGCTGTTTCATCCCTCATTTGCTCCAATGCCGAGGGTATTGTTCTCCTCATGTGTCTTCAAGTTTCCACCGAGGAATACCTTCAAAGATTAGATGCATATATGAATAGGAATAGTCAAAATAGATAAGGCAAAATAGTTAAGGTTGTTTGTTAGGAGATGTTTCCCATAGATTAGTCACCTCAATAGAAATAGATTTGTATTTTATATGGCCAACCCTGCAGCTGGGTTTCAGGACTCCAACAAGCCTGTGAATGGAAGAGTCTCATTTGATCCATTTCAAGATGCTGCTCCCAGGAGTCCTGCAGCAGAGGCTGCCATTACCATCGGGACAGCAACTGCCCATGCTTCTAGGGGAGTGGATCCCCTCTATTAGCATTAGTTTAAGTAAAAAGACAATAAATTATATTGTTTGAACAAACATTGTCCCTGAATGTTTTCTCTTGAGTGTCTAGAAGAAACTTTGTTGGGGGACGCTAGCCTTTGATTCCATCTCTTGCTTGTAATAAAGAGATGATCTTTGGGCTTGGTTGTCTGTCAGCAGTGGTTAGATTTTTGAATAGTCATTTGGCAAAAGCAGGATTTCAAAGAGCACCACTGCCTCTTGCAGCCGCTGCTGCTCAGGAGTGCTGCTGCCCAGCTGCAGGGGCTCAGCGCAGTGCCTGGGGATCCGGGGTCTCTGCCCAGGCTGGGTGTGCTGGCTCTGGCTGGGATGTTAACTTTCCCTGCAGCAGCCCACACAGTGCTGTGCTCTGCACTTGGAGCTAGAACAGCACTGGTACCATAGCGGTGCTGTGCCTGCTGCTGAGCAGTGTTGGCACCACATCAGGGCTCCCTCCAACCCTCCCAGAGCCAGCAGGCTGGGGGTGGGCAAAAAGAGACCAAGGAACATCACCAGGGCAGCTGACCTAACCCAACCAAAGGGATATTCCATACCATGTGGTGTCACACTCAGAAACAGAAGGTGGAAAAAGGAAGAAGAGGGGAGGGGTGAGCTCTCATTGTGAAAATGTCTGCCCTCCTGAACACCGGCTACATGCGTTGAGGCCCTGCTTCAAGGATGTGGTCAAGCATTGCTTGCTGGTGGGAAGTAGAGAGTAATTCCTTTCCTCTGCACTTCCACACAGTTTATTTTTTATTATTATTATTTTTTCCCCTTTTCCCCTTTCCCTTTTTCCTCTCTATTTAAATTGATTAATTAATAACAACTTCTTAATAATTATTTTTTCCTTTAGTTAAATTATCCTTACCCCAACCTGTGAGTTGTTTCCTTTTCTTCTTCCCCTCCTCTTCTGAGGAGGGGGAGTGAGAAGGTGGTTGTGGTGAAGTTCAGCTGCCTACCAAGGTAAAACCACCACAGTAATTCAATCTCTTAGCCTATTCCCAAGTTCCTGAAACTAATAAACTGATTTATGTAGTATACACCTAATACACTGAATAATCTCATCAGATTTTTCAGCAGCAAGTTCACATAAACAATTACACCACTGGGACTTATATCACATTACTTTTAGATTATCAAGTCTATACAGATTAACATGTCTCCACACTAAAATTAATCCAAACCCTATCTCAAAACCATGACCATAGAATAAAATATTGTGTAGAGAGTATACTCCCTGTCACAGTATTCTGATTACAGTGTTCCTTGAAATGGCATTTACTTAAATTATTTGACAGTCAATATGAAGAGGGATAATAGACAGAAAGTATTTGCAAAGTATTTTATTACAATATTATCCTGCTTTGATGTCTGCCTTTATCTGGAGAATTTAGAATTTCACTTTTAATATTAGTTTAATTAATTGAAGGAAAGCTCTTTGTTCTACTACAATATAGCTAAAATTCCCTCAAAGTTTTATTACTGAACTTCATTCTAAAGGGTATTATATTTTCAGTGTTTTTAAATCACACTGGTCTAAAACAAATCTGCAATGAAACATCTGTCTAATCATGTCCTTATAGTTACAGAGAGAAAAACAAAAATAATCCCCATGGTTCCAATGCTTTTCTAGCCAACTATCCCATTCTTATAAAAATAATTAAACAATAGAGAAAGCTAGTTTTAATGGGATTTTGGAAATGTTGGTGTTTTTACTAAGACTATCAGAGCCAGTTACTGAAACTGAATTACTCAATAAATATGTATGGTATTTACAATAGGATGGTGTGAAAAATACGAACCATGGAATAGAACAGTCAGAGTCTACAAAGATCTTATTAAAATGTCAAAGCAAAACATCTTTCATGTAAATTATACTAGCATCAAAGTATAAATTATCACCTTAATGTGAATAGAGAAACTCTTAATAACTAACATAGAAACCTGGCTTTCTTTGTTTCTGTTGTGCCAGTGTATAGCTTTAATAATTCCTACATCTATCCTTAAATTGGCATGCAATTACTAGTTCACTGCTTCTGGGACAAATAAGCTCTAGAAAATTACCTGTGATGTTTGAAATCCAGGCTGGGTACTTTAGGAGGCAGACTTGGATCCTTCAGCTCATAAGTCTTATTTTATTCTTGCAAGTTGCAGTACAATTCAGTAGTCAGGGTGATAAAACGAGTGAAACCTTGTATTCCTGAATGTTTTTACTGTTCTTATTGTGTAAAGAAGGTGTGTGTTTAAAGTAAAATGTGAATTGGAAGGCTTACACATAGATGCCAAGGATGTCTGCATAGAACCAAGCATGGCATCATGTTACTATTGGTGCACTTTGTATACATCAGACATGCAATTAATTCAGATAGTGTACAAACTCAAAAACCTACAGACTAAATTACTGGAGTCCCAAAATCAATTAGAGAATAATAGCATATTTAAAAAAATAAATAAAATCTTCTGACTTTACCTTTGCCCTTCCCGCTGTGCTGAGATAATTCTGATGCTACAGCATTCTCAGCACCTCGGAGTGACATCTCGCAGAGATATCTGTGATAATTAATAAAACAAATAGGCTTTATTATTTTTATTATTATTGCTTCCCTGAATTGTTGAATTCATGGACACCTCAGTGACCTAAAATCTGTGAATGACAGATTCCAAACTCTGTACAGTGATTGCTTATGATCTGATATGAATACCTTAGAGCTAGAAACAGATGTATCTCAAATCTGGCATAGAATTGTGTATGATGCTTGTGTCTAGTTCTGGCAAATTATGAGATACCAAACTATAAGTCCGCATTACCCTTACTTATAGGGAAGCCATTGCTGATATTTTGGGGGATTTAAACATGTATGACTACTACTTTCTTTGTCATTCCAAGGACTCTGCTTCGTAACTAGGCAACCATGCCATAGAGAGTAGTACAAAAATGTAATTATTTAAATTCCCTAAAAATGTTATAGCTATGTCTCTACATTGTTTTAGTATTTCTCTAAAATGCTGCGTAAGCAAACCAGTGACTGGTCTGTGTCTTTGAACTGTATTGTCTATATTGACTATTTTTTCTTCTATTGTGACAGATCTTCATAGCTTACTTCTGCCTTCAATGCTTGTTAGTAATTACCAGTCTTCCATTCTGTACTTTGTGGGAGTAGATCTAAACCAAAAATATGATCAGTTGTTCTTCTGCCCCAGTGATTCTTTTGTATTGGATGCTGTGAAGCTCAGCTTGATCCTTACTCTTTTTCATCAGAGAGGTCATGAGTTGTATTGGCACCACTGGGCTAATGACTCTTAAATCACTGATTTCTCATTGAAATAGTATTAAGGTCTTTCAGTTTTCCTACTGATTTTTCCCACTGGCCAAAATTGGGATTTCAGTGAGCATTTCCGTAGCGTATTTATTGCTAAAGATAGAGAAATGATACTGGCAGGCTGCTGATAATAGAATTTGTACCTGTTCCCCTACCCTATGAATTTCATTATCAAGCAAACAAAAATTGCCTAAGATCAGTCAGTAGCTCTGGATAGCAGAGGTTTGCACCTGATATCTGATGAGGAAAGTGCAGAGTGGGGTGAACCTGAATACATGGAATGAATATGGTATGAATGCATCATCAGCATTACCCATAGCTTCGTTACCTTTGCTATGGATTAGACTAATGCAAATCTCTTGCAGCTAATACCCCGGTTTACTGCTCAGAAACCTCTGCTGGAGAAGAGTATGATGCCCACTTATTTCTGCAGATGGACTTGAGAAGTGTGTGACTTTTCAATCTGTGCATTCTTATGTAAAAAGTCTGTTCTAATTAAATTAAAAGCATTTTTTTGACATAAAATTTATCTAATGAATGAATGCAGGTGACATGACTTTTTAAATTACATGAAAATCAAGATTATACAGAACTAAAATTAATTGCTATACATGATTTGCAGTGGATGTTAAGCCTTGTGCCTTGGTATTTAAATTCATTTTTGCTCAGAAACAGGGATGAGACCAGTGTGTGTATTCCTGGTCCCATTTGCTCTTACGGAGTTCCTTTGAAGTGTAGCATTGGCACTGCCAGAGAGAGGATACAGCATCTGGAGTCTAATCCAGCACATCAATTGCTGATTGGCGAGGCTCCCCCAGTTCCTTTGCTTTTAAAGCAGAGGTATTAGCAGTGCTATTACCAACATCTTCACTTTCTTTTTTTTCCTGATAAGTTCAAGGTAACGTGGTTATGAAATTACTAGCAGCTGCTTGAGATTAGACTCTGTTAAAAATCTACCACTGCTTCTATAGAGGAACTGTCTCATACTGCTTGCAAAACACTAGGTTCCATAGAAGTATTGAATAAACAGTACTTTAATCAACACACAGTAATAACATTGTTAAATAAGGAAAGGACAGTTGTCCAAGAAGCCTCTTTACTGTAGTATATACAACATAGGCTGATCAATGACAGATTATTTATTTATTTATTTATTTATTTTTAAAGCTTAGGACAAAGTGGTAGTAGCAAAGTGATTTTTTTAAAGAATCATAACCAGTTCTGCCAACTGCAGCATCCACTCTTCTCATGCTCCTGCTTTATCTGGAAAGCTGTTAGACCCTACATTTAAATGCCAAGGAACAGCAAAAATTGATAACTCTAAGTCTGTACTTCCTAGTACAGACTGAAACTGCAAGTCTGATCATCAGATGTGAAAAAGTCTCCATACCTTCCTCTGAAAATGTAAAATGGGCAAAAAAATGGGAGCAACATTCACAATGACATATTCATAAATTTTCAAGCCTCTTTACTGTGTCTGATCCATGAAGGTACAATTACAGACAAAAGAGATTTAGATTTTTTTTGTAATTTTCAATAACTTGTGCCTGGGAAGAGATAGGTGAGTACACGGAAACTTGTCCTAGATGCATAAAGTGGATTTAGGTCAGTTCATAGTGGATGTGTAGATGATATGTTATTTACTTCTTTACGTTTGGCATGTATTGATTTATAAGTTTGGCTGGTAGATATGAGAAAGCTAACCCACTCTAATTCTTATGGACTTAAAGGGAATAAGGGAAATGCTTCCCTATCTTGAAAGTATTTTACACATATATTCTATATGTGTAAAGCTGGTTAAAATTTAAAGTTCTACGTATTAGCGTATCTAAGGTTACCAACTTACTTGTTTATATTTTTACTCTTGCAATGTCTTGTGTTTTTTTCCTTGCAAACTTAATTTCTTGATAAATGGGATTGCTTGAAAGCTCTGATACCACTAAATGTAAGTCTCTAGCCCTCAGGTTTGCAGATAAAAGCTTGAAAGCATTAACTGGGGGCTTTCTAAAAGCATAGAGACCAGAAGGGAAACAAATTAGAATGCAGAACTTTAAAAAATGTTTTTGTTTAAAGTCAGTCTCACAATGTTTCAGGCTTTGATCCATGATCTGCATGTTGCAGTGTATACACACAAATCATCTGAGTTAACAGTTTGTACCTAGGTTTCCTTTATTATGAGATTTTATTCATGTGCATTTCCTATTTGATTTCATTGGCTATTTTGCCTGAATCAGACCATTAGATCATAAACTCTTCAGGCTGGAATTCTAGCAGTCTCTGTAGTCTTTTGACTACATAGTTTTTCCATGTCACATACATTACAACGTAAATAATAACCTTAACAAACTTGCCAGAGCTCCTTAGGATCTCTTTCATCTTTCACCTGTATTTAGCTTTCCATTTAAAACTGTACTTCTATTTACATATGGCAAGATGCTTTGATTTGAATTCTGTGCCAAATCATTCCAGTTTGCCCAGATTATGTCAAGACTTCAAATGACTGCAGTCTTACTAATACTGTACACTTTAACTCCTTTGCAAACAAGGCCACAATTACTTTAATGCTAAAAAGAAAGCATGAAAATGTGAAGAAAAATAGTCATACAGGACTGGACCCAAATGGATAAAATGCTACAAAGGTGTAACAGCAAGCTGGAAACTAGATAAGAGTGTGATACTGAACAAGTGACAGGAGATTTGGGATCTCTTTTTGTAGGATAGGCTATCTCAAACTGTACTGAGGAACAAAAGTAAATTCACATGTTAGAGTGTGCAACAACAGAGTTGATTCAACTACATGAGGCCCTGTATTTGGTATAATGGGTACTTTTCTTAACACAGCTTACGAGATCATGGTCATCTCTTCTCCTTTACTCTTCAGCTGCCTGATTGCCAAATTGCCAAATGGCCTAGGCTTACCTCAGCATAGACACTGCCTGAGGAACTTTGGAGCACAACCAGTGTTGGAGAGATGGAGACCCATCTCTTCCCCTCCCCAGCCCCCCAAATACCAGTCAGACCACAGGTGGGCAGACTTTCCCTAAGGCAATGCCTACAGTCAGTCTCCACAGACTGCACAGGGACCTGGAAGGAACTACAGTAGTAAGGTGACTTTCAGGTAAGTGGAGTTCATTATTCAAAAATAGGTGGCAAGCGTTTTAAGCAGGAAGTTGATGTGGGTAGTCGTGACCCCTACTGTGTGATTCTAATTCATCTTCATACTGCAATGGCTTTTTGACAATTTAGCCATTCATCTGGCAGGAACAGATGAGAAATGGGCTCTGGAGAATATCCAGTGTTACCGAGTTCACCTGATGGATAACAAGAATAATGCTTCAAATGGATAGTGTATGTTTAAAACAAAAAACAATCTTTTGACATGTTTTCAAACTATGCTAAACCAATTTCATCCTCAGGCAGCGTTAAACCAGATGTCACAATCACTCTAAAAGATGTATTTCTTCAGGAGGTTTTAAACTATGGCATTTGGTACACAAAGTCTGAGGCCAACCTAGCTCAGAACTTCAGGACAGGCTGTGCTGGGTATCTGATTTATTTTTTCCAAGCATGCATTGTGTTCTTTCTATGAAAATGGACCTCTTGGATGAATGGAAGATTTCTCCTTCCCTTAGGGCTACTGAGAGTCCTAAAAAAATAAGGCTGCAGGACAGAGTGAGCAAGCAAGTTATAGCAGGGGAGGCCTGCAGCTCATGCATGGATTGAAAGACTGCAGTGGAGACAAGACAGCAGTCCAGCAGGTTTTGGTGAAGGGAAGAATTTCTTGAGGACTAGACCAGGAAAGCAGAATATGCTGCCATTCAGCAAGCTATTCTTAGCTGCAAAACACCCTTGACTTGAAAAGGGCATTCAACTCCCTCTGTAGAAAATGTATTCTTTGTTTTTGTCTTCTTTTTTAAAAGCTAGTGTTTTTTTGTTTGTTTGTTTCATTTTTGTTTTTTCCCCTGCATGTGCTGGTGTTACACTCATCCTAGTAGAAGGCCTTGGTACTTCTACCTCATTTCACAAATGCATAGCTAATTCCTGACTCAGAGTCAGTAGTTTTGGCCCATGTTTAAAATAAAGATTTTCCAGAAAAAAAAAAAAAAAAAAAAAAGGTTGACCAAATCATCGAAAGCACATTTCACACAATGATGCACAGCACATTACATATGCAAAAAGTTGTTCTTGAATGGTAAAAAAAATCTTTTTAAAATCTGCTTTCTCTTGCATGCTTGTTGTCTATACTCCCTGATTAATGGTTTTAATTCATTGCCACAGCAGCAAATTATTTTCATTCAGTGTTGGGAACTGAAGAACAAGACTCATTATATAAACTGTGAGTTACTATCAATCCCTCTATAGGTTGTAAGAGGATTTGAGGTCAGTTGTGAGTATAAGAAAAAAAATGTAAAATAAAAAGATAGCATTTTAAAATATAAAGGAGTATGGTAATCATTAGAAATCCATAGTGAAATAGCACAATATTAGATCTGCAAAATTTACCCACCTTACCTACTAGATCTTTGAGCATTACGTAGAACTGGATAAGCAAAATGAGGTTGAGCATTCAAGAAATTTGAATTGGATGATCCCTAAAAAAAGCAGGTTACACTGCTGTGTCATAAAGATATCAGATACTACACACTAAGATCAAACTTTCACAGCTATGGTCATAATTTGCTTTCCAATTTTGAGAAACATGGGGCTGGGCCCATCAGATCAATTACCAGTTAAATTCTGAAGCAAAAGTGGTTTTTATTTTTTTAAAAGGAATCTTAAGGATTATTTTAGGATTTTCTCATTTTATCCTGTGGGCAAATATCTCATGGACCTGTAAAATTTAAGTGTTAACTTGCATAAAGCAACAAAATGCAGACTCAAACAGAACTTTGAGAGAATTGTCCTGGAAAAAAATGTTATTGGCATATCATAAACATATAGATGTACTAATCTCAACAGAGGAAAACAAGAAGCCATTAATTGGACAGCATTTATATATTCTTAAAACCACTGGTAAAACACTCATTGGATTGATCCAAATCTACAACCACAGTGTATTTCAGGGAAAATCAAGTGAGCAGCTCCTTTCCCCACCCCCTGCTTCCTTACAGCCTCCCTACAAGAAAAAAAGGAAAAATCTCATTTAGGTCTGTGTTCCTTGCTGCATGAAGCAGCAAGCTTCTTGGCAGTTGCACTGGTATTTTTCTGGCTGCTAAGCTTCAAAATAGCACTGAACCTCAACCATTTTATAAGGCTAGCAGTGATTTGAAAATACCAATGCCTGTAGTTTACATGGAACAAGTCCTGATTTATTGGACCCTACTGAAAATCCATTCACCTGTAACTACTGAGTCTAAAGAGATAGGGCAGGCAGTGGGAACTTGTGCATTGATGTACGAACATTTTTCCACCAGCTTTGTGGAAATTGTGCTAGGTTTTTTATTTTTTATTGAAAGAGATAGGGATATCTGGGAAGTATGTCACTGCTCTTTCATGAAACAGAATCACTTTTAATTTGCTTTGTTATTACATTTGGATTTAAAACACTTATCAGTACAAGATCTGGGTTCACATCACAAAACTTAGATCAGAATTAGGCAACCATTTCTGTGACAACCCCCACATAGCTCCAAAATAGCTACTCTGAAAAGGAGTGATACGAGGCAGATGATTAAATGTCAGTGAATTCTAAAGACTGTTTCTACTAGGGAGCACAAAGAAAGTGATCTTGCATTGTGCTCTAAAATGTCTCTACCCTGTAAGCTGAGCGGCACAGAGTGATGATTCTTATGCTGTGCATTGGCTCTTTCACTCTCATTTGACACCCGGTGTGTATGACCACTCGTGTGATTGATGAACATGACCTAGGCTGAAGTGGTTACAGTTGGGGCTTATCATGCGAATGGCCTTCCCCGGGGAATGCTCTGCAGCTGACCCCCTTGCTTTCTGCTCTGGGACCAGGTGTGCTGCAAAGGGGTAAGGGTAAGGCAGGTCTGAGATGATAGGTGTGGAGACAATGCAGGTCCTTAAATTTCATCCAGACTGGAACCGGTAGCCAAAGAAGGAAATGCAGGTGTGAAACATTCTTGTCAGTCTTCTTAATGATCTGGGCAAACAGATTCTGGTTAGCAGAAAAAATGACATAAGTGCCTTCACCTGCAGATTACTCAGCTGTGTCACATGTCACCCACGCTTGGCGATGGGTATTAGAATGCTCATTTTCTCACACCTCCTAACCGAAAGCATTAGGCTTGTACAATGCAGCAAAGAGTTTTCTAATTGCATTGTATTTACAAAATACTTCTCATTGGCTACAGTGCATTTCTCAGAATTGTATACACTTTCCTAAGAAATATCTGTGAACTTTATAGTGTGTTATCGTCCTTTTCAGCTTTGAAGCTCCCACTGGTCTTCCCATATATCCCATTCCTGTGATAAATCTTCTCCAGCATTCATAGCTAAGCCACATAAGGGCACTTAGTTTCTGTTCTAGAAACACTGCATAGCCTGAACAAAATGAAAATCCTCAATGATTCTTTCCAGTGGTCACTTGAATAATCAGAAATGCCTCGAGCACAGAAGACTCCTTATCGTGTTACTCAGTATGCTGAACAAGCGACTACCTTTCTGTATTTTATTCTGCAGACAGGTTCACAGTTTTTTTCTCTTGCCCAGAAGAAACAGCATTCTTAATGCAAGCCACATAATATGCTTGACTGTACACACCGTGTATACATGCTGCTACACTGAAACCAAATGCTGATCCACGGCCTTTTCTGTTTTTGCTATGGTCAGGGATAGCACCTGCAGTGCACTGTAACTCCCCTCAGCTAAGAATAATTATCTACTGCCTGAGACCTCGCATATAATGGGTCGAGATTTATTAATCCTGTCATTAAGATCAAAAGGAAACATTTTAGTGGCTAAAATATGGTGTGCAAGATCTTAAAAAATATAGGCGGAATATTTCAGAATTATGTGCTGAAGTTTGGCCCTTCAGGTATCCAGGCAATTCTGTATAAGCTGCTTGGTTTTTAGAAGTAACTGGCAATTTCTTTTTCATTTGTGAATGTTAGTATTACTGACAAGTAGGCCACCTATTTGCAAGTGCCTAAATATGGATTGAGAAAACTAGGCTTTGGCACCCAGACACAAACACTGCGTATGTGAAGTTTCTATTCATTGTGAAAAATTCTGTGGTATTTTTCTTTCTTTTTTTTTTTTTTTTTTTTTTCTCCTCCTCTCTGAGTGTCTGAGTGTAAATTATTTTTCTCCTATGAAATTGCTTTTTCCCCCTTCAACTCAGATGGTTGCAGATATTTCCCAGGGAAACCTACATAGAACAAAAGTTTCCAGTATTTTTTGAGATTCATGCAAATGTCCTACTCTGGCACAGAAAACAATCAAACATTTTGTGGTCATAGACTGACAAGCTGGCAAATTTATAGGCCATAACTGAAATCATATTATGGTCCTGTGAAAAAATAATAATTAAAAAATATTTCCAACTATTTTAAACTTCAAACTGCAAACAAAAATAAATGCTCCCCCACCCCCATTTTTAATGTAGTTGTCTTGTCCTTGGTTTGTTTTAATGATGAAACACAAAATAGAATATTCCTCTGATTTTTGAAACTCAGCATATATTTTTTGTCACAACTGAATAATGTAAGAGATAATGCAATAAACACTTCACTGATGGTCCTGACTTTTATATTTTAACGGTTTTAAAATGCCAACTTCTATCATCTTCCCTAAAGTTGCCACAATTTTCAGTCTGTACACTATTTTGGTTAAAGTATGAAAAACACTGTTGGCAGATTTCAGATTTGCCTTGAGACAGGGTGGATTTTACATTTCCCTCAATTTCCCTTTATTGTAAATACTCTTCAGGCATACTCACTTGCACATTTGCATTTCACATTTCTTTTTTCTGATTCATTTTCATATATTTTCTTATGATTTGTGAAATCATATTTATTCAAACAACACTTAAACACACAGTTAACTTGGCAGTTGTTTCAAGTTATATGTTAGACGAAGTGATGCCATGAATAGGGCTGATTTATATGCATGAGTTAAAGATGTTCCTGAATTGGGCCTTTTGTCAGTGAAAGAACCACTGTAGATGACTCTGTTCTTTCCATATTCTGCTTTGAATATTTCATACATATCCATTATAGAAAAGTGAATCTTTTTTTTTTTTTTTTTTTTTTTTTTTTTTTTTTTAATGAAGACCAGCTTATTTTAAAAGAACTATGCATTGGTATTGTCTTCTTCTTCATTAAAGCAGGAAACATTACTATCATTATGTTGCCTAAGGTCCCATCCCTTATCTTAATCTCATTTGTGTATGGCAACATCTAAAACCAACTTGCTATCAGGTTCGATATGCTGTAAGACTTTTCCATTCATAATAGCAACCAGTAGTTTTTAACTGTCTTTTTAACAAACCTACTTGCGTACGTTTAACTATGTATGCCTGGCTTCAGTAGAATTGTTGCACCAGTTCTAAAATCTGTGCTTATTTTGTTCCATGTAATATAGTATGCTTTAGTTTTTTGGATTGATTCATTTCTTAACTGGCAAGCAAGAAAATCTTATCTGATCTTATTTAAAATTTCAACCATCTATGATTTAATTTTGCATTTGTATGTGACATGTCATGTCTACCTCAGTAAATTATGTAGCAACAGTGAAAACATTTAGTGCTCAACAGTCTGCATGGGTCAATTAAAAAAAATATGCCTGATAAAACTCTATTCAATAAAGGTGCTAGAAATTATGCGTAAGAGCTGGTGTACAGATTCAAGGTAAGCAGAGGGATTTCTTGATAACACATAAATGGGGATGGAGAAAATTTGTAACCGTTATGATATTTTTATAGAGATTTGTATACATACAGTAATCACCAGCATAAAGAAATTGATTCTAAAAAAAAAAAAAAAAAAAACAAAACAAAACAAAACAAAACACAAAACTACAAAACAAAACAACAAGAAAAGGCATGTTTGGAAACTTCAGGGCTGAAAAAATAATGTAATGATTTAAAATACAAGTAGCCCAAAGTACTACACAACAGAACATGACATAGTCATAAACAGATAACTCTCCAAATAGCATTCAATAAGCACCAGTCTACAACGCTAACATGGTATCTTTCTTCAAAGCTTCAGATCATCAGCTATGTATTAACACTCCATTACTTAATGGATTTTATTACCACACTCCTCTAAACATTTATGCCATTTAGATATGAGTAATGTCATCAGGCACTGCAGAAAAATCACAGAACCTTCAGCTGTTATCTCAGGAGGTAAAAAAGTCATTGCAACTTGATGAATTAAAATCCATATTGAATGTGAAATACAGCACTTTTAAGTATCTTTTTAAGATTTTAAATCATTAAAAAAATCTTGACTAGACTTAAAGAAAACTACAGAAATGGATTTTTAATTTATATGAGAGGAAAACTTGTGAGACCTCCAGAAGCATTAAAATGCAAAGTAGACCTCAGCCATTTTATATTATGTCTTTCATGTGGGATTCTACCTGGCTTCATTTAAATTATCTAGAATCAAACTGTACACATCCTGTAAGTAATAAACAGCTATTATTGGTCCAGCTGCAGGGTTGAACATTTGTGCAGTGTGGTACCTAGGAAAGTTCAAAGCATATTCTTCCAGTGAATATGTAGTGTCTCTGAAGGAAAAATTAAAAATCCTAAAACCTGGGAACACACAAAAAAATGATTTTTTTTCATGTCACTCATAAAGACATTTACATTTCATCTCCGTAACAGTTTCTGTAAGACTAAAGCATTTTGGGCATTTAAAAAAGATACGTCTTTAGGGCGGTTTAATTGGTTTTAAAGTATTATTAAGTTAAGATGCCATAACATTCCTATGTGCATTACATATGTCTGACATTTCCTTTAGAACAAGGAGCATTATTAAATGAGGCAAAGACTCCTTTCTGTATAAATGCATAATACACAAAGCTACCATACTATAATTAATTAAGGCTTTTACTGCCCCACCATCTACAGTAGGACATCTATGATTACACAAAACATTAGTATTAAGTGCCCTACTTGAATTACTTGGGCAAAAGTAATAAAAATGTAATAGTACATGGTAACAAAACATCCTCAGAAAGAGATACTTACTTTGTGTTCTGAAGAAAGCCAGCTAAGAATTCAGTCAGGAATTGATGTCAGATTCCTGGTTTAAGATTAGGAACTTCATGTTCAATTATTGTTTGTTACTGAGATACTAAATACATGTTGTTTTGCTGTCTTTGGCTGTCTGTTCTCATTCAGCATTTACATGTACCTTTGTCACCTTCAAATGTTTTTTTTTTTTTTTTTTTTTTTCTCATGTAACTTTCGTCGTCTAGAAGACAGGCCTTTAGTCAGAGGTAGGCATCTAGGCTTCCTCTCACTGGAGTTGACAGAGAAAATAAAGCACCCGCAAAAGGCAATTTATGTCACTTTTTCTAGAATGCGATGCTTTGGAGTGATAGCTGCCTGTCCACCACAGAGATAAGTTATGGCTAGTGGAGGTTAGATCCCTAAATTTTAGAAGTTACTGAGAAGAACCCAACAGTAGTAACTAAAAGGTATAAAAGAACTTGGCCTTATTGTTAATTACTTTGTTCCTGTCTAGTTAGCTCATGGTCTTATTGATGTTTCTACAAATGAAGATACAAAAATATCATACTAAAATACGACATCAATGTGTAGATGAAGGCTCCAAAGCCAGTCCAAGCTACGTACATTGACACATACTCATGAAAAGGAATAACATCCTCCACCTTGCTTCTTTGGGCAGGCACATTTTATCCTTTTCCTATGGCTCAGATGTGGTTTCATAGCTGTGACACCAGTACCTGAAGAAACAATAGCTAAAGTTCTCGCGCTCACATCTCAGTCTTCTTCCCCATGTGTGGTTCCACACAACAGGGCTCCAAAAAGTTACCAGTATTTAGTACAGGAGGAACAAACACACTTTTTCAGCTTTTCTGCTCATGTTTGCACATCTGGGAATATCTGTGACACCGCTGTTAATGGATCCCTAGAATTCTGCCTATTGCAACACTATTCCACGGCCATTATGGGAAAGATGTACTCTTGCAATAGCTTCTGCCTGGGAAAATAAATATATAAAAGTAGCTATAACCTTAGCAATAGTTCATCTATTTGTTTGGAATGACAAAGAAAGAGATAAAGGCAATTTAATCTTAGCTTTACATTTTAATGACTTTCTGAAACATGCTATCATCTGGGGTATACACCCGGTGCTTACCATACATACAGATCTATCTATAAAGAACAATCTTTTCACCTCTTTGTCTCTGTTTTGCTAGGCTAATCTCTTTCAGTCTCTTCTCATAAGACAGACTCTTCATTACCTTTAACTCTCTTTTAGTATTCTCCTGCACCTGCTCTCGTTTTCCTCAAATATTGTACTTGAAGGAGCTGAGTACAGCATTTCTGATCGTATCTTATGCTTTCTGCTTTTCTAGATATCTCTATTGGAAATACTTCAGTCAGTATATCCTAGGACCATATTTGCCTTTTCACCAAAAGGCCTGAAAATCATAGAAGTTCTACAGACTCCTTAGAACCTCTTTCACTTCTGTGGCTATCACTACTGCTTTAAAGCACCTTTATGTGAGAAGCCTTGGAGCATAAAGTACTCGAGACGGAGACTTTGTTTGATACCGAACATATGTGTTTAATTTTATATATGGTATATCGTTTCATCAGCTTCGCTTAGCTTTGTAGGATCTTGGCCTATCTCCCCAGTCTATAAATAAATAATGACAGTTTTATAAATAAACCAGTTTCTAACCAGCTGAAACTGTGTTATCTTTGTAACTTTTACCAATCAATAGAGCAGCATGAATGACAGGCACAGGTTCTGCAGTTTTAAAAAATCTGGTATAAAAACAAATAGTTACTTGTGAGAACCACATAAATATTTTGATGTATTAGCAGAAAATACTTCATATAGAATTTCAGAATATGCCCAAACCGTTTATATCTATGGTAGGCTGGCAAGCGTTTTTTAGCTGGTGGCTCAATGTTCTCCCATTGTAAATAGATGATCAATCATTCTTTGTTGTTATTGTTTTAAAGAATAGTTTGAAACTCGACTCGCAGTGAGTGTTCGTACTGCCTGTTCTTTTTGCTCTCTTATCAATACAAGTTTTAATATTTAAAAAACAATGCATTGTTTTCATTGGGCTGCTAGACTCTACTTGTTGGGCTCTGTGGTAATTTCTGAAATTCTTGGTTGGTGGGAGGGTGAAGGTGCAGGCCTGCAGAAGAGACAGAAGCTCGGTAGAGGCAGGAAGCAAAGAGCGTATCAATCTGTTTAGCAAGCAAGGACAGAAAGAAAAACATTGAAGTGGAGAAAATACATTCCCATGCTGAGAATTGTACTGTAGTACAGAGCCTGCATGAAGATGGATTTGAGTTTCACCAGCCTCCCCGGTCACTCACGGGAGGCTTATGGATAGGTAGTGCCAGAACTTCTTTTGAAGCCTAATGCAGGACAAAAGTGAGTCTCCACTGTTTGCATGTCAGGACATAGGGACCATTTTTCTCTAAGATGTAAGATGAGGAACACTCCATTATGTTGCTGTGAATCAGCCTTTACATGCTCCTGTCACAGCCATGAGAACTCCATTCCCCCAAATCTCTTTAGGGCAGAGGTCACCGCCTCCTCGGGTGACAGCCAGGCAGATCAGCGCCCTGTTGCCTGTCAGCGGCCCATCGCTCAGCTACACCCAGAGCTGAGGCTGAAAGCCAACAGCCCCTTCCCCACCCCACGGGAGACCATGGGGGCACCGAGGGCTGCCTGCTTCCCCCAGCTGCTGCTCTCAGAGGAGCTCCAGCCTTTCCCCAGGCCCAGGGCGTTTCTCCACGAACGGTGTGGAGCCTCCCCTCTCCTCCGGGCTGTCCCTCCTGTCCCTCGTCCCCCGAGCCCCTTCCCCTCCCGGAGCCCGGGAGGCTCCCTGCGGCCGCGGCGCCGCCTCTGGCCGGAGCCAGCGGGCGGCGCTCGCCGGGGCCGCCGCCGCCTGCGCCCTCCGCTCCCCTACGGGAGGGGGAGATATCGCCGGCGGGAGGAGAAACTCCCCCTTGCACACCCTCCACCTTCCTTCCACCTTGCGTAGCGCCCTCCTCCTGCTCGGGAGAAGCCGCCAAGAGGCGCCGCCGCCTGCCCCTTCGGCGTCCCGCAGCTCGGCGCGGCGGGGACCCGGGCTGCCGGCGAGAGCCCCGGCACTGTGCCCGTGCCTGGAGTCCCCCCGGGGGAAAGGGGGCAAGGCAGGGGAGGGCGAAGGGGGAGGGCTGCCCGCAGATGGATAGCTAGCTCCTGCGAGATGCTGCACGCCCAGCTCCCTGCCGGAGGGGGGTAGCAGCCGCTGCCGCCGCCGCCGGCTGCCGCCTCGGCGAGGGCTGTTGCTGCCGCTGGACGCAACCTTCTCCCGACATGGAGCTGCTGCTGCTGCTGGAGTGAGCGAGCGAGCGACGGGCAGAGCTGGCCGGCTGCATGGATGGACGTGTTTAGCTTTGTGAAGATTGGGAAGCTCTCCGGGTAAGGTGTTCGCTGCCCCTGCCCCGGCGGGGCGGGAGGGGCTGGGGGCTGCCCGGCCGGCACCGCCGCCCTCACCTCGCCTCCCCTCACAGCGGGGCTCAGGGTTCCTTGCGGAGCGGCTGCCCGGGCGGGACGGGCTGTCTCCCTTTTCCCCCTTTTTCTCCCTTTTTCTCCGTTTTTCCCCCTTTTCCCCTTTTCCCCCTTCCCAAAAGGCGATGAACGAGGGCGTCCCACGGCGGGAGGCGTGAGGGGGCGAGCTGGGTAGGGAGCGGGGCAGCGCCGGGACCCCTACATCGGGGCAAGGGGAGAAGCGAGGGGAAGGGTCGTGCCCTGCCCTA
Source organism: Heteronetta atricapilla (assembly GCA_011075105.1). Taxonomy (NCBI): domain Eukaryota; kingdom Metazoa; phylum Chordata; class Aves; order Anseriformes; family Anatidae; genus Heteronetta; species Heteronetta atricapilla. The sequence goes on along the minus strand of CM021731.1, from coordinate 129,285,980 downwards.
CCCTGCCCTGCTCGGCTCGCCGGGTGCCAACTCCTCGCCCCCTGCATCCCCGTCCTCGGCCACGCCAGCTCCAGCGGGGGCGATATTTTTGGAAAAGCGGTGAAATCATCGCCCGATGATGAGCGCTGCCCCTCCGGCGCTTCGCACGATGGGTGCTGGGGCGTTAGGGGGGTTGGCGGCTGCTAGCCCTCGCTCGCAAGGCGTCTACTTCTTGTTCCTCGGTTAGGGTGGGTGTCTGTCTGTCTATTCTCGAATAAATCTTCCTTTTAACGGCCTCAGAGTTGTGGTCTCTGTCCGCAGACTGTTGCGTTCACAGCCAGTTGCCAGGCCCAAGGCTGCACAGATGGGTGCAGGAGCACAATAGCCCCCGTCAACACGTTTTCGCCGTAGTTAAATATAACTGGAGGTAGCCCTCCTCAGTAATAGGGAAGTCACACTTTATCTCAGGGATGCAGAGTGGAAGTGCTCGAGCTGCGGGATTTTTGCTGGGTTTTGGTGCGGGTAATCTTCCTGGAGGATTTATCTGTGAGCGCAGTAACCAGGAGCGCTCTGAATTCGCATGATTCAGTGGTTAGCACACCATAGTTACCATACCCTCCTCTGCTCGTGGAGCGCAGGCTGAATGAAGCCGGGTGTTATGCAAAAGGGAGAAAGGCCTTGCCGAAGAAATAAAAAAGGTAGCTTGCTTCAGCGACGCTCAGGTAGGGAGCTTGTCAACATGACAGATGGTCTTTGAAAACAAGTACTGCGTGTCTGGGAGTCACCGAATGCCACAGGTGCAAGCGTAGCCTTTAGCCCCCCAGATTCCCACCGTTGCACCTGGCTGTGATTACAGCTCTGCTTGTGGCAATGCCAGTGCAGAACAGCTGCTATCATTCAAGCACATCATCTTCTCATCCTGCTCCAAGCGATCTTACCCGATGTGACGGCTGAAACAGTAGCAGCCCGCTCGGCTCTCCGTGTTCCCAGCTGATACCGCTAGAGCAGTAACTACAGTGGAAACTTTAAGGAGAAGGACAATGTGCGAGTACAGATAAGGAGGAGGTCATGTAGTATTTGCAGGTAGTTGAACTGCTTGACCTCTCCTATTTGTTTGTAAGTGGTGTTTTAAAAAGGCTCCCAGACCTTCATGTCTCATATTAGTCACACCTGAGTTAGAGTCAAAGGGAGAGAAAGGGATAGGCTGCCTGGAAATGTTATTAAGCCAGGTACGTGGCAGTTTTTGTATGTTTGTCAGGATTCAGTCAGTGGTGGTTTGTATGAAATCTGTAGCTCTCTGCATGCTTGAAGGCACGGATGCTGCCAATGCTGAGGTTTGTGCTTAAGCAAAGGCAGATCACGGCATTTCTCCAGAGGGACCTGAAACTTCTTCCTGAAATGAAATCACAAGTTTCAATGCTTGTATCCGGCTTCATTGGATTCAAGGATATGAAGTACTTGGGGATCAAGTTCGCTTGTAGATTGCAGTAAATCATTTCTGTACTGAGCCACTCTTTCATTTCTAATTTTCTGGTTGTTAAACGACCTAATAGTTTACACAGGACTTTACTTTACTTGCTGTTTCCTAGGTAACAGCTAGGTATCTGTTCCAATTTTACGAGAGCTTCGCGGAGCAGCCAGGCTCCAATGTAAACCCCATTTTTAATCCCTCTATGTGTCCGGCTAGCTGGCTTGAAAATGCCAGCTCTTCCTTGGCTGTTAGAAGGAAGGTCTTTCTGAAAGAAAGCAGTGATATGATATGCAATTTTTATTGGAGAGTGTGATTTTACAGGCAGATTACCCATGGAAAGCTGGTTCAAACTTGGCCGGTATGGAATATTTTTTAAGACTTTCAGTCTCTTTATTTTTAATTTGCTGTGCATTTACATCTTCTCATTTGAGGTTGCAAGTCAGGTCTTAAGAGTTGTAGCTAGTGGCCTGGATTCCGCAGGCAGCAGCATGGATAAGCCCTACTATGCACAGCTACTGCAAGGGACACTCCTTACAGCCGTGGTGTAATTTTAATACACATGGGGATTGTTTAACATTTGCCTTGGTTGTTTCATCTATAAGAGTGCTTACCTAGAATAAGCTTAAGATGGGGCATAAACCCTTAGATAGTGCCTACTGGATAGAAAATTTTACATAGCAGTAATTTCTTGTATTTTAATTACCTGTTCTGTGTGCTACCCATGTGTAGGGTTTTTTGGAGAGTATCTTCTGCACCTCCTTCAGCAGTCATCCTTAGCTGCTGGCTGAGGGGGGAATATGGGCATAATTTGGAAAAGAGATGTGTGCAGAAGTGGAAGAGGGCCAAACTGATTTTACGGTGGATGTAATCTGCGGTGGGCAGTGGCCTATGTCTGTATGCTTCTAGAAGGAGTGGGTTTCCCTTGTTATTTCCTAAGTTGGTCTGTCATTTTGTATGCTATGTATCAAATAGAGACGCTTCACGGTGAAGTTTCCATTGATTTCTGAAGACTGGAGTTATCCGTCTTACATTGAAAAGAAAAGAAGATATTGTTTAGAAATATTGACTGCACCTTCATTGATATATCTTCTCTCCTATCTCCTTTTTTGAAAATATACTGTTTGAGTAAATAGTTGGGAATGACTGTTTTGGTATAGATTTTGTGGGGTCATTCCAGAGAAAAATAATAATCTGCTTTTCTAATGAATGTTGAAGTGTAGGAAATGATTCCAAAGCCTTGTTTAATGGATCGGTACTCCCATGTGCAGCTGTACAAGGCAGGTGAATATTTTTTAGTGTGGGCTGCATAAATATGTATGGTGTGGTAGTGTCTGTAATTTGGAAGGGAGGATTAGTTAGATAGATAAAGCGCACGTAAAAATTGCCAGATTAGGATGGATCAGAATTCACTCAGTGCCCAGTATTCTCTTATAATTGCTTTTAGCAGCTGCTGGGGGAATGAGTAGAAAGAGAACAAGTGTGGAGTGGTGATTCTTTAGTGTAGGTATCGGCAGTGGAGGAATGCTGCTGTGCCCAGTGTGAAAGGGAACATTTTCAGATCTGGTACACCTGGGCAAAGGGCGCAGTGTCGACTACGTAGTCTGTGCTGGGCAGGTGAACCGTAAAACAATAGGTCAGAACAGTGAACAGGCGTTGGCAAGAGTTTAAGCCTGCACTCATGGAATGCATTTTTAGTTAGAAAATCAGTTTATTGGGAATACATCTTTTCATGATGTCTGTAGAGGTCAGTTCTGTTTCAGATCTTTGATAACAAGACATAAAATCTTCCATACATCTATCTGAATAACACCATGCATGAGTGGCGGTAGTGACCCTCCAGATCTGGGAAAAATAGCTTCCTTTTGACTCTCCAGATCTGGGACACCATCCATCCGTGCCCCCCTCCTCCCCCCAAAAGGGCTGAAGTAGGGGTAAGAAAGTAGACATCTGCTCTACCCTGTTGTAGCTGTTAAAAGAACAATAAATGTAGAATTAACCTCATATAACAAAAGACTTGGACCTGTCTTAAACAGCAATCCTAATTTGTGCTGTGTGGTAGGTAAATTCAACATACTTGGATCTCTCATCTCTCTTTCTCTGCATAAGTTTTGTCTTGTTATTCGCATTGTTGAGTTGTTTACATTTGTTAGATAAAAACTGACTGTGAATAGCCACATCTCTGCTGTGTCTTGGGGGATCAGCTTAAAACAACAACAACAACAACACAACAAAGCAGTCCCATACCCCTGCAAGATCTTCTTTTCAGAGAGCACCCAAATGCCACTTGTTTCCTGCGGTTATGCTGTGCCCGAGGCTGTGTATCTCACTGAGGTAGGGATCTCTTACAAAGACCTTTTTTGATGGGGTGGCTAAATTTCACATTCTCATCTTTTGTGCTTGTCTTTCTATATGTAGCTGGATGTCTCTAATTGGGTAGATTGACTTGCTACCTGCTCAGACAGTTGTGTTTTTAGGTTCTTACTGCTTATAAAAGTGAAACACGTCTAAACAGACTCTGAGTCTTACGCTGTATGTGTAGCCTTTTTGTAGCCCTGCACTCATCTCCTGTTCTCTCCAGATACTGTCTTTAGCTGTCCTGCCAAGCTAGGGTGAAAGGTCCACTCCCATGTCTGTCTTAAAATCTAAGAAATCGGAAGCTGTGTTTGTAGGCTCTGAATGCTGGGCCTTGCTTTTATGGGGATCAAGGTTGCTTGGCTTTGTGCTCTATCTGTTTGGACATGGCCAAGCACACATGTCTTCCAGATTTAAGGTTCCACGATTATCCGGTCTCTCTGTTATTTGAAATTTTTCAAAGCAATTTGAGAAGATTTTGTGATGCTTATCTATCTTTTCTGTAGTTTGTCAGAATAACAGCTTTCTTTACCTGGGATTTTCCTCATTGTGTTTTTTAGTTTGCTGTGGTGTTTATAAAACAACCTTAATGAAAACACAATTAAAAGTGTACTTAGGTTACTGAAGTGATTTTCTGTACAATTTTTGGAATACTTTTTATCGATACTCTTTGGAATGACAATATCATAGCTTGTAAGTTATTTTCAGTATTTACAAAAGAATGTGTCAGTAAGAAAGCCTATGATTATCTTCTTTATGCTCAAAGGAGGTAATTTAATTCTAAAAAGGATTTTATTATACTGGATGATAATTCAAATAATCATGAATTCTTTTCACCTTTCTTGAGAGGACCGTGCTACATTTAGTGAAGTATTTGTCTATTCATATTAATATAGCAGCTTTACCTTATATTTTATAATTTGTCTGTTTTGTTAGCTGACACACATAATAAAGGTATGTGCTTTAGTGCCTGTAATGTTAGTAATATTCCATGTCATAACAGCTTTAGCAGTTTAGAGATTTATTAAAAACACTCCTTACATTATGAACTGCTGTAAACTTGTCAAGTGGCCAGTGAATGATGATGCAACTCTTCTAAATATGTATGTTCTCTAAATACTGTTTGCCTAGATACAGTGCTTAAAAGATGTAACCAGAAACAACCTCATCTCTTGAAGCATTTGAGAAAGGAGGAAAAAACCAAAACAACAACAGCAAAAATCCCAACCAAACCACCCTCTATAAGTAATGTTTTTATTCCCCCCTCTTTCCGTAATAATTACTGAAGAGGATGGAATGAGAGCTTAGAAATTAAGTGCTCTGATTTAAGAACAATCATTGCATTTGCAGACTCAGTATAGTACTTCAATTTTGGAAAGATTAGTCTTCCATATGCTGCTTTTTTTTCAAATATTTTTTTTTTTGAGAGCTTCATTCTGTGGTGTCAATTCCTTAGTGACAGGGTTGAATCAAGAATCTGGGGTTAGTTTATTTTATAATTGTAACCAGTACCAGTGTTTCTGTATGTGTGCCTTTAAGTCAATCTGATCATTTATATTCTCATATAGTTTGAGAAGTTATATAGAAAAGGTTAATCCCCCCCCCGCATCTCCAGGTACCAGGAAGGGCCTGAGGTGTTCTGTTTTCTTTAATTTTATTTTATTTTTTTTTTAGAAGCCTACTTATCTTGTTGTCATTCTGAAGGATTCATGTGGGAAATTTCAGTTAAATTGAAAAATATTCCTTAACCATTACAGAAATGCAAAATGAGGGTATGTTTCTATATTTTATAACGTTCTAGGTCATTATGGAAGTGCACCAAGCTGTTTGTAGAAAATACAAATCATGACCTGAAATAATGAGTAGATAATACATGCTCTCATTTCTGCTGGTGATGTGGCACAGAAGGGGTATTTTACTGATGTTGACAGCATTTTCAGGTTATATCGGTACATCATAACTTAGTATCTGACTGATGTGATGAAGTAAAGTTATGTTGGAACTAACATCACTTATAAAATGAGCCATTGTCTGGGAAGAATCTTCAGCTTGCTGAAGAGAAAGAATGCAAAAAACAAACGTGAAGAAGGGAAAAGTGTTTTCCAGAGTCATGCATGAGTAGCTCTGTTAAATAAGGAGAGAGCATCCAGGTACATGAAATTATTCACTTCCATTATTCACTGAGCATTTGTACATATACTGTTTGAATCTAGCATAGGATGGAAACCTTTGGTGCTGATAAGGTATCAAAGTTTAAATATTGTAGGGGCATACCTTGAATAGGAAAGGACTTAAGATTATACCAAATTGTACTTAAAGCTGCTTTTTGTAATCATAAATAATTGTTATTAAAGTTTTCTGAAGTACCTTGAAGACATTTTTGAACTCAAAGATTGTACAGTTTTTGAAGGTATGTTATATGAAGACTTTAAGAGTCTGTGAGCCTCTGTTTCTGATGATTATTGACTTGAAATGAAGTAAATAACAGTACCAATAACATTAATTTCAGCAACTAATTGCATGTTCAAAACCTAGTGAAATCAACACTGCCTAAAATCTAAATATGTGTGAAAGTATTTTGGAACTATTCTGGGACTTGAAAGTCTCTCCTACCTAAATCAGGACCTGGTTTTGTAAAAATCTCTACCACTATTCCTTCAGTGTGGAGAAACTTCCTTTAGTAGATCAATTATTGGATATAATATGCCCAATATATATTCATTATATATTGATTATTGGTTGGTAATTGGGGTTGGAAATAAATGAACTTTAAGGTTCCTTCAAATCTAAGCCATTCTGTGAAACACAGAAAATTATTTTCATGGGTTTTAACAAACAAGAAATTCAGGGAAAAGAACTCTGAATGAGATGTAACTGAAGAATTAGAATGGGCACGGTGGAGGGTTATGCAGGGGTCCATCCTCTTAATCTTTTGCTGGTGATTTGAAATAGGAGGGGAATGTGATAAAAAGCTGAATAAATACTAAGAAAAGTCCCTTGTGAGATTTATTGCTCAGACAAAAATAACTTCCCTTGATGGTAAGGAAAATGGTTGCTGATTTACTTGGGTATTTTCAGAATTGCTTTTAAGACTTGATGACTTTATATGAAATACTTGCTTTTCTTTTTCAATTATATTATAATAAAAGCATGACTGGAGGGATGAAATGCAAGCTTTTCATTTTAATTGTTATTAAGTTAGTGAGGGGAATTGCCAGGTATTAGTTTTAGATTAGGAGGTTTGAGGAGATAAGGTTCTGTTAAAATGTGGATATCTTGCAGGATTTTGGCAATCATGAGTAAAAAGGAGATTTATTCCAAGAATAAATAAAAGTCGGTGAAGAAAGGGAATGTTTGACTGTATGCTAGGTTCAAGTTTTGACAGCGAATCCTTTTCTGGTCTGGTTCTCAATAGAGTTTATTATGAGGTTCTGCTTGAAAGTTTTGAAACTTAAAGGGAAAGTAACTTGGCAGACTGGAATGTATTAGAATTTTCTTTATAAAAGATACCAATAAACACAAAAAGTATCTCTGAATTGATGAAAACTACTTAGTCATTTGCATTAGCAATCAGAAAGGCCATGCAAACATTGCTTCTGTTCTTTGGAATTTGTTTTTTGGGTATGTATTTAGGTAATTTTTGTGTTGGTGAGTTGTTTTTTTCATGGAGGGTCAAAGACAGGGACTGGATGGGGGACTGGGAGGAAAAGACACTTCTTGAAGACAGCTTTGTTTTCCTTTACACTAGTCTATTGCATTATTCACAGCATGCTCCTGGTATGAATGCAATGTAAAAACAAAAACAAAAAAAAAACAAAAACAGTACTTGTTAAATTTTTGAAGTACTGATTGTACCCTCTTTAGGAAAAAGATTTTCTGGATGTTTTGATTTTGTTTTTTATTGTTCAGATGAACTTTCAGCCTACCTAATGTAACTGTTTACACATTTATATATAATAGTCTCCCAACATTATGCAGCCCATAAGCCTTTGCTTACCTTGCTTATAGATTTTGCAGTTTCACTGTTTGTTTTTAATCTTGAATTTGTGATTATATTACTCTGGATTTGGCAGTACTCATATTTTAGAGAACAAAGTGCCCATTATTCTGAGGCAGTAAACGTTACCAGAAGTGATAGCAGTTGCACGAACAACCTGGAACAAACTAGGCACGTGTTACAAGTCTGAGGTGTGTTTATTTCGCTTGAGCTCTGTATTTGACTGAAATGGAGCAGAAGAGAACTGAGGCAGGTATCTGGAAATGATCTGTATCTATGAAGATTGTTCATGTCAGGGTGTTTCATATTAACCTGAACTGTGGCACTTATTTGGGCTTGCTCTGAATTAGGCTATCACAAGCTTGATATTCTTGAGGCATCCATATTATAACATGAGCCATGAGAGGTTACAATCGCACAGAAGAGCCTGCCCAAATGGTGCTAATGCTCAAGTTTTCGTTTCCTTTTGTGTTAGTTCTTTATCCCACAAAAGAGCTATTAGGAGTATCTTTACCACTTTGCCTGCCCTAGGAAGAAGTGGGCTGCTCGTCCAACAGTGCAGTACGGAGCGGGTTGTAGAGCTTCAGTAGTTCAGACCTTCAGAAAAGATGAGCATCACTTGTTTAGACAGCGTGATGTGACTAAGCGAGTCAAAGTGCAGTTTACATATTCAGCTAGAAATGATCAACAGTTGCACAGTTTTTTGGATCAAGTTTACATTATTGATCAAAGTTATTCTTTTTTTTTTTTTTTAGTTGTTGAGAACCTTAGATGATCTTAACCAAAATATTTTTTATTTATTTTCCTGCAGGAAAGTGGCAGACAATTTTCTCATGAAGTTGGCTATCTGCCTAGGCTTTCAGCTTGCATTATGTATTGTATGCTGCCTGTCACGTTTACAAGGGGCACATTTTTCTCCGCCAAGGCAACAAGAGCAACACAGAAGAACTGCACATGGGGAATGTTCTGTGCTTGACGATTCTGCTTTAAGGGTAGGGTGAATAAGGGCTACAGCATGTCATAGGGGAGAAATGGCAGAGAAAGGAAGAAGAAATAGAGAAACAAAGTTAATGAATGCTACATGGAATGAGGGCTTATTTGTCATGAGTGAATTGAGTTAATTGTTCAAGACCAGCCGATCTTTATGTGGAGATGAACTTGCATTGTTACCTAGGTAGGAGTTTGCTTTATAATGCTGGTTGAATTAATTGGTTAGGTGTGCTGTAATCTATATGACTGCTATTGGGGGGGAAAAAAAGAAGGAAGAATCCTCTCGAGCATTACAACAGAAAACGCTTTTTTGTCCAAGAAGGGTCTGTGGTGACTAAATGGCTCACCACCTGAAATAAGGAGATAGTCCCTTTTTCCCCGTGCATTGGCTATCTTTGGAGATGCTGTGACCAGGAAGGTGCTCTTTCTCTGGGTGAGACTCATTCCTTGCACTCAAGGGTTGGTAGGTATGGTGACTTTATTTTTCCCCAAATACAGATAACTTGATTGCAAAATTTATAGTAATTGAGGAATGTGTTGCTTTAAAACAAACAAAACCAACCAACCAAAAAAAAAACAACAGAAAAGGAGAAAAAAAAAGTCCCCCCGACAAAACATTTTTTTCATTGATATGATGAGGAATTAGGAATAGGCCTTGGTAGTCTCAAGCCCTGTAAGGGTGTACTTCAGTCATATGGTCAACCTGATGTAGCAGCTGACGCCAGGAGGCCTCACCAGACTGTGGGGGCTGATCTCCATTTTCTTCTGCTTTTTTGCCTTCCCCCATCTCATTCCCTACAGCCGTTTACATGTATTTAAACACCACGGTGAGTTACTTCAGACACTCAAACCAGTAGAAAACTGTTTTTGGTATGTTTCTTCTTTTACTGGTGTAGATACTTAAGCTGGCCTGGCAGAAGTGGTTGGAGCACGTGGTGTTGGGCAGCAAGATGGCAGGAGTGGAAGGAAAGTAGGGCTTTGGGCATCTGATGAGCTCTGTTATGTGGCAATACTCTATTGTGAGAGGTGTGATATGGTGGTAGGAGCTAGTTGTGGAGCTAAAGACCACCATTCAGCGGCCTGCAGGAGCTGAGAGGCAGGGAGGCTGGGACACACCCCTGTGCTCAAGGGAAGGATCTGTGGGGTGATGGAGGTGTCCTGGAGAAGATGGTGGGATGGGGAGAGGCTGCTGCAGCCCCTCTGAAGCTCAGCAGGTCTTCCCTAGCTCCTCTAGTTTCCCCGTCTTGACAGGCTGCTGCCTTTGGAGCCTGTTCCGCCTTCGGGTAGCGTGGCTCTGCCTGGGCACCTGTGGCACCAGGTGCTGGGCGCCAAGTGCTGCCTTCATGCACCTCGCTCATCCCCTGTCCCAGGGCTTTCTTTCACCCTTGCTTTGGTTTTGAGGTAACTGGCTTCCTTGCAGTGTGAACTGTTTTAAAAAGCACATTTCTCTTCATATCTTTACTTTATTAGGCAGGAGGGCAGCACAGCTGTTCAAGTGATTAATTCACATATTTCTGGAAGAAGATGAACTGTCCAGGACAATTTAGAGACATGTTGTTTATTCTATTTTATTTTATAACTAATGAGCTTGTATTTGTTCAGTGGCAATAAGTTTGTGGTTGTATGCTTTTCATGTACGTGTTTTCCAGGTTCTGGAAGCTGTCTAATGAGATAAAAGGTTTCTTTTCAAATGCTCTGTTTCTGAACTCAGAAAGGGCATTTCACAGAAGCTAGTGTAGTGTGCCTATGCTGCTTCTGAAACCACAAAAAATAATTGAAGAGGATTAGTGGCTTGTTTTTCAAATGCTCTTCATTTCCAAGCTGGAAATTGAAGCTTTATAGGTGCGTTAATTAGCCTGAATTTTTAATTCTACTTTGAAAACTGGTTTTCTCTCTCTCTTTTTTTTTTTTTTTAACACAAGAGTAAACTTTAAGGAGCTTCCATGCAACAATTTTTCAGTTTATTCTATATCTTCTGTCAGTCCTTATACATATCTGGCATTTCAGCAGCCCTTTCACTGTCTATTGCTTCCATACTTTGTGATGTTTACCTATCAAGTCTTACACTGACGGAGTTGAAAATGTGGGTTAGAAGGTGGTGGTTATGGGAACCTAAAAAGATGTATGTGAAGAACTGCTCAAAAACCAGAACAAACAAAACAAAAACACAAACCCACAAATTATTCCATTAAAAAAAAAAAGAACTACTTGATTTCTTTTTGCTTGTTTATTCTCAAATTCTATAAAAATATAGCATGTCATGGTAAACTATTAGTAGGATGTACAATTGAAAATGTTGTGATCTGTTTGTTTTCTAGATGGCTAATTTCATCTAGATGACAAATATTTAGTATATCTTAGAGAAGACTGCTTCATAAGCAATTATTTGAATACGAATATTAGAAAGAATACAAGTCTGTTTCGCTTTAGTTGACATGCTTGGTCCAAAGACTTCCAAATTCTTTCTTTTTCATGTTAATATTTTGTTGATGGATGCCAAGCATCTCGCATATTTGTTTACTGAAAACAAACTTTTTTTTTTTTTTTTTTTTTTTTTTCCAAAACAAAACAGTAAGTTTGTTATTCTTTTCTTCAGATGCATTTAGCTGGCATTAAGGTATTGTGACAGGCCTCATTGAGATGGGATTTTCTGCAGTGGAAATGGGAGTGTGGAAAGTTGATAGTTTCTGTGTTCCTGCTGTTTCCATACTTGCCCTAGTGGGTTGAAGTTGTCTGTTTTGTCAGGGTATTCTTCCTAGCTGCACTGGTAGATGTTTAATACATTTAAGGGTAGACTGCTTTGTAAAGGATAAGGGAGGAACTTTCACTTTTCCAGAAGTCATTGTAAGCTTCATCCTTTAATCTCAACAAAAGTACTTTGTATTAATGGCAAAATACACAGCTGTTGATCTGCTTTTGGTTTTGTCTTCTGGAGCTCAGCCCGACCTCACAGTGTTCTTGTGGCCTTGAAGCGAAGCATCAAGTACATGCTTGTGTTAGTGTTCCCCTTTCATTTATGTTCATTAGCCATTAATGTTAGAGTTCATCCTGTTTTCTCATGTTACATTCTGCTTCTCAGACAGAGAATTTCTGTTTTCACGTTAAATGTTTAAAATGCTTCTTTCATAGGACAAGATAAAGCAGCATTAGTTTAATTTTTCAAATGGTTTGTAGTTCAGTACTGCTATGAGCAGCATTCTAATTAGAAGACAATACCTATCTTACTGTGTGTTACCTCAAAAAGGCTGAAATTGATTATAGCTGCATAAAATATTATTGAGTCAACATGCGTTTACTAAGCTATAACAGTTAACCGGTGACAGCAATTGACCTTTATTCTCTCCAGTATTCAAAATATTCTTTTTCCAAGTCTAAATGTGGTGGCAAGCAGAAAGCAGTTTGTCTCTGAATTTCTTGGGTATGGTTTGCTGCTTTATATTCCCCTCCCCAGTTAGTTTTCCACTCAATCAGCTTTCTTGTGCTGCATCCTCCTTTCATTATGAGGACTTGACACTGACTCACAAGTTGTCAGGATTGCTTGGCAGTACAGTCTGGGGCCTCTGCATGTGTGTGAGGGAGTACTTTGACCACAAAAAGATATGTTGCACCATTTTTTTTTGTGATTAAGTAGTTCAGAATCTTTTAAAGGGGGAGGGGAGGAAATTAGGTAGTTTGTGCTTTCCTTTATTTATACCAGTGTTCAGGGAAAGGCAATTATGAACACTGGATGGTTTTACTGTTGCTTCTACCTTTAGTGACAGAAGGGCTTAAAGTTTGTGTAGCATAACATGAAATGTGGAAACTTCGCTGTTGTTTTCATGTGATCTTTACAAAAGTTTGGTAAATAAGGACAGCATTAGCTGCTTTGCGTTTCAAATACGGTCATTGGATTCCCTCTTCACTTGCTCATTTTTGATTTTGTGGACAATGATTTCAGCTCTTATAATTAAATTGTGATTTATTTTTTTTCCCCTCCACCAAACTGTATGAACATTGCACAGGCCAAATAACCCCTGCGTACAGTGTTATTTTTTAAATTATTATTATTACTTAATTCACTATGGAAATAATAGTGTAACTTGAATCCAAACTGAAACTTTCTTTTCAGGCTGGACTGTTGCTCTGGTTTCATCTAGTAGGACCTGTGTGTCCCAGATACCCGTTCTTTTTGTGTATACAACCATATTTGGTCCCAGGTATGCAGAGTGGAAGCAGGGAAGCACTTGGGACACAGGGCTGCAGTAGCTGAAGATGTGTTTAGCACTTGCTGCCAGGTTGGTTGAGGGACGGAAGCCTGCTGCGTAGTTCCCCTGTGCTGATGGAGTGCTGCTGAACGTGCCCATTCTCAGCCTTGGCAGACTGTTCATCCAGGATGTAAAATTTGCATTACATTTGCAGATGACATGATCTGCTCTCCAAATTGGCAAGCTCAATCCAACCACTGATTTGAATAACGACTGTTAATAACGACAGTGGAGTTGAGTGTGGGATTGCAGGGGTGTGTAAGTGCACCAATGCACATGTATGCTCACATGGCTTATTGTATACTTCCTACAAAACATATAGCAGAAACACTTTAAAATGTGAGCCGTTTGAGAGGCAGTGATCTTTTCGTTCTCAAGTTAGACTTTCTTAAGTGGTGCCTGTTTTGTTGAGGGTAATGGTTTCACAGTAGCACAGAACATACTACTTCATCTCCATGGTAAGGTTTGGTGTATGGTGACTTGACGTGTTTTGACATTTATCAGCACATACAGAAAACACAAATACTGACAGTGATGATGATGGTGGTCAACTGAAAGGAAACCTTGCTTATGCAGTGACCCAGGACCGACCCTTTTTGGGTTTGCTTTTGAGGTCAGATCATAGAATTCTTTTCAACTTGGTAAACAATTGGAATTGTTCTTCCAAAGGAAGCAACTAGTTCTGAATACCTACTTGTGCATTCTTGTAATTTTCTGCTTACAGGGAGGAAAAAAAAAACAATGAAGACTTTTTTTTTTTAAGTTTTCCTCTTAGAAAGAACTGTGTGCTTGTCATTGGATTGTCTGTAAACAAATGCATGCAGACTTTTGAATGATAATGCCAAATCACAAACTAGTTTTGAAAATTAAGGCCACCTTTAGCATTAAATTACAATGGTTAGGTACTGGATCTTATTAAAGATTTTTCTAAAGGACATATGTGGAATTATCTTAAAACACACTTTTCTAGTGCATAATTAAAAATACTAATACACGCAAAAACTAAAAAGTACTTTTGCCTCTTGGTTTTAAAACTGTCCACTTTCCTCTGTCCTGTGTCCCTACAGTGATTCTGATTGATTGCAGTGGCACTTCGTAGTGACAGAAGAGTGGATCACCTGCAGTCTGCTCAGCTTGTTTCTGGATTTAGCCAAGAGTCTGCTGCCTTGGATGGGAATTGCATAAACATGGTCGCTTCCCCCCCCGCCCCACCCCCCCTTTTTTTCCTGTGGTTTCATCTTAAGCGGGTCAGAAAGCTGGAGGAATGCTTCTGCTGTGTGATGTCTGTTAGTAATTTGGAAGGAAGGAATACTTTAAACTGCTCATGCATGTTGCTGGGTTATAGCTTCTTTACCGTCTGCAGAAAAAACAACTTGTATTTTGCTGAATGTGGAAAAACCTGTCAGCAGTCAATGCAATATCTAAAAATGCAGTGTTCTCTTCAACCACTGCATAAGGAGTAGACTTGGCAGTATTTTTTCAGAATTACTTTTTTCTGTTCCCTATATGTAGGGAATATATTATAACATCCAGGGGGAGATCCAAACTTACCTGGAATGTTTTGCTTAGATTCAGGTATCATTTTTAAAGAAGAGTTACAGAATAACTAGGAGGAAAGGAAAAACTTTCACATGGTGGTGAATTCTGATACTTGGGAATTGATAAAAAGAAGGGGACTTTCTTAGAGATGTACTAAACTAAATTTTCCAGTGAGGTAGAATAGGGCTTTTGAATTTACCCTTATGTCATCAAAAACTTTGAACCTCCAAAGCACTTAAACTGAAAAAAAAAAAAAAAAAAAAAAGTCTTAAAAGTCTTAAAGGAGAAAGAAGTTTTATACGGCAGTGTAATCCACAAAAAATGAACTCCCTTTCAGTAGCTGTGCTCTTTGCAAGACTGAAGTACCATCAAGAGTCAGATCTTTCTGGAAGTTTAGAGTCTGATCTGCAATACTGTGTATTGTATTATACATTTTTGAGGCACTTAATTCAACTTCTGATTAAATTAGGCAAAAAAGGTTGAAAGGTCAGTCTATTATAAATTTCAGCTATGATTGGATGTAGTATGAATGTGTAGATTAGGAGTCATGAGGAAAATCTTTAAAACTCTTGCATTGTTGGTAGTTACTCTATTTGGACGTGAAAGTATTACTGCACAGTAAATATAAACCTTACAGCCTTCATATGCCTCGTTGGGGGAAGCATCATCTCATCCATTTTCCACAGGCTGCAGGGCATAACACTTAATTCTTAATAGAAACTGTAACTTAGGAGGGTTTACAGACTCTTGCAGCCTGTATATATTAGTGAAAACAAAAATTGAACTTTATCACCTTTTTTTCCACTCGGAGAGGATAATACAGTTACATAAAGTGTTGAGAATCTGGAAGATGTGCCGTTGGCTGGCTTATAAGTGTTTACTGGTAAATGGCATTTACGATGGCTTGCATTTAGATTTCTCCAGAATTTTTCGGGTGTGGGGGGAGTCTAAATATCTCTTTATCTACAAGAACAGCAGAAGAATTCAAAAAACACAGAGGGGCAACAGGTAAGCCACGTACTCTGGAACGTCCCTACATTTGCTATTTGGTATGAAAAAATGAGCTGCTGTTAGCTGGTTTCGCATATGTTAACTTGACATCCTTATCAACCTATAAGCACCATTTCTGGAGCTGTCTACAGGCTGTGCAGAATTGTTTACTTTTGAACAAATCTCTTCAGAAAGTAAAATGGCTGAATAACTCAGTTACATGTCAAATAAGTTTTGATCAATTGGGTAGCCCAACTGCCATGACGTATGAGATCTTCTGAAATATTGGTGAGCTCTTAAGCTTCCCAAGAATCATAGAAAACATCTTTAACTATGAGAATTTACATGGCGTTCCTGAGGTTATTAAGTGTTCCAGACCAGTTCGTGTTGGCTAATGCAGAATACCAGATGTCCCTGATGAGCAGATCTGGGAAAGAGTTTGGCAGTAGCTAGTAGAAAGCATTATCAGGAACAGTGGTGTTGCAGAATTTTTGCCCTTCTTTGGCATTTGCACGTTTTATATCCCCTCTTAAGGCTGGAGGTCTGAGCCAACATCTGTTGCTCCTGAGTACCAGGCATTAGGGTGTTCCAGGGAGAAAGAATCTGAGTGCAAATACAGGAGTGAAAATGGAACTCTAAACAACATGATGTTTGACTGTTAAGTAGCCCTTATTAAGTGGGGACACCTGCCTGGGAAAGGGAGTCCTCTGTTTCCAGTCTCTTTTCCTGAGTTTAACGGCAGCTTTTATCCTCTCACCTTGTAAAACAATCACGTAGTCAGTCCTGGGAGTGGACAGTGGCCTAGGGCTCCCCACTGCCAGAGCTCCCAGCATCTGTGCCTTTCTGCAGCTTCCCTCCAACACTGGCCGCTTCCATTAACAATTCTCAAGTCATTCTCTTGGACAAAGGTGCCTAAATTCTGTTCCTTACTCCCTTCCTGATCCTTCATCTCTGGTCTAGTTCCACTTTATAGCATATATTCCCTACATTTCAGAGAAGACCATTGGTTATTTCACTTTTTTTTTCTTACCATCCAGAGATGATATTTCACAAAGAAATATTTTATTAGAGGATGGTCACCAATTTCTGTTTTGTTGTAAAACAAAGCCAGATAAAATGTTCCAACTCCAGCAAGACTCCAAAGAAATGTCAAAATATTGTTTTGACAGCTTCTACCAAAATGACTTAAGAAGGCTACACTACTGGCAACTATGGTTTTCCTTAAAATAGACCTCCACTGCAGTATATTACACTGGAAAAGTAAGCTACTGTTCAGTTGTCTTTTTTCCTGTTCCTTTTCCTCTTGTTCTTTGATGCCAAAGTCAATACAGATTAAAACAAAACAAAAATATCCCCCCTAGTGAGTTACTGTTTTTCTTATGAAAATGAATATAAAAAATGGTTAAAATGTGTTCTAAGCTTGAAAATGAACTGCCCTTATGCCAGACACATGACCCTTTAATGTTACTGCCTTTTTTCCTGTGCTGTTTGTTCTATTACATATGACAGCTTTACAGAGCTAAAATTAACATTAGGATGGGGTTAAAAAATAAACTGGAAGCTATTTTTGTGCTGTTCTTGGAAGCTGAGTACTTCGTGTTGAGCAGTGAAATAAGATAAATCACTTTCATGGTTACTGATTTTTTTTTTCCCCTTTCTCTAGTGTGCTCTAACACAGTCACACATAACGTGTAGGTTGGAATAACTTTCTCTATGGCTCTACTTTGATTTTTTTTTTTTTTTTTTTTTTTTTTTTGGTGGGGAAAAGCTGAAAACAGCTTTGTGGCTGCTGTGTTTGGGTAGTCTCTGCATCACTGTAATGTGGTTGTGTTGTATGCCCGTTAAGCCAGAAGAGGGAGCACAAATGAAGACCTTCTAAGGTTAGACATTTCTATCCTTAGGACTGATCTGGAACCGTGGAAATACTGAGGTCAAATATGTTAAGTCAGAGCACCTTATTCTGTTAGAAGCATGCGCATGAAGAGTAGGAAATAATGAGCCTAGTGTTGGATAGAAGAGAGGGGAAACAAACATGGTGTCAATGGAGGAAGTGAACAGATTAGCAAAAGCTGTGCTTGGCAGGAGGCCTTTTAAAACAAAATCAAACATACATCAACTTCAAATAACAAGCTTAGTGAGCCAGTTAAGTCCAGTGTGTTTGGTTTGTATGTTTGGCAGTGTTTGCCCTGAATCCAGAATGATTTACATGTCATTGTGCAGACCAAATCTATTGGATATGTGAGAGTTTTATTCTTGCTAGAGCTTACTCAAATGCAATTGATTGAGTAAAGCTGTTGGATCTCATTGTAGGTCCTGTAGTATATCTGTAAAGACTTTTTTTTTTTTTAAAAAATGAGAATGCTGATTTGTAGGGTTGCTAATTTCTATGTGTGTGTATATATATGTATGTAGTATTTGTACTTTTACAGATTATGTATTTTCTCATGATGGCACACAAACATTGTGAAATGAGCACAGCTAGTATTGAAACTAGTCACTAATGACAAATATGCAAGGGCACTGATGAGGTGTTGATTAAACTTTACAAATTGATCTCCTTGATGTAGGCAATTGGTATTTTGGTTGCGAAGACCTGTTGACAGATAAACAAACTGCTTCCTGCTCAAATTAGTAGATGTTTCAAGAGTATAGTCATCTTCTGAATTTTTAATTTTGGCTGCATTAGGTTATTCAAGGAGAGTGATACAGCTTAATGGTATTTTGAGAAGATTAATTAAAAAAAAGCAAAGCTGCAAACATATTATTCTCTTACATTGTTTTTTTTTTTTTTTCTTCTTCTGTTTATTGTTGGGGTAGAGCTCCAAATTTGATGTCTGCAGCTATTTGCTTTATTACCTTAGATGTGCCATTTCCAGTGTTATGCTCGTAGACTTAACAAGCTAATCCAGGAGACAAAAGCAGAACTGTCATTTTGAAGCTACTCAGCTGAAGGCTCTTTGAAATCAGTTTAGAAAGCTCTAAGACTATTTTTGTTCTCCCTTTAATTTTTAGGGAAGATGTGTTGACGTGTTTTGCTGTTAGTGGTCCCCTTTAGTAGAAGGCATGTTGCAGAAAGGTTGCCTCTCGCAGGTCCACTGAAAGTTAACACCCCAAACGGACACGATTTACATCTAGGAATGATGCCAGGCTGGGAATGACTTAAGGATGTCCCTTTTCCTGAGACACATTTTTCTTCAGCTGCACAATGCTATATTTGGAGAAGGTATGCTTTAGTGCATAAGTAAGGAAAAGAGCACACAAACAACTCCCTGGTACTGCAGTCCCTGCTGATGTTGTGTGATATAAAAGAGAGCTGCCATTAAATTAGGAACGATAGAATAATTGTCTTTTCATGTAGCTTGCTGATCATGACTCTCAGAAGCTTCCAGGACTGTGGAATATTTACATGAGCTGTGCTCTATAAAACCTGCACTCCCACAGTGTGATCGTCTCCTCTTCCTGTCTACTTGGGCTGCTCTGTTTAATATTAAGGAGGAGGTGGTTGCACCATAAATGTGAAACTGTTTTCATTTTTTTCCTCCCTTTTTCCTTGAAGGGGACTGAGGCTATGAAAAGTCTGTGGTGAGCTGCCAAGTGATGCATCAGTGGCTCAAGGAAGTGTGATGGGCCACTCCTCCCTCAGGATTCCTGTGCCCCAAGGACCTAGTCCTACAAGCGTTTTGAGGTTCGCATGTCAGAACATATTTGATCATCCCTATAACAAGGTAGTGCTGTGCTGATGACAACAAATAGTGGTGACATGGGTTAATTTCACATCCTTTAGCAAGTAAGTGAAATATGTTATAAATAAGATTATTGCCATGCTGGCTGTGCTTATGCTTTGTATTGTGCTTTGTCTTAGATGATCCAGAAGATAGCTTTTAGGTTTGTACAACGTGGTGGTACCTTCGAAGTACTAACTGATGAGTAACCATAGGTAATAAATCATTTGTTTCTTTTTTTTTTTTTTTTTTTTTTAAAATGAGAATTTATAGTGTTGTTTGGACTGGAAAGGATAAATGATTGTCTGCAAGTTTTAAAGGGAGCTTTGGTTCCCATCAGGTTTCAGTGCAATTGCAACTCAGAAGTGATTCTTGAGGTATCTCAGAACAATCCTGGTGTTTCTGAAGCTAGAAGGTCAGAATGATGCATAACAGAGGTATTAGATCTTCATCGTACACTCTTCTGTAGTCTTCTTCCCTCTGCATTCCAGCAGTTTGAGAGAGAGAAGAGTTACTAGTCCTCTTGTTTTTAAGGCATCCAAGTGGGGATGCTGTGAGGAGTAGGTTGTGTGGATAACACAGCTATTGTTGCAGCTCTGGGTATATGAGGAAATTCTGTGAATTTCATTGTCTCTCCTTGGATACATTGATTTGAAGGGGTTATACAAGCTGAATAGACTGTAAGCTGGGAACATTTTCTGAAGAGGTAAAAAGGCGTGTACTACAATATCTGAGCAATGTCTTCCTGCCCTTTCCTGTCTTGATTTTTTTTTTTTCTCCCCTTTCCTATTAGTCTGCCAGCAACCTTGTATCCATTTGTTTTGATGGCCCCTGTTGGTCACCTCCTTTTCTTAAACAGCAAGTTCTGTGATTTTTCTAAAGCTAGAGTTGCTGCTTTTATAATCTACTATATGCTTGATGAAACAGGTGGTTTAAAAGGGTGGTGTCTCCCTAAAGCATGTTAACACACAGCTGTTAAGTGAGTGCTGGACACTGTATTCCAGTTGCAGCTGAAGAAGACACTGGGGGCACCAAACTGCCCAAAGCTGTTGGAGCCTTGTAATCAAGGCTGGAGTTGCTTGAGTGCTGTTTTCCTTGGTCTTTTGTAGGTCAAAAAGATCTGGGTTGTTTTACACCATTCGCAAAGTAGGTCTTTTTTATTTAGCTACTGTAGTGAAGCAGCAGACTGGAGGGATGGTGTAGAGAGTCAGGCTGCAGGAAGATGTGGTAAGATTTTGTAGATCTCACATAGAGAGATCTGGAAGGATTTTTAGGAAGGGAATGAGTTGGATCCTTCTCAGGTGGCACAGCTTGAAGATGAACATCTGTCTGCAGTCCTGCTCTAGGCCAGTAGGGCAGCACTTGTTATTTTAATAAAATTAGTTTGCCTGAGAGTCTGCAGGGCTGGCTTACTTCTGTTCTCATCCTCACACAAGAATAGCCAAGCTTATGTGCTGACAATTTGCATTCTGCCTTCTCTCTGTTTCTGAGTTGGAACTAGAGTATGTGCCTGAGACATCCGTTCTTTGCTTCTCAATCTTATTTTGCAGAATTAATAACACTTAGTTTAAAATGATTCAGACTCTGACTAGAAAAATAGTTTTGCATTCTGAAAAAAGGCTGGGAAGCCTCTGAAGACAACAGGAGTGTTATTAATTTAATGCATGCAGGAAGTCCTGTGGTTTATATGGATTAGTATTCAAAGCACAACTCAGTGTCTTCTTTTAATCCTGAATATATGTAGTAGTAAGATCAGTTACAGGCAGGTAGAAATTGGAGGTTAAGACTGAATTCATAGGATAGCAGAGGAGGAAATAGCAAAGCAAGTGGAAATGATGAGGAGATAGAGGAAAATGACCAGTGGGAAGAAAAATGAAATCACTTACCCTTAGAAAAGAGTACACCTGTTCGTGTCCTGCTTCTACTCTATGGTAGCAGCTTTTTAAAAGAAACTGCTATAAATCACCTGAACTACAATAGGTTATGCTAAATTGCTGCAGCTTTTACAAACCATTCTCATAAGGTCTCACCTCAGAAGCAGAGTACTGGTGAGCTGTGCTTGTTTGTACACACTTTAAAAATCACTTTAAAAAGAAATGTTGGCAACCCCTGAAAGAAGACTAATTATGGCTGTGCAGTGTAGATCTTATTACAGTTGTGGAAGACGTTGTCTTTTGTTTTTTGGAGCAAAAAATAGAAATTAGCGTGAAACTGTTGAGCAGGAAGCAGGGAGCACATTGTGGCAATAGCCCTTAAATTATTACTTCAAGCATGTCACTTGCTAGTGATTCAGTATACAGTGGTGACAGGGGAGGGTTATTCCAGATGGATGCAAAAGATTAAACAGCATGCAGAAGAAATTAGAGAAATAAATGCATGTTGGGGAGAGAAGTAACAGGGATGAAATGAGCGACAAAGAGAATGAGATAAAAATCAACCTGTTCCTCAGTTTTGAGGCCAAGATGGCTCCCTTTGTCTCATTTAACATTTCCTTTTAATGCAGGAATTGGCTTTTTAATAAACTGTCACCTCATCAGAGACCAAAGGGACCTTGAAGGGGTTGGGATCAATCCAACAGTTCATAAGCAAGGGCTCTAACTCTTTTAGTTGTGCCGGCTGAATGTGGCATTCAGTTGGAGACTAATTAACAATCGTTGTGCTTGTTGACACCTGTACTTCTGCACTTCTTTTCTTACTGGACACCAAGCAGGACTGTTGTTTTATCTGAAAACAGACCCACAGGGTGGGGGAGGCTGGGGGGCACCCCTGGGGGTCAGCCAGGCCCAGCTGCTTTCTCAGAGCAGGGCTGCCTACAGCAGGCTGCCCAGGACTGTGGCTGGCCCGGTTTTGAATGTCTTCGAAGGCAGAGACTTCACAGCTGCCCCATCAGGTGCTTATACAGGTGGATAGGATCCCCTGAGCCTTTTCTTCTCCAGGTGTAACAGTCCCAGCTCTCTCAGCCTCTCCTCACATGTCAGGTGCCCTTAATCATTCTTGTTGCCTTTTGCTGGACTGACTCCAGTATTGCTATGTTTATCTCATATTGAGGAGCAGAGAAGTGGATCCAGCATGCCAGATATCTTAACCAGGAATGAATACAAGGGAGGGATCTCCTCCCTCAGCCTGCTGCCATCTCTCTTCCTAATTTAGTTTGAATGTAGATGTTCCTATAAACTGAAATATTTTATGAGGCAATTCAGTGCTTCTTGGGAGCTTTCTCTTAAGAGTTGCTTTGCCACAAAATGCAGCTGTGCTCTATGAGCCTGCAGCATCTTCCTTGGGTTGTCCTGATGCTCTCATGCCATGTGTTTGCTCTCAAAGTCCAACAAAAATTTCTCTCAGCTGCCCAATGTATTTATAAGAAATGCATCCAAAACACTTGTTTTCACATGTGGGAAAGAAAAATATTTGTCACACATTTCTGTTACTCCTTTCTTGTTTTATAGGAGAATATACATGTTTGATAGTTGTCAAATGCTTATATTATAATGTTGGTAATTTAACCACTATTCATAAAATTAGCAAAGATCAGTATTGGAAAATTGGGGTGTTATTATTATTTTAAATATAAATATAAATTCTGTAGAAAATACTGCATTTATGAAATGCAGGCTCACTAAATTCTGAATGACACCACCTTTCAGAGACTGTATTTTGAAATCCAACATACTTCAGTGGAAGTTTAAGATAAGCAGTTTATTGAGGTGTATACATTTTGATTTTTTTAAAAAATCATGTTTTCCATTGTAATTTTCCTCTGTATTTTTCTTACACTGATATTGGCAATTAGAGAAATAATTAGGAATTTCAGGAGAAAGCCTGTGATATTTTGGCTCCATCACACAATACTCAACTTCATCACTTCGAGTTTACCAGTTTTAAAATTTGTTTGCTGGCTTGCAATTAAAATTAGTCAATAAAATATTCTACTTTGTTTGCTTATAGCTGAGGTTCATGTAAATCATATAAGCATCTTCAAGTATTAGGCTTAGTTTTACAATAAAAAATATGGTGTTGCATTAGCATAGGAAAAACTTAACAGAAAACCTGAAGTGATATGAGATCTAATAGCCTGGTTGACAGTCACTGCCAGAGTGCAGTTTTGGCTGCATTAACCAAGTCTTGGTAGAAATGAACACATGCAGTAAGACAACCATTGACAAACCTTTCCGCAAAACAAAATTTGTCTAATAACATCAGCAGCATTTCTATCTAATGCAAGCAACTAACACTAATACAAAATGGGAGACCTCATGGTAATATATCATGAAACCCTAGGCTATTATTTTATCCAATGACAGGAAGTATATGGCAAAAGCCTTGAAGTCCAGACAGTATAAAGTATCTAGCACTTCTTTTCATAAGTTAATTTCATTGTGTTATTGTTGTCATATCTTCAGTTTTAGAATCCTTATGTTTGAGGTCCTATTTATTTATTTAAAGAAACTTGTTTTTCAATAAGAAAAAAAACCACACAACTTTGTGGGGAAACCTGGAGGTGTTGTATGGTAAGATTTTCCTTTTTTTTTCATAATTATTAGAAATACTTTCTGCATCTTGAGTTATTCTGAACGAGGACTGAACACTTTCTACATAAGTTATGTCAAAACTGGCAAATTGCGACACAGAGAAAAATGTTGGCAGAGTAACTTTGTCTTTACTTGCACGCACTTCGTTTTTTCTTGGCACTCTGGTCTTTGTATGTGTGCAGGCGGGATGCTGCTCTGACAACGATCAGCTGCTCAGGATTTCATTTTGCCTGTGCCATGTCTGTTTCAGATTACCTGCCTGATGCCTGTACTCTGCAGCGCATACGGAATTGCTTGTTTTCACAGTTGCTCCATGGCATTCATATCACAGTATCTGCATGCTTAAAAATATCATGAATTTCTTTTACACTGCTGCTCTAAGATTAGGCAGGCTTTTTATTTCCATTTACAGAAGGGGAATTGAGGTATGAAGTAGCAGGTAGAACATCTACGTCTTCCATGTGCAAAGTGGGACATGTAGACCTGATTTTTTTCACAATACTGGATGTTTTTGTAGCCCTCTCCAGTAATGAGGACAACCGTTTTTCTTCAAATCTGGTCTGATTTTATTTTTTTAACGATTTTTTTTCAGTTGTCTTAGAGAAATACCCAAATCCTTCTTTGTGCCAGACCTGACTTTGTGCCAGTGTTTGGCTGTCTTACCTGTATTTGGTCAGCATGCTGTTACCTCTGTAGTAGTAGCAACTGCTTAGCATTTTTGTAAAAGCAAGCAATCAAAGCCTCAATTTGGCATCCACAAAGGACAAAGACTGTAGGGTCTGTTAACCCTTTGGCTTCAGTGATTTGGGAGATGCTTTATAGTAGTTCTGATTAATTCTGTGGACCTAGATTACTTTTTTTTTTTTTTTTTTTTTTTTTATCTGTCCATAGGAAATGGAAGCATTTCCTATTTTTGTGTCTCTTCAGTTATACAAAGTATACACAGGCTACTGTCCTATGATTATAAATATGATTATATGTATTCTTTGTTTTGTTTGTCTGGTTGATGTTGTTAAGCATGTTATCTATTATAGGTATCATATATTGAATCATAAGATCCAAGATTTCAGCAGTTGGCTGTTACCTTCCGTACCAATGACTGAATGCAGTAAAGGCAGGACTCTAGTAGATTTAACAGCTGGTCATGACTGTATCTTTTGGCTCTGGGCTCCTCCTGACTTTATTTCTAGCTTCTGCTAGTTCTGGTGTTCTCTATCCCAACCTTTCTCCTCAGCAGTTATCTGCAACACTTCCATGCTGCTAGCTATGTGTTGTCTGCCTCTTCCATTTCATCTCATCTCTGCATGCCACCAAGCCAACGTGGTAGCACCGCATGCTCAGTTCTTGTGCCATTCAGCTCCTGGTCAAGAGGAGAAGCAACTGTAGGTGGAATCCTGCTCAGCTGCTGCAGCCCAAGGTGGAGCATGCTTGGTGGCTCTCTGGGCATAGGGCATGCATGGATGACAGGTAAGGGTGTGACAGTTGCCTTGGTTTGCAGTCAGGCAAGAATAGAGCTGCAGACCTCTCCCCAGAAGGGAGGCTATAAGTAGGATTCTTCCCTACCAACTTTTTTGTTTGTTTGTTTTGAAAAGGCTGCTAATTTAATCACGTTTTCAGCAGGACATCCATGCTGGTTCAGATGAAGGAGACTAGTTAGCCAGCTTAACAAAACTGTTACCTTAGAATTAAAAGTTTAGAAACTAACTTTTGTGTAGTGAAATGCTGAAGTACTTACTGGGAAGGAGGAGGAGAGGAGGAGTATGAAAAGCACAGAAATATTTCTTGCTTCTAAAAAAAAAAATGGCTTCAGGCATAATTGGAAGAAGGAATATGATAAGGATAGAGAGAAATCTGTTATTTCAATTTATGTATGATGGAAATCTGGAGTAAAACACAGACTCTGGTAAACCTGAGAAGAGCTCCATGGCCCCTTTCTGCTTTTTTTTTTTATTATTTATTATTATTTATTCCTTTCTTAGAAGCACATAACTGAATATAGCCAGGAGGTGGCCCAGCTGTGGTGGTGTGGCTGACAGAAAAAGGTTATTTTGCTGCACTTCCAGGCCACTTCTTATTTTTTGTTTCCATGGATATCTCAGATTCAGGGAGGGGAATAATGTAAAATTAGCATTTCCCAATGTATGAATAACTATGCCAGAAAATTCCTGTTGAGCTGTACAGCTGATTCCTTCTTTTTAAGGAACCTGCATTTCCAGCATGAGTACCATATTATTAGCAGTAGGACTACAGTGATTTATTATGCCTAATCTTTTGCAATGTAAAGTAGCACATAATTCTGTGGAAATATAAATCCATACAAAAGTTACTGGTAGCATCATGTATAGAGCAGAACTTAGTGAAGGCATTTGGCTTTGTGTTCAGTTGGTAGCTGTACTTAATTGTGGCAATCACTGTGCTTCCTCTCTCTGGATTAAAAGACCTTGCCTGTTGGAAAAATATTGCAGCACATACAATGATTTCCATGCTGTTGTGCATGTTTAAAATACTTTTGCAGTTGAAAGCTATAATTACTCAGCTTTATTCACAGAAGCAGGTTTTATCTTTTATTACATAAGTATCCACACAGCTCAGAGACTGTTCTGTGACCTTTTTGGGTTATTCATCTTTTCTTGTATGCACTAGAGCTTTTGTGCTTTAATCTGTGTTTGCTGAGAAGCAGCCAAATTGCCTCTTCTCTTCTGTGCCAATCCATCTTTTTTTTTTTTTTGTGTGTGTGTGTAATCCACATTCTGACTGATGTATTAAAGATTTTGTGAAAAAAACATGAACCATCTGTATCACTATTTGCTTATGAATGACATTTTATGATATATTCCTTAAATATATCTGAGGAGTGTCCAAGTATTCAGCTGCAGTGTATTAGGATATATATTTAACTGAGTGTTTAAATGTGCTTTAGCATGTCAGGATGGGTGAGATGTGGTGCCTTTTTCATGTGTGTTTCCTTATTTTGTTAGTTAAAGGCTTTCAGATCCAATGATGTAGCTTTGACAAAATTGATGGAGATTAAGTAAGCCTGATTTATTTGATTTTTCTTGTGTGTGTAAGTAGGTCTGAAGGACTGAGAACAAGGAAATTGCCTGCAAGTGTCTTGAAGCTTGGGGGTAACTAACTCTTATGGGGGTAACTAACTCTTGCTGAGACAAGCTCTGATTCTGCACCAGAGATATGCATGGAAAAAATCCCTTGACTTCAGTATTGCAGGGGCTTGCATGACCACAGCCCGAGATCTGATGGCAAAACAGTGCTGCTAAACTGCTCTTTCAGATTTTCAGTACTGATGCACAATCTGAAGTTCACAATTCAAAAATGCCATGGGAGACAAACTTCTTTCCATGATTACATCGTCAACTGTTTCAAAACAGTTCTGCTGCTTAAAGTCCCACACCGCTGTGTCTCCCCATCCTCACCAGTGGCAAAGCAAAGGCAATTTTATCCTCAGTTGGAGAAACGTTGCCCAGGCAATTGCGAAGCCATTATTACTGGAGTACAGCTGCCGAGGTCAGGAGCCAAGGATAGCAAGACCTGAACAGGTGGAAGACATCAGACAGAGCATTGATGTATTAATTCTCTGCTGAATTATTTCAAACTGCAGTCTGGCTGTCAGTTAAGACTTAGCTTCAGCCATTTCTGAGAGGAAAATTCTTTTGTTCTTTGCTACAATACTAGAAAAATACCAGAATATTTACTTGCATGCTACTTCTTTGGCCCTCTCCACAGGTGGCAGCATTTTCAGCCAAGGACTTTAAGAAACCCTAATCCTATATCTGATCTAACCTTCAACCTGCAGCTGCTGGGGGTGTCAGACCTGTTCAGCAGTGCAGGCTGATGTTCACTGTATTTCACCTGGTCTCCCCACAAGGCCCCAGGTTGCTGGATCCTGTTCTGGATTTGCTGTGGGCCCCCAGCAATGCTTTCACCCACTGTGGCTTCATTCACTCAGCCCAGCTCCACAGCTGGCCCGGGTGCTGGAGCAGGCTGTCCAGGGCAATGGTGGAGTCCCCATCCCTGGGGAGACGTGTGGACGTGGCACTGAGGGACGTGGTGTAGTGATGGGACTGGGAAGGTCAGGCTGGTGGTTGGACTAGATGACCTTGAAATTCTTTGCCAACCTAGATGATTTTGTGATATCCCCTTTTTAATCTTTATAATGTATTTATAGATTCATTCTCTTTGGTGTAGTTTGTTGGTTGTGCTAGAAGCCTCAGGTAGAAACACAATCTCCGTTTTTGTTTACCATGCTGTACAAATAAATTGAAATTTATAAAGAGGTAAAACAAAATTAGACTGAAATATTGGTATAAAATGCATGTAGTTGGGAACAGGATTACTTTTTACCTAGAAATTTGGTATGTCTGATCTACCACAGTACATTCCTTCTCTTTCATTGCTTTTTCAAATTCTGATTTTGTACAGGGTGTGTGAGGATTACTCGCAGCATCCCAGAATGGCTGAGGTTGGATGGGACCACTGGGCATCCTCTGATCCAGCCACCTGCCCAAGCAGGGACACCCAGAGCAGGCTGCCCAGGCCCATCTTCAGGAGGCTTTTGAAGACCTCCAAGGAGGAGACCCCGCAGCTTCTCTGGGCAGCCTGTGCCAGTGCTCTGTCACCCACACAGCACAGAAGTGCTGCCTGGTGCTCAGAGGGAGCCTCCTGTGCTCCAGTTTGTGCCCACTGCCTCTTGTCCTGGCATTTATCTTATCCCAGTTAAGTGCAGTCTGCTCATAAAAACCTGGTAATGTTTCTGCCCTATACACTGCCTTGGTGCTGGGATTCAAGAAGGATGCAGACCAGTTGGTTTCAGAAAAGGAAGCTGATAATGACATCTAAAACAAGTGACCTTTAAAGAAGTTTGAATGAATCATGGTTGTTTACTGATAAGAGAAATAAGTTTTCAAATATGCAAAAGATTGTTGCAAAGAAAGAGGCAGTATTCTGCTTCCTGTTCAAGGAGCTGAACCGTAGTTCAAAGAATTTGGGTTAGATAGTAAGAGGAAAAAAACAGGAAAATCAGAAAGAAAAAGGAAAAATAATTTTAAAGTGGCTTGGATTTCATTGATCTCTCCAGGTCTCCTTGAATGCTTTTTTCCCCCTTCTCTTTTTTCCCTTTTAATTAAGACTTGTGTTCTATTAGGATGCATACTCTCTCTACATCCAATTTTAGTATTGATATACGCCACCCTGAATTTACCAGCTGTTTGTTTAGAATAGATTTGTGCAAGCCGATAAGCCCCCACCATCCCAGGTCTGTATTATGGTATGTAGGGTCTCCAAATTGGGATCATTTTTGTGCTGTTTCTGCTTCTGTATGCTGCAGGAATAGCTGTTTACCTAATGGAACAGTTTCCTATGAAGTAATCAAAAAACAATCCAGTTTTGGAGGCCAGTTCTGCTTCTTCACTTAATCTCTTCTCAGATATACCCATGGAGTACAGGTGCTGTTAAGAATGAGATGAATATCTGGAAAATGCCAATTTAGGGGCACAAGATGCATTTACATTCAGTCTGGGAATATACTTGCTGCCTGTGAGTCAGCAGTGTCAAACAGCTACGCAGCAGAAGAGAAAATGATAAAATGAAAAGGACAGAAGTGACAAAATGAGTGCAAATTATGTAATCAGTGTTTTGCTTTTTATCAAAATAGTTATTTCTAACCTTAATGAGCTTTGCCAGTGAGTGGTAACATTTTGAAGTATTACATTAATAAGCATTCACTGAATTTTGTTAGTTTTGATGCAGCGTTAATTTTCAGTAATACTATACTAACGTCTAGGTGAAATTTATCACAGCTACTAAGTAACAGAAGTACCAAAAAAGGTTAAATATGGATTTTAAGATGCACATAAAAGAATTGAAATAGTGAAATAAAGTAAAGCTTTTTTTTTTTTTTTTTTTTTCTTTAATTACATTAAATGAGTTAATACCAGTGGAATATGCTGTTGTCACAAGATGGAGATCCCTTGGTCCCATCTAGAAAGGCTGGGTGCCTTGCTGAAAAAGGGTTATCAATTTGTTACAGAGCTGTGTGACCCTATGTGGTTTATTACTGCTGATTTATCTTAGCACTGATTCACATAAGCTAGCAATTTCAAATCTTGCAGACATTGTAGGTTAGATGCTGGATCTTACAAGCTCTTTTTAACTTCATTCAGCTACCCTTGTATTCACCTAGCACTTAGCACAAGGATCATCTTCTAGAAGTTTTGGTCTTCATTTAGAGATGTGGAAGGATGAAGCAGCCACATTTCGGTCTGACTTCATTAGTAGTTAATGATCCTCATTGCTGAAAAATATAATTATGCTCTATTTCTAATACAAATTTGTCTGGCTTCAGTTTCGAGGCATTGCCTCTGGTTCCTGCTACAGAGCTCCAGTACTTCATTTTTAGTGAGATGTTTATACTCTAATGAAGTCACCTTTCAATTCTCCATTTCTAAACTAACCAGACGGCTCTTTGGCTCTTGCTGTAAGGTGTTTTCTCCAGCCCTCTGTTATTACTGTACCTCCATGAATTGTTTTGGTTGTGTTTTTATGAAAATGTTTAACAGAGAACTGCACATACGGTGTTAACATCGGTCTCCCTGGTGCATTGCAACATACTAAAATTGACACTGTGCCACTATTTTCCTGTTGATTTATCTGAGGATTGTCCTGTGCATCTTCATTTCTGTGTCTAGGCACTCACATTCACCTACTTGCTCGCTGTGAGTTTTTTGGAGACGTTTCTCTTCAGAATGTGTAGAGTTCTACAGAATAGGTTACAATTGTTTATCTCCAGGCATAAACTTGGTGTTTGCTGAAATAAATTTTGCATGAAGAAACCCATGTCATTAACTGAGTGCTAACCTTGCCAGACAAAATTTCTCATTTTTTTTTTCTGTTTATTGACAGATGCTTGGTGAAAACATTGAATATGATTGGGTCTGCACCTGACATAGAAGTGCACTTTCACAATGGAAGCCATTTTTTTGAGTTTATTTAGTTAAAAAGCACAGTGCAGTCCATGTTAAACAAACTATTGAAAGTAAAACCTCCTTCAACCCCATCCCATACTTTCTCTTTAGAAAGAAAATAACAGCTGAGAAAGCTTGCCTTCAGTAATGCATCTTTGGTTTTCTTGAAGCCTTTCATGCGAATTTAGTGAAATAAGAGGGCATCTGATAGGTTCAATGCCCAACAGTATTTTTTGTTTGTTTAAAATTTATTCATTTATTTATAAGTTGCTACTAATTGGGATTCTGTTTGCTAATATAAGCCACACTATGACTCCCAATTCTGCAGTTAGTTCATGTTTAACTGTTATAATGAGACACCAAGAAAGTACCTGGGATGTTGGATGCAGCAATGTTTGTATGTAAAAAGTGATGATGACCTATTTTTGTGATTTCTAGTGACACTTTAATTGCTAATTGCTGGAGATTTCTCGCAGGTATTTTCCAAACAGAAGTTATCTCTGATCAAACAATTTTTACTCCCAAACTTTATGTACAGATACTATCCTATTATCAAACCTATCTGGTTTGATGTGTTCATGTGCAGCACATCCCTGTTGGTAACAAGCATGATGATCCATATGTTTTTAATTTAGTTTTAATAATATCAATAATTGTGATTGGAGACCTATTGTGGGGTTGCATCATCTAATGGCTGTTGCTATACGTATATTTGGTCATCTACCTCATACGCTAGATGCAGTTCACCTTAATTTTTATGACTATTAGATGCCTCAATACTTGGGAAAGATGGTGGCTCTTGTATATCTCATCTCCTGTTTCTAGTGTACTTTCCTAAGTACTGATTTTTTGTGTGTGTGGTTTGAACTGGAGGCTGCCTTATCCCTGTATTTCTTGATAATAAGGAAAGAGGAACTTAGTAATAGTCTCATCTGACATGTATAAAGTGTTCAGAATACCTGCACTATTGCATGTATTAGAAGGCATATTTAAGAAAACCATCTGAAGTTGCCTAACAAAACTAGCCTTTGATCATTGCAAGAGCTAAATATCCTTGCTTTAAGAACAAAAAAGACTCCTCAACTCTGTTCTGAATTTATTCAACTTCAACTTCCAGCTATTAGGTCCTGTTTGACCTTTGGCTGCTCTATTGAAGAGTTTGTTTTGAACCCTTTGTTCCCATAGGTACATACTCAATAACTTCCTCCTTGCTACAGTAAATAAATGTAATGTTCTGACTTTATAATAAAAGATGTTGTTGTTAGCCTTAATAATTCTTGAAGTTTTTTGTTTTTTTTTTTTTTTCCCATTTTAACATTTGGAATTATGGATGTTGGTAGGGGCACGCAACTGTCCTACTGGTGCTAAACAGAGGCATACTCTGATCTCTGTTTTTAACGCTCATTCTGTCTAGGCACCTCCTAAATAAAGTTAATCTTTATGGTTTCATGCCCATCTAATTATGCACAATATGTCTGTAATTCACTGTAATTCCAACCCTTACATAAAATTCCCTTGTATTTGTTCTTAACTTTTCATTATCTTCGTCTGCATTGATGTCCTTCAAATGCTTGATCCAGATAAGTCTATCAGTGGCTTATCCTTTTCCTGTTTACCATTTCCCCTGTCCATATGCTAGCTGTGGATTTTATCAGCAGCACTTGTTTTTCCTCTAGCTCACTGGTAAACTGTTAAATAGCAAAGGTCCAGAACTGTCCTCAGTGTGTCCTACTTATGATTTTATGCTAAATAAAGGCTTTTAAAATTTATTTGTATTTTTGTAAATGATTTGAATTTTTTAATCAAAATAATAAGTGGACAAATAATTTGTCTTACAAAATCCCAGATATTTTGCATCAACACGCTTTTCAGATTTTTATATTATATTCACATAGTTTTATTACTCTATTTCCCATATAAATACATCAGTTTTAGTGCTGGCAGTCATGTTTTGGTTTACTCATGTAAATAATTATTTAAGAATTAAGTAGTCTAACATCTACAACTGCTGCCTTTCAAGATTAATGACAGTCTTCATTCCACTGATGTTTAGAGCAAAATTTCCATTGAGTTTCATGGGGCCCATACTTTACGTGGCTGGGCCTACATATGTGGAGCCTGTGTATCTGAAAACTCTTATATATATCCAGCATTGTTTCTATATTTATTAAATACATTGTATTATTTCTCTGAATACTAATAAGACTTTCATTAAATACTGTTGAGAGATGGAGAGAAACATTTGCCTTCCCCTCTGTGCTGAAAGCTACGCTGTTAGTCCTCTCATGGTTGCAGAGTGAATGTCTGAGTGAGTTGGACGTGTTGATCCTCTGGGTCCCTTCCAATTTGGGGTATTGTATGATCCTGTGAAGTGCAGGTGAGCAAGCTGGGTTGTGTTGGTAATTGCCACGAGAGCAGCGTTCTTGGTGCAGTCTGTAACTTGCTGTCCGCGCCTAACTGGGCGTTGCAGCCCCACAAAAGTTGGGCTTGGCAGGCTGATTTAGGACAAAAGCTTGTGGCAGCCCTTGCAGAGGGCAGTCTGGGGTTCCTGTGTGCTCTGGGAGAGCCACTGGTGAGAAGGTGATGCCAGGGATGCATTATCTCACCCTCCACAGGAGATAGGAGGACAGCTGGGCTCCAAGTACATCTACAGACTGAGGACACAGCTTGGTGGCCAGTTATCAGAGCCCTCCTCTTGAGGGTAGGTACACTGGTTGTGCCCTTTGATGCATTTTAAAAAATGTATTAAGAGTGTTTTCCCATATTTGCATGGCAGCCTACAAATTAGTGCATCAGGGTTCAGCTCCTCCTTCAGCACAAGCGGATTCAAATGCGCATGGTCCTTATGTATGGGACAGTCCCATATGTATATGGGACTGTTCTGGTGCTAGTGGGCAGATGGAGGAGGGAAGGCAGGAGGGAGGATGCCTTCTGTTCCTTCCTCTGCAGCTGGAAAGCAGCAATCAGAAATGCAAGTCTCAGAGTCAAAGGGAGAGCAAACAAATCTTCAGCATGCAGAATTCGCTGATAGTTTATTTATTGAACATGCAGTGTGTTTATTAAACAGCCAGATTTAATTTATGTCTTTTGACTATTACATGTCTTAAGGTTTGTTGTTACAGTTCTGTTTTACTATAGTTTTTCAACAGTTCCCCATAAAAACATTTTCCCTTTTTATGGCCTTTCGTGGTGGTCGTGCCTTGTTAAACACCAGACGTGAGTAGCAACACCCTTTAGATCTGTAGATCTGTAGGGTTACTTTTTTTTTTCTTTCTATGTCACTACAGATAATCATCACTCTTAACATACAGCATTGTATTGTATTAAGGTTAGAGCACCTTCTGATGCATTTTTAAAAAGCAGTTAATAATGTGTTGTGGGTTGTTTTTGCTACTGAGTTTTCTATTTACATCAATTGCTATACATTTGTTATTGGTACACTTTTTAAAATCTCATAATTGCTACTTTTTTCAATCTGCCATCAATTTTCTAGTCCTGTATTGTTTTGGAAAAATGTTACCTTCCTATATTTATAAAGAAAAAGCAATGGATTTAAAATATATGAGGCCTCCCTACTCATCTGTTGTTTCTCAAATTTCATTTTTTACATGTTTTACAGTTTACTTGTTGACATTAACTACTCTAATTGCTTTAGCAGTAGGTGTAGCTGATGTGCTTCTCTGGGATTGATGCAGACTACTGCAACAAGCTTACTGTTTTGGGTAAGTCGTGCCACTGGCCTTGAATGCTTCTGCCCACAGGAGACAGGTTGAATAGGAAAATACACCTCATTTGGTTAGCTGCAAATCTCTCTCTTTTTTTTTTTTTTTTTTTTTTTTTTCCTTTTTTCCCCCATAAGTTTGACCATACCAGACTTTGGGATGCCATTGGTTTGTACCTGCAGTTGTTTGTATTCTCTTGTATTTCATCCTCTTCCTTAACATTTGGTGTAAAGCAATGCATTATCAATGTGTGGCAGCACATGAATATTAAGAATCAGAAGGCCCAAGAGAAAGTTAGTGTAAAGATGAAAGCCACATGGAACGTTTGGCTCCCTACTTCTCCTTTCATTTATCCTTTTTCAGTTGGCCCTACTATTAAAAGGATTGAAACATTACCGAATGAAGCATTTGATATATGTGAAGTCCTTCACCTCAGGATCCAGCTGCAGCTTTGCTGCTGGATGTGGGCTCTGAATAGGTGTATTTGGGTCATTATAAGTACTCTGAAAAAGCCAAGGAAATAGAGGAAAGCTTCAGTATTGTCTCAGAAGAGTGAAGGGAGCTGGGTCCTCCCCCCAGCCCCCAGCATGTATGGATATTTCTGTCACTCAGCCCTTGTACGTATGCAGGTAATGCCAGTTCAGGACAGTGGTTTCATCAGTCATGCTTCTAGTTATGCCATAAGATACTCCATGTGAGTCTATGTGTGTTACAAAAATAGCTGTGATACACAGTACCCTGCAATGCATATAAGCTGCAAAGGCATACTGCCTCTGCAAATGTATTTTCTGTCATAGCTGTCATGTGTTTTTCCTCTTCCAGAGATAGTTTCTTGACTTGTTCCTCAGAAAGTAGTTTCTTTTGATTTATTATGTTATAGGGTTGTGGGTTTCTTTTTTCTTTCTTTATTTTATTTTTTCATGCTTCTGCACTATCAGTATCTCTAATATTTGGAGGATGAAAAACATTTTGAAGTTGGGAGGGAATAGTCTGGTAGATGCAATGAGATATTGCTCATAAACTTCAGCAGAAAACTCTGGTAGCCATTTATTTATAGAGTTTATTTTTTAGAGTTTCATTTAAACAACAGTGTTTAGAATCTTATTTCTCAGGTAGTTATAATACTGGAAATAAGCATATTTCCAAAGCTCAGGCTCTGAGCATAATATTTATATTTTTTCTAGATCCAGATGGGTAATAGAGGCGTGATGTAAATGTCGTGAAGGCTGTCTAAATGACTCGGCAGCTAGTGAGGGAATGTTTTCATCTTAGAGGCTGTGTGGTGAGTTTGTGAAGATAGCTTTTGGAAGGAGATATGTGTATGGTGAGACAATGTAATGATTTAAAGTTTATTACTAAAAGCCTTTTGGGAAAGTGCTAAATTGGGGCTGGTATGTCAGCTCTGGCTGTTCTTTACAGCCCGACAAACTTATTTCCTGCTAATAGCGCATGTTCCAATTATGTTCAAGGGAAATTTAATTGGAAGAGTTCTAGAGATAGAACTAGAAAATATCATCCACTAAGACAGAATTAGGGAATATAATTTTAAAACTGATAACATAGCAGCAAAAGATAAAGCAGGGAATGTGACTCTAAGATAGTTTTAAGTGATATACCAAAACAGATAGTCTGGATGTGAATTTGGTGACTTCTTCCAACACTGCTGTATTCTGTGCCTGCAAACTGAGCACATCTTGTCTGCACACGTGAAGGGCGTGTGAGTGTTTCCTCCACTTCAAAGGTTCAATTGGGGTTTGACTGACAAGCCAGTTGTGCTGCTGCACTGCCATGAGGGCCACTGGGGTTGTACAGATGCAGCAAGGCCACATTTTGGCTTGCTGGGTTGGAGTGGTGATACAGGAGGAGAGAACCCAGACTGACTTTTGGATTATATACGTGTATGTGCATGGGAGAGATTATTAGAGGAAAGAAAACGTTATTTGCTGCAAATCTCTTTGTATACTTTGAGTCAGAACAACCTCTAACACCATGTTAAGTCTTTCAGAAATCATTTATCAGAAAGAAGCTGTATCTCCTGTATGGCTTCTGTAGTCTGGGTGTTGATTTCTTTCACTGTCCTGCTTAGAAAGGAGAGCACAGGCCGCGTTTGTAGTGTGTGGCAGAGTTTGTAGAGTGCAGCATAGCGAGCATATGCCAAGTAGAAGCTGATTTAATTTTATTAATCTAAGGAAGGCATTTGAAATGACCCGTTCAAATTCTTTTTTGTCTTGGTTTTAGATTTTTGTAAGGTTGGTTAAAAATTAATTAAAATAGATAATTCAAACTCTCTTGGGTTAATGCTTTTTTAAGAAGTTATCACTAGTCAGCCAGGAGGAACAGGAGTGTGCCTATGCTTACCTACTGCAGTGCTGAGGATGAATTCATACAAAACAGAGATAAGCAACCTAAGCACTATGATAAACTGGCTCTTTGTGTAGTAGGCATTTACTCCTTTGGGATGTTGACCCCTGTTGAGAGGATGACTGTTCAGTCTGGGCAGTTTTGCTTCTCAGAGAGACCAAGTGTTACCCCTGGCTCATTTGCAGTCCTCTCAGATCTGACGAAGTTGATAGCAGTTTTATCTCGACTTGTGGTTCATGGTTCCATCCTTTGAATGGCTTGTGGTGGGGTCTGGGAATGGGCTGTCCCAATGTCCTATTTGTGATATGTTTTAAATTGCAGGTCCAAAGTTTAAATCTTCCTGAAGCTGAATGT
The DNA here is from genome assembly GCA_011075105.1 of Heteronetta atricapilla. Taxonomy (NCBI): domain Eukaryota; kingdom Metazoa; phylum Chordata; class Aves; order Anseriformes; family Anatidae; genus Heteronetta; species Heteronetta atricapilla. Next base: position 129,248,753 of record CM021731.1, on the reverse strand, counting down.
AGAACTTGTGTGTTACAAATTTTTCTCTCTATATAACATCCTTGCTTTCTCCTTTCCCCTTCCTTGCAAACAGAATAGAGGATGATGAACACAATTGAAAGAAGTGTGCTTTGGGAATTGCAAACTGAGCTAAGTAGATAGAAAGCTGTTTTAAAAAACATATCACTATTATAACTGAAACACTGGAGTACAACGTTAAGATAACATTCTGCAAAAACAGGTTAAAGTTGGCTGCTTATCCAAGAATGGAACAAGGAACTACACATTTTAGGTGATGTCATCTAATAAAATAGATAGCGTACTGCTCTTAAGTGACAAATTGGATGAGCAGTTATAATCTGAGGATTAATATATGATTTAAAATAAGATTTTTATTACATATGCTATCACTAGTGAATGTGTATTTAGGAGACATTTATTTTGATACTGTGTAATGCCATGATTAGGACAGTATGCTTCCTCCATTATGGATTCTTTTACTTGTTCCTATACTGAGTTACAAACCCTCAGATTTTGTTAATTCTATTCATTCAGGATCATGGAACTCTCTAAAAATGCATATGCATATGTCATAGTTAAGAGCAAATACTGTTACACTTCTATTTCTTATACCCTTTTTTCATCTTTTAAAGATGCAAGCGGGAAAAAGATCTCAATATGAAAACTGGGAAACAATCAGCTAAAATTTTTTAATAAGAAAATTTGAAAGAATTTTTAACTGAATTCTTCTTTAACACTGATGTCAATTTAAGTACTGTTTAAGTGTCAAGAACAGGTAAATAAAAATTAGACTAAAAGAGAGTATGTTTCATAGACATGCATGAGAATATAGTGAATATGGTAAGTGGGGAGGAAGATAAATGAAAATAATCGAGCATCACTTTAATTTTTTTATATAATGGAACTCTTAAGTAAATATTTGCAGCAATGAATAAAATTCAGCCCCTTAATAAATCAATAAAAGTTCAATTGCTGGAAGTCTGAGAGAGCTAACGTACCCAAGAGAAGGTTAGACAAGAGAGGCAATGTAAAAAAAATGAGGAGTTAGTAAGCTAATATTAATTCAGATATACCTAATGCTGTGAGAGTAATAAAAACACAAGATGACCTTGGAAAGCTTGTTTACTAGAGGAAGCCTTTACTACTGAAGACAGCAGTAAATGAATACTTCAGCAAGTACATTGCAGATGAGCGAGAGAATGCTTGAAGGGAAGGTTGGGTTTTGAATGAGGGCACAGCTGAGATTTAGCCAAATACGTTTTACCTCAATACGAGAACTGTATAAAGGATTTGCCTCTTTGACGAGGGAAACTGAATCTTTACTTCAAAATACAAAAATGTCAGTATTTTTTAATTATAATTTTTAGTCAGCATCAAAACTTAATATCTTCCTTGTACTCGGTGTCAATACTTTGAATATTTTACAGTGATGAGGATGTTTTTTCACTTTTTACTACTTTCCTTTGTAAAACCTACATTTTGTTCACATCTTAATTCTACCTACTGTAAACTTAACTCCATTATATGATAAATAATTTATTTGAGAGGTGTAGGCAAATAATAGATTTGAGAGGTGTACTTCCAAAGCTTGGCATTACCACATTAGGTGTTGTCTTTGACATGGCTAGGATTCTGAATGGTAAGCACTACCTGCTCTTGGGCAAGACGTATGAGGTGTTTCCCGTGCATGAATTCTTTGACTTCAGTAATGCTCTCATGCCAACTGGCTGCCCATTAAACTATGAAGTGCTTTGTGAGTTAAGGAAATGCATTGCCTCACTTTTGAATGTGTTCATTCTTTTTTTATATGAATAGCACCAGATGCTTTCATAATAAATAAATAGCCAATTTAATGTGTTCCTATGGTCAACAGAATTGCTCTCCTTTGGACCAATACACTATAGGAATTATGAGACCTAATAAGTAATTACTATCAGAAGAAATTTAGTATAGCTATCTGTCAATAAATCCTGAAATGCTTGGCCTCTGAATATGGACTTTTTGTTCCTGGTACTTACATTATGGTGTGAGAATGGAGGATCTTTTTCTTATGTATGATTAGCTTTCTGTCTTGACTCCTGTTTCATAGCAGATATTTGTATCTAATGTATTTTCTTTAGCTTTTCAAACGGATTTCAAGATACTGAGTGTGTACATCTGATACTTCTGAGTAGCTTTGTTTCTGTAGAGTTAAGAGCACAGTTTCAAAAGTTCTCATACCTAGTGGGGCTTGTGTGCCTGCTTATTTGCTGTCATTTTCTAAATGAGTAGTGAATTTACAGAACGTATAGAAAACAAACAAAGAAAACAACAAAAAAACCTCTATACCTCTTGGGAGGAATATCAAACACAAGGAAAAAGCCAGTATAAGGAATTCTGCAAGGCAGGCTTTTTTTTCTTTTTTTTTTTTGTTTTCTTTTTCTTCCCTCCCTTCCCTGAGTGTAAAATAAGTTAGATGGCTTAGTTATATAAGAGAATGTTACCAATGACTAATTTGTAGTCTCCTCCGCCACTAACCCGTACTAGGGCATAACCATAGGAGATAGGAAAATAGTGGTTAATGCAGAGTCCAATTCTTTTCTGTGCTAAACTTCATTTTAGGATTTATTTATTTTTTTAAGGAAATGTAGATAACATCAGTGCAAATGACTCTTCCGTAGTATGTGAGCATGAAAAAAAAAATCATGCTTTTTCATGTTAAGTGTCTTAAATTCAACATTGGAGAGATAAGAGGAGGTATCTTCTGTGAATAGGATGAATACATTCACAGACAGAAGAGAGCTCTATAAATGGCAAATCATTAATATTTTTATTAAAGATAACATAGGGCTCCTGTGACAATTTTTGTGTTTATTTCATGTATCTTCTTAAATAGTGCAGTGAAGCATGATTTTGTTTTCCTTCTATAAACTTGCATAAGATATGAGCAGGATAATACATTTTCAGGTAAGGTTTTGTGGCTTTTGCTTTCCTCAAGGTAGTATTTGCAGATGTTGCTTTAAAAGCCTATGGATATTGTAATGTGTATCAGAAATGGGGCAGTAAACATATATACATGTACATAAATATATATACGTACAATTTCATAGAAGTGAAGATACAAGCAATTTGCTGAGCTGATGTAATACTTCAAGTATTTTCAATAATGAAATTATTAAGAATTTTACAAAATTAGATAGAATTTAGATATTCATTGCCCGAAGATTAAAAGATCATAATGCTGGCAGATGGTGTAGGGAATTTGAAAGAGTAAACTTTCTTTACCTGTGGAGTGATCAGGCTGTCTTGATATACAGGTGCAATTACCTTTAGGAGATACTTGAATTAACTTATGCTGCATTATTGGTTTTGAAGGAGGTTACATTGGGTAAAACTCTGTGCCTTGTATTGTGTCAGAAGGTCTCTGCTTCGTTTTGGTATTTTTTTTCCTACTGATTACATCTACTGAAATCCCCCTAACCCTTACCCTTCTCAAATAAGGTTTCCAAATAGGCTAGTGGAGATCCCCCCCACACCCTCTGCTCCTGTGTGGGCTCCTCTCCATGGGCTGCAGCTCCGGCCCGGGGCCTGCTCCTGCGGGGGCTCTCCATGGGCCTCAGCCTCCTCCAGGCCACATCCACCTGCTCCACCGGGGGCTCCTCCATGGGCTGCAGCGTGGAGATCTGCTCCGTGTGGGACCATGGGCTGCAGGGGGACAGCCTGCTCCACCAGGGGCCTCTCCACAGGCCACAGGGGAACTGCTGCTGCCTGCCTGGAGCACCTCCTGCTGCATTCACTTTGGGGGCTGTAGGGCTGGTTCCCTCACATTTTCTCTCATCTCTCCCAGCTGCTGTCACACAGCAGTTTTTTTTCCCTTCTTCAATCTGCTATTCCAGAGGCCCACCCAGCATCACTCCCTGGCTTGGCTGTGGCCAGCAGCAGGTCCCTTTTGGAGCCAGCTGGAGCTGGCTCTGCTCTGACATGGGGCAGCTGCTGGGCTCTGCTCACAGAGGCCACCCCTGCAGACCCACTCAGCAAACTCTTGCCCACCCAAGCCCGATACACTAGCTTATGTGAAGTTCTGATGCTTGAGAAAGAATGAGTGTTCCATGTTTTCTGAAAATTGATCTTGTTTAAAGTAAGTTGAGTACTCAGAACAATCTTCTGAGTCTTTTTCCTTTACCAATCAGTGTCCAAAAAATCAATTTTTACACCAAGATTTAGTACTTCCAAATTCATTCATTTCTTAAAAGGACAAAACAGATGGTGTTTTTTTTTTTTTTTTTTTTTTTTTTCTGTTCAAGAATGTGAAGGAAATGTGAGTGCAGTCATCATAAAGATTGCACCAAGGTGTGTTTGTGTAAAAACTTCTCCGTCTTCAGTTGTGGCCGTGGAGCTGTATATGTCCTCCAAGTGCCATCCGCTCCCCAGTCAGATTGCATGGCAGAGAACAAAATGGCATTGCTTTGTTCCCCTGATGCTTAGCATAGCACCTGTTGCATGAGGACAAATCATACTATGTTTGGTTTGTCTAAATCTGTTTTAGGTTTAGGCATGGTTGCTGTGTTCTTGTGGCAATGTCTTGCTGGGAGCCATTAGATGTAGCAAGGGCCAGAGTGGGATGGTGCCTTGGGACTCTTTTAAACCATGAATGGTTAAGTTCAGAAATCCTCCAAAAATGTTCTCGTAGCCCTTTCATAGCATAACATTTTTTAGTGGATTGTACTTTTCCCACTTAAGAGCATTTAGAAGCCCCAGGGAATAAGAGGTCATTGACAGTCCTTAACTAGAAAAACACGGTGGACCTTTGGTAAGCGTAACATTTGCTTATCAAAACCTTAAATAGTGGATGAGGGGTAAAGGGCAGCTGTGTTATCTCCTCTTCCCCAGCTGTGTTTTTTTTTCTGTGGCAGACTCACATGCGTGTGGGGGACACAAGGATGAGCTGGCCTGGGAGAGGGCCATGCTGTTGGCATATACTGGGTTGCAGCAGGAGGATGCTGGCCCTGCCCCAGCTCACCTGCTCACATCACAGCTTCCTCTGGCAGGAGGTCCAGCACTGGTGGCCAAGCACCATGCACGGTGTCTGGAGGCTTGGGAAGAAGGCAGACAGACATGGGAAGAAGCCCTAGCTCCTGTTTTGGGAGCTGGTGTCAGTTTTGGTTACCAGACATCCCTCTGTGAGCGGCCTTCTCCAGGAGTGTGCCTTCAACTGCCTCCTCTGTAGCCGTGTGTACCTGTGCTGTATGTTATCAACGCACATCCCAAGCAATATAAAACAATGTGCACAGGTTGCCCTTGGGTGACCTTACATGGTAAATAAACCTTATGGGGATGCTTATTCCCTTTCACTGTTAGATGGAGTGAAGAGCTGCTCTCCCCCTCTGAGCTTCAGAGCTGTCAGGTCTCTGCTTAACCTTGTCCAGGGAGTGAAGGAAGCCTGATGACTTTGAAGGGCTTTGTGTTTATTTTTGTTTGGAAAAATAAAGTGCCCCATGCAGAAACCTTGTGTTTTATCATCTATTTGAAGTTGCAAAGCTGAATATTCATAAATGAACACCATCTGTAGTGAAGCAGCACTTATGTACAAGCTCAGTCTTTCACATGACTTCTACTTTAACCTTCTCAGCTCTCCTCCAGAGTTCATCCAAAAGAAAGGGATAACTAATCAAATACTTCTTTGTAAGAAAGGACTTCTTGCTATCAGGAGCTGAGTAAAAATGAAGCGTAAGACTTGATTCTTTAGGCTGTTAATCTGAGAAATGTAGTTCTTGGTTATTTCCAAATCATTTTCCACTGGAGGATGTTTGCATGCCATGAAGCTACACTTAATACCTTGTTTTGTGCGATAGCTGCTTTTAAAAATACTTTATTTCTCAATTAACTCTTTATTCTATGGGTATTTGCAAGGGGGAAGAGAACAAATGTGGAAGGGAACAGGATGAAAGCATGCTTGTGCCTGGCTTTGTTGAAGTAGTGTGTATGTTTTTCTGCAGGTGTGTGTGTGTCCCATTGCACTGTGTTCATTTTACGAGTGTAGTTCCTTGATCAAAATAGTATTTCTTCATATTTATGTTTCTGAAGCTTGATTTGTGTCTGGTAGGCATGGAGTTTTTTACAATTTCAGTTTTAAACTGAAAGCCAAGTTTCCTAACTGGCCTATACACACTGTTAGGGACCAAGAGTGTGGTTGATTTCTGCTGGTGTTTGTTTTTTCTTGTTTGTCTGGTTTTCTTTTCCTGTGTTAACTATTTGACAATGAACATTTGATTCTGCAAATAGTTATTTTGCAAAGCTATTGGAGTTTCTTGCCTACAGCACGTCCTGCAGGAGGACTCCTGTAAAACTGTCCTGAGGTAGTCAGTGCATGAATAATTGTCATAAATTAGACTTACTGTTTTCAGCTTGACATACCTTATTTGCAAGTACATAGTCATGCTGTATTGTAGTAATTCAGTAGCCTTTTCTTCAATTCGTATTACCCAGTACTATTTGAAATTATATTAAATCAAATGGTTTATGGTTTTATGAGGCAAATCAGTTATGCCTTTTAACAAGGCCTTAGATACCCTCTTAAGATGACCTAACTTAACTTATAAATCACTGTTCATGGTTGCATCATCAAGGAGTTTACGGAACAAAGCATAATTAATAACAGGGTTGGTCTGAGATAAAAAGGGGTGAGTTATCATTCCGTTGTGGTCCTAATGATGGCTTGAACCTCTTTAGGGTAGTCAGTGGTAGTGGCAAGGTGTGAACTGTGGTCTGTGGGGACAAAGTTGCTTGGCAAACTTGCTCCTAATGTGCAAAGCTCTGTGAAGTGATATAAAGCAATTGCAGGGTAGAAGGTCTTCAGAGAATGAAACAAAGATACTGTGACTGGATTTTTTTCATGTAGTTCAGTGATTGGACTTAATATTCTGGTCTATTATTTCATTGAATGTAAGTACTGTAGCAAGATCACCTTAGACTTACTGAAAACAATGTGATCTGTGGATGGCTCTTTTATATTTCAAACTCTGACCTACAGTGATTTATCATTCCACAAAGCTTATTAGAACTACAGCTCCTCCATCTTTTTTTTTTTTTTTTTTTTACAATAACAAACACTTAAAAATTAGCTTGTTTGCTAATTCATAGCAAAAAATCAGTTGCTTATGATTCATTGTAGTGAATTTACAGTCTAGTCTGATTTCTCTCCCTGTTCTTGTCCTTTCTCAGAGTCCAATTTGTGGTTTAGTTCCAAAGGCATTGTGGATCACCTCCACATCAGTAGGTGGCCTCTCATCAGTAACAGGAACACCTCTCTAATGACTCAGAATATCACAGTGAAACAGTTCATAGAAAGCTGCTTAACATATTTTTGATCTGGTCTTGCTTTATAAATGGAAAGTACTATCCAGTATTAAAAAAATGAAAGACATAACAAAAGAATTAGATTAGTAAACACTAGTAATTTGGTCTGCTTTCCTTTATGTAGTAAGATCTGTGCAACAACGCTTTTGGTCTAGCAGGTGAGGTGAACAATCTGATTTTGTTCAGATTAAAGGCAGGACTGAATCCCTCTCTCCCCTGTCTGAATATTTTGGATGCTTCATGTGGCTGAAACAACTTCAACTGAGTCTTACCTCCATATACAATATGATGCAGTGTCCAGGGCACTCATTTGGGATTTCCAAATTCACAACTGTTCTCTATCCTCCTTGGAGTGGAGATTTGATAAATGGCCACCCAGTGGGCTTTGGAGGGGGCAGTGAAGTTGGACCCCCTTTGTTGTGGGGTTTTATTGAACCATGCTTTGATTTTTGTGAAAATTAAGATGGAAGGTACTTGGACAACTTGATCTGGACTCATGACGATCTTTTTGGGGTGAGTAAAACTGCTTATTTCTTCCAATGTATTTGTCAGAGGAATGACAACTTCATCATTAGAAGTACGTTCCCAAGATATTATGTATCTCTTTAGATAATGGCAATAAGCATGAGAATGACAAAATGACTGGGCATGGTATCTCTATTTAAAATATAAGCAATGCTTTTAAAACCTGTGTGTTTTATTCAGAGACATGTTAATTTCCACTGATGTCTTTATGCATCATTATTTATGTAATAAAAGCACTAATAAAAGCATAATAAGCTGTTTATGCTGTATGTGCATGCTGTGCACCTGCTGAATGAAAAGAAGCTGAAATTGTGAAGACTTGTATACTTGTATGGTCATGGTAATGTAACAGGCCCCTGATGAAATGGATGACCTGTTAGGAACCATTATTAAACCATTTGTTTTAACTAGCAGTGGGCTGGAACCTGTATTCCTCTTGAAGTAAAGGCTTCTGGCATGATGTTTGCTTGCTAAGCACTCCTGGTAGCCGCTGGGCTTTTGCCATCTGCGTAGCAAGACTTGTAAGTACGAGCACATGGTCACTGGGAGGAAGCAATGTCTTGGTAAAGCCTAATCAGCTTTGTTTCATCCATTGGAATATGCTTCCAGGTGGCACAGAATAGGGTTTGTTGGTTTGTTTGCATTTTTTTTTTTTTTGAACATTCAGAGGGCATCCAGTGGATTTAGTGTTAGTTTTGAGTTTAGATAAAAGCTAATCTTGTTACTGCTTGCAACAAAACTGTATAATGATTATTCTGAAATGTTAAGCTGTTTAATGGACATTTTCTCTCTACACTCTACAACTCCACTTATTTTCATATTGTGCATTTCTCTGTATTTTTCCTATATTAAAAATTGGAAGTAAATCTTAGCCCTCTCATTCTCTTTCTTTCTGTACAAAAAATGATTTCTGCAAAGTATCACACCAAACTCATGGTGGTTTTTTTTGTTTTTGTTTTTTGTTTTTTCCTCAGAAACTGATAGTTTCAAAATTTAGCAGTTCTTTTCGTTTGGATCTGGCACCATTATAAGTGCCCTTAGATGCTTTAATGCAATAACTTGAGAATACAGGAGTTGTAAATAACACACAAGGGCTGCTTCTCTTCTGGGTTTCTGTTAGTCTTAGCAGACAGATGTGGGTGAGAGAATGGAGACACAATCAGGTACAGATGTCCAGGTTTACAGCAATATATCTCTTTTGACCATTTAACTCATGATAACTGTATGTTTTATCCACTGGTAGAAGATGGGTCTATATTGTGATAAGGAGAAACTGTGTACACTGAGAACACTGCTCTTAAACAATAATGGTTAGCATGGGTAACTTTCATTAAAATTGACGTGCTTTTTTTTACCTCACTTCCTACCTAATGTGGACTCTATTGGAAATCTCCATGCTAGAAGCTGCCAATACATGTATTTCCAATAGGATCTGAGAGGTCTCAGTTTTCTGTGATTTTGTCTCCAAGAACTATAGCATGTATGCATTTTATTCCCAGAAGTTCAACCTGAACAGATAAATCTTCAAAAAACTTATCCTCTTTGAAGTGAAGGCATTTGAAAATGCAGTACCTTCTTATTTGCTTATTAGAGTATTTATTTTTGGCTTTTGGCTTTTCTCTTTTATTTTCTTCTTTTAAATATATAAAGAACTCATGTTTGTTGGTTGAACATATATGAGCTTTTCTGTACATGCTTTTCTAAGAATCTCCACAGGAAGAATGTCCTTTTTCCAGGACCGGTAGGACAGTTTTGTGTGTGTGCAAATCGAATGTCTCTGTGAGCTGTTGTTAATGGTTTGAACATGAGATAGGTCTCTCTCAACATCAGAACCTTCCCATTTCCTTTCTATCTTCAGACATAGCTGTGTGAGTGGGAGGAAAGTGCTTCATTTGTGCTTCTATCAGAATGAATTAATCAGAAATGTGCCATACAAATAAAATTACCTTTTAGTTTATCTTTTTCCTTTTGCTCTGCTGGTATTTCATGTGAGAATCATTGCCTGCAGCTGGGCAGAGAGGGGCAAAGGAAAGAGAAAGCTACTGATGTATCAGAAATGTGTGTTTACTCTGCAGTTGACTCAAATTTTAACAAGTTCTCTGACTGTCCTTGCCCTCTCACCCCTATTCCTGGTGATGCTGCTACACAGTGAATTGCAGGCCATCTATAATATCTGCAGAGATGTTATCTGCTAAATAACTGTAAACAGAAAGCAGCCTCTTGGATTATAGCCTGGCTGCATTAGATGTGAAGTTTGAGAAACTGCAAAACAAAACAACAACAACCCCTCACCTTCCCCCCAAAAAAGTGTTTTTTGTTTGTTTGTTTGTTTTTTTTTCCTCTTGTCCAAGAAACAAAAAGAGTGGTGGTGTGTGGTTGTTTTTTTGTTTGGTTGGTTTTGTTTTTTTAAATCTTTTTTTTTATTATTATTATTTTCAAAAGGGAATGAACATTCACTTGCCATCATGAAGAGAAAGCAAAACTCCTCCAAACATCTGAAATAGTTTGTAGATGCCATTTGTAAGCTCACTCAATAATACACTAGAGAAGAGCTGAGCTTTTAGGTGAGGGAAAAGGGAAGTTCTTGACACAGAAGTCGGAAAACCCATTAGTATTGGGACATAAGTGACCTGCAGTGCACTCTTCTGTGATGGCTTCAATACATTAGAGATGTAGTCAATGGAAGAATCAAAATAATTTTTAATGTGAACGGGCATAGCCTTCCATTATAAACGTAAAAATCTGTAGGAGATCTTTATTGCTGGACCCAAAAGTAAGTCCTGGAGCAGTATTACAAATTGCTGTAGTAATGCCTGATCAGATAGATTCTTCTGGACCACGAAGTACTACAAAGGGGAGATCCACCCGCATGATCTTAAAAAAAAAAAAAAAAAAAAAAAAAAAGGATCTAAGGATCAAAATATGACATCCTCTGGCCAAGCAAGCTTCTGATCTATGTGGCTAATCCCCTTCATTGTTGTGCTCCTTGGGACAAGCTGATCTTGGAAATGGAAAAAGTGAGTATGAGAAGGAAGGTGTGGGTGGCCAAGCTGAAGCTGTGCACAGCCCTGGCTTGGCCACGTGGCATCTACTAGGGCTTTCATCACATGGCAAGGAAGTTGAAGCGCTGCCAGCCAAAGTCCTTTGGAGAGAACAATGGCCTTGTGAGTGAGCAGCAATGTCACGGGGGATTTTTGCCTTTTCCTTGCTGAACCTTTACCTCCATTTAACTCCTCCAGTAGCTCAGGATATGGCCCAGACATGGAGAGGCAAACTGTTGGCAATGAACTGGTCTTGAAAACATGAGGGAGACAACAATTCTGGCTTTGATTTGCAAGTTATGTTAATTCCTTCATAATCCCTTCTGAAGGTCTGAGCACACGTACAGACTGCACTAATGGTGTGCCACCAAAACGTACCTGGGAATACATGGCTTTCCCTGGTCCGCTGGTGGCAGCAGCATGGAGGGAAGGAAACGGTGATAACTGAAGGTGAGGGAGGTCAGCATCAGGGCAGGGATCAGGTGAGGTCAGCTGATGCCTGTGCTTTGTGTTTGAAATGATAATGTCCTCTGTGAAGGTTTTGCTTTGCTCTCCTGCAGATATGTTCATGTGCACAGAAGCTGGTGTTGTAGCTTCTGGATCTTTCTTGATGGCTTACTGCAAGTACATAAGATATGATGAACTTTAGGGTTCATCCTGAAGTTTGTAAATGCTCCCTTACAGATTTGTCTAAGATTTCTCTTCAAGCTGTCTTACATCTTCATGATGTAAGGAAACTTTAGTTTCTGCACTCCTAGCAAATGCAGGGCTTTGTTGCCTATCTGAAACTGACAGTAGGAATTTAAGAATGCTAACTCATGAAGTGCAGATTATACTTAGAGTATTTTGAATTCCTTCAAGAAAGAAACAGTAAGCCTTGGTTTACAAGGTCTTTCCATGGTGGTTTTGTTTGTTTTTGATAGCCCTCTTATTGTTTCCATTGTCCCAACTTCTCTTGTACAGTCTTATTTCTTATTTCCTTGCTTGGTGAGTTCCAGCTTTATTACCTGTGTAGCTTCAGGCTGGCACTCTTCCACTGCCATTAAGCAAGTTATTTGCAGACTTGCAAGCATAAAATCTTCCTGCTTTGAGGACAGCCTTGTATTTAGTATACTCTTACTTTCTGTAAGTCAAATTCTTTATGAAATGGATGTGTTATGTCTGTAATTACAATGCCTTCTGTACTGTTTCTGCATGCTTCTCTGTTCTTGTGCTTGGTTTTAAGGTTTCTTGTCTGTTAGTTAATCTTAGACATTTCAGCCTCCAATTCTTCAGCTGAAGAACAGTGGTGCTCACTTCTGTGCCGTAAGTAAGGTATGTAAAACTGGCATAGCTGTAGTTGATGATCTGTACTTAGGAACCCAGGACAGCCCTATGTGGCCAATGTCAGGGTACCTCTGATGGGAGTAATTCTGGTTTTTGAAGGACACTGTGTGTTTTACTCCTTAAGAAACACCAGTAATATCTCTTTCTCTCTGTTTTCCATAGAATTTGTATGATGAATCACAAGAAGCGTATGTCACTGAACATGCAGGAACTGTCTGAATTCATGGTTGTGAAATCTCCTGGCGGTAGAGTTATCAGCCTAGATTTGTCTGCAAATCGTAATTGTGACTAAAATTAACTTACATGACTATAATGAAACAGAAATCTAGTTTAAGATCTGGTGTTCAGCTTATTACTTCCATCTACAGTGACTGGTGTACTTTCCAATGGGGAAGCAGAAGTGGTATCACATGATCGAGCATGATCATATGTGATCCATATATGTTCCAGAAATGGGAAATTACTATGTGCTCACAATTTTTCTCAAATTTCAGGCATAAAATAAATCTTGCACTTTGTCCCAATGAAGAGACCTGGGAGGTTTCTTATTTTTTTATTTTTTAAAGTATATGTAAGGAGAAGAGGTCTTTTAAAAATTATTTTTGATTTTAATCTGGATCTTAAACTTTTACGAGAAAATCCAGAATATAATGAAATCTATAATAATATTCCCAGAACTCTGAATGGAAGATACCTTTTATTAATTTCCTCTTTTTATTTTGTATGTCCCTGAAGTATTCATTTGTTTCATTAGTAAATTAGCACAACTAGAGAGTTGTAGGAAAAATAACTGATTCTAAAACACAGGCTTTCTCTCTAAGAAGTAGAAAGCAAACCACATTTCAGATTTACTCTTCTGTGTAAGTCTTGCCAGATGTCATGCATATCTTTAAAAATATGCAGAGAATCAGATATGTACGGATGTACCTGGGGAACCAAATAATTGCTTCATTTTCTTATGGCTGTTTGTTTAATCGATATTTTTGTCTCAGTGATTTTCTTGATATTCTTTTGATGGATGCTCACTAGATATAAATGATAGCCAGCAGGTATTTTTCCCAAAAGAACTGACCAACTAAAGAGCTGTTTTGGCAAGAAAAAAAAAAATCAAATAATTGACTACAGTCAATGCCAATTGGCTTCATCAAAGACTGTTAATTGAAATGCCAAATTTAGTTCTCTGCCATCTTTTTTTTTTTTTTTTTTTTTTTGTACTGCACATTTCACCCTAATTGTTGCACTTCTCAGTCAGATATGTTCATAGTCCCTATAAATACCTACTGTTGTCCTGAATATTTAATTTTCTCAGTTTACTAGTTAATGGTGCAGTTAGGTAAGCATAATGGGATTCATCAAATATTCAGAGTTTTTTTCTGGGCATCTTCTTGTAAGCTGTCTGTACAGAGGCATATTCTATGTTCATGCACACAGAATCCTAAATACAGGTTTGAAGAAAACTGTCAAATGCTTGGTATGACTCAGACCATATTAAATTTGTAAAACCAAAACAAAACACCACCAAAAAAAAAAATCTTCTTGCCTTCTTTCAAAGTCTTTAGTTTTAAATTCTTTTTTTTTTTTTTTTTTTTTTTTTTTTCTTGAGCCTTTTTTTTCCTCCTACTGTAAGCAGATCTGTTAGAAAATGTAGTTCTGTCTCTGAGTTTATTCTTTTTGATCCACAGGTTTTCTTTAGGAGCAGGTTGTGCAGCAGTGACTTCTCTACAGGAATGCATTTTAGTATACTGTTAATGACTATTTTCTATATAGAAATTTAGGAATAGGAACTTATTAGTTCCTTCCTCTGATAATTACAGAGATGGATCTTTATAATGCAGTTTCCTGTGACACAAATATAATACCTTCAGTTTCCTCTGGAAGTTGTTACCTTTCAGATAACTGTTCTAATTATGCATCACATTTATGTAAAATCATTTTGTTTCACATTATACGCATCTTCTTTGGGATGACGCTCATTTGTTGTTCATATATAGACTGTTTATATATCAGTGCAGTAGTATTTCCATTAAGTAGAATTCAAACTCAGGATTTTCGGTGAGTTGTGTCCATACAGCATGTGAGGTTTTCTTTTTCCTTTCTCCTATTTAGTGTAAAGAGCTTCATTTTTTTTTTTTTTTTTTTTTTTTTTTTCTATATTTTGGTGTCTTACAGAAAAGATTGTTACAAAATATAGAAAGGAAAATGTTTTTCATCAGGGAGTGCTTTTAAAGCCTATAAAGTCCTATTACAAAGCCTGGGAACTATGTGAACATTTCAAGAAAAGTAAATGTGATGAAAAGACTATGAGCAAATCTTGAGGGATGTCAAGGAAATAGAGTGGGGCCATGGAAAATAAGGGTATAAAAGTATTTACAAAATAAGCAAAAATCAGATGGTGATATTTAGAGAAAAATACTTCATTAGAAGTCCTTTTTCTTAGATAAAATGGAAGGTGTTCTTAAAGCTTTAGATACCTATACTGTATTTCTTGCTACTAGACCATTTATCTGAGGCAAGGCCTTGAGAGATACAAATATTTACTGGCTGGTGAAACTGCAGTGGCAAATCCCAATGGATGGGAGGGCAGTCACCTATAGGACAAGGGCAGAGTAGAAAGCTGCTGGTATTTTGGAAAGCAAAGGGTATTTGGAAATTGTATTTTTTCAGTCTGTCTTCCTATCCGTTTGCACAGAGTCATCATCTTAAGTATCTATCCACTCCTTTCCCGGTCTGCAGGTAAGCATAGCTAGTGTAGTTAACTGCAGTGCTTCCCAGGTAGTGATTTAATTTTCTGTTCCTTGGCTTCTATATATGTTTTTAAATGCTGCCTGCCAGCCTGTGCCAGATCATAGATCTGCTTCTCTCACCCATCCCAGCCTCGTTTGCTGTAGATTGCGCTCTTCTGCTTCCTCTCATCACGGCTTGTGCCATCTGCATCTACTGTGGGCTTACATGGACAGAGGAGGGAGAAGGCAGGCTTCCATAAGACAATGAGAAATGAGAATGTTCTTAATGCCTAGTAGAAAGAAAACAACGTGAGGGGAGGGAGATGTAATGAGATGATTGTTTTGTGTGTTTTGAAAGAGTGGTTTGGTTTATGTCTTCAACCACAGCAAAAAACTATAATAACAGAAGAATCATCCTGATTTGCTGCAGCTCTCTCTTGCATACCACATTATTCCTCAGTGTTAGTGAGGAATGAAACCATTAAATATTTTCAGTGAAGTATTTATGTATAAATATTCGGTCATATGTGCTAACAGTCTTTCGTCTAAAACATTCCAAAACAAAAGGTTTGGGAACAGCCAAGCCTTAAATAAACAGTCAGGGGACAGGGGGAGAAGGGAGGCATGGCAATACAAAAATGGAACGAAGAGTATGTTCTCACAGTATGAGGCTAAGTTTATTTGCAGTTTTGTTTGGTGAACTCCTTGTACACCATAGTTGATGCTGCTCAGTGAAAGGTGGCAAGACAGAATAGGAATGGAAAAACATGATGAGGTGGGAGTGCCTGTATTCTATTGTACTGCTGCAGAGATTCATATGGGGAGGCTGAAACTAGCTAGAGTAGAGTAGAAGTATATTGGCATTGTGTTTAAGATGGTAGCCTAACATCCTCAGGTGATTAGAATGTATTTTTATATCTGATATGAAATATTTAAATCCTGTGAGTGTGTGTACACATTATGGAGTGAGATGTTGAATGATCTAAATTAATGCTAAATACCAGTTTCCTTTTGTGATGCTGAAGCGCTCAGCCATTTGGGTTTGCACTTGCTTTCTGTCAAAAGCAAAATAAAGATATTTGTCTGTCTTCCTGTATGGTAGTGAGTAAAATGCTATAAAGTGAAAAATCTTGGAGAGGAAGGATGTGTGTTTTAACAGGAGTGTTGTCAACATATAATAACATACTGTTGAAAGCCTTGGAAGCTTTGTATGTGCCAAAGCATTATACTTGTTAGAGGAAGAAGAGGGGAGACTTCTCTAATGTGTGCTTTTTCAGCAAAAAGACCCACATTTAGAAGTGAAGAAGAATCCTTTCTCTTTCCTTTGTGTTTTGGTCCATCATAATTCTTGGGACCTCCGAAAGAAAGCATGTTCGTGTGATAGGAACATGATTAGATAATGCATTTACATCATTCTCCTCCAAATTTTGAACAGCTATATACTGCTTTATATAAAGACATGAGTTTTTTTTGTATATTAAAAAGTTTTTTAAAAGTGTATATATATTTGTGTGTATCTATTTATAGACATATATTAAGTATTATATATGTATTCAAATTGTCACTAAAGACAGTAATGAACAATTAAAGCAGTGTTTAAAATCTAATCAGTGGTGCTTTTTTCCACTATAAATTAGTCTCCCTCATCAGACCTTGAATCTGTCTAGAAGTGGAGTTCCCTGGGGGTTTTGTATGCCATTTCCAGGTGAAGAGGTTTGAGATTTTCTTTGAATTCTGCTTTGCTTTGTGTGCAGCCTTGGAGTATTATAGATTGCATGGCCATGAGTTCTCCCACCCGTATGCCATTTTTAAATTTTGTTTTGTTTTGAATTCTGGGACCACTGCAATATGCAATTCACCATCCACCTAATAAACCATAAGTCTGAAGAATATTATTAATGTATTAATTGCAGTGTGTCTCACTCAAGATATTTTCCCACTTCCAAGTTAGTATTACGGAGTACAGAATCTTTTCGTAACTTGTAGTAAAGACTTAAGCTTCAACTCCTCCTCGTTGTGATCTCATCTTGGTAGAGGAAAAAGCAAGTAACATTCCCTTTCTCTAGAAATGAAGGGTGTTGCAAATCTTTGCTCTTTCTTACCATATAGCTGTTTGCAAGAGTAGTCAAGACTAGAAGCCAGAAGGGAAGGCCTCTTAGACGATCTGGAAGAGTGGAGAAATGTCAAAGTGAGGCCTTTACCAAGAGTGATCACTGATTTCAGTGTTGTTTGTTTGTTAGGTGTTTTTTTTTTGTTGTTGTTGTTTAAGGAGCTTGGGGACAGGGGGACAGTAGCTTTAGTACCAGTGGCAAAATATTCTTTGAGCTCTGAATGCCATTATGAAACTTTGACCCTAGCATCATAAGCTTTTCCGGCCACGAGTAAAACAACTTGCTGGAAGTCTGGTGCAGCTGGTACCATATCCTTTTTGTTCTTTAATCCTCTTTTGCTACAAAAGCACTACATTGTCTCCAGACAGTGATGTAATTGGACATTGTTGCCTTACTTGACTCTGTCGTGGAGATTATTTCCCTCAAGTCTTTGCAGTCTTCAGTATTTTCTGGCCAGTCTGTTTGCAAGCTGTGCTGTGTCTTTGTGAAATAACTGGTCTTAGAAACAGAAATGCATGAATGAGTATAGGAAACATCATAGAATAAAGCAACTTTCTGACATGCTGGGGGTTGTTCTATACCCTTGGCCAGCACAGGTATTAGAAACTCCATCCGGATTATCTGTATTTGATTGCTCTTTGTCAAAACTGGTCTCACAAATAAGGACATCAGTGAAGATAATCATGATACAATTCACTTTTAACTTAATAAATGCAGATTTCTGGCTAGATGACAGCCTGCCACATCTTATAGCTGAGTTAGCTATGTGATCCATTGTTTCCTGAATGCAGACCTTTTGGCATTATTTATTTTTACTGGCAAACTTCATCCTTAGGCTTCAGTGTTGACATTTTTGCTTTTCTGAGTAAGATGAAGAATCGATAGAGAGTGTAGTCATTCAGGTATGACCAGCCTTGCTTTGCTTATAGTAAACAATCTTCACACTCTGGGAGCCGCTAAATGCAACGCTTGCCAAGAAGCTCAGGAACTGGTGCTCTTGCAAAGGGTGGTGACCTGTGTTGAAGGGTTTCCTGTAGCTGGTGGACTGGGATGCAGTTGAGTTCCCAGGGAAATAGATGCTGTGTCACTTGCAGCAGTTCTTCCTAGCACGCTACCACAGTAGAATTAAACATGAACAAAATAATGGAGTCAGATGTACAATAAGAGAAAAAGCACTTTCAACAAATGACAGATTTTCTGGAAATGTGAGTGCACACGTTGTTGTGATGACAATCCTGTTTTCTACTTTACAATCTACTCACCTTGTATTTATTTACTTATTTTCCTAGAACTTTGAATTTGTTGCTCTTCTTCATACTTTTGTTAACTTCAGTATGTAATTTTTGAAGGCATCGATCAGTTTAAGCAAGCACTAGAATGATTGGAAGAGGTTTGTTGAGATGCCTGGATTATTAACATGAAAGAGTAACCTTAAGAGTTAAGAGTTAAAGCATTTCTGTTCTGTTTATGTCTCTGTACATTTGTATTTTTCTGCTGCACCATGTATTTTGAAGTCAAGATGTTGAACACCATCATTGGGAAAGTGCACATGCTACTGGAGCGTGCAAAGCTTCAGCTTGTGTTACAGGTGCGGTAGGCAGTATCTTTCCATGTGGGGCATTTATAGTGATTCGTATAGCATAAAATGAGTGAGGTATAGTGGAGGCCTGCTTGCCTTTCAGCGTGATGTCTGCTAGGGGGCAGCCCCCACCCCAGATTCAGATGGCTTCTAGTGCAGTGACTTTTCACAGTCAGAGATGCTGTAACTTAGGAAAATTTAGTTTATAAACAAACTATTGTTTATAAAATTGCACCCCTAAATTGGATTACAGAGATACGATATCCTTCCTAAAAATCAGCTGCTTTATCTGAAAAGCTCATTTCTAGAGCTTATTGTGTGTCCACCCTTCTACTGATATCTACTGTTTTACATGCAGCCTAGCTTTGTAGTCTGGGAAGGAAAATATTTAATATTTGGGGACAGGGTTGTGTGTATGCTGAAGGCTGGCCTTTCCCTCATCAGCAGAAGTGTGCCCAATGGGCTTGATCCCTGCCTTAAGTCCTACAAATGCACCCAATAATTACCTGAAGTTTGATTCATCAGTAAGATAGATGCATTGATATTGACATCTTATTTCTGTGGTTGTGTCAGTGTTGAGCTATCTCTTGTATCCTAATGTTGTAAGAGGGAGCTTTTTTCTTTTTTTAAAAACTTTTTTTTTTGACATCTTAAATGTTTGTTCATTTGCAGTTAAATACTTTGCATGAAGTGATCACAATAGTTCAAAAAAGTTTTAAGAAACCTTCCTGTTTTCCTCACCTGTTCTAGGCATTGCTACAGGATATTGAATGCTATTTTATTACCTTAGAAAATGTGTTTTGTGGAGGGTTTTGTGGATCAATCCCATTGCTGCTTTCTGGTGGTCCTCCAGCTGTTCACTGTCTTGAAAATCCTTCATTTTTGCCCTTATTTATTTTGAAAACTAGAAATAAAAGCCACTTAAATTCCATTAGCAGTGCTCTGTTTAGCTCTCCATCTGCCTCAGGCAAAGCAGACATATCAAGAGGATGTCTGCAAAAAAATAATTTTTTACCATTTAACTGTTATGTTCATCTTCTGTACCAAGCAACTCTTTTCTGACATGTTTGTGCTGCATTGTCTGGCAGCACTGAGCTCCAGCACTACAGTAGCCACATCCTCTCCATGCCTGCAGGACATGGCTTCAGAGTCTGAAGCGTGTCTTTAAATTGGATTTAAAAATACACATAATAACTGCATAGTTTAAGACTATTTTTCCCCCAAAGAGAATGTTTTTGGGTACAAAAGTTTAGAGTAGATCCAACATAGCCACAGCATGAAGAGCAATTAAATAAATTTACTTAGAAGTTTCAACATATGATCAGGATATCCAATCAGTTTTTTCTTAAAAAGAAATATTATTGGAAATTATTAACAGGTCACGTGGAGATAATCAAGAAACTTCCACAGTTTGAGTTTTGCCTTAGTTGGGCAGGGGATGAGGAATGCTCTTTTTACTCACCTCCGAGGTTTGATCACTTGAACACTCAGTGCAAACTGAGATGGTGGAGGACACATTGCTTTTGCTGTTGCGTTTACTGTTTTTTAATGTTATAAGTGAGAGAACGCAATGCCTTTTCCTCATGCCTGCCACGACTCATCATGCTGCTCCTCAGTTGAGCCTCTGCCACCTCTGCTAGGGTCCCATGTAGGAAAAGCCCCTTTTAGCTTTTGAAAGTAGTCAGCCTGTTTGGAGAAGAGAGGCAGATGAGACCTGACAGACAGTGCTGGTTACCCTGTGAGGTATTGGCTGTTCTCATCCTTCCTCTGCTTCAGGTATGAAAGATGATGTTCATCTTACCTGGCCAGCCTTCTTCAATAAACACCTTTTTATTAAGAGTTTGTAATGTGTCATGCTAGACATATTTGTAGTTCAGAAAACAAGATACTTATATAAACATTGCTGACTTGTGCTTTAAAAATGGTGTGGACTACTTTCATCATGAAGTGTTTCTGTATCTTGTTTGATTTTCTTCTAGCACAAGAATGCTTGCGAAGAGGGAATGAAAAGGGAAATGTAAAACAAAAACATTTTAAGAAGGATTGAGGGATTTAATATGTTTCTCTAAAAATAGGTTAGATAAAGCATGTCATTCTGCTCTATTTCAGCCACATCAGTTTATTTTGTAGATTTTTTTTTTCTTTTTTTTTTTTTTGTCTTGGTTTCTTCATGCAGAGAGATTTAAGAAACATAACAATATTACATCTCTGGAGGTGTGCTACCATGAGCCTTACAGAGCCTGGGAAACTCAGTTACTGCAGTATCTGTATTGTCCAAAGGAAAACTTTTGGGTGTTCAAATTAAACCAGCCTATTACTTATGTGTAGTGCTGTTCTTGACTATTTTAAGAACATAAAAGTGGAGAGAAGTAGCAGTGGAGGACAGTGGGCCTAACTTTAAACCTACTGAAGGAAGTTTAGAGCATCCCCACCAACCTCAGCATCCTCTTAGGATGTTGGGGAAAAGAGGCAAAATAAAGCTAAAGTAGCTACAGAACTTTGTATTTGCTTCCATAAAGTGCACCTAGTATGTGTTGTTTTTTTTTTATTTCTTTGCTTGTTTTTGTGAACAAGCAAAAAACCCTCAGGTTGTACTATTTTAACGAGAGGTGATTCGGCAAAGTTACCTCTGAAATTAGGCTGTGCAAATTAGTGTTGGTAAGGCTCTTTAATCTTCCCTCCAATTCTTTCTCTCTTTTTGAAGCCATCCCTTATAAGAATAAAAAGAGGCTTTCCAGGCTGTGCTTGATTTGTCAAATAGACTGGCTAAACATGGTGTAATGCTGCCTGGCACCTGCTGAGTGGGAAGTAATTATATTTTAATATATCACTGGAGAAAATACCTAGGTGTTACGGCATCTGTTCAGTAGACAAAAGACACCACTAAGATATTTCATTAAAATATCAAGGGGATAACCAAAAAGTATTTTTTATTTATTATAAAAAGCAATTGCCTGGCACATGAGGCAATTTGGCATTCAAATCAGAGTAATTTTAAGAGAAGCATATCCACAGGAAATAGTGGGAAGTTTTTTTAATTTCTTAAGGTGAAGAGAAACTTCTTAAAGATGACAGCATGAGCCAAAGGAACTGTCCATAATGGATAAGAGATTTCTTCCTTTTCATTTTATATGTTTTCATTTTGCAGAAACTGAGTCTTTCTAACAGTGAGTGTGCCGTAGTATAAATACAATGGTACTCATTTTATTAGTAGTTACTTGTCTGTGCTTTTTTTCTGTATTCATTCCTAGGATGTTAGAAAGAATACTTTTTAGAGGTTATATGAGTGATTAAATGATCACAAACTCTCTTTTTCATTTAATTTTCTTTTTAGACTTAGTAATGTTCCATATGGGAGTGACATAAACCTCATTGTTGTCCATTTGGATGAGACTTAATTTTTGTAGGACCATCAGTAGGTTTTCTTTAATTAAACTCTTGTACAGAGGAGTTTGCTTTTCAGGTGAAGGATAATTGCAAAACCACTTTCCAAATATCAGATGGGTTCAAGAAGCTAAGCAATTTTTTTTAACTTCTAAAGTGAACCACATCCATGACACCTAGGTATGTGAGTATGAATATATTTATACCACTGATTTGTTGAAAATTGGTCTGGTATTTTAAGATGTTAATGGTGTAATTTTTTTATTATTTTTTACTTTTTGGGGGGGTGGGAGGGGAATTCTCTCCACCCCCATTTTCTGTATGTTTTTGTATTCCATTGGAAATTTTGGATTATTTTCTTGAGGTGTACACATGTACATAAAGATGTACACAAATAATAAGAAATGTTAATGTATAGTTGAAAATGTGACACTGATAAATTTTGTATTTTGTTACCTCTGTTCAGAAAGTCCATTAAAAAAATTACTCTCAGACTTCTGTTTATTCAGTCTAGATGACCTAGATAAATTCTATTTTCTTTACAACACTTGAGTAGCCAAGTGGACAAAATACTTAGTATTCTGCTGCTTCTCTTCCCAGAGACTTTCTCTAGTGAGAAACTAGACTAGGAAATAAAGCACTGGGATTGGGAGACAGCCAGAAGTCTAGCTATCTAAGTCATGGGTTAAATCAAATTCTGCACTAATTATCATTTTTAATACCTGAAATGACATGATTATTAAAAATCTACTGAAGAATTGTCCCTGAAGATGTAAAAATGCTATAATATTGTTGATCTTTAAATTGTGGAAGGTATTTAGAGGGAGATTGCAACAGTATCCTTACTGCTGCCTCACTGTAAACCTGCAACAGAAAGACTTACTTTTCTGTGATTTTTAAACAAATTTCTGTAGCTACTTCTTTTTTTGAAAGATGGAAGGATCTAGTCCATGTAGAAATTATCTTTGCACTCTTGAAGGTGACCTCAAAATTCTCTTTCCTAACATTAAGAAAAATTGGCATTTGTTTACTTCCATGTGCATGTATTATTTAATTTCCAGTTGTTGTAATATTATATGCTGTATGATTAATACTGTAGCTATAAAAACAAGAAGAAAACAACCTTGTTAGAAATTGTGTAATTTCTAGAGACTAAAATGAGTGACCTTTGTTTCCCCCCTAGAATTCTGAAAAGGTCTGCACTGACAAAATTAATAATAGTCCTTCAATGTCAACTAAGGTGCAATATAATCTGAAATAAGATGATGCATGAGGTCAAATTTTAACTCCCCCGTTCCTCCTTTGGTCTGGAAGTCAGTTTCTTAGTGCACATATTTATTCTGGGAAGTTAATGATATCAGGCTTGCAAAGCTTGACATCCTGTTGATGATACAGCCTGCTTTCCTGAAAAAGTGAGGCACTTGAAGCCAAAACCTGCCATACACTACGGAGAATAAATATGTAACTTACTCTGTTTTTTGGAATGATGAGGAACTCAGTGTTAATTCAATCTCATTGTCATTTTTATTGAGCTTCATTTGCTGGATTTGCTGCTGTTTGCATATGAAAAGTAGTTTTGCATTCACTTTGAATTTTTATTTTATTTATCCTCCTCAGTTTTATATGGCCCCTGTTGTGGCAGGTCCTCTTTAGATGCTATAAAACACAGGGATTATAATGGTTTATTACTTAGTGCACAGTATTTTTGATGTATGCCAAAGTCCTGCAGTGCTCAGTTATAATAATATCAGGTATTTTCTCAAAATGTTAGATGACTACTGTTGTGGTGGTGGAGTGTTTGCCTTTTTAATGTACTCTTATATTTACTCTTCTAAACCATTCTGTCTCTTTCTCATCATGTGCATGTGCTCTTCCAAATTAACTCAAGGGTACTTAAGAGAACTTAATTATGAGATGAATAAACTCTGAAGCATAGTCTGCCCTAGCAGAATTGTCAGTGGCTAATATGCCTGCAACTAGCGTGTCCAGGATGGATTTAGCAGCACTTCTTTGTGAGCATTTAGCGAGCTGTGCTGCTTGAGCCTCCTGACTCCAGACCAGAGGTATTGCCTTTCCGTGGCTTTGTGTGGGCTCCAGCACTCCTGCTTTCTGCAGCTCACAGCTCTGTTACCATCCACGGACACAGGGCCATGCAAGGTGGGCAGTCAAGGAGACTTTTCTCACTCTGGTCTGGCTACTCAGAAGCCCTCCTTGCTGAAGCACATCCTTCCCTGGAGCTCAGGTGTTTTAGAAACAGGCTGAGAATGTACAAGAGATGAGCAACTAGTCTGAGGGAGTTTGGTGTACTAATCAGTTGAGTGAGGTACTAGCAAAGGATATTTCTATGCCCAACACCTGGTGCTCTCTCTCCCTTTATTATAAAATGTAGCCCTGACAGTTAGGTTAGGCAAAATGAATCCCTGCCTAGAATTCATGCTAGTGTGTTCCTTCAGGGGTGGGTGTGTTATGTTCCAGAAACTTAAGTCCGTACTGCAGATGGTGTCAGAGAGATACAGATGCAGATAAAATCATGAAATAGAAGTGGCTGTAGGACTGGATGAGTCTGAATTTGTAATTTGTTGCACATAGAAGATCCTTTCAGTGGTGTGCCGAAAAAATGACTTCTACCTCTGAGGTATAATCCGAAATTTAGTTAAATGAGTAGGGTGCGCTGATTCTCTGCCCTGATACTTTACTAGCCTTCGAGCTAGCCAGTTCCTCAATCTGTGTGGTTTTTGTTTGTTTTTTCTGTGAATAATTTTAAGACTGAGACCATATTGTGTATCTGGGGCTGGACTTCTTGTTGCTGCTTACTTTCAAACCTCTTGTTTATAATAATGCCTTTAATCTGAAAGATGGCAGTTATTCTGTGTTGGATTTCACCTGGCTACACACGAAGGGAGGACAGAAACAATATTACTCTTAGCTGGGATCTTCTGATGAGCCAATGAAACAGAGGATGAAAATCATAAAATCACAGAATATACTGAGCTGGAAGGGATGCACGAGGATCATAGAGTCCAACTCCTGGCTCCTCACAGGACCACCCAAAAACCAAACCCTATGTCCGAGAGCCTTGTCCAAACGCCCCTTGAACTATGGCAGACTTGGTGCCATGCCCACTGCCCTGGGGAGCCTGTCCCAGTGCCACACCACCCTCTGGGTGCAGAACCTTTCCCTATCACCCTACCCTGTCCCAGCCCCATGACATTCCCTCAGGTCCTGTCGCTGTCCCCAGAGAGCAGAGCTCAGCGCCTGCCCCTCCGCTCCCCTCGTGAGGGAGCTGCAGGCCGCCATGAGCCCCCCCCCTCAGCCTGCTCTGCTCTGGGCTGAACAAACCAAGGGGCCTCAGCTGCTCCTCATACCTCCTGCCCTCCAGACCCTCCACCATCTTTGTAGCTCTCCTCTGGACACTCTCTAATAGTTTTATGTCCTTTTTATACTGTAACACCCCAAACCACACACAGTACTTAAAGTGAGGCCACACCATCACAGAGCAGAGCAGGACAGTTCCTTCCCTTGACCAGCTAGCACCCCAGGGTATGGTTGGCCATTTTGGCTGCCAGAGGAAAGAACCAGATCTGTATGAAAACTGGGCTAATGTGGGATTTGTACAAGGGGAGGAGAGATGAGAGGAAACTGAGTGTCCTTAAGAAAACAATTCCAGTTGCCTGCTGCTCGGGCTTTCTGCCGCATATGGCCGTGAGAGCTGGCAGAGCAGCTGCTTGGCGGCTCGTGGGCCACGAGGTTGGGTAGCAGTTCTGTACAGAAATAGAAAGGTATATGTGATGCTTTTCACTTTGGTGATGTGCTCTGTGAAACCGCTCTCTTGCAGAAGCTCTAAAAGAGGATAAATACGTCATGTGTCACTGGAAGTGACAGTGCTTTTAGCAGGAGCTGCAAAAATCGTTATCTGAGAGAGAGAAACTTGCCAATATACCTGCATTCTCTACTGCAGCCAGTTAATGTATGAAATGTACGTAGTTATGGCAGTGGAGTCAGCAGCGTTGACTGAAATGAGCATCCATAAGATCATTCAGGGTGCTAAGGGGCCTCAGGGGGAATCGAGTTCAGCCTCTTGCTCAAAGCAAGGTCAGTCCTGAGTTTGAAATGCCCTGGGCTCTGTGCTAATTTAGGTGTGCAGGCAACCTGTTGTAATGCTTGCCCAGCCTTGTATGTTTTTTAAAGGCAGTTATAAGGAATAATGGTGTAGTGCACCCTAAAATACTGGCAGCCACTCCACAGTGATAGCAGAAGATGGTATGCAACTCCTATAGCTCTGATGGTGTGAAGCTAGGAGGCAGTTAACACTGAAATTGTAATATCTCCCTTGAGAACATGTTACAGAGCAGTCTCACAATATAAAGGTCAATGTCTGGGCAACTCTGAAGTAAAAAGCTTGGCTTTGTCAACGCAGGCTTTGTGTGCATAAAGATTTTGAGGTAAGAGTGTTGCAGTAGAAGCATGTCAAGAAAATTTGGGATTTTTGAAGGATGGAAACAGAGGCTGCAAATTTCAGTGATGCAGTGGTAGTAGTGCTTATGCTGGGTAATTACTAAAGTTTGCAACTTTGTAGCTTTGTGAGTTTTTGTGGGCTTTAAGTAGAAAGTTGTTTGGTTTTTAATCATGAGGCAAATCCAAGTTTTCCGTCCTGCTGGGTATTGTGCATGTTTCCCGTAATAACTAGGTGAGAGTTTTCCATGCTGAGGTTCTCTGAATTGAGGTGGGTTGTGCCTCCCTGTGGTTTGGAGGCTAGCTTCAGCTCTGAGATGGAGAAAACCTGGACTTTTGTTCCTTTCCAGTATAATCTCAGCATATATAATCTCAGCATGTTCTTACGTAGCTATGGTGGCAGGTTTTGCTGTGCCTGGTTTGGCTGACACCATACATCCATGTACCTTTCAGCTGATGTCTCAGTCAAGACTCTTTCCTCAGAAAGCTCTACAGGACCTCGCTATGGGGCAGGTGACTTTGTTAAGCAGCCCATTCCAAAGGCTTCCTAGAGGAGGAGTACTGATGCCCAGCCAGGTGGACCGTCAGTCTTAGGGCACCCAGCCTGCATTAATACATAGACAGCATTGATGTAGAGGCCAGGCTTGCTGAGTGCTAAACTTTGCTGCTTGGTTTGGTCTTGGTAGCCCTTTCTCAGTACCAAAATGCTTTGGAATTAGGGGACAATGAGCTCTGAAGTGTGTGGATCCCCTTCTCATACTAGGACACTACTTTAAAACATCTGGTTGCTTTCATAGGAATTTAAGAGTGGTTTGCCTTGTAAATTGTTTTATGCACACATATTTGGGACTTGAAGTACTTAATACTTCGGTTTCCGTGTGTGCATGCTTGTGTCTCCTATTTATAAACATCTGAACCTATATTTGGTCAGTAAGGGCTGACATTGGTGCCACTATCTGTTTCAGCCGATGGGCTGGGGTTATCTGCCCAGCTGCCCAGGAATACAGTGAGGCTGGCCACCTTCACTATTGAGTTCTGATGTGTGATAGAAATCTACATCTGGAAAAGCAATCACATCTGCTGCTTTTTGCTAAATATATTTTTCAGTGCAAAAAATGATAAATATTCATTTAAATATGCATCTCAAAGGGTTTGTGCAGAGAATCACAGCTGGCCTAATGCCTTCAGGAAAAAAAAAAAGAGTGCATTGCCATTGGTTTCTGTACATTCATTTTTTTAGCTGACTTTGTTAAAAAAAAAAAAAAGCCTTAATATGCAACCATTTGTGTGAATACTGTTTCAACTGTTGCTGTCATCAATATATTTGCATATCATCTTTATTTATACTGTGTGATTGCTGACAGCTTCAGTTTTTGTTTTGATAACTGCAGTGGGTTAACTAAGACATCTTCATGTAGCAAAGCTTTTCTTTTGTTTGATTTAGCTGTCATCTTAGTTCTTCTGGTCAGTTATAGCACAGCGCAGGGAGAAAGAGAAAGAAATCCATGTTAGTGCTCTATCAATTCCTTTTGCACTTTCATCTTCTAAATAGTTCTCTTGAAGCTAGCTACCTTTTAGCCTTTGTTTCTCCTCTTTAAGTACTTCCAAAAGGTAGAGAATTTCACAGCTTTCTTTTTCTTTTCATTTTTAAATACATGGCAACCTTTTCTAGTATGAGACAGCATGGTAACAACCTGATTTAAAGAGCCATTTATTCTCTGTATTAGCTTAACTCTGCCTTCTTTCTGAAAAGCTAACTAGGTTATGGTTTCTTGTGTGCTCATGGTAAAACATGCTTTTCAGTCTGTTCAGTCATTCTCATACCTCTTTTCTGAGTCCCTCTTCAACATGTGAGCATCCAAATTCGATATTATTCTCTGATGCTGTCCTGGGGGAGTTGGACAACAACAGAGGTAATACAATCTCTCTAATATACAGGTATATAGGTTGAAGATTTCATTTGTTTCCCTGCAGGTTTTCTTAGGGAGTTTTAGTTTGTTAGCTGTTATGATCCATAAGTCTTGTTTAGAGGTTTTTCAGACTGGAAGTTCATCAGTCTTTAAGTGTAGTCTTTTTTTTTTTTTTTT
>CM021731.1:129199097-129219790 GCA_011075105.1 Heteronetta atricapilla | reverse complement strand
TGTATGCCTCCCTTCCCCCTCCTTTTTCTTTCTTTCTTTATTTAGCTCTTCTAGCAGTTGGTTTCTCTTTTGTCCTGTTGGATAATCTCAAACTTAACAATTTATAGATAACAGAAAGGCATGTTGATGACGAATCTATTTATAGGTGTCATGCTTCACTGAGCACATACTTATTTTAAGTTTAACAAAACAGCATTTTGAAAGGACCAAGAAAACCTTTTTATCCAAGTTGAGTTCTAGTTCAAGCCCATTTTAAATTAATGTATTTTGAGTTAGACTTTTTAAATGCTACAGCTGAAGAATTCAACACTTTTTTTTTTAAAAAAAGTGTTTTTTAAAAAGTCTCAAACTTATTAGAATACAAGACAGTCTCCTGAAGTCCTCCCACTTTCAGTACTCAGAGGTGCTGTAACTTTTAAGAGTAATGCTTTGGCTGCCTTGTTTATTGAGTTTTTTGGTTGTTTGCAATAAATATGAGATACATTGAAGATACTTTGAGATACTTAGTAAGGCTGCATGTAATTTATTTCAGTTATTAAGTATTAGGGAAAAGAAAGTGATATTTTGAAAAAGTTTGCTCTGTCTATTGCTCTGTTGATCTTTCATAATTAGACTTTAGCCATTGACTTCACATTCCAATCATGAATCTTCTTTAGAAAATTAATACTAAAAATAACCAATTCTTATTCTAGTTATACGTTATGCAACCCCTCAGTACAGGCTTTGTAGGTAATGAAATAATTTCTTTTTCATGAGTCCTGTGAATGCCTTTAATGGTATTTTCTTTTTGATTTAGTATGCATGAGAGTTTCACATTAAGAGAATGCTGTTGGGTAGGACTTTTCTTGTATAGCCTCTGCTTTTTGCCTTCTTTCTTTGGCTTAAGGTAAATGGACTTCAGAGAGCACAAAACGTATGTCAGACTGACACAGTTAAAGGTCTTTTTAAATTAATTCTGGAGTTTTTGAGTTCTTTGTGAGGTAGACGGTGGAGCTGTGAAGTTTGAATCCACAAAGATGATCACTGAGAAGTGGACTAACTTTATTGCTACTGCTTAGGTTTCAGCTTCAAGAAAGAAATGTTTCCTGAGATCTGCCTGTACCTTATCAAATAGCCTGCTCTTTCAGAATTTTGTTCTTGATAAAAAATAATAGGCGTTTTTGGATGTCTTGCTACTTCTTAAATAGCATCTCTCTGGCTATTTAATTTCTGTGGTAAGGGCCATAGGTATTCCTAGTTGTATGTATGAGGTTCTTTTTAATCACATACCAAATTTCTGCAACAACCTTCTTGCTCACCAACATGAAACCTCTGGTATTGAAGCTGGAATCTGTTTGCTGGACCCTTGGGCTGATGGTGTGAGGTCCCACTGCTGGAGTAGCTTTCAGACACTGAAGGCCTTTTGGTATGTTCTCTTTATCTCATTGTCTGCTGATAGCCCAGAGGCTCACCATATAGAACTGGGGTCTGGCTTTCTCTGTGAGAGAAAGCTAGGTAGGTATGAAGATACCTTCACGTCTTGTTTGAGGGCATCTGCTGCCTCCTATCTCCATGTGGAACAGTCCCCTGAAGTGCATGGGTGTCTTCTCCAGAAAGCTTAAAGCTATGTGCTTTGTGGAGACAAGGGCTCCCATCCTACAGGCATTTACAAAATTAACCTTTTCTTAATGGAAGTAGTATTGTTCGTTACCTAGTTACAAAAAAGAAAGCAAACCAGAAAATGTCCCTCAAACGTTCTTTAGGTTTTTGCTTTAATTTGATGTCCTGACATGTTGCCTTTAATTTCATTTTATGTGAATGGTATTCAGAGAAAGCGTATTGAATATAAAGAATGGTTGAATTCAGTTGTCATTCCTGTGTCACTTGACTGTGTTAAAGTCCATTTTCAGTCTTTTCATCAACAGGTATTGAGTATGTTTTTTGGCACTTTGAGTAATGAGTAAATACTTCTTGAATCCTTAAGGGTAAAATTCAGTCTTGCTGAGATAAGTGTGAGTTTTCCCATTGAACGTGTCACCTTTGAGCAGCGTGCATCATCATGGCTTGGCCTCATAAAGCACATAAAGGAAGCAAGCACGTTAACCTCTGTTCTGCTGAGATTGAGACAGGAGGTGATTTACTGAAGGTCTTGTCACAAACTGGCAATAAACAGCCCGCGGGTTTTCTCCTCAGCCGCATTCCCTGACTTTCTGGAGAGCGCTTCCATAGCAAGAGGCAAGTAGGCAATTTGAGAAGAGGCAAATCAATGCTCTTTTATATTGTTTGACTTCTGAGTATGGACGGGGGTGTCAGTTGCTACAGTTCTGATGTATTTAGCAAAAAAATGAATATCTTGCCAAGCAGTGTCATTCCAGCAGACTAGAAACAAAAACAAAGTAACACAGTAGAAAGCATCCTTCCATGTGAAGTTCTGAAAATAAAGGCTTCTGCTGATGACATAACTGGAGAAATGACTGTTAAGCTGTGTGCTTTTTTAAAAAAATCCTGCCCATTTAGATTATCTGCAGCCGTCTTAGCATAGCTTGAAACTATAATAAATATAGGTAGATTTATTAATGATTGTTTTGTACTTTATAATAGTTCTGCAACCTAAAGTGAACCAGAGAAAAACTTTAAAATAAAAAATACAAACGTATACATCCAGACTTACTTTTTGATGAATCTTTCAAGCAGGGTGAAGGATGCTTGTGGCTGTTACAGCTTAACTTAGTCTGTTTTCAAGAACTGGAAGCTGTGATTGACGCTGCAAGTAATACATCAAAACATAATTCACTAATTTGTACTTAAATAATAATTTCTGTTGTTTAAAAGGTGATACTCACTTCATTAACCTGCATGGTTTGACTATGATCTCATGGTTGTGGATGTAACTTGTGTATTATTTATTATTAGGAGCTTTGCTGTTGTTGTTGTGACAGTGGGAATGAGGAAGAAGACTGAAGAGGTCAGGGTAATAGTGTAGTCCCAAAAGACACCTTGTGCATTTCGTGGCAGTGCTCTTCAACCAGGCACCCTGTTGGCCATATCATGTTAATTATGACTTCTTTTTTTTAGCAAGTTCAGTCTTTCTGAACTGTTGGATGAAAACTGCCTGCTGTGGTGATAATAAGGTGTTTGCCTATTAATTGTGTCTTAAGGTAAATGATTTATGAATCTCTAGAACAAACTAAATGAGTTGTTTGGTATAAGGGGGAATGCAATAAAAATATGAGTCTGTATCAGACACCCCATGTACATTTCTAGACGAGATATATAATGAAGCTGGTGTCACAGAAAAGGAACACAAAGCTTTCAACTTTTGTAGTGTCAGCTCTGCATGTTGCTTGCTTTGGAGCTGATTAGAGCATGTCAGAAGGAGGCAGTGAAAGGGGACTCAGGGCTCTGCTAAGGTCTGTATTCAAGTCATTGGCCAAGGAAAAAAAATAAGGAAATCTGACCCCTGATTTAGATTTAGGGACTCTGTAAAGATATCATGTAATTACAGTGTAAATATCACACTGAAGTTTTATTAAGGCTTTATTTAAGAAATAGAGAGTAATAATTTTGTTCTATTCAACTTTGATAAGACTTTGTTTATAGCAAGATGTGGATCAGTTTCAATCTGGAAATAAACAAGAAAAATAAGCTGGGGTCCAGGAAAGGTTTTCTGAAGCTGGAAACCATAATAGGTGATTGGAGTTACTAAGCCTAAAGAGCTGAAGACCGAGTCTTCAAATATATAGGAATGCCTTTGTGTAGTGAATATGTATTTTGCCTTAGCTGTGAACATCCATTTCATTATCACCAGTATGGAAGCAGTGCAGATTTCAGCAGCTCAATGTTTCAAAGACGCATCGTGTAACTGAGAAGAACTTCCCCTGCCAGAGGATGGACAGGGAAGAAATTACTGGCAAGATGGTGTAAGAAAGGCTCAAAAGTATCTTGAGAGAAATTGCAGGTGCTGCATGGCAACAGCCAGAGAACTACTATTGGGAACTAGTATTTACTGGATGTTTAGAGTGTGAATGGATACAGAGCTTGCTCCTATAGAAGTGAAATTAGGACTGTACTGGAGCTTGCTTTGCTATTACTGCCCTTTAAAATTACTGAACTATGATTGTGATACATATTTGCTGAATCCCTTGACAGATTCTCTCACAAAAATGTTTATAGTTTATTTCTTAAAGGCATTTGCTCAGATTGCAATGGGTGATTAGTCCACTTGTTTGAGGTCTATGAAAATATGTGCCCACTACTCCAGGTTCTACTTTGGTATTGTTTATTCACAGTACCTGAAACTGCTCTGAGCACTCTTCTTACATGAGCTGAGCGAGGTACCCATCTGTCTAGATGGGTCAAATGGTTTGGCGAAGGAAGACTACAAAAAAAAACAGATCTGTAACAGGCATTACTAGTTGAGTCAGTTCATCAGCCTTCCCCCTTTAGGAGAAAAATGTACCAGCATTTCTTAAACAACAAATGCTCAAAAAGAAATGTTTCTGTAATGGATATCTTTTGAGCAGAATAAAAAGCAAACAACAGAGGAAAAACAGAGGACTTTTGTAGCATAGACATTCAATTTCTTGATCATCAAGAATGAAGCTGGAGTTTCTGGGCAAATTTTAGCATAGTTTTATAACTAGTTAAAATTGTATTTAGATCATGCAGAAGGGGCTAGAAAAGATCTCAAGAGGTTGAGTATTCTACCCAACTGTCTGAATCATTTTGAAAAAACTACCTATCAATATTCTTTTTCAGACAAATATCATGATCTCCTGTGCCTTTGTTTCTGGAAATAACTTGAGTTATTTTAGATCAAATTCTCTGGCAAATTCAGATTGAGAAGAGGTTTGTGTTTTGCAGAAAATGCTCGTCTTGGCTGTGTAAAGTTGCTAGAGCTAAGCAGTTACAGAGGGCTGTTACAATGGGAAGCACTGAGTGTCCCTGATAGATATGGAGGGTTAGCAGTCCCAGCTGAAATAGCCTCTTGTTGGCTTTAGTTAGACTAGGCTCAGTTTAGTGTTCTATTTCACTAGTCATGGAATTATGTTGTCCCTTGATTTCAATTGTATTACCGTCCAATGCTTATTTTCCTGTGCAGACCACAAATCCTCTTCTGTCTTTTAAAATTACTGGATGACCTGCTTTGCATGTGGGATCCAAAGTGCTAGAAAAGTTTCTTGTTGGGCTTTAAAAGTTCTTAGCACACTTCTGAAATCCATTTCAACAGAGATCTTTCTCTTGCTGGAGGTGGCTTTTGTTTGTTTTTGTTTTGTTTTGTGTGCTAGAGATGAGGTAAAAGAAAGGCTCTAGCTGTCAACACAGAAATATTGTCCAAGTCCGTATTGGATGTTCTCTTTGTCTTCTTGCCCACTACATCATATGTAATTGTATTGTATAGGCTGTCTATACCACAGAGCAAGAAACATATGAAGGGTAGTTGTGAGAGCTCAGTACACAGTAGCTCTGCAGAGAGAAGGGGATACAGTGACAACAGTGCCAGAGCGGTTGTCCTTGTGCTTCAGTTTCTGATGACTTGTGTGTTCCAGTACTCACCCTTCCGTTCAATGGATGCAGAAGCTGCCTGCATGTAGATGGCCCTCACCTCCTATTGTGATCATAGTACGCTCCTCTCTCCTGGAAGGTCTGCTCTTTCAACACTTAGTGTTTAGCTGAGTTGCCCCATGGGTGATCAAACAAATAATAAAAAAGATGAGCAGTGTAGTTTATACATGTGTTACAATAGATAACCAGTAATAAACATTTATCGTATCTTTTGGAAATGAATGTAAAGCTGAATTGATAGCTCTCTTGATGTTTGCTTCTTCTTTTCTTTCCCCAAACTTGAAAAAAAAATCGCTGTGGTTGAAATGTCCATAAATTTCAATTGAAAGTTCCCTTGGGGAACGATGGACATTTATTGGATAACCTGACTACCTGTGTAGGTGATGACAGTATTTTTATCAGGAACATGAATTATACATTTTTTCTTTTTTGTTTAAGCCTTGTAATGTCAGAAGCACTCCTTACTGGCCAGCTCTGATACGATCCATTCCAGCATTCCTGTGATCACTTTCTGTTCTTAAGTCAGAGTGGTGGTGAAGGTGAATTTTAGATAATTGTCATTATTGTCTGCCAGTAGTTTATTGCCATTCAGTGACGAAAGCACTCCTTCTTTTTTCCTTTTTTTGAGTCTGTAAGGAGTTTCAACTACTGTTCCTACCCTATGTCTTATTTTTATGTATCTAGTTAGTATATGAAACTATACAGACCAAGTATACAAAGCTGGAAGAAGAACCCTTAAAAGCATTAAGAGGTAATTTAGATCTATGTAGACTTAGGGGATTTATGGCTTAACCTACAATAGTCTTCTCTTTATTTGGAACTATTTTCTCCACCTGATGAGAAACATTTCAGGTTCAGACAGAGGGTATCATGTACATGCTTTGATTCTTCCATCACCACTCTCCAATGTACTGACTGCCATCATCTGTTAGTGAAGATTTTAGCCCAATACAAATGCAGGGCACTACAGGCTACTACAAGTAAGTGGTGTGTTGTAGTTTGCTTGGAAGGAATAATGAAAAATAACTTTGTTTGAAATGCCGTCTCAGTCTCATTTTGTTCTTCACTGTTTCCATGGCTACGTGTGCCTAAACATGGCAGCAGTAGGGGTGCTTAGAGAAGTGTGGATACCTTGCTAATAAAAGGTGTAATTGTAAAAATTCAGCCTCACTTAGGAAAAGGGAACAAACAAAACCAACAAACCCAGTAATATAGAATTAAATGGAGAGTGTTGACTAAAAATTAGCATGCATCTGCCTCCAAATTTCAGACTTGCTCTTGTAACAAGTAACATTTTAAATGACTATAATAGCACAGAATTGGAGGAAGATAACATTTCTGTATTCATTCATTTATATTCTGCTTTTGTAGCACTTTGTATATAGGCATCCTATCCTTTTTATATGCAGTCAGTTTGCCTGTTATTGTTTGTATGAAGTTTTTCTGGAAAAGCAGGACATAACATTTTTGGAGGAGAGAGGGATAGCTATTTTTAAATGACCACAAATTACCAGAGAATGGGTGGGTTCTGGTACCTTGAAGTTCTTTATGAAATTCCATCATTCAAAATTGAAAGGCTTTGTGGTCAGGCTGTCAGAAGCATCCTATTTACTGAAGTACAGTTAAGTGAAGCAGATTTAGAGGTCCTAAATTCTGTGGAGTCATTAAGCATTCCAAAGTCTAAATCTCTTTTTGCTTCCTTGCACAGATGATTTCACGTGTTTGGAAAAGCTGCAGCACAGAAATCTGCAGATGACATGAACTGAATCAGTTTCACCAGTTGAAGCAGTTCAAACAGAGATTTATATTTTATCTTTAAGAAGATGTTTGCATGAGTTAACTGATCAAAACTTGAACAGGTGTTGAATAGACTTTGTTAGACTACGTATTTAAGGTAGTAAATGTTGTTATTTGTCATATATTAGTGAACAGAAATCATGTAAATGATGGAACTGGAACTTAGAAAAAGAACATTATTAAGACCTAACTTTTAGAGGTTCTCATCAGCTACAGAAGGTGTTAAGTGTGCTGTTGTAATATTGTGTTTTCTACCCTTTTAACTCGTGTTCACCTTTTTATGTGAAAAGAACAAGATAAAACATTATTAATTGCCTAATACTTCTGCTAAGAGACTTTCTTAAGCTATCATCAGTGCAAGCACATCAAAGAAAGCTGAAGTCTTAAGCTGCTGGAACAGATTTGGCAGAAGGCAAAATGCTAAGGTTTTTTATTGCAAGGCTTTTTTTTTAAAAAAAACAAACAAACATCAAACCTTCAAATTAAATAAAATTGGCCAAAATTTAACAACAAAAAAAAGTTTGGTAGCTCTCTCTGATAAAGTGAATCTTTAACTTAATATTTACATTTTTCTAGCAACATAATTTATTATGTCAGTAGAAGTTTTTCCTTAAATTTTCTTTGCTCATTCATCAAGGATTTGACAGAGCACTAAAGAAGAAGCTTAATTATAAGCCTGTGAATAGGCACATTGTCATTAGTTTTATTTTAAGATTATGTATTTGCTGTGCTCAGTAGTTTCGTTGAATTAGAGGCATGAAAAAGACTTTTGCTTTCCCATTGTACTTCATTGTTTTTTCTTCTAAGGAGAAAAGTTCATGGAAATTAACTGTTTTGGTTTGCAACTGGTTTTGTGTGGATTGTGCTCATTTCCTTGTTTCTCCTGCTCATCACTATTTGCAAAAGGAGCAAATGTTCTTCTGAAACACTCGTGTCACAGAGCTGGTGTGGAGTGCCAAGGGGACAGATGCCACACTCCTGAGCAAGTAGGACTTTTCTAAAAGCTGGACATGCTGATTTGGTGCTACGCTTTTGGCATTAGAGGCAAGTTAGCAAGATCTTGTAAACAATTTTGTTTTAGGATGGATTTTCAATTTCAGATGCTTTGCCTCTAGAATCTCAACAGCTTTTTTTTTTTTTTTTTTTTAACAAGCTACCTTCTGTGACCTTAAATGAAACTTGTCAGGACAAGGGCACCATTTTCCATAAGTTCACAGTAATAGTAGTAAATACCGAGTAGTCTGATGCAAGTTTGTCTTTGCTATTCCCATCTGGAGAACAAAAACGTTTGTTAACGTTTGTCTTCAGAGTCAAAATGAGATTTTAGATATGTATTAATATTTGCTACAGAAATAGAGGATGGGCTTTTGATCTTCCCAGGAGACCTCTTTAGAAGTACAGAGCTTTGAATTCTGACATGTGACTGGCAGTGTAGAAGAGACTTTATGAAGTTTAAGGTTTAGAGAAACCTCGTCATTTCAAAGGTCAGTCGGATTGAGGGTGGGAATAAACATTTTTCCGCTAATGCATTTTTAAAGCATAAGGGATGTCAGCGAATAGTACTGGTATAATGGATTGTAGATGTCTAGAGTGACTCATGACTCATTAACCCAGGGCTCTTTCGAAGATACTAGAGGCAGGAAAAAGAAATGACGCTGCTTGGCATGTTCTGAAATTCAGATTATATAGTGCCAGGGAAATGGCTTAAAGACTGATTGCAGCAAAATATTGTTTTCTATCCCCTTTCTTTAGATAGCTGGAAATGTTGCCTGAGAAGTTGTGACA
Source organism: Heteronetta atricapilla (assembly GCA_011075105.1). NCBI lineage: Eukaryota > Metazoa > Chordata > Aves > Anseriformes > Anatidae > Heteronetta > Heteronetta atricapilla. The sequence continues at coordinate 129,210,664 of CM021731.1, read as the reverse complement.
CATTTGTTGTCAGGGTTGTCTTTGAGGTGCTGAGCTTACAGGTGTTGTATGACAGGGTGCTGTTAGCAGGTGAACTGCAACACCTTGACTGGGCTGTCTGCAATGTGAGGGTTCACATCACATCTAGGACAGTGATTCTTGATCAATTCCTCTCTACATCTGTAAATTTTCTTAATCCAGCCTGTCATGTGCCATCCTCAGGCTCTTATGTCACTTCTGCACATAAATTAATTTTAACATACAGTAAAACAAATGCTTTGTTATAAGGAGTTCTAATCTCAATTTTGGCATCTCTCCATTGGGGTAATTATACTCAAGTAGCTGTGATTGTGGTGCAGCTTCTTGTTTTGGCTGTTTTTAAAGCCTGATACCTTGTGCTCCTTGCAGGCTTCATGAATGCCTGGCTGTACACCCAAGAGACTGTGCTTCTTTGTGCTGCTGATCCCTGACAGATTGTGTGTGTGCCTGTGGCCAAGTTCAGCTGAGTGAGAACCCGGCCTACTTTCTAAAGAATTTTTTCAGGCTGTAATCAACGTGGCAAATCTGGAAGCGGAGAGGGTTGCTCAGGGTGTCTTATTTGCATGCTGATATTTAGAGTGCTGTCACAGATCATTTGTGCTTCTTTGCAGTGCTGAATGCCGCTGTATGGTGCAGCTTTGGTGCCAGAGCTGAGTACGCTTCTTCAGCTTTGGTGACTGTATGTGTCCTAAGAAAATCCTGAAGGCTTTCCACATAACTCTGCACTCCAGAAGCCAATAAATCATTGTTCTTTACCATATTTCCTTGCATGTCAAAAAGCAGAATGTATATGCTTGTTCATGGATTTATTTCTTGTAAAACATTCTTTCTGATTTTTTTTATTTTTTATTTTTTTAAAAAAGATATTTTTTTCTGTCTTAAAGCATTTAGAAAAAGCTTCTGCTTCAGTTCAGGTGAAATAGGTTCTAGGCCATATCCCCAGTTAATGTAAGTTACCATGGTTCAAATTAAGTAAATCGAGTAATAACAATTCGGACTGGCTGCGAAGTGGGATTACTGTATGCTCCGTAGTTACATGATATCCAACAAATCTGTTTATTCCATTACCCCTCTCAATATCTGGGGATGAATGAAATCTTTTGAACTCCTACAAATAAGTCTTATGGTGTTGAAAGATTTCTAGCTTCATCTGTGATGGATATTGTTGTTTGAAATATATTTTCCTGTAATGTCTAATTGCTTATTTAAATACAAACTGTGCTGTCCTGTTCTTTTTTAAAAAATGGGGAAAAGAGGAAGGAAAAAAAAAAAGGAAATGAAAAAAAGGGGAAAAAGTATTACTTCTTTTAAGTGGTGCAGAAAGACTTGTAAATGTTCTTCACATGTTTTTGGGAGGATTTCAGAAAATGGATACAACCCATTTTAAAAGATATTTTACAAAAAAAAAAAGTTTTCCTCCTTGTAATTTGTATCTAACATGCCTTGTAAGGAAGATGTGACATACCTGTGAGTATGCGGCTTTTATAACTTTGATCCCATTAAGTATTTGATACTGATTGCTAGTTTGCATTGTCAAGCTGCTTTATAGCTTCTTGGCATACAAGTTACTCTTTCTTTCAGGGTTGAATGTATTACTGTGTCCTTCCATATTTTAGGCTTTCTTTTCTGTAATGACTTCTTTTTCAGCTTGTACTCAAGATTTTTATGTCATGTTCATTAGATGAATTCTGTCAAATTATGCAGTAAGATAAAGCAGTGCTACATCGCAAAAAAGAACTTAGACAAGATTTGTTAGAAATTCATGTGATGGTAAAATTTGACCTCTACTCATTTCATAGGTGAGTGTAGGCAGACATGTTGTATTGGCAATTTTGTAAGTGACTGTACCCACCAGTATGTAAAATATGCTGGAGGGGATAGCTGGCATGATCCTAAGTGAATGATTGCCATCTGGTAGCTCTTCTCCTTTGTTGTTTCTCCCTACAGCTTCATCCTATGCCCTGCAGCGTCACAACAGTAGATCCAGCTCCTTGTGACATGCTTTCATGCTACAATGCAAAGCTACAGAGGCCTAGAAATTACTCTGGATTCAGTGAAAGAAAGAAGCGTATTAATACTTGCACTTGATGATATTATTTTCTGTGCTCGTGCACAAGAATTGATTCCTATTAAAGATGAATTATTTGGGGAGGTTGGGTATGGGATGGTTGGAGCAGCAGATGGGAACTTTTCATGGCTGGTGTTGGTGTGCTGACAGTCTGTACTGGGCATTTGTAGCCTGAAAGGGCTTGACCTTCAGGCAGGAGGACAAGCTCTTGGAACAGCATCTGACAGCTGTGTAAACGACGCTTAGTTACATGGAGTGCAGTGCACCAAGTTACTGTCTGACTGGGAGCTGTCTGAACCATTGCTAGTTCTTTAGAGCATATACATGCAAAGTCAGTCCAACACAGAAAATAAATTCCTATAATCTGAGTGCATATATATGTGAGTGCATGTGTATTTTTATAAAGATTTCTGAAATATGTGCCTCATTACTCTGTTGAGAAAGCAGATAGTTTCCAAAGGAAGAAAACCAAAATATTTACCGTATACTAGTCATCAGATCTTTGACTCTGGTTTCTTGGTTTCCTGGAAGCATGCACTGCACTTCTTAAAAACAAACAAACAAAACAAAGCAAACCTTTTTTTCTTTCAAGGGGACAAATTCTACAGGCATAAGAGTTTGTGCCAGTCTGCTAATGTCTGTGGAAAATACATCAGTGTCCTTGGATTTATTATTATTTCAGGTAATTCTAAAATAAGTATTAATAAGTATAAATACTCTAAAAATTAGAAATACTCAAAGTATCTATATCTAAGTATAATACTCCTAGTAAAGTAACACATTTATTCGGGAAGTATCTTCAGATATCTGAAGATATGGGAAGATTCTGATCTGAAGATACTTCCCGAATAAATGTGTATTCTACAACCCAGTATATTCCATAATGAAACTTTCCATATTCCTCAATTTTAATAGTAAACAAAATATTCTGTTTATGCAGCATGTTTTTTGGAAATGAAAGGTTTTCTTCTTGCAAGTTATTACTCATTAAATTGCATTTAGTCCATATTCATTAATCTCTTGAATATCTTGGAATTACTTGGTAGCAATAAGTACAGAAAAAAATGTGTGCCTTTCTTCAGAAGCACATTGCTGTTTTGAATCACCCAAAGCTGTAACAGGAATTACAGAAAATTAAAGAAGCAAAGTGTCTGCAAAATGAGTCTAAGTTTTTGTTGCACTAAGCCCAGAGAAATCCCTCAAAGCAGGAATTTAAAGCTCAAAGTTTAATACTTTTGTCATGATGCAAACAGAAATACTACAACTACTGTATTTTCATTGACAAAAGGAAGGAAAAGTGTTGGTTGTCTGTCTTTTCAGGAACACACTCAACAGCAATTCACCTCTTCTCTACATGCTAAGCTGTAAAAGCACTGCAAGTGGTACTGTCTTTCAATGGACTTCAGAGCACAATGATTTGCAGTTGTATGTGCTGACTAAAAAGCTTATATTTGATGTATCTGTTAGAGACAAGGATATTGGTTTTCTTTACTCATCCAGGAGCAGACGGTAGAATATTATGGCAATTAGAAAATGTTCTATAACAAAGCATATAATTATGTACAGTCTGGGGTATTTTTCAGTAATGTAGAAAGAATTGCTGACCTTTGCATTGACAAATATCCTACATTAGTACAATAACATCTAGGCCCTCTTCTTCCAAAGCCTGCAAAGACTCCAGTGGGTGTTAAGTATGATAGAGTGCTCTGTCGAAGTGAAAAACAGTCATTACTGCTTCTGGCAGACTTGTGTTTTTCTTCTAAAGCATCTTAAAATACATACAATTAAAAGCTTTTGACAAGCAGCACAAGCACTGCTTATGTACGCAGAAGTGGAATAAAATGGGTATGACAAAAGATGCATTGCACATGAAATGCTGCAGTATGGACCATTTCAGGTTGCATGACACCTAAAAGGGAGATAGAAAGGTGGATGGTATTGTAGATTGCAAAACTGAGTTGAAGGTAGGTAGTTTAGTGAAGGTGACGTAAAGCAATCCAGCACATTGGTGAAGGCACATCCATCCACACCAGAAACCCTTTTCTGCTCGATGTCAGCCATATTCTACTTGCAGAGGGTACCATCCAGCCTTAGCAGGTTCAGATAACTTCAAATGGAAAATAGTATGCAATGGCTTACAGTCTGAGCCAGAGATTCATCTGTGTGGTGGCAGCTTGTGTAAGAAGAGGGTTTTCGTCAGGGAATAATGCATATTTATGGAATTTCTCATTTCAGTAGCTAGCTGAGGTTTGATAAAGGTAAAGGAAGGTGGGCAGAGAAAAGGGGCATGCTGCTTGCTCTCTCCTTCATGGTTTTTGTTTTCTTTTCTCCTCAGTTTTCTTTTTCCACTCAAGGAGAGTGAAAGCTGAAGAAGCAGTGAAGCAGTAGACCAATTGGCTTGTCTTCCTTTACTATAGAAATATTAGAGAAAAACAGGCTGTTTGAAGGCTCGTAGAACAGAGCAATCTGATTGAGAACAAAGCACCTTACACCAAGTTAAGCCATCACTGTAGCTCAGAAGAAAATGAGATGCAGTAGATGTTTCCTCTCTTAACATCTGGTGTGATTCTAGATATAATGTCTTGAACATGGGAGGAGTGAAGGCTGGATTCAGTGACATAAACTAAAATATATTAAAACTGGAAAAGTTTCTTCCAGTTGCGACCAATTCACTCTCAAACAGGCAGTTTCGCAGAGGTCTGAGATTGTTTCGCTTTTCTGTTTGCTGTCTGAGTGATGGAGGGAACATAGTTATATTTCCAGGTGACACTTCATCCTTAAGGGCCTTTAAGGATAAGTTAGTCAATTGTCAGAGTGATGTAGGTAAAGCTGATCCTGCCTTAAAGAAATAAATGTAGCATGTAACCTTTCCAGGTTCCAGCCCATTTCCCTGCTATTGTCTGCCTCCTGGCAGCTCTCTCTGGCTGACAGCCTAGGGATGGGGAAGGGCTTTGCTTGTTTTTTAATATTCAAAAATTTCCAGGGAAAAGGAGGGTTCTTTCCTTGTGTTTTTGCTCTTAAGCAGCATCAGACATTATACAGTAACCTGAGCCCAGTGGAATTTCTCTAGAAATTCCTTTGATCAGTACTTCACTTCTGTCAGAGGGGGGAATATTGCTTTTGGAGAGGCTTCAGTGCTAACATGCACATTATAGACAATTGCAACAGGTATATGTAACTAGTTACAGCACTGGATTGCTGGGCTAAAGTGCAGTATTTTATATTCATGCACCATAAAAATGGCTTGGTCGTAGTCAGAGCTGCTGGGAAGTATAATTAAACAGTGTAGATTTCATTCTCATTTGAACGTGATAAGACTTGCATAGGCCTATTTTCTAACACCACCTGAAAAAGAAATGCTGTGTTTTGACTAAACCTGTTCCTTCCAATAGAGTTGATTCTGGCTCCTTAAAGTAAGGATAGCAAGCCATCAAAAGCACTACACTCAAGGACATTGAAGCATAATGATTTGCATTTCTTTCTTTAGTGCTGCCAGTGTTTCGGTCCTCATTGTCTGAAATACAATGGCAGTTCTAAACAACAGGTTCACTGTACGGTGTGCCATTCCCTAATTAGCCATTTCTCCCAAAAGACGTGCAAATATGTAACTGCTACCCTTCCTAAGATGCATGGTTGAGTTTTACTGGGCCCCCTGGGTGATACTAGCTTGGATTGCAAGGTGTGAGGTGACCTTTCTTCAATTCTAGATTAGGATAGTTGCTTGACGCTCATTTTGTACCATTCTTTCAATTGTGCTGTCCTAGACCGAGCCAGATTCAGGTGTGTATTTAATTTATTGTCATACTAGAAGTGCAGAAATAATTCAAACTATATCTTTTGTCTGAGTGATACTGATGTATTGCTGTGAAATAAAAAGGGAGGGGGGGAGAGTTAGTAATGTATGCATTGAAATGCTAATGAAGTATTGCTTACTGCTAAGTACTGTCTTCCCATCTGAGTTTGAGTTTGCAGATTCCCTTCGAAGGCCTTGTAGTATAAATAGGTATAATTTTTTTACCATCAGGCTAATAACAAGCTTATTGGCACCCCAATATCTTCTCTCCCTCTCCAGACCTTTCCATCTTACGGAAAAAGTGTGTCATGAAGTGTCTTGTATAAGATATTTTCCTAATACAAATGAGAAAATTGGCACAAATTACTCTTTTTTTTTTTTTTTTTTTTTAACTATGTCAGTTCCTTTATGATATATGCCAGAACAACTTAGCTAATTTTCTCACTTAAGAATTCATGAAAAGCAATTAAAAAACAGGTTTGAACATTGTTCAACAGAAGTGCAATGGCTGGTGCTATGTAGAAGGCTTGTATTAAAAAAAAAAAATGTAATTTATAGAGTATAATAAATAATTATAGTTATGTTACAGCTGTCAACACAAATGAGCAAAGTATACTTTGCAGTTAAGAATCCTTTTATGCTATTTGTTCTGGAACTTGTTCACAATAATTTAATAATTCAGTGTTGGTCTTACTGGCATGAATTGAATTAATGAGGGTCCATTACACTGTATTTCACAATCAAAAACTGATGAGAAGGCGTGCCTCTTTCTCCATCCCCCTGTGCTCTGTCACATTGTGCACAATACTCCTTTGTTAAGTACAGCAGAATGTGGCTGAGCATAAAGCACACGGCAAAAAACACCAGCTCAACTACAATAAAGGGTGACTCTTACCTGCTTGAGTGAAAAAACCTTTTTATTTTAATTAACACTTAAAATGCATAGGATGACTAATTTAATGGGGTATATAAGGCTGTGTCTTGCCTCTGCCCATCTTCCCCGGTGGTGCCTGATCCCATGTCGTGGGCGTGGGGATGTGCCTGGCTTGAAGCCTACATCCCTTCTTGCTTCTGGTGAGCAGAAACAAGGAGAGGAACTGGAAAGAGGACTCAGGGAGAATGGCCAGGGGGACTTCAAAGGCATAGAGGGATCCTGAAAGAAAGGAGGCAGAGCTTTCTTGTCCCTCCAAGTAGGCCTGAAGGACTGAGAACAAGGAAGTTGGCTGCAAATGTCTTGAAGCATGGGGGTAACTAACTCTTGCTGAGATGAGCTCTGATTCTGCACCAGAGATATGCATGGAAAAAATCCCTTGACTTCAGTATTGCAGGGGCTTGCATGACCACAGCCCGAGATCTGATGGCAAAACAGTGCTGCTATACTGCTCTTTCAGATTTTCAGTACTGATGCACAATCAGAAGTTCACAATTCAAAAATGCCATGGGAGACAAACTTCTTTCCACGATTACATCGTCAACTGTTTCAAAACAGTTCTGCTGCTTAAAGTCCCACACCGCTGTGTCTCCCCATCCTCACCAGTGGCAAAGCAAAGGCAATTTTATCCTCATTTGGAGAAATGTTGCCCAGGCAATTTCAAAGCCATAATTACTGGAGTACAGCTGCCGAGGTCAGGAGCCAAGGACAGCAAGACCTAAACAGGTGGAAGACATCAGATAGAGTATTGATGTATTAATTCTATGCTGAATTATTTCAAACTGCAGTCTGGCTGTTAATTAAGACTTTGTTTCAGCCATTACCTAGATGATTCTGTGATTTCTGAGAGGAAAATTCATTTGTTCTTTGTTACGATACTAGAAAAGTGTATGTTCTAAGGCCTATTGAAATTAGCCGGAATATTTACTGTATGCTACTTCTTTGGCCCTCTCCGCAGGTGGTGGCATTTTCAGCTAAGGACTCTAAGAAACCCTAATATCGTATCAAATCTAATTTTCAACCTGCAGCTGCTGGGGATGTCAGACCTGTTCACAAGCCCAGGCTGATGCTGACTGTATTTCACCTGCTGCAAGTCTCCCCGTGAGGCCCCAGGCTGCTGGATCCTATTCTGGGTTTGCTGTGGGCCCTCAGCAATGCTTTCACCCACTGTGGTTTCATTCATTCAGCCTGTCTCTGCAGCTGGCCTGTACACTGGAACGAGTTGCCCAGGGCAGTGGTGGAGTCCCCTTCCCTAGGGCATTTAGATGACATGTGGACGTGGCACTGAGGGACATAGTGTAGTGGTGAGACTTAGGAAGGTCAGGCTGATGGTTAGACTAGATGATCTTGAAGGTCTTTGCCAGCCTAGGTGTTTCTGTGTATGTATATATGTACTTTACTAAGGAAAAGGAAGTAGGAAATGAATTCTGGGGTAAGACACTTTATGAACGTAAAGAAAAGAGACTCGCTGAAATTTGAGGAAAGGTTGAAAGGCTCAAACAGAGTGGGTTAGAGGATGAAAGCCAGGTCTCCACAACCACAGAATACAGATGAGGCACTAGTGATGTGCATGCTTGATGTGGATTTCAGCTTGAAACCTTGTTAAATTTCACCTGATTTTTTTGGCTTGCTATTGAGAATGAAAGCAGAATGTTTATACAGATTCCTGGTTGCTGTTGGCTGAAATCAGGACCAATCCTCATTATTACATGGATCGTACCTTTAAAAACATATGAGCTGTTGAAAACCACTAGAAAAAAAATAACATGAGAGGAGACTAAAATCATGGAAAATAGGGATGAACAAAGGCTTCAATAGCAGGAGGATGGAAATCAGAGAGAAGAAATATAAAAACGGGCAAAATAAGTGAGGAGCCTGCCTTGCGGACAGTGATGGTAGTTGGAGTAAATGGTAATGAGAGGCAGTAGTGCTGTTTTCTTCCATCCTGTCATTAGTGCGTATAGTTTTGGTAAAGAGGCAATGCCAAGGTAGCTGTGGTTTTAGTCCATTGTGTTGAGGCAAGGCCAGGAGGTTGATAGCTCCTGAGGCTGCCTCTTTGTGCCCTTGGAAGTGATGAGCAGCCGGGTGCTCTCTGTCCTTGTGTTGTCCTTCGGTTTTGGTGAACTTACAGTTGGATATGGTCAATTTTGCTAAAGATGTGTCACCATTTATTATTTGTGATGTGGGAATTTATTGAAAGAAATTATGAAGCTTTGTCCAGACTACTTGAAAGCTAGACCATGATTCAGAAGCATTTTTTCTTTCAGCTCTAGATAATAATAAAATGATTTACTCTTCCCTCTTGTACTCTAAATGCTGGTTTCGTGAATAATCTTAGCTTTGGTTTATGGTGACAAATCAGTTATTCTGGGCTGTCACATAATTCTGCTGAAGTGAGCAAAAACAGTGCTATTATCAAGTAACACAAAATTTGTATTGAATAGTTCAGCTGGAAAGGACCTCCAGGGATCATCGAGTCCAACTGCCTGAGCACTTCAGGGTTAACCAGAAGTTAAGGTGCATTACTGAGCGCATTGTCCAAATGCTTTTCACCTGAAAGTGACTTTGTATTTTGAATGTTTTCCTTCTTTTTTTTTTTTTTTTTTTTTTTTTTTCTTTTTTTCACTCAAGGAATTATGTAAAAAGTAGCCTGGGTGTTAGTGTGCTGCTCTGAAGCAAGCTGTCAACATTGTACCTCTGAGATGAAAGGCTTGGTGTTTCCATTGGAGCTTGTTGGAAATGTTAACTTGTTATGAAGGACCGAAATTAGAGATATTGTTTCTGTGCTGAAAGGAAGAATCGGAGATGGCTCTTTTCCTCCTTGCTAGAACCTCTTCAAAAACCTGACCCATTTTAATTAAAAAGACTAGATGAAGGAGAATATGCAAGAACTGTTCCTTTCAAGGTAGTTTTTTGTGGGCTCAGACCTAGTTTGAAGTTTAGGTTGTTGATCATCTTTATGCCAGAGTGAAGATATAGATAGATATGGAGATACACACATACATAAATACATAAAGTCAGGTACTGATGAAATATTATGTGTTACAAGCATCAGCTGGGCAGACACGGTCTGTGTTGTTGTGCTAGATGGTGCCCATCAGCTGTGCCCAGGACCATGAGGATTGGAACAGGCAAAGCTGACTGAGAGAATGGGAAATGTTAGAATTGAAGCCCAGATTAGAAAAAAGACATTTTAGTCTAGCTACTGGTAAAGAAATTCTCATCGGTCTTTATAACTGATTGCAAGCTTTTTTTTTTTTTTTTTTTTTTTTTTTTTTTTTTTGTGGGCTTAAGTGTCTCTTATGCTGCTTACCAGTTGAACACTGTTTCAATTTTGCTAGCTTCTGTTGCAGATGTAATCATCTCTTTCCATTTAAAGAGGAGCCACAAAGGTTTGTACTGTTTATTCAGACAGGACAAAATGTATTCACTGGTTTGTTTTCAGAGACCGAAGTACTAGGAGTTCTTCCTGTGGTGGAGGACATGACATTTTAAAGAAACAAGTAGAGGAGGTTCTGAACAAATGCATCTGTTCTGGTTAATTCTAAGATACACACATGCCACGTGGATGTGGACATACATACACACATTGCCTTGTAATTTTTTTATTATTATTATTATTACAATTCCATGTTAAAATAGGTGTCTTTAAAGAGTATTGCTGTGTTTGAACGTGATAGGCTATATCATGCATAAGGAGTTTTCTAGGACATAGATGAAGGTATCAGCCATTTGATTTTACTATTGCTGCAAGAAACATAATATAGTATCTATTTCTTTTAGTAATGGTTTTGATTAAATTTTCTGCTTTCACAATTGATACAGTTACACAATTGATGATTGTGTAACTTGGATGTACTGCTGAATTTCCAAGTAATATAAATTCTGAAATAATAGGACACTTTCTTGTTGTACAGTCTTGTTGGCAGTTGTTTAGTCATTTTATCTTTTCTTATGATTTCTGTTTAGTAGTGACTTCCGAGTAGCCCAATGACTCTATCCTGGGCAAGGATCTTAATTTTGGTAGTTTCTGTAGAGCGTGCAGAAGAAAATGTGCTTAGTGAATTAAACAGGTATGGAGCATGCTTGTGCTTAAGAGATCACTTTTAGATTTACTTAATGAAGCATGTGCCCTTAAAGTTACAAAAAGAGCTAAGCTATCTGTATATTATGCTGCTGTAGTTAAAAGCTATATGTATGGCAGTGAGGGTTTCCAACTTGTACTTACTTACTAACAGGTGAATGTAAACAAAATCCCTGCAACAGGTTTTAAAACCCAGTTTCAAAAAGTCATCTGCCCCCAATAAACCTGAAGCAGAAATGCTTACTGGTTACATAAGTGTTGTTATTTTTGTAGATTTACTAACGTTCCTTCAGGGACCTAAATAAGAAAACCAGCCATGATAAAATAGTGCCTCTTTTCTCCTAATTCATTTTGTGATTTTGCATATTACCAAACTTTGTAATGGCTTTACTATCCTTGTGCAGAAAATACATCATTGTTCAACTGAATGGGGCTGCTAGCTGAGTCATAAGCCACCAAACAATAGTGGCATCTGTATTCCTAGCCCAAACTGTGCCATTTCTTTCATGAGCACAATACTAATGTTGTTGCTGAAAAATGAAGTGAAAGTGGCATACCACAACTTGTTTTCTTAAGTTATCTATTGCAGCTTGCTTCAGGCAGGAACTTTCTTACACACTTAACTTTTTTAGCCCCCGGGGGGGGGGGGGGGGGGGGGGGGGGGGGGGGGGGG